>PVHT021183543.1:7778806-7809545 GCA_004024745.2 Catagonus wagneri
TAAAAGGAGAAATCAACAATAACACAATCGTAGTGGGGGACTTTAACACCCCACTTATAGCAATGGACAGGTCATCCAGACAGAAAATCAATAAGGAAACACAGGCCCTGAATGAAGCATTAGATCAGATGGACTTAACAGATATTTATAAGACATTCCATCCAAAAGCAACAGAATACACATTCTTCTCAAGTGTGCATGGAACATTCTCTAAGATTGATCACATCCTGGGCTACAAATCAAGCCTTTAAGAAAACTGAACTTTAAGAAAATTGAAATCATTTCAAGCATCTTCTCTGACCACAATGCTATACGACTGGAAATCAACAAGAAAAAAATAGCACAAAATACAAACACGTAGAGACTAAACAACATGCTACTAAACAACCAATGGCTCACTGAAGAAATCAAAGAGGAAATTAAAAAATACCTAGAAGCAAATGACAGCAAAGATACAACACTCCAAAACCTCTGGGATGCAGCAAAAGCAGTTCTAAGAGGAATACAAGCCTACCTTAGGAAACAAGAAAAAGCTGAAACTAACTTTATATCTAAAGCAGCTAGAGAGGGAAGAAGCCAGGTCATGGAAACAACCTAAATGCCCATCGACAGAGGAGTGGATAGGGAAGATGTGGTACATACACACAATGGAACATTACTCAGCCATTAAAAGGAACGAAATACCAACATTTATAGCAACATGGATGGACCTAGAAACTATCATGAGAAGTGAAACCGGTCAGACAATTAGACAGCAACACCCAATGCTACCACTTACATGTGGAAACTAAAGAGACACAATGAACTTCTTTGAAGAACAGACAGTGACTCACAGATTTTGGAAAACCTTGGTTTTTCAAATAAGGCAATCTGGGGGGTGGGGGGATGTACTGTGGGTTTGGGACACAAAATATATCAAACTGACTTGTGATGATCTTTGTACACCTATAATTGAAATAAAATTCATTGTTATAACTGGCAAAAAAAAAAAAAATTAACATGCACAAGGAAGAGGAAGGACTTCTCTGTCGCCAATTAAGAGACAAGAGACATAATCAATCATAAGCAACATGCAGACCTGTTTAGGTACCAGTTGGGGGTTTTTGGGGGGTATACTAGTGGCGTATGCAAGTTCCCAGGCCAGTGATCGAACCCACACCTCATCAGTGCCCAGAGCAAATGCAGAGACAATGCTGGATCCTTAACCTGCTGTGCCACAGATGGAACTCCTAAATAGCCAATTTTTAATAAATTCACTGTAAAACAATATTTTTGAGAAACTGAGGAAAATTAAGCATGGTCTGGCATCCTAAATTCTTAAGGAGATACTATTAATCTTGTTAGATGTGGTTATCAAATATGATTGCACATTAAGAGAGAGAAGCTGGAAAACAAGAAAACTCAAGAGATAAATAATATATAAATGAAAAGCTACTTACCTGATTCCTAAAAATCATAATGTATTTGATACCATCAGCTTTAAGGACAGGAAATTCATTCACTGTTAAAAAAAAATTAAGTTACAATTATTCAAGTGCTAAGGATTGTTACCTCCCAAATCAGTGACATTATCAGATTTTTAAAACATGGTTTTGGGAAGCTAAATGTCAAGTAATTAAAGCTTAGTTAATTATAAAATGATCTACTACACAGCTATTAATTCTGATACAATTACAAATAACTATTTTTTCCCCTTACCTTTAAGTTTCATTACAAATGAACATTTGTTACTTATGTAACTGAATAAAAATGATCTGGAGAGTTCCCACTGTGGCTGAGTGGGTTAAGAACACAACATAGGAGTTCCCATCATGGCTCAAGGGTTAGTGAACCCGACTAGCATCCATGAGGATGTGCCTTCAATGCACGGACTCGCTCAGTGGGTTAAGGATCTGGTGTTGCCATGAGCTGTGGTGTAGGTCACAGACGTGGTTTGGATCCTGTTGCTGTGGCTCTAGCGTCAACAGCTAAAGCTCGGACTGGACCCCTAGCCTGGGAACCTCCATATGCCGCAGGTGCAGCCCTAAAAAGGAAAAAAAAAAATTTGGACCATGAAGTACTGTCTGTAATTTCTTCTGGAACTGAAGCTATTCTGAATAAAGAACATGTCTCTCTGGCTGAGTCTACACTAGTAGTGGGAAGTAAGTTAGGGGGAGAGACAGCGTATTTAAGTTTTCCACAAAATTTTAAAAAGTATATTATGCACATATATCTCTTGATCAACATACCTTCATAAACATATGAAATTACCCAAAATACCTATCATTTTTAAGTACGTTACATTTACTTCCGCTTTTAAGAGTTCATTGCGGAGTTCCCGTCGTGGCTCAGTGATTAACGAATCCGACTAAGCACCATGAGGTTGCGGGTTCGATCCCTGCCCTTGCTCAGTGGGTTAAGGATCCAGCGTTGCCGTGAGCTGTGGTGAAGGTTGCAAACGCAGCTCGGATCCCGCGTTGCTGTAGCTGTGGCGAAGGCCGGCAGCTACAGCTCCTGTTAGACACTTAGCCTGGGAACCTCCACATGCTGCGAGTACAGCTCTAGATAAAGGCAAAAAGACAAAAAAAAAGAGTTCATTGCTTTTTTCTTGGTGGAGCCTGTGGCACGTTGAAGTTACTAGGCCAGGGACTGCACCCATGCCACAGCAGTGATACATGCCAATGCAGTAACAATGGTGATCCAAGAGTTCATTTGTTAAATGAGAAGGAAAACACAAAAAGTATAATTTCTAGTGTGTATATATATACATATATATATATGTATACACACACATATATACGTACTAGGTTATATATAAATACTAGGATTAAAAAGTTAAATGACAGTTTAGTCTTACTTGTTCAACTATTTTCTTTCTACATAAGGTTAATTTCACCTAGGCAAGATCTGGGGAAAATAATTGAGAGTATTCAATAAAAGAAGTAACTGTGGGAGTTCTAGCTGTGACACAGTGGGTTAATGATCTCGTTTGTCTCTGTGGTGTTTCTGGTTCAATCCTCGGCCCAGTGCAGTGGGTTAAGGATCCAGCATTGCCAAAGCTGCGGCATAGGTTGTAGATGCAGCTCTGATTTCATTCCTGGCCTGAGAATTTCCCAACGGCATGGGTACAGCCAAAAAAGGAAAAAAAAGGTAAGAAATAACTGTAATAAGGATAGGAGCTACGGTTCTTAGTATCACGGTGATAAAGAGCCTTTATTACGACTCTTGCCATAACGACACTCAATTTGCAATTTAAAAAAACAGTGCAAATAAAAACAGCCTATATAGGGTAAGTTGCATTGAAAACATTTCACAAAACTCACCATTAGCTGATTTTAAATCAGGGAGAATGTGATTTACAAAGAACTCAGTCAGGTTTACAAGTTCATTTGCTTGTGTAATTCCATGCTAAAAAAAAATTTAGAACATGGTGAAATAACATGCATCTACCACAATGGAAATTTAGGCAACTTTAGAAACCCAGGTTAAAAATGGAGATGAACACTTCAAAACATAAACTGCTTACAAGACTATTTTAATAAAGAAACTTCCTTAAATTAAAGAACAGTTGAATCAAAGTTTAGCACATTTTATTCACTGAGTCTCAGCCAAGGGAACAAGTGTGACATCTGTCAATTTTTTGGTCCGTAAGAAACTTAAGTGTTTAATACATCAACATAAAGTCATCTTTGGCAACTATATGAATTTTAATGAGAACTAACACAATATCTAGCAGAGTGGGCTGTATCACCAGAAATATAGTACTTCTTTTTGACTTCTGTGGTTACTGACCAGTCTGTTTTAGAAACAAAACTAAACTGAAAAGATTCACCTTCTGTGTTTGGGCTTTCGATGCCAAAGATGTCACTAGGTAAATGGCTGCATCTTTGTGTTTCCAGTTGACAGATGGATTTTTTGCATATTCCTGCAGCATGGAGTTAACATAACCAGAGAAGATTCCTGTCACGGGGCCCTCGAAAAACTTGCATAATCCTCGAACTAGGTCACAAGCAGCCCTGCGTCTAGTATCAATATCTATAAAATCAAAGGGAAATACATCATGGGAGAAAGAAACAACCACCAACCAACTGATCAAGTTTATAAGAAAACAAATTGCCATCAGAAAGCTATCAGTAACAAAAACAATGAAAAACAATCTTCTCCCTAACAAAAATGAGAATGAAACTAAAGGTCACAGTAGCATGATAAACACCAATACGTATAAAAAAAGAGAAGACATATGATTTAACATTTGATACTCTGATACAGCTCATAAAGGGCTGCTTTTTAATATGTACAAGTTGAAGAAGGAAAATAGCTCTCCAATGAAAGCCAGCTGAAATGACACTATTTCTGACTATTCCATCTCCCAATGTTTACGAGAAAAAGAGTAACTTTACAAATGACCTGCTAAGAAACCAACAGCTAAAATCCAAAATACATACCAGAACCTTCCAAATCTCTTCTTATGTACTCTTCAGAATTATCTTCAAAGGCTTCTTCATCAGCAGCTACAAAACAAGATGACATTTCAGATCACCTCTTAAAAAACACGGGCAGTCATTCTACTTTTTACAGCTCAGTTTGCAAGAGAGTATATAGAATTGTCATGTTTTATAGCAAAGAGTTCTTTCCCAACAAACGACTAACTGCATATACTTTTTTTTTTTTTTTTGCTTTTTAGGATCGCATGTGCAGCATATGGAAGTTCCTAGGCTAGGGGTCTAATTGGAGCTACAGCTGCCGGCCTAGACCACAGCCACAGCAACTCCAGATCTTTAACCCACCGAGTAAGGCCTGGGATTGAACCTGATTCCTCAAGGATACCGGTCAGATTCACTTCCACTGAGCCACGACCAGAACTGCCACATTATCTTTTATTTCCTCATTTTGTTCCAGACTGAATGACTAATGATTGCTGATAGAGAACACAATTCCTTCCACATTTACTACTTGCTCTTTTCAACTGTAAGAAAGACATTTTGTAGACAAATATAGGCTCTTAACCTAAGCACAAACTAAGTGGGCTTCAACTCTGTATTTAAAAGTTATCATCAATTACTTGTAGCCTCAAGGAAACTGTTCAAAAAAAGCTTTTGTCAGGAGATCCTGTTGTGATGCAGCGGAAACGAATCTGACTAGTATCCGTGAGGATGTGGGTTCTATCCCTGGCCTCACTCAGTGGGTCGGGGAACCTAGTGTTGCCATGTCTGTGGTGTAGGCTGGCAGCTGTATCTCCGATTTGACCAGTAGCCTGCGAACTTCCATATGTTGCAAGTGCAGCCCTAAAAAAAAGCAAAAAAAGAGAGTTCCAGAAACGAACACATCGCAGTGGAAATGAATCCGACTAGGAACCATGAGGTTATAGATTCGATCCCTGGCCTTGCTCGGTGAGTTAAGGATCTGGTGTTGTTGTGGCTCTCGCGTAGGCCAGGAGCAACAGCTCTGATTAGACCCCTAGCCTGGGATGCCGTGGGTGTGGCCCTAAAAGGACAAAAAGACAAAAAAAAAAAAAAAAGGCAACAAATAACAAAAAATATAGCTTTTATCTTGTTAAAATACTAAAACAAAATTTAGACTGTGTTACTAAAAGAAACAGGAAAAGATTTCTTAAATTTTAAATTATTAAACTTATACTAACGTACTTTTTAAAAAATTGAGACTTTAATTAATCTCATTTTAAAAAGCTTTACACTTTGCCACAATTACCTCTAAATTCCATGTTAGGCACAATAACTTTTTCACAGATACTTGTCAGCGTGTTCTGGTCCTCGAATAGATTCTTATAGTGAGGTCTCTCACAAACTGAAGCCAGAAACTGAATTGCATTACTTACCAACTGGAATAAAACACAAAAATAAGTGTATTTTTCAGAGCAAACTGAACCGTTTACTTTATAGGGGAAGAGAGACGGACTGTCTAAATCATCTGTCTCCACCATCACCTTACCAAGTCATATTTAACCTCTTGACCTGTTGTAACTAGTAAATTCCAGATGGCTGTGACAAAACGAGGAAGGTACCGTTGAAATTCTTCATCGTATTTTTGTGCGTAGAGTGCCGCATTATCACAAATCTGGGATTTTAAGAGTTCCAATAAGCCTGCTTCTTCTTCATCCTCACGAAAGAGAAAATGGAAAACTCAAACATACAATTTCAACACCACCATAAACACAGAGATAGCTGTTAATTCCTGAATTAACTCTAAGAGTTTTCAATCCAAAGCGAAGTGTTATCTATAAACTACACCTATGCCCCTGGTCAATTTATTCACCTGGTCTTTCAAATAAATAAAAGATTAAATGCTTATTTATTCATTACTGGAAGCAGTTCTCAAAAGATTTCAAATTAAATAAGGCTTTTTCTTCCTGTTGCTGAATGATAAAGTATTTATATTATTAATTTGAAAATAATATATTCCAACAGAAACTTGAATTATAAAAAATAACGAACATCACACTTTCCTTTAAACACGGTTAGTTATCTCACTATCTCCCAAAAGGTTCTCATTTCAAATATATTAAAATGTGTCCTCCATAAAATAAGCTAATGCTGTATATATAACACTCTCACAAATATATTTTGGTTATAAAATGTTAATCAACAAAGTAAAGCAGGGGCCAGCCTGCTGCCTAATTTTTCAAGTAAAGTTTTATTAAAACCCAGCCAGGCTCACTCCTTGTTTTCATTTATACAATTTATAGTACTGCAGAGCGTAGAGTCCACACAGCCAAAAATATTTACTACCTGGACCTTTGTAGGAAAAGTCTGCCAGCACAGGAAACTATGTCCGTGACTGACATAGTTATCCTCACTACATATAACAGCACTCCACAAATACCTTTTGAGCTATATAACGTACTGAAGAACTCAAACTGAGAAGAGAGGAAAAGAACTAAGTCCTCAGGGCATAAATAAGGAACATTACACAGGAAGATGACACGGGGCAATGCAGACTGGGTCAGATGGGCAAGCAGCTCCCGTAAGAATCCTATGTGAGGTATTCTCCTGTGGCTGCAGTGGTTAAGAGCCTGGTGTTGTCACTGCAGAGGCTCGGGTCACTGCTGCAGTACAGGTTTCTATCCCCAGCCTAGAACTTCCACATGCCTCAGGTTCCGCGAATCAATCAATCAATCAATCAATCAATCAACACAGCCTTCCTTTAGACTTCAGTGTAAATACAAGCTTTGTTTTCTGAGGAAGTGGCTTTTTTCCTAGTGGACTTAAAGTATTGTTTTCTGGGAACCCTATCTGTTTTGGTTGCTAAGTTTGCTGTATGCCCACAGTAATGATTCTTCCTCTGCACCCCACTCCCCAGACTTGAAACACCAGTTCTCATCTTTATCTGGTGTTGAAGGATTCTTAATGTTTTACTTTTCACATTTTTGTTTCTTTTTTTTGTGTCTTTTTTCCTTTTATCTAGAGCCGCACCCGCGGCATATGGAGGTTCCCAGGCTAGGGGTCTAACAGGAGTTGTAGCTGCCGGCCTTCGCCACAGCCACAGCAATGCGGGATCCGAGACGCGTCTGCAACCTACACCACAGCTCACGGCAATGCAGGATCCTTAACCCACTGAGCAAGGTCAGGGATTGAACCCGCAACCTCATGGTTCTTAGTCGGATTCGTTAACCACTGAGCCACGAAGGGAACTCCACATTTTTGTCTCTTAAGAAGTAAAACATAAATATACTAATAAATACACAAATGAATAACACAGAATAGGCACTTTATGTTGAAAAGTATTACTTCAACATCCGGGATCAGAAAAAACTTTAACACATTACCAACTTTCATCACCTCCCCTCTTTCCCACACTGTAGATACTTTTTCAAAAGAGACTATTATGACAGAGGTTTAAATTTTCTTAGTATCTTCAATGACAAATAATTTATCTATAAATGGTGACTTAAGTCAGGCCTACAAGAAGAGTAATTCTTCATAGTACAAACAGCCAAACGTGAGGCACCCAACATAATCAGATATTACTTGCATTCTCAGAACTTTACTAACAATGCAAATAATTTTTAAGGACTCAGAATGTTAAATGTTCTCAAATCACATTTTTTAAAGTCTAATTAACTACTCTCCTTCCAATGTCCTCAGAGGGTACTCAGATAATTTTTTTTTTTAACATTTAAAAAAACTGAGATATAGGAGTTCCTGTCATGGCTCAGTAGAAACAAATCCATGAGGATGCAGGTTCGATCCCTGGCCTCGCTCGGTGGGTTAAGGATCCTGCATTGCCATGAACTGTGGTGTAGGTCACAGACGCGGCTCAGATCTGGTTTTGCTGCGGCTGTGGTGTAGGCCAGAAGCCATAGCTCCAATTCGGGCCCTAGCCTGGAACCTCCATATGCCAAGGGTGCAGCCCTAAAAAAAAAAAAAAAACTGCGATATCATTGACATTAAACATTATATTTCAAATAATTCTTAATTTTTAAAAAAGCCTACTTGGGAAATATTTTAAATACTTACATCAGTTTGTAGAAGCTTATTATCTAATGTCAAGAGAGTATGAAAATTGTTCATCCACGTTTCCATATTATCTTCAAAAAATTCAGGGAGATCCTAAAGAATAAATGCTAACTTGAGACTTTTGGATAAAATAATTACGTATTCTATTTTAATCAGTTTTCCCCACCACACCAAATGTTTTCAACATGCTTACAGACTCAAGCCCACAATTCTCAACTGAGCCAACCATTACCTATTTTGACAAGAATTCTCTACTCCAACTAGGTCTGGTAGCTGCGTAAGTCATTCTAATGGCTCTGTAAGCTTTCGGCCTTAAACGATGCCACCTCGATTTCCTGCCCCAGTCTTAACCTACTTACTCCTTCAAGATTCAGTTAAGCCTGTAGTTTCCTCACAAAACTCAGTGCTTACCAATATATTCCTTTTCCTCTCTAAACCAGTTCATTTACTGTAAGACGAGCACCAAGTGGGCTTACTGTCTTATGGTCGCTGACTTTCTGCGGCACAGTACTGCCCTCTTAATGAGAATAAGCCCCTGAGGATAAAGATTATGCCTCCTTCCTAGTCAGGTTTCCCTAACAAGTTATTAAGCACCTCATTCTACTTGACTCCCAGGAATTAGAATTCAAAAGAAGGTGTCAAGAAAAACAGTGGTATCCTTTAAGAATTTCTCAAACTGCGGTCCAGCTGAGCTCTGGTGAAGGTAACCATTTTGGGCTGGTCATCTCCTGTTTATTCCACCTATTCCTTCAGGGGAATGCTCTCCCTAGCACCAGGAGTACAGCCATGTGGGAAAATTAACTCCACGAGGTTCTGGCTAGGAGCAACGAAAAGGCTGGATCCTTCCTCTGGCATCTCAGTATGGAATCTCTATCAGTAAGACTCCCTTCTCATTCCTGGAGCCTGAAATTTAAAAGTAATGACTCAAGGGCGGAAGGAACGACTGGAGGCCACTATCTCAGTAGCAACAGTGACCAGGCATTTTTAAGACTATGATTGTGTTGTCTCTGAAATGCCACTGGTTGTTATACCTTCCAAAGCCTGCTTCTTCAGCCTTCTGTCTCCCAGATATGCTTCCATTAAAAGCCTTTTTATATAGGCTAGCCAGAAGCCTCTAATCAAAACATGGTTCTCCCAGTATTAATATCCATTTAAACAAACAAAAGAGGAAGGCCTGAGAATGTGATTTCTATGTCTTCGATAAAATAGAATACAGGGTTACTTTCCAGAGTGATTTAGGATGTGGGGTTTCCCTACCTTACTAGAATAAGAGAATGTTACTTTTTGAATACTACTCAGTCATTAAAAAAAAAAAACACCATTTGCAGCATCATGGATGGAACTAGAGACTCTCATACTAAGCGAAATATGTCAGAAAGAGAAAAGACAAATAGCATATGATATCACCTATATCTGGAACCTAATATACAGCACAAAAGAACCTTTCCACAGAAAAGAAAATCATGGACTTGGAGAACAGACTTGTGGCTGCGAAGGGCGAGATGGAGGGATGGATCGGGAATTTGGGGTTAATAGATGCAAACTATTGCCTAAGGAATGGATAAGCAATGAGACCCTACTGTATAGCACTGGAACTATATCTAGTCACTTAGGATGGAGCACGGTATGTGATAAAAGGAATGTATATATGTATGTGACTGGGTCACTTTGCTGTACAGTAGAAAACTGACAGAATACTGTAAACCAGCTATAATGGAAAAAATAAAAATCATTAAAAAAAAAGATGTGTTGGAGGCTAGGCTGGGTCTGGATATTTGCTGAATTTCTAAGGAACCATGTATTTCAAGGTTAGGGTCATTTATACACACATAGAAACACATACATATGTATGTTATTTAAAAATGGGGGAAAAAAACCTTTATTTTTAATACTATAGGTATTATTAAAAATAAATAAATTACTGAAAGACCCCCACTCCCAAAAAAAGAATGTTACTTTTCTCTATGAAACATCTACCTTCTGGCATCTCTAAGAACTACAATAAAGTAGTACATAATGTGGAGTTCCCTCGTAGCTCGGAAAGTTAGGGATCCAGGGTTGTCACTGTTGTGGCTCTGGATACTGCTCAGGTGTGGGTTTGATCCCTGGCTGAATGCCCCTGCCCCCCAAAAAAGTAAAATACAATTTGTAGATAAAGAATGGGGGAGTCAGGGGAGTCCCTGTTGTAGCTTAGCAGTAATGAACCTGACTAGTCTCCATGAGGACGCAGGTTCGATCCCAGGCCCCACTTAGTGCATTAAGGATCTAGGTTCTTGTGAGCTGCGGTGGAGGTCAGTCACAGCTAGGATCTGGTGTTGCTGTGGCTGTGGTGTAGGCTGGCAGCTGCAGCTCCAATTCGACCCCTAGCCTGGGAACTTCCATATGCTGAGGAAGTTCTTAAAAAAAAAAGGTGGGGGGAGTTAAAAAAAAAAAAAAAAAAAAAAAGGCACCTAATGTCTATTCTTTCCAGAAAATTAAAAAAAAAAAAAATGCTAGCAAAGAGGTCTATATTAAGTGAAAAACTTCATATTTGACATCAAAGAATAAGAATCAAAAGCAAGAAATAAAAAACACTTACCTGAAAGTTTAAACTGTAAAACAGTTTTGAGATCAGAATCAGGGAAGAAAAAAGAATCCTTAGGGCAGAGGCATCATTTGCATGGGTGCTGCAGAGTTCAATAGTGGCCTTGGAAAGAAATGTAGGAAGATGGTTTTAGTCTACTGTAAACCTTAGTGAAAAAGCCTTGCACTAGGCTGAAACTACTTACATATCTTCTCCAAAATTTCACCTTTAAATTATAGTATACAGTCACTCCAAAATTTCACCTTTAAATTATAGTATACAGTCACTTAAGATTTTTTTTTTTGCCTTTTGTCATTTTAGGGCCGCACTCACGGCATGTGGAGGTTCCCAGGCTAGGGGTCTAATCGGAGCTGTAGCTGCCAGCCTATGCCAGAGCCACAGCAAGCGGGATCCGAGACGCATCTGCGACCTACACCACAGCTCACGGCAACACCAGATCCTTAACCTTACTGAGTGAGGCCAGGATCGAACCTGCAATCTCATGGTTCCTAGTCGGATTCGTTTCTGCTGAGCCACGGCGGGAACTCCAGTCACTTAAGATTTTTGAAAAATAGGTTATATATTTTAAAATTGTCTATAATATTTTGGAGTAGATTCTTCTACTCCCCTCTGTGCATATGTAATTACACACACACACACAACATAAAACTATCTTCAGTAGGCATTCATCAAATAATTCCCTGCCTAGGCTGTTTCCAATTGTTTATTATTCTACTGTAACAAACAGGCTTAACCCACTGAGAGAGGCTAGGGATAGAACCCAAATCCTCATGGATGCTTGTTGGGTTCCTTAACCCTGAGCCGCAGTGGGAACTCTCCCTAGTTTTCCAAGTTTGAGATTCTAGAATTTTATTACCCATGCAGAGCAGTATGCTATGAGCATAGGTTTGGGAAGCCAGACAGACATGGATACAACCCAAAACTTACTCATGAGCATGACTCTGAGCAAGTTATTTTCCTGAGGCCCCCTCTCCTAATCTGTAACATAAGAACTATGCCTACCTCACAAAGAAAATATAAAATCAAGGGAGAAAATACATCGAATGTCCTCCTAATTTGTGCACTTACTCTGGAGGACACTCAACAAATGTTGCTAACTATATCTTGGAGTTAGGAAATATGATTATTATGGTTTTCTTAGTGAAATGCCAAAACTCCAAAAAGCTAGTACCATTTATAATCCAATGAACAGGATACCAGAGTGTTCATTTCATTGTACTCTGGTTAAAACTCTCACCCCCACCCCCGTCCCTCCCAGCTCCTGGCTAAAAGTTCTAATATCATTAAAAAGAAACAAAAATCTTTGCTAATCCAATAGGTGAAAACGTTTGAGCACATTTTGTCCCATTTTATTTTTTTAAAATATACTAACCAACTATAATGGAAAAAATAATCATTAAAAAAAAACAAATACTGGAGTTCCCGTTATGGCTCAGCAGTAACAAACCCAACTAATATCCATTAGAATGTGGGTTCAATCCCTGGCCCCACTCAGTAGGTTAAGGAACCACTGTCGCCATGAGCTGTGGCGTAGGTTGCAGACATGGCTGTAGCTGTGGTGTAGGCTAGCAGCTGTAGCTCCATTCAACAGCTAGCCTGCAACTTCCATATGCTGCTGGTGCGGTCCCAAAAAGCAAAAAAAAAAGGTATTATCAGTAAGATACCCTAACCATGAAAAATTCTGTGCATATACTATAATTTAGAAAGTTCTGATCAGCATACAACTTTCCTTTTTGAAAACAGGAAATGAGTGGCTTTTCTCAAGTTAGCAAAACTAGATTTGAAGCCTGGCTCTCTCTTTTATTAGCTGTGTGACACTGAACCCTCCTCTTTCCTTATCTGGAAAAAAAAAAAGGTTAATAATACTTTTTTTTTAATTTTTTTTTTGGCCTTGCCCATGGCATGTGGAAGTTCCCAGGCCAAGGATGGAACCTGCACCACAGCAGCAAGCCCAGCCACTGTAGTGACAATGACAGATCTTTAACCCACTGCACCACAAGACCTTCTCTTTCAGTTTTTAAGTAGTCTATGTACTATAAGATGGTGTACAAATATATAAACTAAATTCCGTAAACAGTCAAATCAAAATATAGATCTATTCCTTCAAATACACATACTCAAATACTTGAATGAAACAATGTATCTGGGATTTGCTCTTAAATAGTCCTATAGAAGTTCCCCTCACGGCTCAGCAGAAACGAATCTGACTAGGAACCATGAGGTTGCAGGTTTGTTCCCTGGCCTCACTAGGCGGGTTACGGAGCTGGTGTTGCTGTGGCTATGGTGTAGGCTGGCAGCTGTAGCTTCAATTAGACCCCTAGCCTGGGAACCTCCAAATGCTACAGGTGCGGCCCTAAAAGGCAAAAATAAATAAATAGTCCTACAAAATCAAAGGGAGAGAACAAATTAAAAACAAACAAAACACTAGTAACTGTTAAACTTCTGTACTTAACAGATGGGAGTTCATTATACCATCTTTTCTATTTTGGTGGAGATTTGAAATTTTTCAAAAGAAATGCCACTCTAAACTACTACCTATCAAATAAGCTTTCCACGCAATCTCTTAAACAAAATCCATACAAATATTTAAGTAATTAAAAATATCAAGTAATTTAAAAATACCACTGAGATGTTATTACACACCTTAAATAGATTAGTCAAAGGCAAAGCAAAGGCATCCAAAACAAGTTTAATTTCAGTCCATAACTCGTTTGACTTAAATTCATGGCGGTATCTAGAAAATTAAGATAAAATAGGTAAATTTACAAGTTTTTGTTAACTGCCTTTAGGTCTTAAAGGATAGATTAGAGAAAAGTCTATGACTAGGTAGTTTTGTGAAAGAAAAAGGGAATTCAAGCACGGTTTATCAAGACCAGATATTTCACAGGAAATATAGCAATACGAAATAAATATCCTACTTAAGAAGAAACACAAAAATGGACTGACAATCTTATTCAAGGATTACCATAAAAGAATGACAATAGTCACAAAGATATACATAAGCAAAAACATTTAAAAAAACACATTTAAAAATATGAATTTATACATCAATACCTTTTAAATAAAGAATGTGCTGTACGAAGGACTCCATTAATAACATGGAAATCTCCACTCTGAAAGCGATTCACCATTTCTGTCAACAAGTCAGGCCATTTCTGAGGGAAATCTTCTCTGCCAATAATGCTAATGGCATCACTTAACTAGGGAACAAAAGGCACTAATTAGATGGAAGCCCTACAAACAAACCCACTTATCAAGCAGGACCTCATATTACCTGCTTCTGAATTTGCTCTGGGCTGCTAAGCATCAAGTGCACTATATTGGCTTTAATGGCCACTCGATCAGCTTCACAAATTTTGTTTGGTTCATCTTCAACCTAAAAGCAAAACATTGATGAGCAAGTCACGTGAAGTCATTTTATCTATCACTGTGGGTTTGAAGATGAAACAGAACCACTTTCATTTCCTGGTTTAAGAAAAACACAGAAAAAGGTACAGCCTTCCTTCTATATGAATAGGTCAAAGATTCCTTTATATATCTATTCCCCCCCTTTATATGTATATAAATATATATATGTCTTTTTAGGGCCGCACCCGAGGCATATGGAGATTCCCAGGCTGGGGGTCGAATTGGAGCTGTAGCCGCCAGCCTACACCACAGCCACAGCAATGCCAGAGCCCAGCTGTGTCTGCAACCTACACCACAGCTCACAGCAAAGCGGGATCCTTAATCCACTGAGTGAGGCCAGGGATAGAACCCACATCCTCATGGATACTAGTCAGATTCGTTTTTGCTGTGCCACAATGGGAACTCCAAGTCAAAGGTTTTTTCAGTGAAAACTCCTGGACCATCACCAATTTGAATGCATCCAGGACTACCTCACCCAAAGAGGTTCTGGAAGGCCCTCACTAGTTTTACAAATCAAGACAGAGGGAGAGGGCTAGCATGTCTACAAGTGGATGGATGGATTTTTAAACATTCTAAAATTCACCAAGTCATTTCTTCAGTTGACTATATTCAAGCTTAAAAAAGCACTATTTTTAAAATCTTTAATAAAACAAGGAAAAAAGATTCTAAATATTTAAGCAGATTTAAAGTAGCTTTTTTAGAAAAACTGACCATTTGAGTCAACATTAATACTTTCTATATATCATTACTGCTATCACTAAAAACATCTCTCTCTCTTTTATTTTATTCTTTTTTAGGGCTGTACCTGCGGCATATGGAAGTTCCTGGGGGAGGGGTCAAATCCAAGCTGCCCCTGCTGGCCTATGCCACTGTCACAGCCCCGCCAGATCTTTAACTTGAGGCCAGGGATCGAACCTGCATCCTCACGGACACTATGTCGACTCTTAACCTGCTGAACCACAATAAGAACTCCCTCTTTGTTCTTTATCATTACTCGGCATTTCTGACATACTGAGTCAGATCTCCCCTATGCCTGGCAGGGTGGTTAACAGCACCCCTGGCTTCTACCCACTACATGCCAGTAACCCCCCCTCACCCCCACCCCACTCCAGACTGTGACATCCAAAATGTCTCAAAATAACCCAGAAGGGCAAAAATTACCCCCATTTAGAACCACTGTCATAAGTTAAGGCAGGGAAAATACCTGTTTCTCAATGTATAATTTTATTCTGATTACTAAATGTTCACCTTGTAACTAGAAAATATGTCCATAACCCCAAAAACATAGGACAAGTCCCTTATCAAAAACTTCAAATCTAAATTATTTTGCATTTTACATCACACACACACACAAATGTGGTTTTCCAGTTTTATATAAGTTTTCCCTATCCACAACAGAAATTTCAACCAAAATGGAGGTTGAAACCAAGTTTCACTCTCTCAAGCAACCTGGGTTATGACACTGACCTATAATTTTTTTTTCTTTTTTTTTTTCTTTGCTTCTTAGGGCCGCACCTGTGGCATATGAAGTTCCCAGGCTAGGGGCCCAACTGGAGCTACAGCTGCCAGCCTACGCTACAGCCACAGCAACACCGGATCCTTAACTCACTGAGCAAGGCCAGGGATCGAACCTGCATCCTCACCAATACTAGTTGGGGTCATTACTGCTAAGCCACAACGGGAACTTCCAAAACTGACCTGATGTGATGTGAATTTAAATGAAAGAGGAACTTTGGGAAAATGTCCTGTATAACTTTGGTCAATTCTTTTGGATATTCTACAGGGACAATCATGTCACCTGTGAACAAAGGCAGTTTTGTCTTCCTCTGCAATTGGTCTATTTCCTTTTCTTACTGCATTACCAAGGGCTTCCAACACAGTGCTGAAAAGAAGTGGTTAGAGGGGACATCCTTGCTTGGTACCTGAGCTTAGTCGGAAAGCTTCAAATTTCTCACCATTAAGCATGATGTTATAGGTTTTTCATAGACTTTATCATGCTGAGAAAATTCCTCTCTATCCTGAATTTACTGTTTTTTTTTTTTTAAACCATGAATAGGTGTTGGATTTGATATGATCATGTGATTTATCTTTTTATAGCTGATGTATTTTTGAATGCTGAACCAGCCTTGCACATGTGGGATAAATCCTACTTGATCATGGTGTGTATTTTTATACTTTTTTTTTTGCTTTTTTTAGGGCTGTACCCGAGGCATATGGAGGTTCCCAGGCTAGGGGTCAAATTGGAGCTGTAGCCACCAGCCTGCACCACAGCCACAGCAACACCAGATCTGAGCCATGTCTGTGACCTACACCACAGCTCACAGCAGCGCTGGATCCTTAACTCAGTGAGCGAGGCCAGGGATAGAACCTGCAACCTCATGGTTCCTAGTCAGATTTGTTTCCGCTGCACCAAAGGGAACTCCTGTATTTTTACACTTTTCGAATGTTTTTGGATTTGACTTGTTAATATTTTGTTGAGGAAGGTCCTGTTTAATTTTACCTTTAATAAAATCTGAATCAGGAACACTGCATATATAAATCTTACAAACATGCAGGGTGTGAAACTATGTATTCACAAAATACTTACAATTCTCCAGTTCCTTTTAATATAGTTCTTGAATGTTACTGATGCACACACTTTGATAACGTTATCCTGGGACTTCTCCAGTAATGTTAACAGCAATAGTGGATAATTCTGATTTCCTTCTACAGATTCAAGAAACTTCTCAGCTGTAAACAATTTCCATGTTAGAAGATTTATTATTATAACATCTTAAGACTTTATAAATATGTGAAATATTCCTGATTTAATCATCAAAAAATAGATTAGAATATTTTTTCTTAGAGAACATATCATGGATACACTGGGCCTCACTTTTCTATTAAATGGACTATATTTGATACTACATTAAACTTATGTAATACCTTAGTTTTCAGATCATTTTATCATCCTTTAACTTACCTGATTCTCACAAACCTAAAGAGTGGCCTGATCAGATGATCACCCCACACGAAGGGGAATTTGCTTCTCAGAGAAAATAAGTAACCTTAGGGCAAAGCTCATACAGAGTTATTCCAGAAGGATTATTATTTTTTTTTTAGGGCCATACCTGCGGCCTATGGAAGTTCTCAGGCTAGGGATCGAATCGGACCTGCACTGCTGGCCTACACTACAGCTCATGGCAATGCCATATCCTTAACAACTGAGTGAGGCCAGGGCTAGAACCCACAACCTCACGGATGCTAGTCAGGTTCGTAACCTGCTGAGCCACAATGAAAACTCCCAGAAGGATTATTAGTATTATTAGTAATGGTGGTTAATATTTTTTTATGGTACTGTGACAGATTAGTTAATTCATGCTAATATATATTATTATTATTATTAACCAGGTACTTTACTCACATATATTAAGTTGTCACTACTACCCAGAGAGAAAAGACAAGGCCACTGAGGTTAAGCAATTTGTCAAAGATCACACAGCTAGATTTCATCACTGAAAAAGCTTTAGTCCAGTCCTTATTCTACCATACTAGCCCTTAGTTTTCTTCTCAAACTAAACATTTCCATTATCAGCAATAAATTTATACAAAGATTTTACTCATATATTTTAAACTCATACTACATTCACGGATAATAAATCTCCTAGGTTTACAGATCATACAGTGAAGCTTTATTGCACTTCTAATTTTTCCCATCTTAAGCTCCCTAAGACAACATCCATTCCAAAGTTCCAATATTTACTGAAAAGGTCTGCTGTTAGCATCTATTATTTTCTATGACTTAACATGATTTTACACCTTTTTTCTTTCAGAATTGAGTCCCAGGAGTTGAATTTCCACCCTCAAATCCTTCCTGTTTTGAGTCTACCATGTATTTCTTGAAAGATGAAGAATGCTAAACTGAAAAATATTTTTCAGGAGGGTACACTATGGTTTGAATGATTTTACGGCTGTTTCAATATTCGGCTGGCCAATATTTCATATCCAGCAATTCCTGTGAAACGCTATGTTTGTTATTCTCAGAAATATCAATTTATTCCTACATTGCTTTGAATTCATAAAGCAGCACCCCCACCTTACAAAGACACAATTAAAATTTTTTAATAGTGTGTTGGAAGAGGCTTTCTGAGAAAGTTTAAGATTAGAGCCATTAATTTCTTTTTATGGAAGAACAAATTACTTCTTTAAGCACTAACAGGAAAATCACAATTTTCCCTCACAGAGATCACAAACACCTTTCCAGACTAGGATGGATGCATTAACATGCATACAATTCTATTTATTATATATAACACAAATATAACACATATGTGCACACATTCATTTGGGTCTTTATGAGGTGCTTCTAAAGTTCCCTTTATGAGAATCAGTAAACTCTGAAGAGCATTTCTGGTTTATATGGCTTACATCAAGAATCATCAACTTACTGCCCACAAGATACATCTGGCCCCCACGAGTAGCTTGTTTGGTTTACATAGTGTTTCAAAAATTTTTGAAGGTAGTCACTATCAGTTTAAAATGAGAATATGGGGAGTTCCTGTTGTGGCTCAGTGGTTAACAAATCTGACTAGGAACCATGAGGTTGCAGGTTCAATCCCTGACCTCGCTCAGTAGGTTAAGGATCCAGCATTGCCATGAGCTGTGGTGTAGGTTGCAGACGCGGCTCAGATCCCACATTGCTGTGGCTGTGGCGTAGGCCGGCAGCTACAGCTCTGATTAGACCCCTTGCCTGGGAACCTCCATATGCCGTGAGTGCGGTCCTAGAAAAGGAAAAAAAAAACAAAAACAAGCAAAAAAAAAAGAGAAACATGGAACTCCTGCTGTGGCACAATGGGTTAAGGATCCATACTGTCTCTGCAGAGGCATGGGTTCAATCCCTGTCACTAATTACCACCCAGATAGGTAGGCAGTAAGTATTATCCTCATTTTAAAGACAAGGCCACTGAGGTTAAGTAACTTGTCAAAGATCACACAGCTAGAAGATTTCATCACTGAAAATGCACTGTGGTTCAGATTTCATCCCTGGCTTGGGAATTTCCATATGCTGCAGGTGCAGCCCAAAAAAGTTTTAAAATTCAAAACGAGAACATTTCAGGAGTTCCCACTGTGGCTCAGCAGGTTAAGGACCCGATATTATCCATGAGGATGGGGGTTTGATCCCTGGCCTTGTTCAGTAGGTTAAGGATCCAGAGTTGCCGCAATCTATGGCATAAGTAGCAGATGCAGCTCGGATCTGGTGTAGCCATGGCTGTGGTGTAGGCCACAGCTACAGCTCAGATTTAAATCTTGGCCTGAGAACTTCCATATGCTGCAGGTACAGCCACAGAAAGAAACAAAATTTTAAAAATATATTAATAGGAGTTCCGTTTGTGGCTCAGTGGTTAACGAATCCGACTAAGAACCATGAGGTTGCAGGTTCGATCCCTGGCCTTGCTCAGTGGGTTAAGGATCCGCCGTTGCTGTGAGCTGTGGTGTAGGTCGCAGATGCAGCTCAGATCCCGCATTGCTGTGGCTGTGGCGAAGGCCGGTGGCTACAGCTCCTGTTAGACCCCTAGCCTGGGAACCTCCATATGCCATGGGCGCGGCTCTAGATAAAGGCAAAAGGAGAAAAAAAAAAAATATATATATATATATATATTAATAAAAATGAGAACACTTCACATAAATACTTATTTTTCAAGCAAACCTGAAAATCTGATCTTGTAAGACTGGTTTGAATCCTGCAGAATTAGCTGATCCAAATAACATTTGTCCCTTAATCAAGGCGTATGGTCACAGGATATCACCAGTCCCCACTTGGCCTGCCTCCCTCATTTACCTTCAAGTCTGACTCCTGGAGGCATCTGAGTTTGCAATTCTAAGCTTATACTAAGTCTCTAATGTAAAATGGTCAAATTTGGGAGGGAGGGAAGAGGGGAGGAACCCTAGGTCTTAAAATATATTAATTAAATCAAACCCAGCATGAGGATTAAGAGACAATGTCAGTGGCTGAGTACCTAGTTTCATTCACTTAATCACTTTTTAGGCAATTAACTCTTACCTCTATGCCCTAATTATTATATATCTCTAAAATAGGCAGTTGTAGGGATTTTCAGAAAGATCAAGAAACAAAGCATTCTAACCATACTAGCCCTTTTTATCCCAGAAAATACCAAAGTTATTTTACTCAAAAAAACCCCACTCAAACTAAAAAACAAAATAAACAACAAACTACCCATACCACATGTTTTAACTACTATAAGCAGACAAGCACACACTTTATGGCTAGGGATGAAAAACAAACCATGCCCGATAATCCAATTGTAAATCTAAATCTTTTTTTCTTTCATTAAAAAGAATTTAAAAAGAATTTACAAACAAGCAAATTGTACAAGGTTTCTCTTAAGAATAAATTGGCTACAAAATATTTTTTCTCTTTACCTGGACGTCTGATGGTAGGATCAGGATCAAGAGTTTTCTTTAAATATTCTGTTAGTGTTTGCAAGTTTGCATCGCTGAGCTCCATTGCCATAGAACCTAAAATAAAAAACTGGATTTGGGTAACTGATCACATGGGGACACAGTGAGTTACATAAAAGAGTCAGTTTATATTATGGGTCTCCCCCTCTCTGAAAGTCATTCATTTGTTTTTTAAGGTGTGGGCAATAAGCCTTATTCTTAGCTGAGAAAGGTTCCAGAAGATAAGATGGGCTTTTTTGAAACAGTGGTGAGATGATTTTGAGATAAAGAAGAAGAAAAAAATTAAGGACTCAAAAAACAACTCACAAGCTGTTTTTTTTTAAATCTCCATGATAAAAAATTACAATCTGAAGTAGTAAATAAAGCTCCCATAGAGTTTTGAGATTAAAGAAAGTAGGACAAATTTCTTCGTGTACAACATGCAATCTCAGGTACTGACAACAAACTACGTACTGAGAATCTGCACCTAGGAAGATAATTTTGGGGTTCAGAAGATGACAACTGGAATTACAATTAAAAAGCAACTTTCTACACCAAAAGCAAAGGCAGCAAAAGCAAAAATAAACAAGTGAGACTAAAACTAAAAAGTGTCTGCACAGCAAAGGAAACCATAAACAAAGTGAAAAGGCAACATACGAAATGGGAGAAAATATTCACAAACCATATGTGATAAAAGATTAATACATTAAAAACTCAAAATACATTAAAAACGCATACAGCTCAGAAAAAAATCCAATTAAAAAGTGGGCAGGAGTTCCCACTGTGGCTCAGTGGTAACAAATCCAACTACTAACCATAAGAATGCAGGTTCAATCCTGGCCTCACTCAATGTGTTAAGAATCTGGTGTTGCCATGAGCTGTGGTGTAGGCTGGCAGCTGCAGCTCCAATGTGACACTCAACCTGAGAAATTCCATATGCTGCACAAGGGCCCCCCCACCAAAAAAGGCAAAGGAGCTGAATCGACATTTTTCAAAGATAACAAACAAAAAACAGATGGCCAACAGGTAGGCACATGAAAAAGTGCTCAACATTATTAAACATCAGGGCAATGAAAATTAAAACCACAATGAGATTATCTCAAAAAGACAAGAAATAATAAACGTTGTCAAGGATGCAGAGAAAAGGAAACCCTATCCTGTTGGTGGGAATGTAAACTGGTGCAGCCATCAGCGAAAGAAGTATGGAGGGTCCCCCCCAAAAAATAAAAAACATATCTACCACGTGATCTAGCTATTTCACTCCTTGCTATTTATCTGAAAGAAATGGAAATACTAACTCAAGATACCTGCACCCCCATGTTCACTGCAGCATTATTAACAATCAAGGAGTTTCTGCTGTGGCTCGGTGGGTTAAGAACAGATACATGAGGATATAGGTTCCATCCCTGGCCTCACTCAGTGGGTTAAAGGATCTGGAGTTGCCATGAGCTGTAGTGCAGGTCGCAGACTCAGCTTGGATCTGTCGTGGCTGTGGCACAGGTCAGTGGCTGCAGCTCCTATTCAACCCCTAGCTCAGGAATTTCCATATGCCTCGAGGCCCTAAAAAGAAAAAAAAAAAACAGCTGATACATGGAAGCAACTTAAAGTGTTCACTGATAATAATGAAATGTGGTATACATATATAATAGAATATTATGTAGCCACAAAAAAGGAAGATTCCTGCCATGTGTGACAACATGAATGGACCTTGAGGGCGGTATACTAAGTGAAATAAGTCAAACAATAATAAATACTATATGACCTCATTTATTCATGGAATGTTAAAACCAAATAAAAAAATAAAAATAGATAAACAGATTGGTGGTTGACTGTGTGGCAGAGGGGAGGGAGCAGCTAAATAGATGAAGACAGTAAAAAAGCACAAACTTCCAGTTACAAAATAAATAAATAATGAGGATGTAATGTACAGCATGGCAGCTACAGTTAATAATAGTGTGTTTTATTCTGAAAGACAATAAATCTTAAAAGTTCTGAACATGAGAAAGAAACTTGTAATTATGTGCAGTAATGGATGTTAACCAGACTTACTGTGGTGATCATTTCACAATAATACATACACCAAGCCATAATATTATGTACCCAAAACTAACAACATTATATATTAATTATATCTCAACAAAAAAGTAACTTTTCGGCAGTTGTGGCTCAGCCATAACGAACCTGACTAGTATCCATGAGGACACTGGTTTGATCCCTGGCCTTGCTCAGTGGGTTAACGGATCCAGTGTTGCTATGGTCGTTGACGTTGCTGGGCGACTGTAGCTCTGATTCGACCCCTAGCCTGAGAGCTTTCATATGCCACAGGTGTGGCCCTAAAAAGACAAAAAAAAAAAAAAAAAAAAAAAAAAAAAAAAAAAAAAAAAAAAAAAAAAAAAAAAAAAAAAAAAGCAAGCCACTTTTCAAATATTTAATGCTTAAACATCACTAAATATAGATCACAGAATATGCTGACCAAATAATTTAATTTGATTGCAAATTATAAGCCAAATAAGTGCCTTACATAAATGATAACATAAGGCTAAGAAGTAGACAAAAGAAATAGCATATATATGATTATACATATGCATGTATGCACACATTATTACCAAGAGACTAAAAAGCTTGAGAAGCCTATAAATGGGACTTTATGGTCTCCAAGTTGTTGGTGAGTCGATAAAATTAAGTATGAAACGAGAGAATAAGAGTTCCCTTGGTGGGGCAGCAGGTTAGGATCATGAGATGTCAATGCTGTGCTTCTACATGCCATGGATACAGCCAAAAAAACAAAACCTCCACACACACAAAAAAAAAAAAAACCAAACCTTCAATGAAACGTATAGGAAAAACTAAAAATACACTAAAAAATGTAAACAGAGGTAATGTCTACATAACTCAGATGATTCCTTTTTTTTTGCTTTTTAGGGCCGCACCCACGACATATGGAGGTTTCCAAGGCTAGGGGTCTAATCGGAGCTATAGCTGCCTACCTACGCCGCAGCAACACTAGATCCGAGCCATGTCGCGAACCTACACCACAGCTCACGTCAACAACGGATCCTTAACCCACTGTGCGAGGCCAGGGACCAAACCTGCATCCTCATGGATGCTAGTCAGAATCGTTTCCACTGAGCCACAACTCCCTATATATACATTCTTTTTCTCATATTCTCCTACATCATGTTTCATCTTAAGTGATTAGATATAGTTCCCTATGCTATACAGCCAGATCTCATCATACAGATGATCCCCCCCCCCTTTTTTTGGTCTTTTCAGGGTCAGCCCTGTGGCATATGGAAGTTCCCAGGCTAGACAGAGGTCAAATCAGAGCTGCAGCTGCCAGCCTACACCACAGCTCACAGCAACGAAGGATCTGAGACGTGTCTCCACCCTACACCACAGCTCACAGCAATGCCAGATCCTTAACCCACTGAGCGAGGCCAGGGATTGAACCCACATTCTCATGGATATTAGTCGAGTTCCCTACTGCTGACCCACAACAGGAACTCCTACAGAAGATTTTTATTCTCTTCCTATCCTCTGTATTTGTCTAATATCCTATGACTGCCTATATGTAAAATAGCATCATAAAGTTATTGAAATTTTGTATTTTAAAAATGCCATGACAGGAGTTCCCGTTGTGGCTCAGTGGTTAACGAATCTGACTAGGAACCATGAGGTTGCGGGTTCGATCACTGGCCTTGCTCAGTGAGTTAAGGATCCGGCGTTGCTGTGAGCTGTGGTGTAGGTTGCAGACGCGGCTCGGATCCCGCATTGCTGTGGCTGTGGTGTAGGCCGGCAGCTACAGCTCCTGTTAGACCCCTAGCCTGGGAACCTCCATATGCCGCGGGTGCGGCTCTAGATAAGGCAAAGAGACAAAAAGATAAATAAATAAAAATGCCATGACAAAAGGCAATCGAATTCAGGCTCTTAAAGCCTACTTGGAAGACAAGATACAACTGAAATACCAACAGACCAATAATCCCTTTCCTGCAGGTTGAGATCCAAAAAATCTTTAAACTGAAAGTGTTTTCTCATGTTTGTGGCAAACTCACTTGGCAGCAAAATCTGCATTGCCCCAGGCTCTAAATATACTCTATCTCACCAAGTATATAAATTTGTTTCATTAAAGAAATACTAATTTGGAGTTCCCGTCGTGGCTCAGCAGTCAATGAACCTGACTGGCATCTGTGAGGACGCAGGTTCGATCCTTGGCCTCACTCAGCAGGTTACGGATCCAGTGTTGCCGTGAGCTGTGGTGTAGGTCACAGATGCAGCTTGGATCCCGTGCTGCTGTGGCGTAGGCAGGCGGCTACAGCTCCAACTGGACCCCTAGCTCAGGAACCTCCATATACCACAGGTGTGGCCCTAAAAAGACAAAAAAGAAAAATGACGATTGTATTTGATTGCAGGGCGCTACCCAATGCCCCATTTTTGATGATGTATAATCTACAGCATGTGCATTCCAAAAAAGAAAAGCAGAACACTGAATTCTGAAACCACTTTTGTCCCCTGGAATATAAGTACCAAATGAATCACAAAGACAGTAACAGCTAAGAGGTTAAGTAGAGTCACTGGAGTATTTGTGGTCCAAAACTTCCCAGAAGCTGTGACCTTGAAGGATATACAGATCTGAAATGAGGACTCATTGCATACAGGAAGCAGTGTGAGCAAAGTAACAGAAATGGGAAGAATGCATAGCTCCTTTGCGGAACTCTGGACTTAGAGGCTAAGAGCAGATTATACAGATTCTTCAGTACTTCACTGAAGAACTTTATGACTTAATATATACAAGGAAGGCCCTAGTTTTTTGAAAAGGGTATGTGGGCCGGTAATGGTTTGCAGAATGGAACCGAGAGAAGATCTACTAGGAAACTTTTATAAAATGAGTAAGGGTCCCATCTATGAAGCAAGCAGTTCATAGAAAACTGTCATGTTTCTCTTTTTGCCTTTTTGTCGTTTTAGGGTTACACCCGCGGCATGTGGAGGTTCCTAGGCTAGGGGTCTAATCAGAGCTACATCTGCAACCTACACCACAGCTCACGGCAACACCGGATCCTTAACCCACTGAGTGAGGCCAGGGATCGAACCCGCAACCTCATGGTTCCTAGTCGGATTTGTTTCCACTGAGCCACAACGGGAACTCCTGTCATGGGTTTATAAGCCCATATATACTGATGTAAATGATTTTGTTTGGCAACTGCAAACTTTCATAGTAGATTCAGGATTTCAACATAATGACATGACAGGCTTCATATCATTTCACACAATAGCCATTTTACAATCAAGGAAGGTGACTTTTTTTTTTTTGTCTTTTTGCCTTATCTAGGGCCACACCCGTGGCATATGGAGGTTCCCAGGCTAGGGGTCTAACAGGAGCTGTAGCTGCCAGCCTACACCACAGCCACAGCAATGCGGGATCCAAGCCACATCCACAACCTGCATGACCGCTCACGGCAACAATGGATCCTTAACCCACTGAGCAAGGCCAGTGATCGAACCCGCAACCTCATGGTTCCTAGTCAGATTCGTTAACCACTGAGCCACGACAGAAGCTCCAGAAGGCGACTCTTGATTAACAACTTATTCCAAGTCACACAATAAAGATCAGATTCAAAGCAGTCTAACCCTATAGGTCTACCTTATTGCTAATAGCCAAGGCTGTCTCTCAAACGGAAATAATGAGGACACAGGGGTGAACTAGAGTGGAAGCACTGGGAACAGCAATAGAAAGGACGCTGTGAAAAAAGACAGCCAGACGAGAACTATGAAGAGGAACAAGTCAAAGATGATTTTGAGATTTTGAACAAGGCTGATCCAAACCAAAAAAGCTGCTTTCTCTCTCTCTCTCTCTCGTTCTGTCTCTCTCTCACACTCACACACACACACACAAAGTGAGAAAGATTGTATAAAGGGCTACAGCTAATACAGCACTTATGCAGAGTACTCCTTCACAGCCAGAAACCACAACCTTCTAAGGAGAATGATCTATTTGAAATCATCTGTATTCTTCTCAATATAGTAATTTTTATCCTAAGGGAGGTCAATATCCTAACTGATTTACTAGATTCCACTCCCTGTATAGTCATTTCCTTTGACCCAGCGCTTGAATATCAAGTGCCACTCAACCACACAACACAATTTGAGAAACTACTTTCTGGTTTTTATACCAAAAGTTTGGAAAATGCTAAACATCCTATTCCCCCACTTTTGGAGATTCATTTTTTTTTTTTTTTGGTGTTTTTACGGCCGCACCCACAGCACATGAAATTCCCAAGCTAGGGGTCCAGTCAGAGCTGTAGCTGTCAGCTTACTCCACAGCCATAGCAACATGGGATCCAAGCCGCATCTGCGACCTACAC
The DNA here is from genome assembly GCA_004024745.2 of Catagonus wagneri. Lineage (NCBI taxonomy): Eukaryota > Metazoa > Chordata > Mammalia > Artiodactyla > Tayassuidae > Catagonus > Catagonus wagneri. Next base: position 7,806,049 of record PVHT021183543.1, read on the forward strand.
ATCTCACAACACCGGATCCTTAACCCACTACACAAGGCCAGGGATGGAACAGGGTCCTCATGGATACTAGTATGGTTTGTTACTGCTGAGCCACTATGGGAACTCCTGGAGGTTCACTTTAAAGTCTTCAGGAACTCAAACAGTAAGTTATCCCTTTAACGTTGTTTAATCCAGAGTTCCCTACATCATTTGGACAAAGACCACTTTATTACGGAACACACACTGGAAAGCAGTGATTTAATCAATTCATTCCCCATTCCTTTTTCTATGATGAAATCCTGAACCTACTATGAAATCATGAAAGTTTGCAGTTGCCAAACAAAATCATTTACATCAGTATATAGGGCTTAAAAAAATCTTTGTCACATGCAAATTATTCTACTTTTTTGGAACTTATGCAAGGCAGAGTGAGTGTGAGTGCGTGCGCGTGCACGTGTGTGTTTTAAGGGGATTACAGAGGTTAGCTGAATATATTTTTTTAAAACATTCTCAGAATTCCCGTCGTGGCTCAGTGGTTAACGAATCCAACTAGGAACCATGAGGTTGCAGGTTCAATACCTGACCTCGCTCGGTGGGTTATGGATCCGGCGTTGCCATGAGTTGTGGTGTAGACTACAGATGCGGCTTGTATCCCGCGTTGCAGTGGCTGTGGCGTAGGCTGGCAGCTGTAGCTCTGATTAGACCCCTAGCCTGGGAACTTCCATATGCTGCGAGTGCAGAACTAGAAAAGGCAAAAGACCAAAAAAAAAAAAATTCCTCAGTAATTATGTATTTCACTAACTTTCTGCACAACAAAGAGTTCCATGCAATCTGGCACCTGTCAACCTCATCTCCCACCTTCTTGACCCTCACTATGTTCCAGCCCCCAAAGCCTTCTGTTCCTCGAACCAGACAAAACAGTTCTTCCTGCCTGTAAGGATGTACATCCTTCTAATTGGACTCCAGGTATCATTCAGCTGAGACCCCACTGTCAACCCAAGAGAGTCTTCTGGGGTTTATGGTCTGCCTCTCATCCCTGCTATACTTGTAACAGCATTAATCCTCACCTGAGATATCTTTGGCTTGTCAACTCTTTGTCAGCTCCTTAGGGCAGGGACTTTATAGGTCTTGTTCATCTCTCTATGCCCAGGACCTTCCAATATTGCCTGGCATACAGTAGACACTGATTAAGCATTTGCTGTATGAACTAACGGATAAATCAATATGTTAACCAGCTAAAACACTGATCCCGTCTGACTGGAGACTGTTCTTTGAGGATCAATTATTAGGAAACCCAACATAATGTAGGGACTCAATGATATCTGGCAGATAAACAATGACCAGCTGACCACCATAATTAATTTCTGCTCATTCATAAGGGCTTCAAGAAAGATGTGAATTTGAAATCTGTCCTGTATTACTGTTCATCTCTGCCAGTGCCTACACTTCTGTTTTGGGGCTTTGCACTTACTGTCCCATCTGCTTGGACAGCTCTGCCCCTGGAGAGCTTTGTGGTTCACTGCCCACTTCACTCAGGTCTCTTTTCAAATGTCATTTATTTTTAGAGATATCTCCCTGGACCCTCCTATGTAAAAGAGTACCCATCTCACCACTCTCCATTCTCTTACTCTGTTTTTCCAAGTAAATTTTACCAGGCAAATGAATGGATTTATTTATTTCCTTTCTTCTCTCTCTCCCTCCTTCCTTCATTTTTTTGGCTGTGCCTGTGGCATACAAAACTTCCCAGGCCAGGGACAGAAGCGGCAGTAACCACAGCCAAGCAGTAACAATGCCAGATCCTTAACCCACTGAGCCACCAGGGAACTCCTATATTTCCTTTCTTATTTACCATGCTTCTCCCTCCATTAGACTGTAAACTCGGTGTGAGCAAGGACTTTGTGTTTTGTTCACTGTGACTTCTCTGTATTCTTACAACATTGATGGACACACACTACATATTTGTTGTACTACTTTCAAAGGCGACATACTCTTGCTGACTTTTTCCCATCAAAAACACTACCATTCTTCACATTTATTCTGGTCAAATGGCTATGACAAACAGGAAGAGCTGGAGACAACTGATTCTAAGACCATATGGTATAGTGACCTCCCTCCACCCCCCAAATGACAAAGCTGAAGTGCTAGGGCAAGACTATTTATATTTTTATTTATTTATTTATTTTTGTCTTTTTGCCTTTATGTAGAGCCGCACCCGTGGCATATGGAGGTTCCCAGGCTAGGGGTCTAACAGGAGCTGTAGCTTCCGGCCTACACCACAGCCACAGCAACGCGGGATCCAAGCCGCGTCTGCAGCCTTCACCACAGCACACGGCAACGCCAGATCCTTAACCCACTGAGCAAGGCCAGGGATCGAACCTGCAACCTCATGGTTCTTAGTCAGATTCATTAACCACTGAACCACGAAGGGAACTCCAAGACTATTTTTAGATTTAAAAAAAGTGTGTGGATACGTCCTTTCAAATATTGGATTAAGATGGCAGAATAGGACTGGAGCTCAACTTCTCTCCCCAAAACAACAAACAAATGCCGAGCAACCTTCAACCAAATGGACTAGAAACTTTCAAACAGATATTCTACTCCAGAAGGCAAAGAGGAGACCATATCAAGAGGTAGGAGGGGCGATTACGCAACAGAAGCAACCCCATACCTCCCGGGCGGGAAGCCCCACAGACTGGAAAGTAGGACTGAGAGTTCTGAGCCCCAGGTCAAATCCCCACGCCTGGGGATCTGGCACGGGGAGAAAGAGCCCCTGGAGCATCTGGCATTGAAGGCCAGCGGGGCTTGTGTGCAGGAGCTCCACAGGACTGGGGGAAACAGAGACCCCATTCTTGAAAGGCACACACAGACTTTCAGGTGCACTGGGTCTCAGGGCAAAGCAGTCTCCATAGGAATCCAGGTGGAACCTGACTCAATTCTTGGAGGATCTCCTGGGAAAACAGGGGTGACTGTGGCTTGTTGTGGGGGAAGGGCACTGGAGGTGAAGCTCTCAGGAACATTCATCATCCTGCATTTCTCTGGAGGTGGCCATTTTTAGGAATATCTAGTCCCTCCCATCAGCGCTGAGAAGCCCCAGGCCAAACAATAATCCAGGTAGGATCACAGCCTCACCCATCAGTAAACAGGCTGCCTAAAGACCCCTCAGACACACAGCCAGCCTCTAATCTCATCCAGAGACAAAGCCCCACCCATCAGAGGGATAGGAATCAACCCCACCTACCAGTGAACAGGCATCAGTCCCTCCCATCAGGAAGCCTACAGCAAGCCTCCCCCCACCCCAATACCAACTTTAGCCACAGGGGAGGCAAACACCAGAACTAAGAGAGGCTACAACTCTATTGTCGGCTAAAAGGTCACCACACCAAAAACCTATAAAAATGAACTGACAGAAAATTATAACTCAGATAAGGGAGCAAGAGAAAAGCCCAGAAAAACAGCCAGTGATGAGGAGATTATCAGCCTCCCAGAAAGAGACTTTAGACTGCTGATGCTGAAGATGA
>PVHT021183543.1:7813936-7838663 GCA_004024745.2 Catagonus wagneri
TAAAAGGAGAAATCAACAATAACACAATCGTAGTGGGGGACTTTAACACCCCACTTATAGCAATGGACAGGTCATCCAGACAGAAAATCAATAAGGAAACACAGGCCCTGAATGAAGCATTAGATCAGATGGACTTAACAGATATTTATAAGACATTCCATCCAAAAGCAACAGAATACACATTCTTCTCAAGTGTGCACGGAACATTCTCTAAGATTGATCACATCCTGGGCTACAAATCAAGCCTTTAAGAAAACTGAACTTTAAGAAAATTGAAATCATTTCAAGCATCTTCTCTGACCACAATGCTATACGACTGGAAATCAACAACAAGAAAAAAATGGCAAAAAATGCAAACACATAGAGACTAAACAATGCGCTACTAAACAACCAATGGCTCACTGAAGAAATCAAAGAGGAAATTAAAAAATACCTAGAAGCAAATGATAACAAAGATACAACACTCCAAAACCTCTGGGATGCAGCAAAAGCAGTTCTAAGAGGAAAGTTTACAGCAATACAAGCCTACCTCAGGAAACAAGAAAAAGCTCAAATAAACAACCTAACTGTACATCTAAAGCAGCTAGAGAGGGAAGAACTGACAAGACCTAAAGTTAGTAGAAGAAAAGAAATCATAAAGATCAGAGCAGAAATCAAGGAAATAGAAACGAAGAAAACCATAGAAAAGATCAATGAAACTAAAAGCTGTTTCTTTGAAAAGATCAACAAAATTGATAAACCCTTAGCCAGACTTATCAAGAAAAAGAAAGGACACAAATCAATAGAATTAGAAATGAAAAAGGAGGAGTTCCCGTTGTGGCTCAGCAGTTAACGAATCCGACTAGGAACCACGAGGTTGCAGGTTCGATACCTGGCCTTGCTCAGTGGGTTAAGGATCCAGCGTTGCCGTAAGCTGTGGTGTAGGTTGCAGATGCAACTCGGATCCCGCGCTGTGGTGGCTCTGGCGAAGGCCGGCAGCTACAGCTCCTGTTAGACCCCTAGCCTGGGAACCTCCATATGCCGCGGGTGCGGCTCTAAAGGCAAAAGACAAAAAAAAAAAAAAAAAAAGAAAGAAATGAAAAAGGAGAAGTAACAACAGACATCACAGAAATACAAAGGATAAGAGAATACTATGTGCAACTATATGGCAATAAAATGGAAAGCCTAGAAGAAATGGACAAATTCTTAGAAAAGTACAATCTTCCAAGACTAAAGCAAGATGAAATAGAAAATATAAATAGACCAATCACAAGTTCTGTAATTGAAACTGTGATGAAAAATAAACAAAAGTCCAGGACCAGATGGTTTCACAGACAAATTCTATCGAACATTTAGAGAAGAGCTAACACCTATCCTTCTGAAACTATTCCAAGAAACTGCAGAAGGGACACTCCCAAACTCATTCTATGAGGCAACCATCACCCTGATACCAAAACCAGACAAAGATACCACAAAAAAAGAAAATTACAGGCCAATATCACTGATGAACATAGACGCAAAAATCCTCAACAAAATACTAGCCAACTGAATCCAACAATACATTAAAAGGATTGTACATTATGATCAAGTGGGATTTATCCCAGGGATGCAAGGATTCTTCAATATCCGCAAATCAATCAGAGTGATACACCACGTTAACAAACTGAAGAATAAAAGCCATATGATCCTCTCAATAGATGCAGGAAAAGCCTCTGACAAAATCCAACACCCATTCCTGATAAAAACGCTTCAGAAAGTGGGGGTAGGGGGATTCTACTCCAACATAATAAAGGCCATCTATGACAAACCCAGAGCTCACATCATTCTCAATGGTGAAAAGCTGAAAGAATTCCCGCTGAGATCAGGAACAAGACAAGGATGTCCGCTCTCGCCACTACTATTCAACACAGTTTTGGAAGTCCTAGCCACAGCAATCAGAGAAGTAAAAGAAATAAAGGAATCCAAATTGGAAAGGAAGAAGTAAAACTATCACTGTTTGCAGATGACATGATACTATACATAGAGAACCCTAAAGACTCTACCAGAAAACGGTTAGAGCTCATCAATGAATTTGGCAAAGTCGCAGGATACAAAATTAATACACAGAAATCAACTGCATTTCTATATACTAACAATGAAAGATCAGAAAGAGAAATTAGGGACGCAATCCCGTTTACCATCGCATCAAGAAGAATCAAATACTTAGGAATAAACCTACCTAAAGAGACAAAAGGCCTGTACTCTGAAAACCATAAGACGCTGATGAAAGAAATCAAGGATGACATGAACAGGTGGAAAGACATACCATGCTCTTGGACTGGAAGAGTCAATATCAAAATGACTATCTACAGATTCAATGCAATCCCTTTCAATTTACCAAGGACCTTTTTCACAGAACTAGAACAAAATATTTTAAAGCTTGTTTGGAAGCACAAAAAAACCAGAATAGCCAGAGACATTCTGAAAAATAAAAACGGAGCTGGAGGAATCAGGCTCCCTGACTTCAGACTGTACTACAAAGCTACAGTCATCAAAATCTCATGGTACTGGCACAAACACAGAAATATACATTGGTGGAACAGGCTGGAGAGCCCAGAATTAAACCCACACACCTATAGTCAACTAAACTATGACAAAGGAGGCAAGAAAATACATTGGAGAAAAGACAGTCTCTTCAATAAGTGGTGCTGGGAAAACTGGACAGCCACACATAAAAAATAGAAACTAGACTTGGAAAACCTTGGTTTTTCAAATTAGACAATCAGGGGGGTGGGAGGATGCCCTGTGGGTTTGGGACATAAAATCTATCAAATTGACTTGTGATGATTTTCGTACACCTATAATTGAAATATAATTCTTTGTTAAAAAAAAAAAAGAAAAAGAAACTAGAACACTTCCTAACACCATGCACAAAAATAAACTCAAAATGGATTAAAGATCTAGATATAAGACCAGATACTATAAAACTCTTAAGAGAAAAACACAGGCCAAACACTCTCAGACATAAATAAAAGCAACATCTTCTCAGATCCACCTGTCAGAGTAATGACAATAAAAAGAAAAATAAACAAATGGGACAATTAAACTTCAAAGTTTCTGCACAGCCAAGGAAACCCTAAACAAAACGAAAAGACAATCCACAGAATGGGAGAAAATATTTGCAAATGAATCAACTGACAAGGGATTCATCTCCAAAATTTACAAACACCTTCTACAGCTCAATACCAAAAAAACAAACAACCTCACCAAAAAATGGGCAGAAGATCTAAACAGACAATTCTCCACAGAAGACATACAGATGGCAAATAAACACATGAAAAGAAAAGATGTTCAACATCACTCCTCATTAGAGAAATGCAAATCAAAACCACTATGAGGTACCACCTTACGCCAGCCAGAATGGCCATCATCAAAAAGTCTACAAACAATTAAGTGCTGGAGAGGGTGTGGAGAAAAAGGATCCCTATTACACTGTTGGTGGGAATGCAAATTGGTGCAACCACTGTGGAAAACAGTATGGAGATTCCTCAGAAAACTCAAAATAGAATTACCATTTGATCCAGCAATCCCACTCCTGGGCATCTATCCAGAGGAAACCACTACTGGAAAAGACATATGTACTCCAGTGTTCATTGTAGCACTCTATACAATAGCCAAGTCATGGAAACAACCGAAATGCCCATCGACAGAGGAATGGATAGGGAAGATATGGTACATACACACAATGGAATATTACTCAGCCATTAAAAGGAAAGAAATACCAACATTTATAGCAACATGGATGGACCTAGAAATTATCATGTGAAGTGAAACCAGTCAGACAATTAGACACCAACATCAAATTCTACCACTTACATGTGGAAACTAAAAAATAAGGACACAATGAACTTCTCTGCAGAACAGACAATGACTCACAGACTCTGGAAAACCTATGGTTTCCAAATGAGACAATCTGGGGGGTGGGGGGATGCACTGAGGGTTTGGGATGGAAATGCTATCAAATTAAGTTGTGATGATTTTTATACACCTATAATTATAATAAAATGCATTAAGTAATGGAAAAAAATTAAAAAGTCCAAAAAAAAAAAAAAGTGTGTGTGTGTGTGTGTAAATGTTGTGGGACATAAATATGTACGCATGCTACAATCTCTGACTATATAAATCCCACATTTTTAATGTTAGTGAAGAGACTAAATGTTTATCCACAAATCCTTTTTATTTTTAATTTAATGGCCACACCCATGGCATATGTAAGTTCCCAAGTGAGGGACTAAATCTGAGCCAAAGCTGCGACCTACACCACCAGATCCTTTAACCCACTGCCCTGGGCTGAGAACTGAACCTGCACCTAAGCAGCAACCCGAGCTGCTGCAGTCAGACTCTTAACCCACTGTACCACAGTGGGAACTCCAATGAATCCTACTTCTAGCTCCTCAGTGATAATGTCTGTAAACCCAAATTGTAAGCTTAGCCCTGATTTGGGAAAGTATGACAAATCAGGTAATTTTAGAGAGTCCTCCACAGGTATTCACAATATATCAGCAAGTTCAAGGTCTAATTAAACTATCTTATTTGGCCACAGGTGAAGGTATTTTAACCCTGTGAAATATTAGCAATATACAAATGTAAAAAGTGTTATTGGCTTATAATAAAGCTCAAAACTAGAAGTGGAAAAAATGCATTCTTTCACCTTTAAATGAGGGGTGATACTTTACTTCTTCACCAAGCTCTCTTTGGAAATCCCTACCGGTACACAAAAAAGTAAAAAATATACAATAAATCAATTATAACAGACTTATCTAAATTCCAAGTTTGTCTTGCTGAATGAATGGCTGGCCCTATGTCTAGCCTCTTTCCATAGGCCCTCAGTTAGTTATAGATGAAGACTTTTGAAATAAAAGCTTTGCTTTCCAAGTCCATCTCACACACATCTGTGACATAAGTTGATCCAAGACGTGTGTGCCTTTTCCTTAGATATTTCCCCCACATTAGAGAAGTATTCCTGAGGCCTGACATCTGGGAAAAGGCAGAGAGATCCAATAAATGAAAACTCTCTGGCACACACACATCAAGGACATATCCCCACACCTCTATCCACCCTCTGCTTTCTCAACACGGAAATATACCACTTAGATGTCAATCCAAACTCTTTACGTTGCCTACAATGTCCTGTACGATCCAGCCCCTTGGGTACCTCTCACTTCACATGATATTCTGGTAAGCTAGATTTCCCCCACATATTCCGGTATTTCAAGCTTGTCCCTGTCCTGGAGCCTTTGCACTTTCTATTCTCTCTGCCTGGAATGTTCTGTTCCTTAGTCTTTCCATAAATGGTCTCAGCTCAAATGCCACCTCCTCGGAGAAGCCTTGACACTCACATCACTCTGTCACTTGTCACTATCTAAAATTATCTAAGTCATTTATTTGTATTGTTTCTTTTCCCCACTGGACTATAAGCTCCCCAAGGAAAGGGACTTGGTCCATTTTTGTTTCTTCACTGAATTCACAGAGATTAAGTGGATGCTTAAAGTTATTAAATGAATAAACGAACAGATTAATACCAAAGGGAAAGAAAGCACGGCTCTCAAACCCATCTAATCCTGTATAGGAAACGATTTCCCTCTATCCCAGTCCCCAACTCGGAGAAATCAAAGTAAACAGAAAGGGAGAAAGAATTCTCTTGCACTAATGGAAAGAAATGAAAGATAAAGGGTCTTAAGAGGGAAGAGGCTAGATCAAAAGCTCCGCCAGTTATGCAAAAAAGAGAGACACAGGCACACAAAAAAAGGCCAAAAATTTGACTACAGGGGCCCAAGTGGAGGAGAAAAAGAGTCCTGGCAGGATCTAAGAACAAAAAGCCCCTTTCTGTTGTCTCCAAGGAATAACATTTGTGCATCTACCATGTGGCAAGCACCGGCCACCTGGGTACAGCACGAAAGAGACAGGCAAGGTCCATCCTTTTTTACACCCTAGCAGTTGAGAAAGACAATAAACAAGTAAATTTTAAGTGATTCCATATAAGTGACTTGTGAAGTAAAACTAGGATGATGTGATGAAGAGTTGAAGGAAAGAGATCCTTTGAGAGGTTGCTCAAAGAAGGTGAGTGAAATATGAAGGACAGGGAACCAGCCTTGCAAAGACCTGATGCTGGTACTTTCTAAGCAAACGAAAGGCACGTCCAAACGCTGTACGGAGGACATGATCTTGCAACATTTAAGAGAAAGAAAGGTCAGCAGTATTGCTACGGTGAATACTACTGAAGAAGCGATGGCTGGGAGAGGCGAACAATGAAACGGCACCTCGGACGGTACTTTCTAAACTACAGTAATAACTCAGTGGATACTCGGTCACTTCACGAGGTAGGTATTTTCAACCCTACTTTGCAGATAAAGTGGAGACTCGGCGAGATGAAGTGACTAGCTCTAAATTACTTCCCTGGGATGAGGCTAAATCTGGAACGAACCCAGGCTTTCTCATTCCAAAGCTGAATTCCACGCTCGGAACTACCACATCATAGCTTTTTCCTCAAGAGGCGGACCCACGTTACTGGGCAGGTGCTTGGAATCCCGGCGCACCCTATACAATCTAATCCTCACGAGCAACTCAACAAAGTGAGATCACGACGCCCATTTTACAGTCGCGGAGACTGAAGCACAAGGAAGTGGAGCTCCACCGCCTCCTTAATCAGAAAGTGAGGATTGAGGAAGAGGAGGTCAGGGCGGAGGCCAGCACTCCCGCCCAGCAGCCGCACAGGCCTTGCCGCCGCACTCCGCTCACGTTGCGGGGTGGCCCGAAGCGCTGAGAAGGGACACGCAGGCGCGACCAATGAGGCGGACTTCCCGAGCGGCGTGGCCAATCAGCGCAGCGCTGGAGGGGAAGGGGCGGGCACTAGGGACGCTCGCGTTAGGCCGCGCCTGAGTTGCCCTGGCCCCTAGCAGGCCCGGGTACCTCCCAGCCCGGGCCTCAGACCTGGAACGCCACGAGGGGATGCGAGACCCGTCGGCAGATGCAAAGACCTTACCCGAGAGTGCCGCCCGGGACACAAGCCTTTACCCTGCTCTCGCCGGGCGGTGCGGTCCTTACTACCCAGCGTTTGAAAGTGTCGGGAGCACCTCATCCCTCCCTCAGCCGGTTCCCAAGAGGCCACCGTGCCAGGCCGTGCACGCCCGTGCCTTACCTCGTGGGGATACGGGAACGGAGAAGGGAATCTTAGCCGCGGACCGTAGCCAGCACTACCCGCTCCTACTGCCGCTCCACCTCACATTCAAACCCCGGCAAAATGGCGCGGCAGCGAGGCTGTGGCCGGGGCGCATGCGTGAGCGGGGCCGAGGCAGGGGGCGGGGCCAAGCGCGCTCGGCTCCACCCAGGCTGGAAAGGCCAATCTCTGCCCCGCTCTGGGTTTGCTGATGTCATAGTCGACAATGTCCTCTGGCTCTGACCGCTCTAAGGGGCATCACAATCCCCATTCTGAACTGAATACAGATTCCGTGAGTGACCAGTTTTGATGACAGGCACCTAGTAGTGAAACTGACAGTACTAACGGCCTGAACCTAGACCTGAACCCAGGTGTCAGGACTCAAACCCAGCCTAAACCCAATTGGGACTTAACCCACAGGTTTAAATTAGAATCACCCACCCTATGTCTGTACTTACTGAGGTTCAGCTTCTTCATGCCTCCTGGCAGAAAGAGTTCAGCGAAAGACAAAGTGGTAGGCAAGAAATAGGTTTATTAAGACAGAACACTTGTGAGAGGTGCAAGAGGGCACTCACGGAAGCTCTGCGAGGAGAATCAGGGAGGCTACAGTTTCATCATCCAACGGGAGTGGGGGTTGGAAAAGCCTGCCTCTTCCTTTCTGGGAGTAGTAGCTCTTCCTTAGTATCGGGTAAAGTGTGTATTCAAATCAGTAGAAGGGTGGTCCTCAAACTCTTGTCCTTGGTCTGAATCTGAATGCAGGACTAATCCCCCCACTCCTATGACCTGGGGTAGTTCTCATGCCTCCACTAGTCCAGCAAGGCTGCCCTGTGCTGATGGCTTCCTTGAGCAGTTATTAACTCACAGTGATTTCTCCCAATGTCCCCTAAATTTCCATCTTTTACTATGGTCCTTTATCAGGAATTCTACAACTACCTGTGCCTACTCCATCCACATCAGTAGGGCTCATATAATTGTTGAACAAATTGCCCAAAGTCATATCCAAAGCATCTTGGACAGAAGAGAACTTTCTGCCCCTCATAGAGCTTATGTTTTAGAGGGAGGAACGGAATCAACAAGTAAGATAATTCTGGAGTTCCCTGGTTGCTTAGCGGTTAAGGGCTCGGCATTGTCACTACTGTGGCTCGGGTTTCAGCCCAGACCCAGAAACTTCTGCATGCCCCAAGAACGACCCAAAAACATACAAGATCACTTCAAATTTGATTAGTGCTCTGAAATGAGGATTTAAAAATAGATTGATATGGCAGGCAGCAACATGGAAGGTCAATGGGATAGCCAGAGGAGACCTCTGAACAAATGACAGCTGACCTGAATTTCAACAAGGAGACAGCTGTGGATCAGCCTGCAGAGCATTCCAGAAGGAGGGGATGCCAATAGCGAAGACTGAGGCAGGACTGGGCTAGGCTGGGGCTTAAAAAAAAAAGCGGAGCCATGGCAGGAGATGGAGTTAGGTCATCAGGGACCAGATGATGTAGGCCTCCTAAGCCTGTGTTTGGACTCTGTCTTAAGTGCCAAATTTCTATTTTAAAATTCTCCTTGGACTGTATGGGGCGGGGAAAGCTTGAAGCAGGGAGACCAGTGAGGAGGCGGCTGGAAACATCCAGGGAAGAGAGGTTAAGCCTGGACTAGGGTGAGTAGCAGTGAACGTGGAGAGAAGTAGACGCTTCAGGGTATATTTTAGAGATAGAGCCCCCAGGATCTTATGATACGCTGCGTGTGGGAAAGAGGGGAACCAATTGTGACTTATGAAAATCCCAACCCTCAGTTTTGGCCACCTCCTCCTCCTCCCTCAACAGGCCCAGCTGTCTCCACTCAGAGCCCACCCCTTGGAATTGCTAGCTTGCAACTCCTGGGACTGAAAGCCATGCTATTTGGTCGTCATTCGAGGAAACAAATATAAGAGCACAAAATTATATAGGCACTGAGAACAGCAGAGCTCTCGGCCCTTGATGACTTTGTCCAAACCTCTACACCTTGAGATGAACAAACTGGAACACAGCTTCTAGCAGCATAAGGCTGTGTCCCTAGGATGACCCCGGCGTCCCCACCTCTCCCATGAGTGCCTGAGAAGGCTCAATGTCGCCAGGAAAATTTACTATCTTTTCTTACCAAGACCTGAGGATGGGCCCCAACTTCCTTTTCTTAGAGCATTTGCTGAGAAGGGCTTACAGTTGTGAACTCTTCCTGGATCCCTTTGAGATACAGCTCTATCTCCAATTCAGGAATGTCTTTCTTAAGGACCTGAAAGTCCTTCCTTTGAAATGTAATCATCAGGAAGGTAGAGTCTCAGTCTCCCAGTCTCTGTGGGAGGCTGGAAGCCTAGCTTTGGTAACTGCCAGCCAGCAGACACAGCTGGCCTAATTGCACTTACACTGGCCAACACCATGTGACTTCACACGAGCCCCAGCTCTCTCCTTTCTCCCTTGTTCTCCTTTTAAAAGGCCCAGTCACCTCTGCATGAGTCCTGAATGAGCTCAGGTCTTTCTCCTCCTGTCAGTAGTTACAGAATAAAATCTGTTTTCAACACTTCAACGACACCTGGCTGTGTTTTTGACTGCATCCGAGCTACAAACGTAAAAGCAAGTCCTATGTATAAAATGTAAAAAGTTGCTCTGTTTGAGTAAAAAGGTTATAGATTTTTGGTAAAATTACTCAACATCTAGTATGACAGCCCACAAACCCTACAAGATCTGGCTCCTGCCAACCTTCCTCCCCCCTCCCCCACTCTCACTCAGCTTAGCCACCCTACCTTCCTTTCTGTTCTTCCAAGCTCCAAGCTTATTCCTGCCTCAGAGCATTCACAGCGCTCTTCCCAGCTCTGCCTGGAATGCTCTTCCAGATCCTCGAAAGACTGGCTTTCCTGTACCTTTAGATTCCAGCTCAAATGTTACCTCACAGAGGCTGTCCCCTTTTTTCCAACGGCAATTGCCCATTCCCCACCATCCAGTAACGACATGTAGCGTTGCCAGATTTAGCAAATGAAATACAGGATACCCAGTTCAACATGAATTTCAGAAAAGCAATGTATAAATTTTTTAGTATAGATATTGCATAGGATGTACTTACACGCACACACACGAAGAAACATAGTGTTTATCTGTAATTCACACTGAGCCAGTATATTACCTGGCAGCTCTAGCTCCATTATACCAGCATCTTCACAGCATTTATCACTTCATACAATTAACTGTTTCTTTAAAAAAAAATCTGCTTAAGTACACTTTTTTTAAAAAAAATTAAGTTGGTTTTGTTTTTAATTTTTACACGCACCTGCAGCATATGGAAGTTCCTGGGCTAGGTGTCGAATTGGAGCTGCAAGTGCTGGCATATGCCACAGCCACAGCCACTGCCATACCAATACCGCATCTGAGCTGTATTTTTGACCTACACCACAGCTTTCAGCAATGCAGGATCCTTAACCCACTGATCAGGGCCAGGGGCTGAACCCGCATTCTCATGGATACTAATTAGGTTCATTACCTGTGAGCCATAATGGGGACTCCCCAGGCCAGGGAGTGAGTCCAAGCCACAGCTGCAGCAAAGCTGGATCTTTTAACCCAATGTGCTAGGCTGGGGATCGAATCTACACCTCTGCAGTGACCAGAGGCAATGCAGTCGGATTCTTAACACACTGTGTCACAGCAGGACCTCCCAATTTGACTTTTAAAGCCCAGCTGGGAGGCAGAAGAGTGTTGATATTGAAAATCGAGAAGTGTCAGATTGTTGTTTCTTTTTATTTATCACACCTGTGGCATATGGAAGTTCCTGGGTCAGCGATTGAATATGAGCTGCAGCTATGGCAACGCCAGATCCTTTAACCCACTGCACCGGGCTTGCACCACTGCAGCAACCCAAGCTGCTGCAGTCAGGTTCTTAACTCACGCACCACAGCAGGAACTCCTGTTTCTTACCTTTTTAAAATGGAGGCATCTTTCTTTCTTGTTAAACATATATGCACATGGTGGAAAATTCACATAGTAGAAACAGCATCTGATCTTTCACTAATGAGGACATTAGCTGTAGGTAATATATTGAATATTTAAGCCCTTCATGTTCTTTATCTGATGGTCTCTGAGAGGCATATGGGTCTCCCAGCATGAGATTCTGGCTTTGTCATTGTTAAAGGGTACTGCAGGCAGCTCTTGGTTTATATTTTGAAGCTATTATGTAGATAAACGTTTCCTGTAGTTTCTTCCCGATGAAGTCCACCATGTGATAATGTGAAATATTCTTCTTTGGCCCTTTCAAAGCTCTCCTCTTCCAATTCTATCTTGTCATATCAGTATTGTTGGACTTGCTTTCTTTTTTTACTTTTTAGGGCCGAAACTAAGACATAAGTAATTTCCCAGGCTAGGGGTCAGTTAGAGCTGCAGCTGCTGGCCTGCGCCAGAGCCACAGCAACGAGGGATCTGAGCTACATCTACGATCTGTGTCGCAGCTTGCAGCAATGCTGGCTTCTGAACCCACTGAGCGAGGCCAGGGATCAAAACCAGCTCCTTATGGATACTGGTCAGGTTCTTAATCCGCTGAGCTGCAAGGGGAATTCCCTGGACCTGCTTCCTTTCCAGTGACAATTTCCTGGCCATTTTCTCTGCCCCCAGCTTTATTGACATATAACTGACAGATCTCTCACCGTGCCTTCATTACCACTCTTCCTTTATCCATTTGTGTCAGCCTAGTTAAGAGTGTGGACTTGAGCCGGACTACACAGGTTAGGATCCCAATGCCATCCGCGTGACACTGGTCAAATTACTTATAACTTGGTTGCCTCATCTCTAAAATAGGGATGATAAAATTATTTTGCCTCTTAGGGTGGTTATGAGAATTACAGGGTCAATATATATGAAGCCCAGGAAAGAGCACATGGGAAACCAAGTGCCCAAGAGTGTTGTGACCATTTGTTATCATCAGTGAGAGTGTATTTCTGACGCCCTCCCATTGGACCCCGCCCCAACCCATCCTGTTTCCCCAGGTAGGATGACTTTAGACCTGGGCAAGCCTTTGGCCACTTGCCGTGGCCCCTGTGCTTTAGAGGGCTGCACCCCGGCCCTCCTTCAGCCCCCGCTGCCCACAGGCCGAGTGGATGCACTTTTCTGTTCAGCCGGAACCCATGCCACCTCCTTTCAGACCACGTTCCAGTCACACAGGACCCTGGAAGTCCCCACCCTTAGGCCCTAAGCCCACTTCCAGGGTCTGTGGAAAGCTCTGGCCTGGGTCACTTCTGAGAGCAAGTGCAGAGCAGGCGTGAGCACCCCTAAGCTGGAAGTGTGATGAGGGGGCAGCGCATGTGCAGTGGGTTTGGACGGAGCTGGACATCTGCACACACACATTCACAGCCCCGTGGTGCAGGCTGAGGCCTGAGGAGGGAGGAGGAAGGGGGGCGGTGCGGGACAAAGGCCAACCTCCCCCTGCTGCTCGGTTCTGGCATGGAACTTTGGGGAGCCTGAGAACTTATTTTTCATTTTTATTTTTTGATAATTCAACTTTTTTTTTTTTTTTGGTCTTTGTGCCTTTTCTAGGGCTGCACCCACGGCATATGGAGGTTCCCAGGCTGCGGGGTCTAACAGGAGCTGTAGCCGCCGGCCTTCGCCACAGCCACAGCAACGCGGGATCCGAGTCGCGTCTGCAACCTACACCGCAGCTCACGGCAACGCCAGATCCTTAACCCACTGAGGAAGGCCAGGGATCGAACCTGCAACCTCATGGTTCCTGGTTGGATTCCTTCCCGCTGAGCCACGATGGGTACTCTGATAACTCAACTTTTGAACCTGGACTTCCAGGTATTACAAAGATATTTATCAAGGAAGGCAGTTAGAACGTGTTTTATTCGAAAGATTATTAGCTTGGCATGTAACTTTGAAATATGGAGACAGTGGATGTGAGCCCACATTCATATTTCTGCCCCAGAGCCAGCAGATGTCAGTAGTGAGCTGTGCGCCCAGCCTTCTGGAGCCAGTGTCCCAGGGCAGGGATCTAGAGCTGTCTGTTCTCCAGTACAGGAAGCAGCCCTTCCCTGTGTGAGATCCCTCCTTAGGGAGGGACTCAAGGGAGCATCGAAGAGGCAGTTGAGGAGAGGGACGAGGCAGGAGCTAATGGTTCTCAAGCACTGAGATGTGATATGGGGCAGTGGGCTCTAGAGCCAGACTGCAGGACTCTGAATCTAGCTGTGTGGCCTTGGATAAGTTTGTTGACCTCTCAAGTCCCATATAAAGAATGGGGTGTGATGATGTGAGCAGAGCAAAATGCCTGGCACTAAGAATCCAGTAAATGATCATTCTGACTCCGATCACTGCTCTGTTGCTAGGTGCTGTCACAGAAATGACAGGTGAAAAAAAAAAAAGGTGGAACAATGGCTGAAATGGCAAGAACATATAAAATGACCAATAGGGAAGCCTAACAGGGAATAAAGTTCTCTTTCCCTTCTCCTTCGGTGGAGGGAAGGGGAAGTGAGACCAGGGAATGTGGAGCCTCCAACTGGAGCCCTTTGGGCACCTTCAAGTTGCAGACCACACGTTCTTAGGGGAAGCAGGTGCCTGGGGCTGATTTCTGTCATGTCAGGTATGGAGGAGTGGGTCTTTGCGAGGCAACTTCCTCTTCAAGCTGAGAAAGGCAGATGGAGAGTGGAAGTGCCAGCAACCCAAGAAAGCACAGGAAATGACCTAATACCCCTCAGTTTGTGAACTGTCCCATGATCAGCCTAGAATTTCCACTTAAAAAAAAAAAAAAAGACTCTGCATTCCTTCACCAAAATTCATTGACTGAGGAGCTCCCTGGTAGCCTATTGGTTAAGGACTCAGGATTATCCCTGCTGTGGCTGATTAATGCTGTGGCTTGGGTTTGATTCCTGGCTTGGGAATTTCCACATGCCGCTAGCACAGCCCTCTCCCCCGCCAAAAAAATTCATGGAGTGAATTTTGTATCTGGTACTGTGTTCCAGTGGGCGAGATTGTCATAAACAAAACAGCCATGGTCGCTGCTCCCATTCCAGTGGGGGAGACACAGCAAACAGACTGCTGCAGATGGCAGTGAACTCTGAGGATACCAAAATGGGAATAAGGAGTTAGCATGTGAGTTGAACCCAGGAGGAGGAACTGGCCATGAAGCAACCTAGAGAGAGTGCATTCCAGGCAGAGGAACAGCATGGGCAAAGGCCCTGAGGCAGGAGCAAGTGTGGACTCTTAAGACGTTGTGAATTCATGATTTAAAAAAACCGAGGTGGAGTTCCCGCCATGGAGCAGTGGAAACGAATCTGACTAGGAAACATGAGGTTGCGGGTTCGATCACTGGCCTCACTCAGTGGGTTAAGGACCTGAGGTTGCCATGAGCTGTGGTGCAGGTCGCAGACGCAGCTGGGATCTGGCGTTGCTGTGGCTGTGGCTGTGGCTGTGGCCAGCAGCCGTGGCTCTGATTTGACCCCTAGCCTGGGAACCTCCACATGCCGCAGGTGTGGCCCTAAAGAGACTAAAGACAAACAAACAAGAAACTGAAGCATAGTTGATTTAAGATGTTGAATTAGTTCTAGGTTTATAGCAAACTGACTCAGATCTATTTATCTATATATCTTCTTCAGACTCTTTTCCATTAGAGGTTATTATATTATATATAGTTCCCTGTGCTATGTTTTAGATATAGTAGTATCTGTAAATTCCAAACTCCTAAATCATCCCTCTCTCCCTCTCCTCTTTAGTAATCATGTGTGTTTTCCATGTCAATTTCTGTTTTTATAAGTAAGTTCACTTGCATCCTTTTTTTAGATTCCACATACAAGTGACATATTTGTCTTTCTCTGACTTGGTGTGATAACCTCTAGGTTCACACCTAGGTGCTGCAAATGGCATTATTTCACTCTTTTTTATGGCTAATATTCTATTCCATATGTATACAATATTCTATTTTTTATATATTCTGTGTGTATTTCATTCTTTCTTATGACTAATGTTCTATTCTATACTAATATTCTATTCTATATATATTTTATTTTATATATATATTCTATTCTATATATATGACTAAGATTCTATTCTCTGTATATTCTATATATTTTTGACTAATATTCTATTCTGTATATATATTCTTTTTTATGACTAATATTCTATTCAATATATATAGACTAATATTCTATTCTAATATATATATTCTCTATATATTTTAATCTATATGTATCTTTTTATGACTAATATTCTATTCTACATATATTCTCTCTATATATACTAATATTCTATATATTTATGACTACTATTCTATTCTATATATTCTATTCTATATATACTCTATTCTATGTATAGAATACTAATAGTCTATTTATATATACAAATATTTTTATATATTTTATAAAATATATAAAAATGTTTTCCTTCCAGCTTCCGTGATCTGTCCACTGGCCTCTCCTATTGAATGGTGCTTGGCTTTTGCTTGCTTCACAGAAACACATAGCATTCTAGAGAAGAAAATCAATATGCCATTATTTAAGCTCAAATTCACTCAAGCCAGGAACACATGGGTATTTCTTGGACATAAATCAAGATAAATTCTCTAGGCAAATCTGAATTAAGTTAAAGGAGGTTATAGAAGCTTTATGAAAAGCTTTTGGAGTCTCTGGGAAAGTTGAAAACTATTATATAAAATTATTCTCAAAGGCTCGATCTTCAGTTGAGCACCAGATTTTTAAAAAATCATTTTTTCCAGAATCCTAGGTGGGGGGCAGGTCCCCCCATCCCTTCTCCTTCTCCTCTTGCTGTGGGCAGGTAGCTGGATTTACTAAGCTGAATGCTCCTAAGTTGTGACATAAATCACTAACACAAGGACAACTTAGATTTCTTAAACTGGACCACAGGCATGTTCTACAGGTTTGCAAAAGTTCCCGGGAACCACTTTGGTTCTCTGAAAAAGGAAAAGTACTTTTGCCTAAAATGTGTTCCAGTGTGTTGGCAAGGCATATAGGCAGTATAATGCTAAAACTGCCTTTCAAAATGCTCAAAAAGTAGCACTTGAAATCAGGTGGAGCTGGTGCTTCCCAGCCAGTGACTGAAGCATGCCCTCTGCATAGGTAAGCAGAAGAGATTTTCTTTTTTTTCTAAACAGGAAGGCCCAAGAAAGCTGAAAGTATCTGCCACAGAGGGACTTTTACAACACCATGCGGAAGAAGTCTCATTACTCAGAGGAAGGAAATAAGTCTAGTTCAGGGTGCTTCAAACTTGACACTACTTATATTGGGGCTCAGTAATTCCTTGTGGGGCAGGGGTGGGGGGCTGCTTAGCAGCATGTCTGCTCTCTACTCACTTAGGTGCCAGGAGCAAAGCCACCTCCCAGTTGTGACCACCAAAAATGTCTTCAGACATTGCCAAGTGTCCCCAGTGTTCTGTGGGGGCAGAATTGAAAACCACTGCTCTGGGAGTTCCCACTGTGGCTCAGCGGGTTAAGAACCTGACTTTATTCCATGAGGATGCTAGTTCAATCCCTTGCCTCGCTCAGTGTGTTAAGGATCTGGAGTTGCTGTGAGCTGTGGTGTAGGCTGCAGACGTGGCTTGGATCCCGAGTTGCTGTGGCTGTGGCCTAGGCCAGCACCTGTAGCTCTGATCTGACCCTTAGCTCGGGAACTTCCATTTGTTACAGGTACGGCCCAAAACAGAAAAAGAAAACCACTGTTCTGTTTTCTTTTTTCCAGCCATGCCTGAGGCATGTGGAAATTCCTGGGCCAGGGATCGAGCCCGAGCCACAGCTGTAACCAGAGCCACAGCAGTAATAACACTGGATCCTTAACTTGCTGCACACCAGGGAACACCAGGGAACCCTCAAAAACAACTGCTCTAGATAAAACTCAGACAGTATCTGCTCTCAAGAGAGAAAGACTCTTTAGAAACCCTTTCAAAAGAAAGGGCTGTTCCTTTGTTCTTTCTTGGAGATACCTGAAATGTGGTACCACAGATAGAAGTTCAACTCCAGTGAATTAATAATGATGACTGTATTAATCAATTTCAGCTGTGGAATATTTTAAGAGCAATCATGGTTTACAACTTTAGATATCTCAGAACGAATGGATCCTGCATTCGGAGGCAGTGAAGACAAGCACAGAGCCCACTGTCTTCTGTACGCTGGTTGCCTGGGCGAGCCTAAGAAGCATCTCCCATGCAGTGCCCAGCTGGGAACCTGTACGTCTTCCTCTGCGATCTTGCCCTCAGTGCCAGCAGGAGGGGAGTTCTGTCTTCTCTTGGGACTAACCCACTGTTTGCACTAATTAATAAGATAAAGAAGAATCTTCCCATGACCTCATAACAATATTCACAAGGGGGAGGAAGGTGAAAGAGGGGAATTTTACTTAAAAAAATTAAAACCCACAATTAATATTCTCACATTAATAATTATATTAGTTAAATATAAAGGCCAAATTTTACCACCAGCTGGGAACTACAGGCTTATACCTGCCACAAGAGCAAAGTGAAGTCAGTCATTATACTAAGTGAAGTCAGTCAAACGCAAAATCATATGATACCACTTACATGTGAACTCTAATAAAAAATGATACAAAAGAACCCATTTTTAAGACAGAAACAAAGATTTCAGAATCGCAGTTACCAAAGAACAAACTAAACTGTGGGGGGTGGAGGGAGGCATAAATCGGGAGGATGGGATTAGCACATACATACTAGTGTGTATGTAACATGGATAACGAACAAGGGCTTACTGCATAGCGCACGGAGGTCTACTCCGTGTTCTGTAATCACCTGTATGGAACAAAAGAATGGACATGTTGGAGTTCCCGTCATGGCTCAGCAGTTAACAAATCCGACTAGTATCCATGAGGACACGGGTTCCATCCCTGGCCTCACTCAGTGGGTTGAGGATCCGGCATTGCCATGAGCTGTGGTGTAGGTCATAGACTCGGCTTGGATCCCGTGTTGCTGTGACTGTGGTGTAGGCCGGCAGCTGTAGCTACGATTGGACCCCTAGTCTGGGAACCTCCATATGCCATAGGTTCAGCCCTAAAAAAAAGACAAAAACAAAAAAATAATGGATATGTCTATACGTATAACTGGTTCACTTTGCTGTAAATCTGAAGCTAATACAACACTGAAAATCAACTAAATCCCAATAAAACTTTAAAAAAAAAGGTAACCTGGAAAAAAAAAAACTAAACTGAAACTATGGCTTGATATATATTAGTTACTACATTAAAAGCAGATTTACTTTTTAAAACTTTATTGATTTACCACCTGATTAAAGCATGGGATATTTATTTTAACAGTATTATACATAATATTTTTACATAGAAAACTTTACATAGCATTTCATATTATATAATTCTGCTTATTCTTTCAAAAATGTATACATCCATTGGGCAAGGAATGATTTTCATTAAATTACCAATATTAAATGCACTTAATCATCGTGTATAGATTAAACAAAAGTAGCTACTGACTAACTTTTAGGCATTTTTAAAGAGGTGAAACATACATTTTGCACATAAAGAAATATCTGATGCAAATATGCAGACAAAATTTTTAAAAAATTAGAACACTGAGAAAAACTGCACTTTTGATGAGTGTCTTTTTTTGAGAGCAAGGATTTCCATCCAGTCATTCTTTTAAATATTCAGCTTTGGTTTCTCTGTTTCCCAAACTACAAAGCTGCTGACAGCAAAACTCTGGGATTTCGCATGAGTTCAAACTAGGTCTACTTTAACACAAATATTGAAACAGAATTCGGAAAATGCAGGATTAAGGATCCAGCTTCTGTTTAAATTCATATCCATTCGCATCATAACAACAAACATTTGAGTGAGATGATCACACTTGCATTTGTCAGCAGGTTCCTTTAACAACTATAAAGACAACTACATGTATAGCCATAATCAACAAAAGAACAAGAAAGTTTAGGATTTTTTTTTTTTTGCATTTTGTACAAAACTCACCTCTCAGAGGAAAATGCTGTTTCCAGATATTATGATATAATTTCCATAATGTATGTTCTTTGGTTGTACGTGAGGAATAACAGGGCATATTAGGAATAAAATCTCCCATCCATCGTTTGTTGTTAAGATGCCAAAGCTGGTGATCTTCCCAAAGGACAATGAAGAAAAACAGAATTGCTCAAAGCAGTAGTGTTGTAACAAACAAAAACTTCTCTAGAGACCCAGCACAAATAATCAACACTTAAAGCATTCTGAGAAAGAAATAAGGCCTTGGAAACGCTTTGCTCTTCTCTGTAACCTTGTTAATGAACAGTGCCTGGCCCTGTGCTGTGGAGTTATACACACCCCTTTCACTAGTGTTTGAGCGGCACAAGCCACATTTACCATGAGCTAGGATAGATTTATTCACAGAATAGAATTTAGGCTGAATGGCTTATTACTGGAGGTAAAGGATTTCCTCTATATGTCACGGCCCGCCAATAAGAAAACTTACCCTAAGTGGTTTAACACCCAGTTTTCAAAAGATCCATGCTGGTACATTTCAAAAAAAAAAAAAAAAAAAAAAAGCCTCATTCCGAAACTCAAATCTTTTCAAAAACATAGCTGAAAAGAAATTCAAACCTCAAGGTTTTAACAAGTCACTAAGTGTGCTTACGTATTTCCTACTCCACAAGAGGAGGCAAAGATGGAAGAGAAGGCTGGAACATACGGGCCAAGTCTTCCAGTCACATGAGACTCTCAGAAGGAAAGGAAAAAAATCTCCCCTTAAGGATGCACCTGTACAGAAAATGTATCAACAAACCTGTATGCTCCCGTTTGTACCTTCAATGCAAACATCAACGGAGATGACTGACGCACTGAGGTTGTGATGAACCACAGTACCAGCTACCAGCGAGACAGGCTCAGAATGTAGGCTTCGTGCTGCGGTATGAAGATGTAACGAATTCCAGGACCAGGACGGCTAACATTCCAGCCTTCTCCATTCACAGTAAAATACTCCCCCACGGTCCCTTCCAGCTAATTCCATAGCCTCTCTTCTCTCGTGAATATAAATCATGTAAAAACCTAAACCTGCTCTTTCTTTGGTAGAGAAATTAAAACACTTTTGGGGAAAGAAAAAAGTGACAGAGTACTGCTGGCCAAAACCAAACATTTCTCAAGGCTGTTAAAGCACAAAAAATGTTAAGAAATCGGTCTCTTAGTAAACAAAAGCACCAGAAATCCTTCTCTATAAAGAAAAAATATCCGATTTTTTTTGGATAGGTTCCCAACTTACTAACTTCTAAGGCACCAGAGTTGACATCAATACAACCCAATTTGCAGGACTACAGGGCGTAGGTAGCAGTCTGAATGTTTTAATAACTGTAACGTTTCTAATGCTGAGTGCTGCTCTGCGGTAGGGAGCAGCGGATGAGCGGGCAGAGATGAAGCATGTGTTCTTTCTCAATGACTCAGAACACATTAAGCTCCCAAATAGACTGCTTGCAGGCTTTGGGCCATAGGCATGGGCCGCCCGCTTTTACATAAGCTGCACCAGAATTCGATTCTACTGCAGTAAGAGTATTGCACCATCATTAACATAATAAAGACCCCAGAATCTAACCCTTCCAAAGAACTCAGCTCCTAGCCTCAAACTAACGGAAGCACTGAACGAACATATGCCGCCTCCCGCCAGGGTCACGGTCAGCTGTGCTGGCCCCATGAAAGCACAGGTCTACTCAGGTTCGGCTGGTGACACGTGGCTGGGGAGGTTCGCAGGAGCCACCCTTCTCAAGCACGGTCCCCATTTCTCTCTCGAGGGCCCTTCTGTGGGGACAGTGCTGAGCAGGGATACTAATAATTGGTACACTCACTATTCTGAGGTAAAAATAAAAGGTTTACTCAAATATAAATTAATTCTCTTAAATTACAATGTCATTTTTGTTACTACTTCATATATTAGATGGACAATGTATTCTGGAAATTTTAATTTAATACCCCTCCACAAATACTTCAAAGAACACTAATAATCATCTTCATTCAACTGCTTACTTTTTCCTATAGACTTTTTTCCCCGGCTTACTAAAACTGGGAGAGCCAGGAGGCACTACATTTTTTTTAAACCTTGCAAGCTCTTAAGTCTAACTTAATCACTAAACATTGCCTTCAGTCAAACCCTCAGTAATACCTCTTTTGTAAAATGCTTTAAAAGATCACAGACATTAACAAAACAGAAAAAAACAATGCTTTTTCCTTTACTTTTTCCTCAAACTAATATAACTACAGCTGACTCAAAACTGACAAAAACACTCAAACCTCTGTACCACACTCAAACAACAAAAACACCCAGCATGTTTTAGGTGGCACTTAGCCCTTACAAGGAATTTTATTAACATACTTGCTAATAATCACGAATCTATACAGCTAAGTTCAGTATTTTCAAGGAGAGTGACTTCCTCTGACAGGACGTTCATGTGTGGCCAATTGCGGGACTTCGCTTGAAAATGACGGCATGTGCGGCTACGGAAACGGACAGTTCAGCTGATAAAATGGAATGACAGAAATGAGACAGACTCCGCACCCGCTGTGAGAACTGGGTATGCAACACTTCAACTAAATACCACAACACCTTAGTCGGGTACTTAAATGGAACCATCTTTATCCAGGCCACTCTGAGTTCCAAGATGCCAACTTCCTATTGTCTGACCCTTCTCGGGATGAGCCAGGCAGAGGTGGCATGGTGACAGTTCTGCAGAGTTGCAGCAGTGGCCCGCAGGGGCCAAGGCTACCAGATTGGTGACAGGGTCCCTGGCACTTGCGATGGCTCTTCTGGAATCCAGATCTTATACACAACACCTATCCTCAGGAAGAACTTCCGCAGAACTGCTCGGAGCTCAGGAATCAGGTCAAACTGCATAATTTCACACAAGTAGGGGTAGTACATGGAAGCATGTGCTTTGAACTTGAGGTGAGAGAGGAGAGAGAGAGAGAGAAAATTAAACACAGAACTACTTTTTGGCATTATTCTTCCAAAAATATTTATCTCATCCTGGAACTTCTTGTAATGCTGGTGTTTTTTTCTCGCTATTATCAAGTTGGTGCAAAAAATTTGCCAATTAAAACTTCTTTTAATTATATTCAGCTTCAAAAGCAAATTACTTGGGGATAGCCTTGTTCCCAAAGTCCACTTTATTCTAGTAAATCAAGTGTCCAGTTCTAAACCAGTGTTTCACAATCTCTACCCTCTTTTTCCAACAAAGCCACACTGGAAACCACTGTAGCTGTTTCAGGCCTTTCTCAACTGGGTTCTTTGAGAGAAAAAGCCCCAATAACCTCAGGCACCCACTGTCTGTAAAGAACTGACTTCTCCCCAACACATCCAGAACCAACCTTGGAAGAACGGGAAAAGTGGTTACTCCAAACTCTGAGTAAAAAGCCAACCTTAACATATATCCCAGTGGAGACATCAGAGTTTACTTGTTTGTACCTTTTCATCGTTTATTTTGAGGGTTTTCGTTAGCAGTAACAGCAGGAGACTGGTCCAGGCCTCCCGATGGCTTTCGGAATTCACGGTGATGAAATAGGCAAGAGCCTCACTGCACACACTGGAAGAATCGGGGGTGGGGGGGCAGGCCAAACACAAGATGAACCTCACATTCTGCTGCCCTGGAGGACTCTATTCTTTTTTTTTTTTGACTGCACACCTGGCATGTGGAAGTTCCCAGGCCAGGGAGCGAACCTCTGCTGCAGCAGTGACAACACCTGGTCCTTAACCCACTGAGCCACCAGGGAACTCCTGATTTTTTTTTTTAAAAACAACATCGCCTAAAATTACAAGTATATATGGCTTTATGTTCTGCTTTTTTATGGTGAAATTTGGGTTATGAGCATGTACCCACACCAAGGAAAGTTATTTTTTAAAAACTTAACCTTTAATGGCTGCATAATATACAATTGTAAGCTATACCATAATGTAGTTATCCATTACACAGCTGACTTTTTTATCATTTGCTCTCTTTATAGGCAAGTCTGCAATGAATATTCTGTGTGGGAATCCTGATTCCATAGCAGTGGAATTATTGACTCAAGCTCTTGATATGTAATCTCACCTGGTTTCCAGAAAGACCCAGTCGCTATACACTCGGTACAGTGGTGCAGGAAAGTGCACATGTGTTTTATTGCACGGCTGTCAGCACCACATGGTAATGTTTTCAAATTTTAAAGGGGTGAAAGGAGGCTTAAACACAGCATCTTGCTCACAGTTGCCTAAGAAGTTGGGTGGCAAAGGTCTACTGTTCTGCAGGCGGCTCTCTCACTGGCATCTACTGTCTGCCCACTGCTGCATTTCCACATAAAGCAAGTACACCCTGGTACCCATGATTCTAACCCATTCCTCTTGGAAAGAAGGAATGGTGGGATGTTAGAGCTGATGGTGCTCTAAAGAGGACCTTATCAGAACTTTCTCCAGAGGTGCTGACTCTGAGCTCAGAGCACTTTTTACTGCCCATGTTTCTGTGCCTCAAGAAACTTGCGAATCAAAGAAATGAGGCCCTGCCCTCTTCAGGGCACTAGAAAAGTGAAACAGAAGAGTCACCAAATAGAATAAAAATACCAAAAGGAAAACAATTTGTGAGGGCATCAGGATGTAGGTATTTTTCTCCTACTCTTTTCAAATCACAGTACTGTGGTGAATTACAGGTAAGACATTTGTGTATTACAGGTAAGAAATTTAATCAGAAACCAATCTTACGTTAAAAGGCGCTGCTGTATTTCTTCCCAGGAATCCCTGCGGTTCTCATCGACATACATTCGAAACAGGATCCTCAAACAACAGGCCAGGCTGCTGGTTTCTTGTTTTAGAAGATTGGGTTTAGACTTGCCCTTAAAACCTGGAGGTCAGATAGACATGTAAACAGTGCACAATTCCAGAGCAATGCTCAGAAATCATGTGGGAACCTAATCTAGTTATTTTAGGAAAAAACACTGTTTTTTGTTTTGTTTTGTTTTGGCTGCACCTGCAGCATGTGCACGTTCCAAGGCCAGCAACTGAACCCATGGAACAGCACTGACTGGAATCACTGCAGTGATAATACCAGATCCCTAACCCACTGCACCATCAGGAAACTCCCATCTCACATTCCCTTTTTTTTTTTTGCCTTAATCTAGGGCCGCACCCACAGCATATGGAGGTTCCCAGGCTAGGGGTCTAACAGGAGCTGTAGCTGCCCGCCTTCGCCACAGTCACAGCAACGCGGGATCCGAGCCGTGTCTGCAACCTACACCACAGCTCACGGCAACGCTGGATCCTTAACCCACTGAGCGAGGCCAGGTATTGAACCCTCAACCTCATGGTTCCTAGTTGGATTCGTTAACCACTGCGCTACAACGGGAACTCCCCATCTCACATTCTTTTTTTTTGGTATTTTTGCCTTGTCTAGGGCCGCACCCATGGCATATGGAGGTTCCTAGGATAGGGGTCTAACAGGAGCTGTAGCTGCCGGCCTTCGCCACAGCCACAGCAACACGGGATCTGAGCCACGTCTGCGACCTATACCACAGCTCAAGGCAACACCGGATCCTTAACCCACTGAGCAAGGCCAGGGATCAAACCCGCAACCTCATGGTTCTTAGTCGGATTCGTTAACCAC
>PVHT021183543.1:7839663-7989449 GCA_004024745.2 Catagonus wagneri
ATATGGAGGTTCCTAGGCTAGGGGTCTAACAGGAGCTGTAGCTGCCGGCCTTCGCCACAGCCACAGCAACACGGGATCTGAGCCACGTCTGCGACCTATACCACAGCTCAAGGCAACACCGGATCCTTAACCCACTGAGCAAGGCCAGGGATCAAACCCGCAACCTCATGGTTCTTAGTCGGATTCGTTAACCACTGAGCCACAACGGGAACTCCCCCATCTCACATTCTTAATATGGCTCAACTTTGATATCAGATGAAAGCGGCCCTGACATCTCAACCTCCATGTAAGATACACTTTGCTCCTCAACAGCCCGAGCTGTTCTCCATTTAGACTCTGATCGTTTCAGAGTGTAATAGCTCTTAAGAAGTCTAGCATGTTTCTAAGTTGCTCGATTTTTTTTCATGAAGCATATATAAGAACACATTTTCTTAAAACAATACCAGACATCCATAGTGCTATGTAACTCCCTCTTACAAGGAAAACTTTATTACAGGCAAAGACATAAAACACCTAGATATTTTAAAGCCATAGAGAAAAATGACATTTTAAAATTACAGGTTAAAATAGGCATTTGGGTAGAAAATTAAAGCAATGGTAACACTACAACAATTACATAACGTGTCACTTTTGTGCAAAGTTCGTGACATGAGACTCCTATCCTACCTCCATCCCCGCATATACATGTGTCTACACGTGCACACGGGTACGCACACACACACATGCATGCAGATATATCATTCATTTCCAGGATTTATGTATTTATTTGTGAAGGTGTGAGAGAAAAAACCTCTGAAAATGTATGAATGTTTCTGTTTCTCTTATACTACCATACTTTTTTATATCATCGTATTAAACTATATACACTTTTAACCCACTGTAAAATCTGACTTGCTAGATCCATGAAACTCTCTCAGTTTGTTTTTCCATCAAATACTTACTGAGACTCTCCCGTGTACCAGGCAATATTCTTGGTACGAGAATGAAATTTCCCTTCTTTCTCTGGCAAGCATGAAAACCTCTGGTAAGCTATTCCAGCCATGGATACTGTGCCAGGAATTTGCCGAAGGCTTTAAGGCTTTAGGACAGTGACCACTGTGACCACCTGTCCTATCTGCTGCGTAGCCTCCTTACCTGCTCGCCACAGGACAGTCCGCTGCTCATAGTTGGAGTTGAAGGCCTTTGAGAATGAATGGGACTCCTGCAAGCAGTCCAACAGCTTGAAGAGGTGCTGGGAAGACATGCACTTATACATGCCCTGGTCCTCTGTCTCTATGTGGATATCCGCATCCAGCGTGTCTTGCTAGAGAGGGGAGGATGGGAGAGCGAAGTAAAGAAGATGGAATGGTTTTGGACGCCGTGGTCATAACTCTCCTGAAGCCCCCTCTCGGTATGGTGAGCTCTATTCCACAACACCCCAAACTGCTTCCCATTTAGACCCCGCTCACTGGCAGCAGAACAGCCTGAGCTCTTGCTCGATGGCAGGCTCTGCTGGCCAAAGCTTTAGTTTGTCGGTGTTGCCTTCACTGCAAATGTGCACATTAAAATTTGTATAAAAATGTTCATAGCAGCATTATTCATAAGAGCCAGACAATGGAAGTCACCCAAATGTCCATCAACTGATGAACTACTCCTACAACAGGGATGAACTAGAAAACACTGTGTTAAGTCAAAGCAGTCAAACACAAAAGCTTACAAATTACATGATTCTATTAATATGAGATATCCTGATTAGGCAAATCCATAGAGGCAGAAAATAGGTTAGTGACTGCCAAGGGCTAGGGCAAGGAGGGAGTAGAGAGTGACACTGATGGTTAGGGCATTCACCTTTTTTTTTTTGTCTTCTTAGGGCCGCACCCATGGCATATGGAAGTTCCCAGGTTAGGGGTTGAATTGGAGCTGCAGCTGCTGGCCTACACCACAGCCACAGCCACAGCAACACAGGATCCGAGCACATCTGCGACCTACACCACAACTTGTGGCAATGCCTGATCCTTAACTCACTGATTAAGGCCAGGGATCGAACCCACATTCTCATGGATCCTAGTCGGGTTTGTTACTGCTGAGCCATGACAGGAACTCCAGGGCATTCACTTTCACAGTGATAAAAAATATTCTGGAATTAGGGAGTTCCCACTGTGGCTCAGTGAAAATGAACCCAACTAGGATCCATGAGGACGTGGGTTCGATCCCTGACCTTGCTCAGTGGATTAAGGATCTAGCGTTGCTGTGAGCCGTGGTGTAGGTCGCAGATGTGGCTCGGATCTGGAGTTGCTGTGGCGTAGGCTGGCAGCTACAGCTCCGATTCAACCCCTAGCCTGGGAACCTTCATATGCTGTAGCTGCGGCCCTAAAAAGCAAAAAAAGAAAAAAATTCTGGTATTAGACAGTGGGGATGTTTACACAACTTTGTGAAATATACTAAAACCAGTAAACTATATACTTGAAAAACAAAACAAGAAAAAGCAAAAGAGGACAGCCTCTGGGCTGGATCTGGCCCACAGAGGTATTTCGTTGGTTAATAATTCCAGTATTTAATAAAAGAGATTTTCTGTATGAAAAAAAACCTTGATCTGGCTCCTCTTAAAAAACTGGAGGCCCGCACAGCTTGACCCACCTGACAGCAGCTTGCCTCTGGAGCCAGGAGGTGGTACGGCTCCTGCTGGGCTGGGGCTCTGTGGTTTCCCAGAGTCCCACCCACCCTGCCACACACATAGGATCTACCAGCCCCCAGGCACTTAAGTCTGCAACTCGTGGTGTAAGGCTACTATCCAACTTTTGAACCCTAAATTGTTTCCACGCAGACTTGCATACATAAAAGGCTGTGTATATAAAACAGAAAACTGAATGCCTGCTACCTTTAGCCACTATTTTTCCTCTCAGTTATTTGTGGTTAAGCTGCATATCAATTGTAAGGAATTGTGGTTAATAACACTTTCCTTTCTTTTTTTTTTGTTATTCGGCCATGCCTGGGGGAGGTGGAAGTTCCTGGGCTACAAATCAAATCTATGTCACAGCAGTGACCAGGGCCTCCGTAGTGACAATGCTGGATCCTTAACCTGCTGCACCACAGGAGAACTCCAGTAACACTTTTTCTGAAGCACCAAGGTAGGGTGTGGAATCTGAGCAGTTTTGTGCTGGTAAACTGACTCTCCAGGGAAAAAAAAAACCAGAACACCTATGTTTAGTGCTTGTTGATTTCTGTGGTATACACGCGCTCATCGTGGCCAATTTTAAGTCACCAGTCCCGTCACTGAACGCAGGGCTGGGAAGAATGAGCAGACCGGGCTCTTGAGAGCCAGTCTGAGCCGACTCCAGCACCGCTGCATTCAAGCCATCTCCCCAAGGAGAAGGAGGCCCTTCTTCAGGCCGGCTCTCACCTGCGCAGCGACCAGGTGCTCGGCATCTTCCTTCTTGCTCGTCGCAGGGTAGAACACGATGTTGTCAATGGTCTGTATCAATTCCAACTGGACCACACACTTGATGAGGAGGCTGGCAAACAGTTTCTGATCTATATTAGATGATAAAGATTAACCCTAATAATGATTTAGCCTGTACTGCATTCACTGAGCTCCCACTATGTGCCAGGCACATTCTCGAGGCTGTGACATAACAGTGAATAAGCTGGACAAAAATCCTTGCTCCTGTGGCAGAGAGAAAACAGTGACCAAGCCATGCAAGCACAGGCTATAGCATATCAGATGACGAGGACTTAGGGAAGGATATGGGGACATGGCAGGGAAGGCGTCGAGGTGGGGTTGCCAGTTTAACAAGCTGTCAGGAAAGGTCTCTGAAAACGTGCTCTCCGAGCAGAGACCTGAAGCAGGGGAGGGGTCAGCCTGGCAGGTCCCTGTCCTCCAGCATCCTTCTCTGCTGCCCGAAGGGTCAACCCTACAGACCAGCTCTGGACTGCGCTCGGCTCACAGGAGGCTACAGGTTCCTGCAGTAGCTGGATCTTGCAAAGGGCTGAGTCTCAGCCTTGAGGGAGGGGGAACCGGATGCGGTTCATTTAAGTTCCTGGTTCCTGGATCACTTTTTCTCTGCCCTGGAGGTAGCTTCCCACATCTTCTGCTTCCATATCCTCCAAGTGTCTTCTCCTGGTGCTTTCAGTGGTTAGCCATCTTTGACTAGTTAACAATTCTTTATGCAGAATTTTCTCTGTTCAAATTATTGGTGTGGTTTCTGCCTCCTGACTAGACTCTGACTAATGTCTCATCTTAATCCCTGGGCTCAGGACAGCCCATGTCTGGCACTTCCTAAGTGTTGGCTGATGTGACTATAATAAAAGTAGGTCTTCCTTTTCAACTTGGTATTATGGAATCAGAATGTTGAAAATATTAAATAAATGAAAACTAATGAAAAACAAGGAGCTAGGCTGGCTTCAAGCATTTGAAACTGGCTGTGAAATTATATATACATACAAAAATTCTCCATGCAGAATTAGTTCTAATTGAAAAAATATACAGTGGAATTGCAACAGATGTACATTTAACTTATGTCAATCCAATGACACCATCTTGGACCAAAAATAATAGGAAAGAAAGAAAACAATACAAGTGGTGTCAGAAATTCTGCCTGCTGCTCTGTTCACCGAGTTCATGCCTGGAAGGGAGGCCGAGCCGGGAGACTGAGAGAGGCGAAGCACTGTTCGTTGGAGGGACGGCAAGGGGTCTCAAGTCCCCCTGCTGCACTCACTGGTTCCATTTAAAGAAACGTCCACTTGTGCCCAGCCCCCCAACAAGCCAGGCCCTTTATCTGGGGCTGATGAGGAAACAGCTCGCCCTCTGCCTGGACGCTGGGGAGACGCTGGCTGTGCTAGAC
The DNA here is from genome assembly GCA_004024745.2 of Catagonus wagneri. Classification (NCBI taxonomy): domain Eukaryota; kingdom Metazoa; phylum Chordata; class Mammalia; order Artiodactyla; family Tayassuidae; genus Catagonus; species Catagonus wagneri. The sequence continues at coordinate 7,844,484 of PVHT021183543.1, forward strand.
TCTTAGGAACAGCCCGTCAGTCTCCAATGTGGTGTCTCTGTAATGGATTCCGAGGGTGGTTCTTTTTTATGCCTTCAAAAGACAGTGGGGACCACAAAGGGCTTTGTCTAACGTGCTGCTTCCAAAGATAATGTGAGTGCTAACACCTACAGCCTGGCCTGGTGAGAAGGGGGTGAAACTACTATGAAGAAAAATAATGCGGACCTCAACTTTAAAAAGCCCAGACTAACACCAGGAAAGTTAAAATTTCTCAGTCAGCCAAAAATGTTCGCGTCCCGTCTACTGCATATTGGCCAGCGCGTCACTGACGTCCCAGGGCACTCAGACCTAAGAGTAGTCCTCTGAGGGCGAGCGGAAGGACCATGTGTGAGCACGCACAGGACAGAGCACGGCGTCTGGCTCAAGCAACTGTGAGACCTTTCTTTTCTTTAATGACAAACGTAAAACACACCATAAGCAACATTATGAGATAAATTACTAATAGCAATTTGAAACTCATATCCAGAAAAGGGATCTCTAACGCATAAAGAGCCTCCTGCCAACCAATAAAAAGATCAACAATCAATACGAAATGCACAAAGATTATGAGCAGAGAGTTCATAGAAAAGAAAACAGAAATGGTTCTTAAACACATGAAAAACTGCTCAGTTTCCCTCATAATTAGAAAACTGCAGGAGTTCCCGTCATGGCGCAGCAGTTAACAAATTCAACTGGGAACCATGAGGTTGCAGGTTCGATCCCTGACATTGCTCAGTGGGTTAACGATCCGGTGTTGCCATGAGCTGTGGTGTAGGCTGCAGACGTGGCTCGGATCTGGTGTTGCTGTGGCTCTGATGTAGGCCGGCAGCAACAGCTCCGATTAGAGCCCTAGCCTGGGAACCTTCATATGCCACGAGCGCGGCCCTAAAAGGCAAAAAAAAAAAAAAAAAAAAAAAAACCCCTGCAAATTTATTTATTTATTTTTTTGAAAACTGCACATTTAAAACTACTCAAAAGATACCAAAAATCACCCCAGTGTTCCCAAAGATCATGTGAGTAGGTGTGGCCTTAATAGGCAGCAATCTGGAATTATCTGTCAAAACAGCAAATGTACTTCTCTTTTAACCCAGCAATCCTATTTCTGGGAACTTAATGTACATATAAACTCACAAACACATGAACCAGGTGATTCAACACTATGGTATTTATAACAGAGTCTGAGAATAACGTAAGTCCACTGGCAGGAACCCAGTTAAGCAAATAATAGTACATCCACAACCTGGGGCAGTGCACAACAGCATAAAAGTGTGAGAGCTCTTTAGGTACCAATTTTGAATAATCTCTAAGCTATATTAAGTGAAAAAAGAACATGGCATAGTATTCTATAATTTGTATACAAAGGAGAGGAGGAGAATTCATCCACATCTACATGCATGTTTGTGTATATGAATACACATTTGCTTGCATATAAGCAAAATGTCTCCAGAAAGGTATATAGAAACTGGTGACACTGGTGCCCCAGGGAAGGGACTGGGAGAGTGAGGCCAAGGAGTGAAAGAAAGGTTTATATCCTGTTAACCCTTCTGAACATCTGACACATGAGAATGTGTTATCTATTTAAAACAATTTTTAAAAAGTGGCCTTACTTGCATACGGTCTAGCTTTCCAGCTGTCATCGGTCGGGTTAGAGAGCTGGCTCTGGCCTCGCTCAGAGGCATTTTTATCTATGCTGCTTAAAGACTGGCGGTCCAGATCCATGTCCTAAAAGTAAACCAGAGAGAAACACCGCGTTCACTTCTCCGTCCGCAATTCAGTACCTGGGCAGAGACATGCTGTTTTAGCACTGCTGGCCCGACTTGAATTTAAGACTCTTGCTTGGCTAGAAGCACAAATGTCACGCCTCTCAGAGGCTGCATGGGGAGGGAGTTCATATTTTCATGATTTTTCCCGCTCATTAAAATTTCACATTTTCTGGAGTTCCCGTCGTGGCTCAGTGGTTAACGAATCCGACTAGGACCCATGAGGTTGCGGGTTCGATCCCTGGTCTTGCTCAGTGGGTTCAGGATCTGGCGTTGCCGTGAGCTGTGGTGTAGGTTGCAGATGCGGCTCAGATCCCGCGTTGCTGTGACTGTGGTAAAGGCCGGCAGCTACAGCTCCTGTTAGACCCCTAGCCTGGGAACCTCCATATGCCGCAGGTGTGGCCCTAGATAAGGCAAAAAAACAAAACAAAACAAAAAATTCACATTTTCTTATTTCAATCCAGACAACATTTCCCTACATATTATAGATGAGTGTGATAATTTCATTTTTCTTTTTGCCTTTTAGGGCCACACCTGTGGCACATGGAAGTTCCCAGGCTAGGGGTCCAATTAGAGCTGCAGCTGCGGCCTATACCGCAGGCATGGCAACATGGGATCTGAGCCGCGTTTGTGACCTATGCTGCAGCTCATGGCAATGCCAGATCTAGATCCTTAACCCAGTAAGTGAGGCCAAGGATCAAACCCACATGCTCACGGATTCTAGTCAGGTTTGTTACCACTGAGGCACAACGGGAACTCTAAACCAAAGTATTTTAAAGTGAATCTTGAATCAGAACTTCTTTATGGGGCCTTATACACAAAAAACTCACTACTATTTCACTGGTAGAGAAAAAAGCACTCTTTTAGAGGAGGGCAATAAATAAGGAGAATTACATCAAAGGGATGTTTTTAACACTGAAACACCAGAACTGACATCAGAGTCCAACAAGGGAGAATTCATTAAATACATGATTATAATGCACAGACACTGATGAGGCTGTTCTCAGAGAATATTTAAGAATATGGAAAAATGTCCACAATGGTGTTAAGTAATACACTATGTACAAAGTGAGCCCAAATTTCAAAGACGTAGGTTGTGGGTGCTCAGTCATAAAGAAACTACTAGAAATATTATGTTTTTTATTGAGTGAAGTGACTTATTTCCTTAATACTTTTTTGCACTTCCTAAAAAAATATGTTAATGAATATATGCAGTGTTTAGATCCTACCTTTTTTTACTCACTTCCTATTAGAAAGGCACAAACTGGAGTTCCCGTTGTGGCTCAGCGGTTAACGAACCAGACAATCCCTGGCTGTGCTCAGTGGGTTAAGGATCTGGTATTGCCATGGGCTGTGGTGTAGGTCACAGACTTGGCTCGGATCCTGAGTTGCTATGGTTGTGGTGTAGGCTGGTGGCTTCAGCTCCAATTGGAACCCTAGGCTGGGAACGTTCATATGCTGCGAGTACAGCCCTAAAAAGACAAAAACAAAATGAAAAGTACAAACTCTTTGGGCTGATTCATTTTTTAATATGTGATCAGAGAAAGGACAACTGAAAAAAACAAAAATCCTACCAGATGTTTTTCTGATGAATCTTCCTCCATTCCCACAGGTCTCCATGTCAGCAAACTTAAAAGAAATGCAAAAGAAGGATAACGGTCAAGGTGAAGGGCAACCCAGAGCTTTAAAATAACCCCCGGATATAGAAATAAATAGCAGTAATCACAGTAACACTTACACATGTGGGATAGTTGTTTTGAAAATATCCAACATACAATTGCATGTTTCATCCCAGACGGCAGGACTGAATTTCTCTCCATTGGATATTACCAAGTTTTCTAAGCAATTTGTACCTGATCGAGCCAACTGCTCATTATCTGCAAAATAAAACAATGTCTATCACTAAACTTTTAAGTGCTGTTTTGATTCAAACCTGACTGCTGATGCTTCATGTATTGAGGGGAAGACTATACAACTGGTGGGCTTGCAGGCTTCTAATTAATGAAGCATTGCTACAGATGGTATACACATTTTTAGAGTTTAAGTGGGCTACAAAGAGGTAAAATTAGGAAGCTCCTGTAGTGGCTCAGCAGTAACGAGCCTGACTAATATCCATGAGGATGCGGGCTCGATCCCTGGCCTTGCTCAGTGAGTTAAGTTGCCTTGAGCTGTGGTGTAGGTCACAGACTCTGCCCAGATCTCAAGTTGCTGTGGCTGGCAGCTACAACTCTGATTCAACCCCCTAGCCTGGGAACTTCCATATGCCACAAGTGCAGCCCTAAAAATCACACACATACACACACACAAAAAGGTAAAATTAATGGAACGCCTATATTTTGCTACTACTTAATCAACTGACTTCTTGTATGAGAAATGGTAAAGGAAGATGGAAAATATTAGACCAGTGTTTCCAAAAACTTAAGTCACTCAAACATTATATTTCCAATTTTTGTTATGTCAGTATCAACTGTTTTATCATTTACTTGACCAAGTCATTTTGCAAAAAACTTAACTAAATTAAGACTTGTCCTAAGTCAAACTATCTTAGGGATCTACGCCTAAAATACTACGTCGATATTTTCCTTAATACACACTAAAACAAACACATAAGTACTCAAACAAAAAATGTCCATTGATGAAGCTGTTTATCTTGATTCCCATAGTACAGTTAAAAAACATTACAGAAAATTTCAAACATATATACAAAAACAGAACAGTAATGTATAAAGGCATATTTTTTAAAATATAAAATTTACTATATCCCATCTTAAAAGAGATGCTTTATAAACTGACTTGATGGAGACATTGTTTTTATGTTCTAATTAAATAAAAAAATATGCATTTTTATCAATTAAATTATATAATGTTCTCCTTGGCATTATATCCATACTTATAAATATTGGGAAAAAAATCTCTCTTTAAGGACTATGTCAACTAAAACAATATTGTAAAGTAACTACACTTCAATTAAAAAAATTAAAAAAAAAAAAGAAAAGAAAAAGCTGCCTAACCACAGAAAGAGTACCTTGTTTTACACACCACTGCAACTGTGCAAATACGTCGGAAAGAAGAACTTCATTCAAAGCTTCATAAAACTGTGTAAATACATCACAAATTGCATAAAGTGCATGATTACAAGTTGTTGTCATCCACTCAGATTTCTGGAAAAACAATTAAAGATAATATTTAAAAGCCACTCTCTGTGGGGGGATAGACATCACATATCATTGGCAAAACATTCTGAAAAGCAATTTGGCAGCACATATCCACTGTCTTAGAAATGTTCACTTCCACTGATGCGGTAACACTACTTACAGAAACAGGCCCTAAAGAACTAATCAAATATCTGTGGGTGAAGGTTTATGAATAACACACTGGTATTTACATACTATAAATGCAGACATAAATTAATGCTCAGTAATGTGGCAACTGAGTACACCCAAATGACAGAATATTAGTCATTCAAAGTGATACTTCCAAAAATTTTTAATGATTTGGAAAAAAATGAATAGGAGATTACACTAAGTATTTACATAATCACTATGTGATTATGCTAAATATTTACATCAAAAATTTAAATATTAAAAATGATGTTAGGAAGCTCCTGTTGTGGTGCAGTGGAAACGAATCTGACTAGTATCCATAAGGATGCGGGTTTGATCCCTGCCTTGCTCAGCGGGTCGGGATCCAGCATTGCTGTGGGCTGTGGTATGGGTCACAGACATGGCTCGGATCCCACACTGCTGTGGCTGTGGTGTAAGCCGACAGCTGTAGCTCCAATTCGATCCCTAACCTGGAAACCTCCATATACCCTGGTGTGGCCCTAAAAAGCAAAAAAAAAAAGATGTTAGGTTGGGAATTCCCATCAAGGCTCAGCTCAGTGGTAATGAACCCAACTAGTATCCATGAAGACGCAGGTTTGATCCCTGGCCTTGGTCAGTGGGTTAAGGATCTGGCGTTGCTGTGAGCTATGGTGTAGGTCACAGACACGGCTTGGATCCTGTGTTGTTGTGGCTGTGGTGTAGGCTGGCAGCTGTTACTCCAATTTGACCCCTAACCTGGGAATCTATATGCTACACCTGCGGCCCTAAAAAGCAAAAAAAAAAAAAAAAAAAAAAAAGAAGAAAAGATGTTAGGTTGACATTTTTCCAAAGAAGATATATAAATGGTCAACAGATACAAGACAAAATGCTCAATATCACTAACCCTCAGAGAAATGCAAATCAAAACCACAGTGAACTATTACTTCATGCCTATTAGAATGGCCATCATCAAAAAAGATGAGAGATAACCAGTGTTGGGGAGGATGTGAAGAAAAGGGAACACTTGTGCACTGTTGATAGGAAGATAAACTGGTGCAGCCATTGTGGAAAACAGTATGGAGGTTCTTCAAAAAATTAAAAATGGAACTACCATATGATCCAGCAAATTCTACATCTGGGTATACACCTAAAGGAAATGAAACATTGTGTTGAAGAAATATATGCAACCCCTGTTGTAGTGTCATTATCTACAACAGCCAAGGCATGGTAGCAACCTAAGTGTCCATCAACAGCCGAACGAATAAAGGAAATGTGATATATATAAACAATGGAATACTATTTGGCCATAAAAAAGAAAATCCTGCCATTTGCAACAATATGGGTAGAACATGACGGCATTACACTAAGTGAAATAAGTCAGACCAAGACAAGTACTACATGATCTCACTTATATGTGGAAGCTAAAAAAAAAATCCCCAAAGTCCCAAATGCTCAAAACCCAAACTCACAGAACAAGAGATCAGACTTATGGTTGGGGATGGGGGTGGGAACTGGATGGAGGGGTCAAAAGGCACAACTTACAGCATCAGATAGTAAGTCCCAGGAATGTAACTACAACATGATGACTCTTTATGGTTAACACTGTTGCAGGGCGTATCTGCAAGTCACTGAGAGTAGATTCTAGACATTTCCATCTCAAGGAAAAAAAAAAAACACGCTTCTTTTTTTTTTGGTCATACCCATGGCATATGGAAGTTCCTTTCCCAGGGATCGAACCCCGCACACCAGCAGCAACCCCAGCTGCTGCAGAGACGAAGCTGGATCCTTAACCCACTATGCCACGGTGCCAATTCCCTCTTTTTTCTTTTCTATCTACGTGGGATGATGATGTAAACTAAATTAATTAGGGTAAGGAGTTCCCTTCGTGGCTCAGCAGTTAATGAACCTGACTAGGATCCATGAGGATGTGGGTTTGATCCCTGGCCTTGATCAGCAGGTTAAGGATCTGGCATTGCTGTGAGCTATGGTGTAGGCCAGCAGCTGTAGCTTTGATTCGACCCCTAACCTGGGAACCTCCGTATGCTGTGGGTGTGGCCCTAAAAATGCAAAAAAAAAAAAAATTTTTGATTAGGGTAATCACTTCACAATATAAGTCATTATGGTGTATATATCAAACTTACACAACACTATATGCCAATCATATCTCAAAAAGCTTAAAGACAAAATAAAATAATATAAAAATGCCATGAAATTACAAAGGAAATACATAAGGAGATTTTCAAAATCATGTAAAAGGAAGGGTAGCTAAGCATTATTCCCAAAGAGGAAACCATAAAGAAAAAAACCAATGGATTGGGTTACTTTAAAAGCTAAAATTTTCAGAACAAGGTGCTCCTGTCATGGCTCAGCAGAAACAAATCTGACTAGTATCCATGAATATGGAGGTTTGATCCCCGGCCTCACTCTGGGTTAAGGATCCGGTGTTTCCTGTGAGCTGTGGTGTAGGTCTCAGATGTGGCTCAGATCCTGCATTGCTGTGGCTATGGCGCAGGCCAGCGGCTACAGTTCCGATTTGACCCCTGGCCTGGGAACCTCCGTATGCTGTGGGTGCGGTCATAAAAAGACAAAAAAAAAATTTTTTTTTTTCAAAACAAAAAAGAAACCAAGTGGGCAAAATCATCTCCAGTTTATATAAGGAGATGTTATGTTATTTTTACACTAAAAACTCAAGTCAATAGGAAAAAGATGAATAACTCAACAGATGGGCTAAGAATATGAAAAGGCAATTCATCAAAGAAGAAATGCAATCATTGATGACATGAAGGAAAATACAGAATCTTGCTAGCAGTTAAATTAACCTTTTAATGCTTTATTCTTGGCCTATCAAATAATGATTAAATAAACTAAAATATGAAAAGCTGGCATGGGTGTGGAGAAAAAGGAACTCTCCTGCACTGCTAACAGCAGTGTAAAAACTATAAACGTATTTGCTCTGCTTGGAAGTACATACTAAAACCCTCAGTAACAGCAAGCCCCAGTCCTGATGGACCACTTGCACTAAACAAATAAATAAGTACAAGCTAGAAAAAAATTACTCATTTTAGTGTTGTTTATTTATTATTATTATTTTTTGCCTTTTCTAGGGCCGCACTCGCGGCACACTGAGGCTCCCAGGCCAGGGGTCCAATCAGAGCCGCAGCCGCCGGCCCACGCCACAGCCACAGCAACATGGGATCCGAGCCGTGTCTGAGACCTACACCACAGCTCACGGCAACGCCGGATCCTTAACCCACTGAGCGATGCCAGGGATCGAACCCGCAACCTCATGGTTCCCAGTCGGATTCATTAACCACTGAGCCACGACTGGAACTCCTAGTGCTGTTTAAAGAAAGAAAAACTGGAAATAATTTCCCATGGACTAAGGGACATCCACAGCTAGGATGTTGTGAGGTCCTTAAAAATACCGTAGAAGAGGAAGTTTCCATTGTGACACAGCAGAAACGAATCTGACTAGTATCCATGAGGATACGGGTTCAATCCACGGTCTTGCCCAGTGGGTCAGGGATCTGGTGTTGCTGTGAGCTGTGGTGTAAGTCGCAGATGCAGCTCGGATCCCACACTGCTGTGGCTGTGGTGTAGGCTGGCAGCTGTAGCTCCGATTAGACCCCTAGCCTCGGAACCTCCATATATGTCGCCAGTGCAGCCCTAAAAAGCAAACAAACAAACAACAAAAAAAAAACTGTGGAAGAAAAGTTACAGTTGTGGAAAAGTATTTATGTATAAAGTTCAAAAAAGCTAATTATGGTATGTGAGATGGAGTCCCATTTTTATAAAAAGAAAAAAGGTATATGATAAACATACACACATAAGAACTATCTGAAAGAGTTAGATTACCTGTGGAAGACAAACTGAGTGTTCAAATTTTTTTGTTTTTCTGTTTTTTGCTAATAATGAAGATTTTAAATTACTTTAATAAGATCAGAGAACTATATCTGTATATAACCTTAATCATATCTGAACCATGTAGAAGACTGAGGGAAATCTGCCACAACAGTAACTCTAATTTCTGACTGGGAAAATTATGAATTTTCCGTACACTCCTAACATTCTTTATTAAGCACATGTTGTTTTCATACCAGGGGGAGGTAGGGAACATTGTTCCTAAAAGAAAGTAAAAAAGTGGAGTTCCCATCACGGCTCAGAGGTCAACAAATCCAACTAGGAGCCATGAGGTTGCGGGTTCAATCCCTGACCTTGCTCAGTGGGTTGGGGATCTGGCGCCGTGAGCTGTGGTGTAGGTTGCAGATGTGGCTCGGATCCCGCATTGCTGAGGCTGTGGTGGGAATCTCCATATGCCGCAAGTGTGGCCCTAGAAAAGGCAAAAATACAAAAAAAAAAAAAAAAAAAAAAAAAAAAAAAAAAAAAAAGAAAAGAAAAAAGAAAGAAAGTAAAAAATTCTCCCCTCCCCAACGGGAGAAATAACAAAAGACACCCAGAGGCTTCAAGCATTCTTTTAAAAAAAGGCCAAGTATTAGCCAACATTATCTCCAACTGATATAAATGAAATAAGTAAGAGGACCAGTGAGGTCCTGCTGAACTGGCAAGTCCAATGCCCCAGGCCGAGGGGCAGACTGGTGATTTACTTCCTTGCACTCTTCCCCGGATGGGGAGAGTTTCTTCGTACTACTCGATACTGCTGGAAGAGGGCCAGGAAGAGTGTCTATTTTCAAAACACACCTGACATGACTCAGATTTGAGACTTAGTATTTAAGACGCCGTGGCTGATGATGCAAGCCCAGAGGCTAGACGGGCTCTTCCTTCCCCCACATCCCCAGGGCCGCGCTTCGGTCATCACCCACCTCTGACTGCTGCTCTGGGAGTTTCATATTGTCAAAAATCCTGAACACGATTCTGAACAGGTCTTGCCACCAGTGCTTTTCAAAGGTGTGGCCATAGCTCTTCATGATCTCGAACATGACCGTGAGTCCTCTGGAGGAAACAAGGCAGGTGGGAAGAGGGAATGGGTGGAGGAAGAGCAGAGCAGAGCACGGGAGAGCATGGGTGCAGGCTCAGCAGGCCACAGAGGCTTATTCAGTAATGGAAGGAAGGGGCCCTGCCCTGGGACACGGCTACCTTGTCCGGACATCCAGCTTGCATCTATTAATGATGCAGGAGAGCTCAAAGAGGATGGGGAACCAGCCTCGGACCCAGACCCTGTCGCCAGGAGCCACATTCATGTCGTCGCTTGTGTATTCTTGCAGAACCTACAATGAGAATCACTCTCAGAGGTAGACCAGGCAAGTGGAAGGAAATGAAACAGAACTACGCGGGGATTAAAGGCCTGCACATTTTCCTCACCTAAAAACATCCATTCAGCAAGGGTGTGATGGGAAATCCTGAGGAGACAGAGGCAAGCCTGCCCCAAGGGCACATAAGTAGTTTCCCCATGAACCTATACAGGTTTTAGCGTAAGTTAAATGGAGCAGATCACACAAGTCCTGGGGGCAGGAGGTGCTACATTAAGAAAAGCAATAGGAGGTAGTTCCGGTTGTGGCTCAGTGGGTTAAGAACCTGACTAGCATCACTGGGGACACGGGTTTAATCCCTGGCCTTGCTCAGTGGGTTAAGGATCTGGTGTTGCCGCAAGTTGGGGTGTAGGTCTTGGATGTGGCTCAGATCTGGAGTTTCTGTTGCTGTGGTGTAGGCTGGCAGCTGCAGCTCCGATTCAACCCCTAGCCTGGAAACTTCCATATGCCACGGGTGCGGCCATAAAAAGAGAAAAAAAAAAGGAAAAGCACAATAAAGGTCAAATGGTGACAGTAAAGTATCCAGGATAATTCACTATCTTGTGTCTTTCTGGAATGTTGTTACTGTAATACGTATTACTTAAAATAACAGCAGCAGAAGCAGCTGAGATTTACTAAGTGCTTGTTCTGGGTCAGGACCTGTGAAGGTGCTCTACAGGGACTAATAATTCTCACAATTTCATGAAGCAGGTAGAAATAATGGTCCCATTTTACAGATGAGTTAACTGAGACCCTAGGAGGTTAGGTAAGCTGCCCAGGGTCACGCAGCTAGGAGCTGGCAGTCTTCCCACAGTCTAGAGGTGAAGGCCCACTTTCGGCCCCATCTCTGGGATCTCTGCTCTATACCCACTTCTGAAGTCATGTGATCTGTTGTAACTGAATTTATCAACTCTGGTTATTTAAGGTCAGGCAACTTCTCTCCGTGCTTCAGTCAACTCCCCTGAACAAAAAGGATATAACCACCCATCTCAGGGGCCTGATGTGGGGGTTAAATGAATCCACACACAGAAAATGCCTAGACAGCTGCCTGACACGAAGTGAGTGCTCCATCACCCTCATTACTATCCCATCTCAGCAAGCTGCTGTAGGGACCAGAAGTGTCATCTTAGAGGTTTACACTGCTGTGAGGAGTGCTTCAGAAGACATCCAGACAGGCCATCAGTTTAGCTGTGCCTGTTTTCACCCGGTTTCAGTGTTTTGAGACTGTCAGTTGAACCAAGCAGGCTTGCTTGTTTGTTTATTTATTTATGTCTTTTTAGGGCCACACCTGTGACATATGGATGTTCCCAGGCTAGGGGTTGAATCGGAGCTGTAGCTGCCGGCCTACACCACAGCCACAGCAACTTGGGATTCTTAAACTACTGAACCAGGCCAGGGATCAAACCTGCGTCCTCATGAATACTAGCCTGGTTCATTAACCACTGAGCCCCAACGGGAACTCCACATGCAGGCTTCTTCAGGAAGGTGCAACATAACAGAAAAACCTCAAACTTTCTTGGGAGAAAATAAAAGGTGATTTTTAGGTGTGGTTTCTCCACCACATCACAATGGCATAATGTCATTTCCTGAAGGGAGCTTTGTTTTCTTCCCAACAGAAACGTCTAGCTTCTTCACCTTTGCCAAAATTCTCAGCTAAACTACTATTATCTTCTACAAAAATGATTTGTAGAATACCATATTAAAGCTCAGTATGAATAACGTAATTTCATACACACAAAATAACAGAAAAGGTATGACCCCTGTGATGGTAACATTTTGAAATCGACACTGAAGTTGAGGGGAAACATGCATTTCTAAAAGAGTAGCTGGGAAGCTCTCTGCCAGGAGCAAGGGTTTTTGCCTGAGACTTTTCCCCTCACTGCCCAAATGAGTGAGGAGAGGAAGACGTACCCGAGGTCTCTCGGAGACGTATTTTCCACAGAAGCGGATGAGCCGGATGGCTTCCATGCTGGTGTCAGGGAAGGCAGCATTGCAGGCAAACTCCGACAAGCACTTGACAGCATCTTGAAAGGAATCGATGGCGGCAGGGAAATGGTGCTGGAAGATAGTTGCTGGGGAAACAAGGGCGCATTTGTTTTAAGACTAGGATTTAGAAATGGGGGGTAAACACACCTACACCAGAGATAATTACTTTTGAGAAAATCTAAGAAAAGCATGTCAGGGTCTCTGGAAGACAGAGTTTCTTATTAAATTATCCAGGAATGAATGCACAGAGTATAGCCTGGGTAAAACTATACTGGTTCCTGAGCTCAAACAAAAATGTAAAGACCCAAATATTCATTCATTCAACAAACATTTATTGAGCACCAACTACGTGCAAAGCATAGTTTGGGTCCTTGGGACACAGAGGTGACCAATCAAATTTCCTGCCTTTGCTCTAAATCAGTAAATATGGAAAACCCTCTCGGGTAAGATGAGTGTTCAGTTAGGGGACAGAAGACAGACGAGACTGTTTAAAGAGGTCCTTTCTTTTCTTTTTTCTTTTTTTTTTTTTGCTTTTTAGGGCCACACCCGCGGCATATGGAGGTTCCCAGGCTAGGGGCTGGATCAGAGCCACAACTGCTGGCCTACGTCACAGCCACAGCAAGCCAGATCGAAGCTGAGCCTGAGACCTACACCACAGATCACAGCAACACCAGATCCTTAACCCACTGAGCAAGGCCAGGGATCTAACCCGCAACCTCATAGTTCCTAGTTGGATTCGTTTCCGCTGAGCCACGATGGGAACTCCAAAGAGGTTCTTTCTGAGAAGTATACCTAAGGAAGTGAGAGAGGATAGCAAGAGAAAGCCAAGCTTCACCGTGAGGCTAAGGTGTCCGTTTTAGGATAGAGAATGCGGAACTCTGTAAGATATAAACGTGGATGTGTGTGTGTGGAGCTGGCTCACAGGGCCCGCCTAACAGCAGCTGGGCCTTGAGCAAAGCTCTGGCCCCAGTTCTGTGATTCTGACACATCCCCTAACTCCTCGGCTGCTTCCATCCTAAGACCACACCTCATGCTACCTCGCTAGAACCTTGGGAAGACAAAGTGAGATAAAGAAGGTCAGTGAGCTGAAGGTGACAGGCAATTTAGAAATGGAAGGTTTTCAAAACCCTACAACTACCACCTAAGAGAGGAATATGAGTGGCAAGAAGTTTACAAGTTAAAAGACCTCAAAAAATCAAAGGTGATTCAACATCTTCCAATTTCCACAAAGACTGAGACCAGTAACCACCTCGTGATGTGATGCCAGGCAGGACCAAGGACCTGAAGTCAGGGCAGTGGAGCGACACCACACCGGCTCCGGGCTAGACTGCTTGCATTCAGTCCTGTTCCACCACCTCCCAGCTGCATGGCCTCAGACAAGCTGTGCTACTTTCCTTTCCTGTGCCTCAGCTTCCTCTGCAGTAAAATAGGGGGAAATACAGTATCCACATCGGTGGGGTCAACCCAACCCCAAATCAAAAATATTTGGGGAAAAAAATTCCAGAAAGTTCCAAAAAGCAAACTTGAATTTGCCGTGAGCTGGCAACTATTTACAGAGCCTTACACTGCATTATGCGTCATGAGTAACCCAGGCATGATTCACAGTACACAGGGGGACGTGCGTCGGTTACATGCCCAAACTACACCGTTCCGCCTCAGGGACTTGAGCATCCCTGGATTTTGGTATCCGCGAGGGGTCCTGCAGCCAACCTCCCACAGATACAAAGGGATGATGGTAGGCAGTTCTTGTCACTCATGCCACTTGTGTTCTACAAAGTCACCGTGAACAACGAATTAGTAAAGACTAAACCATCATCACTCCTAGGGAAATAGGGGGCTAGGTGCCTGCGAGCCTCTGGTTATACCACTTTCATCAACCTACAGACACGTTTCCTTGTTTTATTTGTGTTTCTGTTTAAAGACGATTTATTTAATATACTTTAATGATTCGTTAACATTGAACTCATGGCCAACAGCAACACAACTCACGCCCAAACCAAGGCTATCTAAATCACGTATTTTCTCCCTAAGTCCACCACAGCCGTCCTGCACTTAGGAACACTGGCCAGCTCCTCAGCACTGAGCTATGGGCCAGTTTCAAGGATGAAGTCATCAACTAGGACAAAGACGCCAAAAACGTGGCAGTAGCTTTTTACCACACAAAGGATACTTATTTATTGCTAGTGAGAGAGCTGAGACGTGAAGGCCTTATGCAACCTCAGCTGGGAACGTGAGCCCTGGGTGGCAAGCATTTTGCTGCTCTGTGCCCACACGTGTCAGCAAATGTCCAAAAAAGGCCAGGAATGTTAGTTGGGGGTTACGCATAAATTTTAGTGAGTAGATGAATTCACGAATGTAGAATCTGCAAATAACCAGGGTGGACTGTGTTTCCTTCCTAGGGCTGCCGGGCACATGGTCAAGCACCCGTCAAGAGCCCAGGACACCACCTGGCACATAATTACATCACAGGGTAGCTCAAACAAGGCAGCCCGCTTTGAGAGTAAAATAGTTGGGAAATACGTGGTCATGCTTCCAGCCCTGCATGTGGGACATCAGTCAGGAGGAAAAAGAGACACGTACTGACGATGTGACCTGTGGTCTGGAAGGCCAGCTCCACGATGTTCCCATCATGATCCGAGGCTGCCTGGTGGAACACGGCGAAGATGTTCTTCCAGCCTGAGCGGATGTTGGCCGCCTGGGAGTTCACCATCTGGGCGATGCAGCGGATCACCATGTCCCGGATGGTGGGAGACCTGAGGAAGGAATGGGACAGCCATGTCATCTGTACCAGGGGCAGTGGAAAGGTAAATGAATACAGCTCACAGCTTAGAAGCAGCACTTAAAAAAAAAAAAATAGCATGTAGTTATCCACTCAAAAAAAAAAAAAAAAAATCAGATGAGTTCCCATCGTGGCGCAGCAGAAATGAATCTGACTAGGTACCATGAGGTTGTAGGTTTGATCCCTGGCCTTGCTCAGTGGGTTAAGGATCTGGTGTTGCCATCAGCTATGGTATAGGTTGCAGGTATGGCTCAGTTCTGGCGTTGCTGTGGCTGTGGCCCAGGCTGGAGGCTATAGCTCCAACTGGACCCCTAGCCTGGGAACCTCCATATGCCACGGGTGCGGCCCTAGAAAAAAAAAAAAAGACAAAAATAATAAAAGAGTCAGTGTGGCAGTTAGCTGCCTACCCAGCAGTCATCCTCTCACCTCCTTAACAAGAGAAGTCTGATTTCATCTGGGCAGTAACATGTCCAAACTCTGTGGACCAATCATGACAACCTTGTCTCATGTGCCAGGCCCTCCGTCTCCCAGCCTCTCTTGTGGCTTAGGGGAGCTACATGACCTAGTCTGACAAATGTAAGAGAAAAATCTATGGGCCTGGAAGGGGAGGGGTTTCTGAGAAGGTTCTGATTTTGTCTTAAAAAGAACACACTGCCCACATGAACACAGCGTGATGCCTGGAGCTAGAGTCTCTGCCCAGCAATCATGAAACAGTAAGCTCAAGGAAGCTTACTGACCAAACAAAGGGAAGGAAAGAACCTAGGTCCTTGGTGACAATTTGGGCTATGGAACTAAAGTTGGGACTGCCTGCCTCTGACTTGTTAAGTAAATAATGCATAGCTTTGTGGTCTAAGCGATTGTTGATTGATTTTTCTGGCTCAAAACATTTAGACTGATACAGTCATAACTCTGTCACCCAAAGATAACCATTTCTATTTTTTTTTCTTTTTTGGGGGCTGAACCCACGGCATATGGAAGTTCCCAGGCTAGGGGTCGAATTGGAACCATAGCCGCTGGTCTACACCACAGCCACAGCAATTCCAGATCCAAGCTGCATCCACAACCTACATTGCAGCTTATGGCAATGCTGGATCCTTAACCCACCGAATGAGGCCAGGGACTGAAACAATGCCCTCATAGATACTAGTCGGGTTAACCCGCTGAGCCACAACGGGAACTCATTCCTAAATTCTTAGTGCATATATCCTCTTAGAGTTTTGGGCAGAGATACTCGTGTTATAGTAAATAAAATACACTTGGGTGGGAGTATACATATATCATTTAAGATGCGATATTTAAATTTAATTACCACAAAACAAAACCCAAGAATAGAAAAAATGGTCCATCTTCTGAAGCAGCTGCAAGATTTGATATGGTGTTACCTAGATATTTACAACAGATTAGCATGTATGTCTTTAATAAGACATAAACAGTAATGGACTAAGCACTATTATTTCACAAATAGCAAGAAGCAAGACAACACAAACCCAATGCTTCTACCGCACTACCTTTGAAAGTCATCAGAGTGGTTTGGGGATGGTTTATGTCCTAAGGACATCTGGCTTAGGATAACATTCATGTTTGTCTACTGGACCCATACTAGCAGATAATTGGGAAGGTCATTTAGAGAAGCAAGAAGAAAATCAAAACAGTCAAAAATTAGCTGCAAGTCCACAGAGAAAATTTGCTACCTGCAGATAACAGAGGACTGACTACAAACCTAGGAGATTTCAACATATAATACAAATTCAATTATAATAAATACAACACAAATTCAACATATAATACAATTAATAATTGTCTTTCCCAGGGAAAACAGCAACTTGTAGGCAAGAATTAAACATGTTTATTAAGACGGTTTTTGTCTGATTGTTGAAAGTAATATATGACAACAATAAATGTTTTCGAAAATGTAGGAAAAAACATAGATACCTTTTTCTTTTTAGGGCCGCACCTGTGGCATATGGAGGTTCCCAGTCTAGGGGTGGAATTGGAGCTGTAGTCGCTGGCCTACGCCACAGCCATGCCAGATCCAAGCAACGTCTGCGACCTACACCACAGCTCATGGCAACGCCGGATCCTTAACCTACTGAGCAAGCCAGGGATCGAACCCGCAACCTCATGGTTCCTAGCCAGATTCATTAACCACTGCGCCACGATGGGAACTCCAAGAAAAAGATACCTTTATATGATGCTATGGTATTTCACATGGAGAGATGTTACTGTTTGTATTATTATGCTGTTTGCCAAATTCTATAACCTGCCCTTTCCACTGAACAACTAATAAGCATTTCCCACGTTACAAACTTTGTGAACATTTTAGGCAGCTGCACCATATTCCAGGTCAAGGCTATACCAACATGTACTTTAGCACGCTTGTATAGTTAGGTGGTTTCTGGATTTTCAAAAACTGTTTCATGTGACTGACAACATTTCATTGTATTTCAAATTAACTCCTTGGGAGAGAGTTATAGAAGTGCAGAATTACTGGGTCAAAGGACACAAAAATATCAAGGTTCTCGACGCATACTGCCAATGTGCTTTTGAAAGTGTTATACAGCAAGTTACGGTTCACCAGTGTCAGAGAGTGGCTGGCAACGTGTGATTCTAAACTTCCTCTTGCCCTTTTCAGAGGCCGGGTGGGCAGAGAAGGCCTGGGGTTAGGAAAGGAGGGACTCTGGTGCTGTTGGTATCCCAGCCAGCCAGGTGGCCGTGAGCACGCTGCTCAGCCCCACGAGGGCTTAGTCTCCGCAGCCGCTCTCAACGGTGTGCCCAAGGACAGGAGGGCATTTCTGTCCATAAGCTCCTATCAGGGGTAAGGCCAGAGTCTGGAACAAGCTTAACTTGGGCTCTCTTAAAATAAGTAATAAGGTCAAGCATAGAGAAATCAAGACAGACCGGTCAACTCTTTGCTGCTGCCCTTTTTATTTGCTGCCCCCAAATGTCCTGTGTTGGCTTAAAGTCTTTGAGCTTGCGAGCCTTCATTTTCTTTTTGAAAAATATGATCCCAGGAGTTCCCTGTTGGCCTATCATTTAAGGGTCTGGTGTTGTCACTGCTGTGGCTTGGGTTCGATCCCTGGCATGGAAACTTCTGCGTGTTGCAGGCATGGCCAAAAAAAAATATGTGCCCAACAGACCCAGAGTATACTCTTTAGGGATAAAGACAGATATAAAGGGTTATGTCCGAAAGTCATCCTTGACATTTCTCCCTTTCGTGCTCCACGGCTCATCCACCAGCACACGCTGCAGGCTTTCTTTCCAAACACAGGCACAGTCTAGCCCCTTGGTGCCTCATCACCACTGATACCTCTTTGGTCCAAACCTGGATAACTACACTGGCCACCTAATTCATCCCCCTTGTCTCTTACTTTCCATGGGATGATTCTTTAAATGCACCGAACCGCATCACTTCTCCTTCTGCTCAAAAGCCTCCAATGGTTGGCTTCTCACAGAGGCTAAGCCACAGTGCTGATAAAGGCGGGCTGGTCTAGCGATCTCGTGCCCTACAAGCACTAGGACTTTTCTAGGACGTTCTGCCTTATTCACCCCCCCACCCCATTAGCCTCCTTGCTCCTCCCCAACTATGTCAAGGACATCCTGCCCCAGGCACTCCTGGCTTGCTCCTCACTTTGTTTAAGGGTCACCTTACCCAACATGTCTCAGCTGACAGTCCCAAAGGAGGGCTTCTGCCCCGTCTCCTTACTTTGATTTAATGTTCTTCAGTGCAATTACCATCACTGGTGTACGAAACATTTTTTTATTTTTCCCACTGGCATATTAGCAGGGATTTAAAATTTTTTTTCCTTTTTTTTCTTTTTTTCCCCTTTTTACAGCGGTACCTGTGGCATATGGAGGTTCCCATGCTGGGGGTCAGATTGGAGCTGCAGCTGCTGGCCTATACCACAGCAGGGCAATGCCAAATCTGAGCCACATCTGCAACCCATGCTGCAGCTTGTGGCAACAGTGGACCCTTAACTCACTGAGCAGGACCAGGGATCAAACCCACATCCTCACAGCGATGTCAGGTCCTTAACCTACTGAGCCACAACGATAACTCCAAAAAAAATTATTATGGTAAATTTCATACCTACAAAAGCAGAGAGCATAGGGTAACAAACATACATATACAGATCCCTCCACTGCCAAGTCAGGGCCAAAAAAAACAAGAATTTTGGACTGTTTGCTTTATTGCAGTATGGCTGGCAGCAAGAATAGTATGTAGTGGATGGCAGGCCTCAAAATACAGGCCAGGAGTTCCCACTGTGGTGCCATGGGATCAGAGGCATCTCTTCAGCACTGGGACACAGGTTCGATCCCCGGCCTGGCATTGTGGGTTAAGGATCCGGTGCTGCTGCAGCATAGATCACAACTGTGGCTCAGATATGATCCCTGATCTTGGATCTGATCCCTGGCCCGGGAACTCCATATGCTGCAGGGTGGCCAAAAACAAACAAACGAAAAAAAACAAGTAAGGAGAATGAGTGAAGAGAGTGACTGCTTCAGAGGGACAGCTGTTTTGACCTCTCTTATCACCTCCCTGGGGCAGAAATGCTGGGCCACACAATGTCTGAGGATGCTTTGCCAGTGGCTCGCTCCCTGGACTCCCTCAGTACCAAGCCCAGAGGGATGCATGACATGCGAGTTGCTATGGGGTAGCCTGTTCTCCCGGGAGAGGTCACACACGGATCTTAGTGTGATCTACTTAGAGACAAGGTGTGAACTGCTCGTTTTGTTTGCTTCCACCAACAAGAGAGGAAGAAATTAATTGTGTAGTGAGTGTTAGAAGGCCTTTTTAGACTCCCAATGGGAACGTGACCAAGGGTCTTCTAGAACAATGCACGTACCTGTTTTTCTTCATGATATGCTCAAAGGGCCTCAGAAAATCTTTCTGGAAACGGAAGTTGGCTAATTCTCCCTTCTCAAGAAACTTCATGGACAGTTGCCTTAATGAGTCAACAGCAAAGATAGCCACATCCTCATTGGGGTTACAGCCAACCTGAGCAGGAACAGGGTGCGAGGTGAGACAGGCAGCGCAACACCTGTGGACACGGGCTTCTGAACATCAAAAACAGACAGGCTGCCTCAAAATAAATGCTCTGGGACAGCACACCTTAGGAGGAGCAAAGGTATTTCTCGGCTATGACCTATACAGTTATAAGTTTAATGACAAAAGATCAGCACCACACATTTAACTAAACATGCTTTCAAATGTGCTTTGTGTCACATTTTGATAAGTCTTGCAATGTTTCAAACTTTTCATTATTATATTTGCTATAACGATCTGTGATCAGTAATCTTTGATGTTACTATGTGCAAAAGATTACAACTTATTGAAGGTCCAGGTAATGCTTTTTTTTCTTCTTTTTAGGGATGCGCCTGTAGCATATAGAAGTTCCCAGGCTAGAGGCTGAATCAAGTTGCAGCTGCCAGCCTACACCACAGCCACAGCAACATGGGATCTGAGCTGCATCTGAGATCCACACTGAAGCTCACGGCAATACCAGGTCCTTAACCCACTAAGCGAGGCCAGGGATTGAACCTACAACCTCATGGTGCCTAGTCAGATTGTTTCGGCTGTGCCACAACAAGAATGCCTGAATAGCACTTTTTAAACAGTAAAGTTTTTTTTTTTTTTTTTGTCATCCCCATGGCATGCAGAAATTCTGAGGCCAGGGACTGAACCCGAGCTACAGCAGCAACCAGAGCCAGAGCAGTGACAACGCCAGATCCTTAACCCACTGAGCCAGTGGGGAACTTGAATACAAGTATTTTAAAATTAGGGTGTGTACAGGTTTGTTTTTTGTTTTTTTCTTTTTGCTTTTTAGGGCCACACCCGGGGCAAATGGAGGTTCCCAGGCTAGGAGTCTAATTGGAGCTACAGCCACTGGCCTACACCACAGCCACAGCAACTCGAGATCCAAGCCACGTCTGTGACCTACACCACAGTTCGTGGCAACGCCGGATCCTTAACCCACTGGGCGAGGCCACGGATTGAACCTGCGTCCTCATCAATGCCAGTGATTCATTAATCACTGACCCATGACGGGAACTCCAAGGTGTGTACAGTTTTTTTAATTGCATACTTAATAGGCCACAGTATGGTGCAGGCATAACTTATGCAGTGGGAAACAAAAACATCCATGGGACTGGCTTTACTGCAATATTTGCTTTAATGTGTTGGTCTGGGGTCTGCCTGTAAGCCGAACAGATAAAAAGTAATTAGCTTTGGGGAGGGTCTGGTTGAGGGGTGCTAATGATCAAAAGTGCTTTTAGCTATAACTTTTTAAAAGTGTTCATGTAACACTGATGTAATTGTACACTACCAGGAATACTATTCCTAGAGTTCCCATTGTGGCTCAGCAGTAATGAATCTGACTAGTATCCATGAGGATGTGGGTTTGATCCCTGGCCTTGCGCAGTGGGTAATGGATCCAGCATTGCCATGAGCTGTGGTGTCAGTCACAGATGTGGCTCAGATCCCGCATTGCTGTGGCTGTGGTGTAGGCCGGCAGCTGTAGCTCCAGTCTTCCCTGAGCCTGGGAACCTCCGTATGCCGCAGCTGTAGCCTCCCCTCCCCACAAGATTACTATTGCCCACCTAAAAAACCCAGGATTCAGGAATTCTTGCTTCAGGAATACATACGGGCTTACTGTGCGGTTCTGCACACCCCAAGGACACACCTGTGTCCTAGTTTGGAAGAAGAGAAACACGTAACTGCTTCAATGACTGTACTAGAACCCTGAGAACTATACTCAGCCATCCCCATTCAAACCCACAGGCCGCTCATGTGCTCCGTTCCCAGAGGGAAGCGGAACACCCTTCTGAGGTGGTAGAAAGAACCACGAGCCCCGGAGAGAGCAACTGAGTTTTCCACAACTTTGTGCGAACAGCCCTGATGCGATGGAACTGACACCTGCAACAAGGCTGACAACCGTGAAACATCTAATTACGATCTGCTAGCCTAGATGCCAGGCTTGTCACAGGCTGGGACAAGAATAGGAAGTGCCATCAGGATGATGGTTCACACATTTTCTTTCTCAAAAAAAGTTCACATCAATGATTTCAGTAGGTCCACTAAGAATTTATTTACCCAAAATGGTGAGAAAAAAATGGTGGTTGAGTTGACTGGCTCTTTAGATGACGGTGTTGCCATTCACTCAACAAACAGTTGCTCTGGGTCCTTTGCAGGCTCTCACGGCTGCTTCCTCACTGACGGTTTGGAAAGGCCACCCCCGGAGAGGCCTGACACACCACGTGGCCTGTGTGTCATCAGTTATTCTATCACAAAACCTAAGTGTGCTCCACGAGGGCAGTGGCTCATTTGTCTACCACCTGGCCCAAGGCGCTCAGTCTGTTAAACAGGTGGTGTTCTCAGAGGTACCTTA
Organism: Catagonus wagneri; assembly: GCA_004024745.2. Classification (NCBI taxonomy): domain Eukaryota; kingdom Metazoa; phylum Chordata; class Mammalia; order Artiodactyla; family Tayassuidae; genus Catagonus; species Catagonus wagneri. The sequence goes on from PVHT021183543.1 coordinate 7,866,960, forward strand.
CTTTGAGCTGCTAAGGAAGTAAAGTCAACAAAGAACTCTGATTAGCTGATGGACCGAGTTAGAAGCAAGACCACATCTGACAATGCTTCATTTCAGTGAGGGTCCTGGGCTGCCTGTGAGAATCAACAGCACCCCATGTTTCCCTATTTGCATTTCGTGACATCAAGTGCTAGCTTTCAATTGGTCGTGGTGGGGTATTTACACCACAGAAATCAGCACATGCTACAGATCATTTACCAGCACTCTAAAGCTTGTTCTATATCCCCACGGCAGATTACTTCTATTTTTGGGGCGAGGGAGGTGAGCCCGTGGCATGTGGAAGTTTCCAGACCAGGGATCACACCTATGCCATAGAAGTGACCCAAGCCACTGCAAGGACAATGCTGGATTCTTAACCTGCGGCACCACAAGAGAACGCCCCAGAATATTTCTTTTTATAGTTTTCTTCTATTCAATGCAGAGAGAGCAATTCTCTTTTGGATAAACTGTCTCTTATTAACACTACTTTATTTTTATTTATTTATTTATTTAATTATTATTATTTTTTTTGTCTTTCTGCCTTTATGTAGAGCCGCACCTGCGGCATATGGAGGTTCCCTGGCTAGGGGTCTAACAGGAGCTGTTGCTGCCGGCCTACACCACAGGCACAGCAACGTGGGATCTGAGCCACGTCTGCAACCTACACCACAGCTCACGGCAATGCCGGATCCTTAACCCACTGAGCAAGGCCAGGGATCGAACCAGCAATCTCATGGTTCCTAGTCGGATTCATTAACCACTGAGCCACGAAGGGAACTCCTATTTTAATTTATTTTTGGATCTTTAACCTACCGAGCCACTATGGAACTCCTATTAACACTATTTTAAAGCGTCTGTATTACAACTCTTTACCTCCAGCCCCGAGAAAATTTTTTTGAAATTACGAAATGTCTGTAATTTGGTTGCAAAAATGTTATTCAGCTGTTAGTTTTCCTTTAAGTAAATGACATTACAGGTATAGACATACACATTCATAACAAGTATTCTGATTTCATTTGTTCATACACCTATGCACGTCTATATGTATACGATGAAACCTCTAGCAGAGAAAATCTGGTTTTCTCTCAGGAGCTGTCAGTCTCAGAACACAGAAGTCTCTGGCTTGCTTCTGATTTAAATAAATATTAGTTTCCTCGACAAAGTTTTCAGAAGAGTGGTGGCAAAGGAAGCCAGAATACAAGACATAGTGACATTTATAGTGAAACTATACAGAACATAACAATCTTTGCTCATTTAAAAGGTGCATCAGGATTCTGCAATGCTTCAAACACCAATATGTTTGTCCAGTGACTATAAGGATTTTTGTGGTGTCAGCCTAGATCCTAAATACGGAATATTAAAGTATTTTCTTTTTCCTCTTTTTTTTCCTTTTGCTTTTTAGGGCTGCACCAGCAGTATATGGAAGTTTCCAGGCTAGGGGTCAAATTGTGGCTACAGGTGCCGGCCTACACTACAGCCACAGCAACGTGGGATCCAAGCCACGTCTGGGTGACCTACACCACAGCTCACGGCAATGCTGGATCCCTGACCCACTAAGCAAGGCCATGGATCGAATCCACGTCCTCTTGGATACTAGTCAGATTCATTTCTGCTGTGCCACAACAGGAACTCCCTTCTTTTTCCTTTTCTGGATGCCCCTGAGACATACGGAAATTCCCAGGCCAGGGATCAAATCAGAGCCAGAGCTGTGACCTACACCACAGCTGCAGTCATGCCAGATTCTTAACCCAGTGTCCCAGGCTGGGGATTGAAATGGCACCTCCACAGAGACAAGCTAGATCATTACCCCACTGCGCCACAGTGGGAACTCCTAAAGTGTTTTCAATACTAGTGGATTTTTAATTCATTCTCTGTGAGATCGGTCTACGAGTATGCTACAAGCCGTTCATGACTCTACAGAGATAGTGAATTACAGGCATCTAAAACACTCAAATCACTTCTTTTCTGAATTTAGCTGCCTACCTTGTTTCGGACAAGGATAAAGTGGCTTGTGAATCTGAAGCGTTACCTTATTGAAGTGATCTCCAATCACATGCCATATCCGGGACCACTGCAGTCGGATCCGATTCATGTTGTAGTATGATATTTCCACAATCTTCTGCAAGCTGAACATGCGTGGGTGGTGGGGGGAAGCCAGCTCATCCATGGACACGGCACACAGCCAGCGGACAAAGTCAACTACAGGCCAGACCCAACAACACACGCGAGGCTGTGTTAGTAATGGTCAGACAGTTACAACATGAGGCTTCTGCAGTTGTCACAAGTGAGTCAAATACATACCTATTGCATTTCCATCCAGTCTGGTAGATCCAGTAAAAATTCTAGGAAGAAAATTCCAGACATAATACAGTAAAAATTAGATGTGGAAGCTGAAGTTTTAGTTTTAAACATTTAGAAAAGACAGAAAAGAAACATTTCAGGTCTGACACTTCCACTAAAATAAATGATGAGGCCTCCGATGTAGGGAACTGGTCAATGAGCTGAGTTGAGAGCAGAAATGATAGAGAAAGCAACACAGTACAAGGATGGGGGAAGAGTCAAAATACAATAGCAGCGAATGTCACAACAGAAGGACTGGCAGGGCGAGAACCTTTAAAAAGCTTTTCCTCTAGAAAAGCAACTGAAAAACTGACAAAAATTTTACAAAATGAGCTTTTTCAGACCTAACTCTGGAAAATACCAAAGGCCTATAAAAATGTTTATGCAAGAAAAATGGCTGAGAAGTTCCTGTTGTGGCTCAGTAGTAATGAACCTGACTAGTATGCTTCAGGAGGCAGGTTAGATCCCTGGCCTCAGTGGGTTAAGGATCCAGCATTGCCGTGAGCTGTGGTGTAGGGCGCAGATGCAGCTTCGATCTGGCATTGCTGTGGCTGTGGTGTAGGCTGGCAGCTGCAGCTGTGATTCCACCCCTAGGCTGGGAAGCTGCAGCTCTGATTCCACCCCTAGGCTGGGAACCTCCACATGCCACAGGTGCTGCCCTAATAAAAGGAAAAATGGTTGAATATTTACAGATAGCATATAGTTGGACGATGTTTATTTTAATCCATCCTGCCAATCTCACTTTATTTATTTATTTATTTTTGTCTTATTGCCTTTTATCTAGAGCCGCACCTGCGGCATATGGAGGTTCCCAGGCTAGGGGTCTAACAGGAGCTGTAGCTGCCAGCCTTCACCACAGCCACAGCAACGCGGGATCCGAGCCGCGTCTGCAACCTACACCACAGCTCACGGCAACGCCGGATCCTTAACCCACTGAGCAAGGCCAGGGATCAAACCCGCAACCTCATGGTTCTTAGTCGGATTCTTTAACCACTGAGCCACGAAGGGAACTCCCAATCTCACTTTAGATTCAAAGACACAAACAGGTTCAAAGTGAAAGTATGAAAAAATGATACAGCATGCAAACCGTAACCAAAAGAGAATAAGAATAGCTGCACAGGAGTTCCCGTCGTGGCACAGTGGTTAACGAATCCGACTAGGAACCATGAGGTTGTGGGTTTGATCCCTGCCCTTGCTCAGTGGGTTGATGATCTAGCGTTGCCGTGAGCTAATGGTGTAGGTCGCAGACACGGCTCGGATATGGTGTTGCTGTGGCTGCGGCATAGGCCGGCAGCTGTAGCTCCGATTTGACCCCTAGTCTGGGAACCTCCACATGTCGCGGGTGCGGCCCTAAAATGACAAAAGACAAAAAAAAAAAAAAAAAAAAGAGTAGCTGCACTGATATCAGACACTACAGACTTAAAACTAAAATCACTACTACAAAGAACATTTTATAATGATAAAAGGTTTAATCTATCAAGAAAACCTAACAATTATAAACATATATGCATCTAACAACAAAGCCCCAAAATCATGAGGAAAAAAAGACAGAACAGAAAGGGAGAAATAGAAAATTCATCAATATCCAGAATAAGCAAGTCTAAACAGGCTTGGTTTATAGGAACTGGTGAGAGGAACTGGTGAGAGAGGAAATGTGGGGCAACTGCTAATAAATGTGGGGCTTCTGTATGGGGTGATTAAAATGCTCTGAAATTAGATAGTGGTGATGGCTGCACTACTCAGAATATACTGAAAAGCCACTAATTGTATATTTTAAAAGACTAAATCTTTTGGTGTGTGAATTATATCAAAAAAATTGTAATGGCACACAAAAAGGTGCTGGGCAAGATGACTACTGTCCACTACCTGGCTAAGGCAGAGAAAAAGGAAAGAAATGTGTGATTAGAGGCAGGAACAAACATGTTGTTCTATGAACCTAAACCAAAGCAGAAAAAGGGGGGAAAACTCATCAAAGGTACACTACAGACAATATCTCTGCTGGAAAGACGGAGAGAGGCAATAGGAGCAAGGTGATCAAAATATCCTAATAAAGAGTTAAAAATACTAAGAAAATTATTATGAGAGCAATACAAATTATATCAAACTCTATACAGCTATCATCTCAAAATTATCTACATTTAATATACACGATTATTCAATGGTAATTTTCAGCAGTTTGTTTTTAAGATAAAGTCCTATCTTATTTTATTTTTATTTTTATTTTTGGCTTTTTAGCGCTGAACCTAAAGCATGTGAAGTTCTCAGGCTAGGGGTCGAATCGGGGCTACAGTTGCCAGTCTACAGCACAGCCGCAGCAATGCCAGATCCGAGCGAGCCACATCTGTGACCTGCACCATAGCTCATGGCATTGGATCCTCGACCCACTAAGCGAGGCCAGGGATCGAACCCACATCCTCATGGATACTAGTCGGGTTTGTTTTTGATGCACCACAACAGGAACTGCAGAAGTCCTAGTTAAGCACCAGTACATAAAGAATATCTTCAAATGAGAATACTTATGTTTCTCCCGGATGTTTGGGTCAAGTTTCAAGTAAACAGAAACAATGGGAAAGTTCTGAAGAAAAATAAATGGAAATGTCAACTTGGCCAATGCTCACTCATGGGTAGGCTTTAAAACCTTTAAAAAAGGTGATGATTGGGAGTTCCCGTCGTGGCACAGCGGTTAATGAATCCAACTAGGAACCATGAGGTTGAGGGTTCGATCCCCGGCATCGCTTAGTGCATTAACGATATGGCGTTGCTGTGAGCTGTGGTGTAGGTCACAGACACAGCTCGGATCTGGCATTGCTGTGGCTCTGGTGTAGGCTGGCAGCTACAGCTCCAATTAGACCCCTAGCCTGGGAACCTCCACATGCCACGGGTGCAGCCCTAAAATGACAAAAGACAAAAAAAAAAAAAAAAAAAAAAAAAAAAAAAAAAAAAAAAAAAAAAAAAAAAAAAAAAAAAAAGCTGATGATATAATTCAAAATCAAAATCAAAATGAATGGGAAGGTTCGGTCTTGTGGATCACGAGTGCCACTTTCAATCCTTCTTAGTTTGAGTGGTCTGGAGCTGACAACACTTAAAACAGTCAAACAAACTAGGAATCGTTCACACGCAGTAACGATACAGAAGATGGGAGCCACGGGTAGTCCAGCTTCACTGGAGAACAAAATCATTACCTGTCTACAGCTACGACCACACTCTGTGAGCTGGTCTCACCAACGGATTCCTGCAAGCTGGCCATCTGTCTTTTATCCACTCCTCCACTCACCAAATTGCCTGAAACACAACACATAAGGTCAAAAACAGTCAAGTATTTAGAACAGAGTGGTGTCAATACTCACAGACAAGAGAATGGTTTGCAGAAAAGAAAAAAAAAAACCAACCCCCCAAAAAACAAACCCAAACCCTCAAATGATGACAATAAAATTAGACCTAGGTTTTGGCATTTGGAATACTTGCTTACTACAAAGTTCCCTTGCTTGTATCAACCATCTCCCTTTGTTAATAATTAGTCTTCTACATTTTTATAGTGTTAAGTGCCTACTTTTAGGAAAACAAATTCAAATTGAGTGATACTAACCCAGAGCTCCTAGAACATGTAATGGCTTACACCTGCTGAAGGTTTGGGGTGCTCTCTGGGATTTAACTCCAGTCATCCTCATGTATACCCCAAGAAGTAGGTGCTATTACACCTCCTTCATTTTCACAGTCTGTGTTTTTGTTACATCGTACTATTCCAGCCGCTGTATGTGGGACCTAGGAGCCTGCTCTCTGCATCAAAGAGCCTGGGTTCAAAACCTGCCTCTATCACTTCCTTGCAATGAGACTCTGTTCAACTCGCTTCATCCCCTGTGCCTCGCTTTTCTCATTTACACAGCGGGGATAACAGGCCCAACCTTACTGAGTTGTTACAAGAATTAAATGAGTTAAAATATATAAACCAAGTGCTTAGAACATGGCCTGGCATGTTTGTTTGCTCTTTTTACTGTTACATCTCTGACAAGAGAGTCTCTCAGTTCCATGTATCACCGGAAATAATTCTACTTTCCTAAGAATGCTGTCTAACAAGGCCCCCAAATGAACTTGGAAGACAGGTTGAATCTACCTTTAAAAATCCAGTTACACAAACCACTTCTCTGATACCAGGTATGAAGGCTGCATGTAGCCTTTCTAATAAAGCAAATGGCTCCCCTCCCCATACAGTTATACACAGAGAAAGAAAGGTAATGCACCCTGCTGACATGGGTAAAATAGGCATTTACGCGACAGCTTAATCACAATTTAGAGAGCTGAGGCAGCACTTATGCTCCCATTAACAAACAGTCAGCTGGCATGTAAGGAAGAGACGGCCTACAGGACAGTCCTGATGAAACAAAAAAGAAGGGTTTCCCTCCGGTTAACTGGTGAATCCGTGACGGCCAGCTGTGGGGCCTGGTATCTTACCGAGGCCAAGGCCCATGAACTCTTCTCCCGCCAACGTGTGGCCCTTCAGGCTGCCTTCTCTCTCACGCCCAGACCCAGACAGGTAGCGGGTCTTCACCCCGGTTCCTATCAGCTGAGCGAGCTCCAGCTGGCTGATGCATTTCAAGATCTAATGGGAAGAAGGTTTGACGAAGTGAGTTCCCACTTCATAGTCTGAAAAGGGCACTATTGCCTTAAATTAGTCATTAAAAGAGTTCCTTGAAACACACAGCATTTCAGGTGAGAATAAAATCGAGGGTCTCAGGATGGCTGAGGTCTGACTTCGGCTAGGCAAGCCACTCTCATCTGAGTCTGGAAAACAGATTTCACCTTTTTTTTTTTTTTAAACTATTAAAAAGGGAAAGAAAATGAGCAAAAGGAAAAGTAGTACAATAAAGTTATGCTCGGCAGATGTTTAATCATGCAAATTCAATAAGTGCTCAACAGAGAAAGAAAAAAGTGTTTGACTAGAGGATGGGATTTCATGCAGGGGGCCACTCAGCAGGCGCACCCCTTCTGACTCAGCCACCCCCACCTCCCTTCTACTCTGCCCCTCAGACAGACAACCCAGCCTCCCTGCTGTTCCTTTAACTCGACATGTCTAGTTAGTCCTAACTCCAGAGCCTTTGCACAGACTCTTCCCTTTTTTTATTTTTGCTTTTTTTGGAGCTGCACCCGCGGCATATGGAGGTTCCCAGGCTAAGGGTCAAATCGGAACTACAGTTGCCAACCTACGCCACAGCCACAGCCACAGCAATGCCAGATCTGAGCCACGTCTGTGACCTACACCACAGCTCACGGCAATGCCAGATCCCCTGAGCAAGGCCAGGGATCGAACCCACAACCTCATGGTTCCTAGTTGGATTCGTTAGCTGCTGTGCCACGATGGGAACTCCCTGCACAGACTGTTTCTTTTTTTTTCTGTCTTTTTGCCTTTTCTAGGGTTGCACTCACAGCATATGGAGGTTCCCAGGCTAGGGGTCTAATCAGAGCTGTAGCCACCGGCCTACGCCACAGCTACAGCAATGCGAGATCCAAGCCGCGTCTGCAACCTACACTACAGCTCATGGCAACGCCGGATCCTTAACCCACTGAGCAATGCCAGGGATCGAACCTGCAACCTCATGGTTCTTAGTCGGATTCATTAACCACTGAGCCACGATGGGAACTCCCACAGACTCTTATGCTTGAACATGTTCCTATGCTTTTCCCTATGGCTTACCGTTAGAGTCCAGGCTCAGACATCCAGGCTCAAGTGGCCACCCTGATCCCCATCACTGTATTTTTTTTCTTAGCACTTACTACTTTTTGTTATTATGCCGTACATTTGTTTGTTCTCTGTCTTAAGTGCCAACAGAGTATTAATATTAACTCTGTCTTGTTCACTGTTGAACCCCCAGCACTTAAGATAACTGGCAATTACTATATGGTTAACTGAATAAACAAGAATGTGCCCTAGAATGGGTGTGCAGTGGAGAAAAGACTGCCTCCTAGCCCTAGGGGTGAGTCAGGGGCTAGAGAACGCACACCTACACATGGGCCTCTCCCACCTGGAACTTAGCTAAAGAAGCAGAGACTGATTTCCACTTCCACTGGAATGAAAATGGGCTGCTTAAAACTTACTGAGGGGTGGCACGGAGATCTCCAGGTAAGCCCTTGCCAAGGAATTTCCATGGGAACATCTGACTAAAGCTGAGTTTTGCTTTGCACCTGACCTTACAATCCAGTCCCAGAGTGTGAGACTCCACTAGATCACTGAGTGCTGCTGAGTATTTTTACTTAGAAACTGTCTTTCTTTTGAATGAGAAAGGTACTTAATTCCGCCAGAAAGAGCCATCCTCTGATTGCGCCACAGGGCATTATGCTAAAGAATTATTCTTGTAGACTGTTGATGCCCTCCCTTTTCCCAAAGATGGGCAGTCGGAATTTCAATTTCAAGTACGTCAGTAATACTCTGTGGCCAAGGACTTACTGGCTCCAACCTGATTTCTCAAGATTTCTCACCATCAAATAGTTGGCTGATCCTCCTTTTTTTGTATTTTCCATTTTTTGGCCACTCTGCGGCATATGAAATTCCCAGGCCAGGGATCAGATTCAAGCCACAACTGTGACACCAGATCCTTTAATCCACTGTGCCGGGTCAGAGATGGAACCTGCGTCCTGGCAATGCAGAGGCGCTGCCGATCCTGCTGCGCCGGAGCGGGAGTGCCAGGACTCACTTGTAACATTTCCAGATGCTGCTATATGCTCAGTAACCAGCAGGAACCTCACAGTGTCATATCTCTCAGGTTAAAGAAAATAAAGTTCTAGCAGAGAGAGCAGCTATTTACTGATACACTAGACATTGTGACTCCTCAAAAAACAGGAGAATTATTTCTTAAAAAAAAAAAATAGCACACAGCTCAAAACAACTTGCTCCCCTATATTTTCTAATATGGAATATTCCAGAGTTGTGACAGAGAAAGGAGAGTGTGAGTGAAAAGGGACAGAGGTACGTGCCACGGTGACGATGACGCTAACGACTAATATCTACTGAGTTTTTAACTACTTGTCAAGTACAGTTCTAAGCCCTTTTCCACATATTAAGTCCTTTTATTCTCACAACAACCCTATGAAGCTTGTACAAAGGAAGAAGAGGAGGCTCAGACGAGGACTGGCCATGTCATACAGGCAGGAAGAGGTGGGTACTCGGCCTCTCCCCTAAAACTACGCTATCACTATGGCAGGAGGAGGCTGAGAGCAATTTTCTAAAGCAGCACCGTACCCACCTATGCTCTCATGTCTATTCTTTCACAGTTTTCTCTTGAAAACCAAAAGTAGTACATGTAGACGATAGAGAAATTATCAAATATAACTTAAGGAAAAAAGAAGAAAATAAATTACCTTCATAGTTCTATCAACAGGATGTTAACATTCGTGTTTATCTTTTCAAATCTCATTTTTTGTGTGTCTTGGGCATGAGGGATGATGCCGCACAGGTTTTATAATGATTTTTTTATTTAATACCCTATGGTAATCTCCTCATAATATTAAACAGCCTTTAATAACATCTTTATCTTTTCTTTCCTGAAGTCTCTTTTAACCCATGGGTCTCCACCCTCATCCCCACCCCCTGCCTAGCCCATCCATTATTTCCCCAGCAGTTTATGTGCTGAAGAACTTGATCATGTGCTCTGAGAGTCTGTCACATCCTAGAATCTGCAGGCTGCACTCTCATCGCGCCGTTTCCTGTGCTCCTCTGCCCCTGTATTTCCTACCATAAGCTGGCAGTAGAGGCTTGAACTGATTCACATTGGAGTTTTAGGCAAAAACATTTCTTAGGTGGGATTATGTGCTTCCATCAGGGAGCATATAATATCTGGTTGCCTCTCCTTTCAACAGCCTTTTATTTTGATTTTTAAAATTTTATTTATTGCGTTCTGGTCGTGGTGCAGTAGAAACGCATCTTACTAGGATCCATGAGGACGCGGGTTCGATCCCTGGCCTCACTTAGTGCATTAAGGATCTGGTGCTGCCATGAGCCATGGTGTAGGTCACAGATGCAGCTCAGATCCTGTGTTGCTGTGACGGAGGCCGGCGGCTATAGCTCCGATTAGACCCCTAGCCTGGGAACCTCCATTATTTATTTATTAATTTGGCTGCATCCGAGGCATGAAGAAAATCCCAGGACAGGGATCAAACCCACCCCACAGCACTGGCAACACCAGATCCTTAACCCACTGAGCCACTAGGGAGCTCCCTCAACATCTTTTTTTTGTTTTTAGGGCTTCACCTGCGGCATGTGGAAGTTCCTGGCTAGGTGTCAAACTGGAGCTGCAGCTGCCAGCCTACACCATAGCCACAGCAACACCAGATCTGAACCGCATGTGCAACCTATGCTGCAGCTTGCGACAATGCCGGATCTTTATCCACTGAGTGAGGCCAGGGATTGAACCTGCATCTCCATGAATACTATGTCAGGTTCTATGAGAACTCCTGTTTGTATACATGAATAATTATTTCCTTAGGTGAGATTCTTAGAAAAAAAAAATTTTTTTTTTTTTTGCCTTTTAGGGCCGCACTCACAGCACATGCAGGTTTCCAGGCTAGGGGTCAAACTGGAGCTATAGCTGCCGACCTACACCACAACCACAGACAGGAAGGCAGGATCTAGGCCATGTCTACAACCTACACCACAGCTCATGGTAATGTCGGATCCTTAACCCACTGAGTGAGGCCAGGGATCGAACCCGCATCCTCATGGATTCCAACCAGGTTCGTTTCCGCTGTGCCATGCATGAAGGGAGCTCCAGAAAATCATTCAAATAAAAACGTGAACCCAGTGGCAATCTCCATAATGGCTCATTGGAGATGCTGACCGTCTCTTTTTTGATACACTTAGGAGAGAAACTGGGCTCCTGGCTCTGTCCTAAACCTACTTACTAGCAGCAAGAGCGCTCAGGAGGTACAAAAGTACTTGGGAAAAGGGGTGAGAATATGGGAAGAAAGTTGCCATGACAGAAGTGCGCTCTGTGTGGACATAGGCCGCCAGGGACGAGAGCACCTTGGGAGGTGGTGCATCCAAGGCATTTCAGCTGCCGCAGCCCCAGGGAGCCTGGTTCTCTGATACATGAAGTATTAGAGGAAGAGATAACACCAAGAGTTAAAATTGGACTTGACTTCAGAACAATGTAATTGACCAAAGAGAGACTGACTCTGAATCACAGGAAGCTGGGCTCATCCTATGGAAAGACAATTACCAGGCTAAGAGACACTCACCTCGTGCCAGGAGTTCCCAAGGTAGTTGCCGTCGGTGTGAGCCACTGTGATGAGCGTCTTTATGGTGTCAATGTTCTTCTGCTTCATCTCCGTGATGCTGGAGCTGGCAGTCAGCAGGGAGAAGCGCGCGAGGGCCTGAACGTAGGCATCTCGTTCCAGCTGTGACAGAAGCCAAGAAACATGGCTAAGATCCCGTCCTAAGCGACAGTTTTCTTGGAGAAGGGACTGAGCACTGGACTCTGATGCCTTCCGTGCACGCTGATAGGCTTTATGCTCATTAATACAGCAGTTACTCCACACTGCTGCCCTCCTGCTACCGGAACACCCCAAGGGGGCTCCCCGCACACGTGTTTGAGAACTAGCCTCTCCTTTGCAACTGACCTGAAACTGATGTTCCATTCCCTTTGGAGAGAGTGGGGGAGGAATCTGTGGAATGCTAAAACTGTCACATGAATGCTAATTGTGACAATAATCCTACAAGGCAGATCTATTTTCTCAAGTTTACAAATGAGGAAATAAAGGGGGTCTTAGGGAGAAGTTAGTGGGGCCAGTGTTAGCCTAGAGAAGTAGCAGAGCTGGGGTTTGAAACTCAGATTGTCTGACATCAAAGCTTGGGGTCTTGGTACAGAAGAAAATGAGTAGCTGAAAGATAAATGGGAACAAAAGGTTTAGTTTTTTGATATAAATGACTGCAAATTCTCAGTGCCTTAGAAAATGATACATGCAGTTGACAACTTCCTCATTTCATAAGTTTGAGAATTGTTATTTTGTTTATTTGCTTGAATTTTTCAAGATTAAAAAGATTTACAGACATATTCATTTTGCACTGAACTATGGATTTCCCCCAGAGAAGATCTGGAAATAAGAGAAATTATAATAATAAGCTAATTTTAAAAGGAAAAATGGCATTTTAAGCATCAAGGCAGGCAAGCAGCCAGATGGATAGGAAGTCCAATCTAGTAGCATCAGGCCCACATACCTTCAAAGGTTTTAATCCAAATCTTCAATTTTTTCCCCCTAATGAGGCTGTCGCCAACACAAACCTGCAGGCTTCCTCTCGGTGGGCATGAGCAAGGAGATTCTGAGATGGTTTTGGCTAATTGGAAATGTCTGAGGGTTTCTAAATTCTGCCAAATCTGAAGGAACACAGCCCACCAGCATCTCTGGAGCTTTGCTAACTTACACCCACCTGCATTCCAAAGATGCAGGCAATCCGGATTGCACATCGGATGCCTTCCAAACACAGGGAGGCCACTTCAGTGTCGTCACAGTTCTGTAGCCCGATACTGTAAGCTGCCAGCAGCGGCGTCCACACCAGCTACCAAGGAAGGAAGGTTTCAATAACATCTAGAATTTCAGCGGGAAAGAGCACCTGGAAGCCACACTGTTAGTTAAGAGCAGAGCCAGGATGCCCAGTTCACGGCTACTTGGATTCATTCACAATATAAAATAATTCCTACTAAACTGTGGTCGAAGTTATCACTACAGGTATGCCATTTATCAAACATACAGTTCTAAAGAAAGGATGGCAACTACGTGGCTAGTGTTCAACCACCACGTCTACTCGTGCTCCCGCCAGACAGCCCTAATTAATCAGAGATCACACTCCCTGCTGAGTCTAATCAGGGCCTGAGAATCCTTTACATAGTGCAGCAGGCATCCATGACCAATCAGAGGTCGGCAAAGTAAAATCTATAAGCAACTTATGTTCTATAAACTTAGTATATTGATTGAAAGTTTCCTAATTCAAATTATTTAGAGTTTTCTTTCCCTTCAATTTTAAAATCTAGAATTGATCAATAGGATATTAAATGTTACTGCAGAAACGTCTCAGAGAAAATAGGAATGCTATGTATTTAGAACGTGTATCCTTTCTAGACCTTTTTTCTACATTTTTTTCAGGGCTGCACCTGCGGCAATATGGAAGTTCCCGGGCTAGGGGTCTTCCTAGAGCTGCAGCTGCAGATCTATGCCACAGCCACAGCAACACCAGATCCGAGCCACATCTGCGACCTCACTGTTACAGGTCATGGCAATGCCGGATCCTTAACTCACTGAGTGAGGCCAGTGAGCAAACCCACATCCTCATGGATACTAGTCAGGTCCTTAACCTGCGGAACTACAACGGAAACTCCTCTAGACAGTTTTAAAATCGAGAGACCTCAGGATATTTTACTTCTAACAATTTTACCTGATAAACCCTGAGGCCACTCAGATGAGATGTCACAATAAAACTGTCTCTTTTGCCTGAATAATTATTAATTCATTCAATCCCCCAGCAGGCCTATAGCACCTTGTATTTGTCTCCGTTTCACAGACGATGAACAGAGAGAGGCTGTAGTAACCTGACCAAGGTCACAGAGCTACAAAGTGGCAAAGGCAGGGTTCAAACCAGCTGTTCTGACCGTAGGGCCCTGCTGACGCATCCCCAGCGTTGTCAAAGGGTTTCTAGGAAGGACTTGCTTTAGTTAGTCTTCAATAAGAAACACCCAGGCTTGGTCTTTCCTCTCCTCAGTCTCGTCACCATTATAAACTCACTGCTGAGGTTCTGGCCGCTTAACTCTAGAATCAGGTTTAGCCTTGTCCTAATGTCCCAGGACACTCACTTTGAACATTGGCCGGACGTGGTCCAAGTGAGTGGCACTCGTAAACGGGGCTTTGGCGTGGCTCACGGCCTCCATCAGAGCTTTGGCTGTTTTAGCCATTTGCTCCATCTCCAAATTGTACAGTAACCGTCGCTGCTTTTCACTAGCTACACCTACAAAGAAACAAAAGAGTAACAGCAGCTAACACTCACCGAGTGCTTGCCATGTGCCAGGCTCTGTTGTGAAAAGTTTATAACAATTAATTCATAAATCCTCCTCAAGGACCACTTAATGAGTCTGCTACAAATATTATTACCATTTTACTGATAGGAAATGAGGCACAGAGAAGTTAAGGAACTTGCCCAGGGTCACACAGCTAATAAGCGAGACAGCTGGGACTTGAATCCAGGCCAAATGGCTCTGGAGCCTAGGCTCTACACCACTACACTCTTCTGCCTCTCGAATAAAGACTGATAGCTTCACAAGGGCCTAAACTAAGAGAATTCCAATCAAAGTTGGCACAATCACCACTGATATTAAAGCAAAGTTTTCTTTTGTTATATTTATTTATTTATTTATTTATTTATTTATTTTTTTGGCTTTTTGTCTTTTTAGGGCCGCACCTGAGGCATATGGAGGATCCCAGGCTAGGGGTCTAATTGGAGCTGTTGCTGCTGGCCTACGCCAAAGCCATAGCAACGCCAGATCCGAGCCGCGTCTGCAACCTATACCACAGTTCACGGCAATGCTGGATCCTTAACCCACTAAGCGATGCCAGGGATCGAACCCGCAACCTCATGGTTCCTAGTCAGATTCATTTCCACTGCACCACGACTGGAACTCCTGTTTCTCTTATTCTTTTTAGGCCGAACCTGTGGCGTTCGAAAGTTCCTGAGCTAGAGGCTGAACTGGAGCTGCAGCTGATAGCCTACACCACTGGCACAGCAACACCAGATCTGAGCCGCATCTGTAGCAACTCCAGGTCCTTAACCCACTGAGCGAGGCCAGAGATTGAACCTGTATCTTCAGGGACACAATGTTGGGCCTTTAACCTGCTGAGCCACAGTGGGAACTCCTGAAGCAAAGTTTTAAGGAACTTTTCTTAGGGGTAATTTAGTTCTCAGATTATTTTAAATTTCCTCTTGTAACTAATTACAAATCTAGCAAGAAGTGATATTATGAGACAGCCAACATCATCATAATAACTAATTTAATCACATTTCCTATTCAGTAGCTAGATATGTAAATTACATTTATCACCAGGGAACTTAATCATAACCACTCATTCTAAAACACTCAAAAATTGGAATTAATAGAAATAATTTGCCATTAGACCTTACTCTGCTTAGTAGATTTGGTTGCGATCGTGTGTTCTTTTGTTTCTTTCATTGCAATTTTCTTGCCTTCTATCTCTTCATAGATGCTTGACAGATACTCTTCAGGCAGATCTTTACTATCATTGATACCCCGATTCATTTTAATATATTGCTCTTTTGTCATTTTATTTTTTACCTGAAATTTTAAAAAATTAAGGAATCATTCAGAAGACACCCCATGGCTCAAATAAAGGTCTTTAGCTGCTACAGAATATGAATGGCTGAAATATTTTACCTGAGGGCTGTGCAAGTCTGTAGTTAGCATGATAATGGAATACGCTAGGACATAGGCAGTGTCAGCACTAGCGAACAGGGTTTGCCTGGAAAAAAAAAAGAGAGAGATTCCAAATGTGAGAACACGCACGGTGGCCAGGCTGGGAGGGTACTGCGCGCAAAGCAGGTCGACTGCTCCACGTGATGTTTCCATCAATGACAAATGATGACCGTGACCCAGAGTGCAGAAAGGCTACTTAGGAATATGCGTCAGAGGTGGACTGCTTGGAATAAGGCGGTTTCCAGTCAATTTGTAACGAATATTCTGAAGGAGACTCCAGGGCCAGGGACTAGGTGAGGCAAGTGAGGGTCCCGCACCCCCAACCCCACCCCACCCCCGCCCCGCTCCCCTGTGCATGACCCTGAGAGTGAGGCCCCCCGAGAAGTGAGGGAACTTCCATATGTGGCAAGTGCAGCCCTTAAAGAAAGACAAAAGAAGAAGGAAAAAAAGAGGAAAAACTTGTCTGTCCAAACAGCCCCCCACAGGAAAAGAAGTTCTGAAGTACACAGTAAAAGGTCTGTACTCTCACGTGAAATTGAACTGGGTCACATATTTACTGAGGAAGGGACGAAGACCAA
This sequence comes from Catagonus wagneri, assembly GCA_004024745.2. Taxonomy (NCBI): domain Eukaryota; kingdom Metazoa; phylum Chordata; class Mammalia; order Artiodactyla; family Tayassuidae; genus Catagonus; species Catagonus wagneri. Next base: position 7,883,356 of record PVHT021183543.1, read on the forward strand.
GGTCTCTAGGTCCACACAAGACACAGGTTTAAAGTAAATAACATCTGGGGTGTCTGTCATGGCGCAGTGGGAATGAACCCAACTAGGAACCATGAGGTCGCAGGTTCAATCCCTGGCCTCGCTCAGTGGGTTAAGGATACGGCGTTGCCGTGAGCTGTGGTGTAGGTCAAAGACGTGGCTTGGATCCCAAGTGGCTGTGGCTGTGGCGTAGGCTAGCGGCTGTAGCTCCTATTTGACCCCTAGCCTGGGAACCTCCATATGCTGGACATACGGCCCTAAAAAACAAAAATAAATAAATAAATAATAAAATAAAATAAATAAAGTAAATAACATCTAATTATGTCTTCACTGCAAATTCTAATACCCATTTGGTTAAAATGACCAGACGCTGCCTTTGCTGACCTTGCCATCTTCGGTGGTCAACTTGGAGGACTGGGACCAATGAATATAAAAACAAAGTTGACTTCAGGAGGAAAAAACTACTACCAAAAATGTCCAGGGGTGGGGGTGGGGAAGAGTTCCCACTGTGGCTCAGTAGTTAACAAACCCGACTAGCATCCATGAGGTCATGGGTTCGACCCCTGTCCCTGCTCGGTGGGTTAAGGATCTTGCATTGCCATGAGCTGTGGTGTCAGTTGCAGACACAGCTGGGATCCCTCATTACTGTGGCTGCAGCCTAGGCTGGCAGCTACAGTTCCGAATAGACCCCTGGCATGGGAACCTGCACATGCTGTGGGTGCAGTCCTAAAAGACAAAGACAAAAAAAAATTTCACATCATGTTCACAGTATATTCAGACATCCCCTCCCCCTTTTTTTTGTTTAATGGCTGTACCTGCAACATATGCAAGTTCTTAGGCCAGGGATTAAATCTGAGCCGTACTTGTGGCAATGCCAGATCCTTTAACCCACATGCTGGGCTGGGGACAGGACCCATTGACCTGAGATGTTGCAGCAGGATTTCCCTTTTTTTTTTTTTTGGTCTTTTTAGGGCCACACCCATGGCATGTGCAAGTTCCCAGGCTAGGGTTGAAGTGGAGCTGCAGCTGCAGGCTTACGCCACAGCCACAGCAACGCAGGAAGCCACGTCTGCAATCTACACTGCAGCTCACAGCAATGCTGGATAATTAACCACTGAGCAAGGCCAGGGACTGAACCCTCGTCCTCATGGATACCAGTTGGGTTTGTTACCACTGAGCCACAATGGGAACTCCTGCGGTAGGATTCCTAACTCCCCATGCCACGGCAGGTACTCCTGCATATAGACATTCTTAATTTCATGTGCAGGGGGAAAAGCATAAGCTTTTGAGTTATACGAATACATATTCAATCCCAGCTCTGCTACTTACTAGCTGATTAATTTCTGGACAGGTTGCTCAATCTCTCAGAACCCGTTTCCTCACCTATATAATGGAGATACTATTCGCAGTCTTACCATTAATTTAGTTTTCTTTTCAATTTCCACTTCCTACAAAAACAAGAACTACACCTATCAAAAAAGGCCCCAAGGTGAAATCACGTACTAAGGCAGGTTTTATTAATTACAGAGCCATTTTTGTAACTTGTTCCTCAGTATGCGATCAAAGAAAAACTAAAATCTTTGAGATTTACTCCATATATTAAGTTACGGAGCAGTTCAACTTCCTTTTCTCAACTCATAAAACTGTTCTTTCATCATAGTTAATGCTGTGGGCTCTAGCTGTGTGGCCTTGGGCAAGTTACTTAGCCTCTCTGGTCCTCAATCTCCTGCAGAAGGGGACACAAACAGTGGCTGTGAGGTCTTAGGTGAGATAGTCGCTGAGCACACTGCCTGGCACAGAGTGAACACAAATTTAGTAGCTTGGCACAGATTTAGAAAGATTAAAATTGATCCCCAGCCACACTAAGACTGGTGCTGTGAGGAAGGCAAAAGATGGGGTGGGAGGGACTAAAACACGGTGCTCACCCCTGGTTGCACTCTATGTATCTTGCAGCAAACTTCTCCATTAACCGATCGATCTTCTGGGCTTCCCCAGGTAGGCGGAAACCTTCCAGAAATGTCCGCAGGGCTGAGACAAACTCCTTGTCACAGAAGTCAAGTTGGTCCACATAGGCATACATCACCTCCTTGTTGAACTTCATGCTTTCTCCCAGAAAATCACCTACTTGGGTCTGAAACACACACACTCATTCACACCTATCAAATAGAAACACCCAGTGAAAGACACTTCCGTCGCCATGGGGACCGGGCTCTAAACACCCAAAAGCCTGGACTGCTAGAAAAGCCAGGCGACTTCCTGAGCCTGCCCACCCACCCACCCATTCCAGGTTCAGCCTGTCCTGACATGAAGGAAGAGGAGGAGGCAGAGGAGACTGAAAAGTGGAGGAATGATGGGGCCCCCCCAGGAGGGAGGCTGGTTGTAGGACACTCAGAAGAACAATTTCTAGCAGTCAAGGGACACCTTTAGCTCTGACACTGTCCCACCAAATACATAACCACCTGTCAGGCGGCTGATTTATTCCCTTTAAGGAGCTTTTTGCAACACTGGCCAAAGGGATAAATAGGACTGCTGTAAGCAGGGGTGTGGACATAGTTACGCACTCAGGGTCGGCCAGTCTCTAGGTTAAAGCCAGTAACGGTCTCAGAATCACATGACAGAACCCGCATGTAAGTGCACAACCCCTAGTCTTACGGAATCAAGGCGATCCTCCTGGTGCAGGAATTGGGCAATGTCTTCAACTGACGTTCCCAGCATGCCCTGCTCCTGGAGATACTGGATTCCCCTCTTGGGTTTCTTGTTGAACCTGTTTCAAGAAGAGATGGGACACACGTTGCTTATTTCGAAATCTGGAGGATGGAAAAAGCTGGCATTTGAGGCAACTTAAAGTAACACCATGAACAAGTTATCCCATATCAGCTAGGAAGGTCCAGTGTGTTCTGGTAGCTTTTCTCAATTTCACCTTTAATTTCTGCCCTAGCTATAACACAACCTGGTGGTTGTCTCCCAGTATCATCCTCTGCTTCTCCAACACTAATCAAACTTAGGTGTTCAGCTGGGCACACAACTACTTGAAATTAAAAACTACATTTCCCTGCTTCCCTTAGACAACGAACAGCTATGTGATAAACTCTTGGACAGTGAGATAAGATCAGAAGTGTTGTGGGTACTTCTAGAAGGATTCTTCAACAAAGCTGACTTGGCTGGGAAGTATACAGTTTTTGTTCTTCCCCTTCTTCCCCAGAATATATGGGTGATGACTGGCGCTCCAGCAGTCATCTTGAACCATGAGGCAACATGAAAGATGAAAACTATTCAGTATGGTGAAGCAGAAAGATGCAAGGAGCCTGGATCTGGCGTCCATAGGAGCCACTCTAACAACCCTAGACTGTGCACTTTGGGATTTCCTTTTTTTGTATTTCCTGTTACAGGCAGGCAAACTATCTGACATAGAAATTCAACCTGTTATTTATCAGGCCGTGTACTGGGGAGATATTCATGTATGAGCACAAACTGGGGCAAAGGCTGTGAGGAAAGGGTCTGACTGTGGTGCAGGGACAGACTGTCCCAGGACCTGTTCAAATACTGTGGTTACAGGAGGCCTCTTGGAGGAAGACATGCTTTGCCAAGTCTGAAAAGTGAAAAAGATCCAAAAATATTCCAAGCGGAGGGTGCAATAGTGAAAAGAGCTTGGAGTTTTCAAGGGACTGAAATGCATTATGTGACTCAGGGGTGCTGGAAGGAGAAGGGGTCTGTGAGGGGGCCGGAGGCTAGACTAGGCTGTGGTGAGGAAACGGGAACCTTGGGGTGACCTCGGCCAGGGGAGGGATAAGACCTGATTTAAGTTTTTGTTTGTCTGTCTGTTTGCTTTTTAGGGCACCACCTGTGGCATAGGGAGGTTCCCAGGTCAGGGGTCGAATTGAAGCTACAGCTGCCAGCCTACAACACAGCCACAGCAATGCCAGATCCCAGCCACGTCTGCGGTTACACCATAGCTCATGGCAACACCAGATCCTTAACCCACTGAGCAAGGCCAGAGATCGAACCTGAAACCTCATGGTTCCGAGTTGGATTCGTTTCTGCTACACCACAATGGGAACTCTTTTGTTTGTTTTTTTGTTTGCTTTTTTTATTTTTAGGGCCACACCTGTGGCATATGGAGGTTCCCAGGCTAGTGGTCGAATTGGAGCTGTAGCCACTGGCCTACACCACAACCACAGCAATGCCAGATCTGAGCCGCATCTGTGACCTACACAGCAGCTCATGGCAACACTGGATCCTTAACCCACTGAGTGAGGCCACGGATCAGACCCACATCCTCATGGACCCTCATGGATCCTTAACCCACTTAGCTACAACAGGAACTCCTGATTTAAGTTTTTAAAAGACTATATTAGCTGCTATGGGAGAACTGACTGGGGGGGGAATGCAGGGATGATGAGGGTGAAAATAGATCTATACTTTAATTAATAAATGAGTACTGTAACATCAACCTTTAAAAAAAACTGAATTTACTAAGTTAACTTAATCATTCAAAGTTGGACAGGATATGAGATTGTGTGTGTATATGTTTCTGTGTATAAAAAGACTGGAGGAGGGGAGTTCCCATGAGTGCAGAGGATCCAACTAGAAACCATGAGGTTGCGGGTTAAATCCCTGGCCTTGCTCAGTGGGTTAAGGATCCGGCATTGCTGTGAGCTGTGGTGTCAGTCGCAGACGCGGTTCGGATCCCGCGTTGCTATGGCTGTGGCATAGGCTTCAGCTACAGCTCCAATTAGACCCCTAGTCTGGGAACCTCCATATGCCAAGGTGCGGCCCTAAAAAGCAAAACACTACAGAAGTTCCCATTGTGGTGTAGCAGAAACAAATCCAATTAGTATGCATGAGGATGTGGGTTTGATCCCTGGCCTAGCTCAGTGGGTTGGGAATCCAGTGTTGCCGTGAACTATAGTGTAGGCCACAGACACAGCTCAGATCTGGCGTTGCTGTGGCTGTGGCTGGCAGCTGCAGTTCCAACTTGACCCCTAGCCTGGGAATTTCCATATGCTGTAGGTGTGGCCTTACAAAGAAAAAAAAATATATATGATTGGAAAGAAATGTTAAGATTTACTAGTGATTGTAATGATGATGTGGTTATCTGGGAGAATATCCTTGTTTTTCAACAATGTAGGACTGAAGTATTATGATAGCCTCTTACTTTAAAAAAAGTACACAGGAGTTCCCTTCGTGGATCAGTGGTTAACGATCCGACTAAGAACCATGAGGTTGCGGGTTCGATCCCTGGCCTTGCTCAGTAGGTTAAGGATCCGGCGTTGCCGTGAGCTGTGGTGTAGGTTGCAGACGCGGCTCGGATCCCACGTTGCTGTGGCTGTGGCGAAGGCCAGCGGCTACAGCTCCTGTTAGACCCCTAGCCTGGGAACCTCCATATGCCGTGGGTGCGGCTCTACATAAAGGCAAAAAAAGACAAAAAAAAAAAAGACTGTCTCATGGAAAAAAAAAGTACACAGATAATGCTATTATGGAAAAAGTTAATTTTTCTATACGGTTAAAATTTTCTTTTTCTTTAAAATTCTTCTAATACATAGGAAAAAGCATTACCAATTGTAATATCCTCTAGGTAGTAATTTTATGAGCGATTTTAACATTCTTGCTCTATACTTTCCCATATTTTCTAAATTTTTTAAATTAGGAAAAAAGGAAAAAAAAAAGACCAGCCGGCCACTCCACAAGGCTATTGAATTTCTCTCCCTCACAGACATGCAGTCAGCCCGATTTGATCAGGCCTGGCCACAAAGCCAGCACTGGGCTTTTGTAACAGGCATTTCGTCCTGAGGTGTCAGTGTCAGGTTCCCAAGAGATTCGACTACAGCAACAGCCACACTCACAGCTCGATGCCATGTTCAATCATCTCCTTTTGTTGCTTGATGACCTCAAACTGTTCCGGGTCATCCTGGACGGCTGTCTGGGTCCCCGAGGACACCGTGGACTCCATGGACGTCACACTGCTCCGTCTTGTCAGGTCAAGGCCTTTCCCATCCCCCATTTCCTGATCCGTGGGCCTCTCCTGACCTGCGATGACATAAAAGGAAAGGAAACCAAATAAGCAGATGGGACGCACACGGCTGAGCTGAGGTCTGGCGCTGCAGTTCCTTTGCCCAGACCTGTAACACTAACGTTTGTACTGCAGGAATCGCAAGCATGCAAGCTCGACATCACTCAGTGGGTTACTTAACAACTTACTTGTTTGTGGAACTTGATAAACTAATGCTGAAATTCACATGAAAGAATAAAAGTGCAAAAACAGTCAAGACACTCAAGGAACACTGAACAGGAGGGCCTGTCCCAGCAGGTATCAAAACTCACTGTAGAACTCCAGGCATTTGAAAAGCATGGCACTGGTGCAAGAACAGACAAATCTATAGAACAGAGTAGAAAAGGCAGAAACAGACCTAGCACACGGGGATCTGGTATATCATAAACATGGTGCTTCACATCAGGGAGGGAAGGAGAGACCACTAAAAAGATGTTGGAATAACCGGCTCTCCATTTGGATGAAATTAGAGCACGACTCACACCATTCTCCCCAATTTCAGATGGATTAAGGTACTTCAGGACTTTCTATAAAATCTTTTGATAATTCTAAGACAACAGTACCAAGATGGCTTGTCCCAACAATCGTGAGTAGCCTAGCGTGAATGCGGGGGAGGCTGCAGCAGAGGTCTCTCACCGAGGCTGGTCTGGTGGTTGGGATTCACATACAAGTCTTTGCTCCACTCTACCATGCACTTGAGAATGGACACGAGGCACTCCAAGCCTTTCTTCCTCAGACTGAGCTCCTAACAGACAAAATGGACACAGCAAAGACGTTAGATGATAAATTAAGTGCTGACATTTACAGGGCTCTGGAATCCTGTGAGGATATGGGATAGGCACTGACACTCAGTGCTATTAAGTAAAAAAGACAAGGAAAAGCTAACAGGTGACATAAATACTGAGGGCTCAGTGCAAAAATTCTGAATATCTTTTTTTTTTAATTTTTTTTGGGGTATTTTTAGAGCTGCACCTGTGGCAACTGGAGCTATAGCCACTGGGTGACCCCACACCACAGCATCGCCAGATCCAAGGTGCGTCCTCAACCTACACATAGCTCATGGCAACACTGGATCCTTAACCCACTAAGCAAGGCCAGGGATTGAACCTGTGTCCTCCTGGATACTAGTCAGTGTCATTTGCGTTGAGCCACAACGGGAACTCACTGAATATCTTTAAAGATACTCATTACAGACTCTCTAGCAGCAAAAATATGGGACATGTGCTTTCCTAAAATGAAAAGTATTATTTGGATTTTTAAAGGGAAGTTCTCATTCATTGCTTCTATAAATAAAAAACAACCAAACACTTAAAACACCATTTTTTAAAAAAAATCAGAAGTTCTTAACTAGTGACCCTGAAAAAGAGAAAAGAATTTTATGCAACAAACAAATCATTGTGGATACACCATTATCCCCTAAACAGCCACAAACACATTTCATTTTAAGGCTTACTCTGCAAGTAAATGAGAATACTGATTTTTTTTAAAGTGACTTTGGGGGTGGGGGAAGGGGTGCTGTGCCCGCAGCATGTGAAAGTTCCTGAGCCAAGGATGGAACTCGCGCTGCAGCGCTGATGATGCCAGATCCCCACCCACTGTACCGCAAGAGAGCTCCAAAAGCAGCACTTCTTAAATAAAAACGGGAATGCGAGTTGCAGATAACCTTTTAAAAAATGTGAATATTTCAGACTCAAAACAGCACTGAAGATGGCACAGATGAGTCCCCTTGTGGTTCCGTGGTTAACGAACCTGACTAGGATCCATGGGGATGCAGGAACGATCCCTGGCCTTGTTCAGTGGATCAGGGATCCGGCGTTGCTGTGGACTGTGATGTGCGTCACAGACCGGCTCGGATCTGGCGTGGCTGTGGCGTAGGCCAGCAGCTGTAGCTTCCATTAGACTCCTAGCCTTGGGGACTTCCATATGCCATGGGCCACAGGATGGCGCAGATCTCTCCGTGAATCTAATGACAGCCATGGGCCTTTGCTGAAGAAACACGTCCACGTGCTAAAAACCTACATATAATTCCAGGCGGCTCACATACTTTCAGACCAGTTCTTTCAGAGACCTCGTGTTAAGGCCCCTGCTGTTTTTGGCCCCGCCCACGGCATTGGGAAGTTCCCGGGCCAGGATACGCAGGCCATAGCAGCGACCGTGCCAGATGGATCCTACTCGCTTTGGAGGCGCTCTAGCAAAAGGCAACTAGTGGGGCCTGGAACCTCGTTTTCACATGATCTATGGAAAGGTGACAGAGTGAACTCGCTTCCTACAGGGCTCAGCTCAGGTGTCACCTTCTCAGGGACACTATCCCAATGACTGCATTAAAAATGGCACCACCCTCACCTCCATGCCCCTTCTCTACTGTCCCTGTTTATTCCTCTCTTCCCTCAGCTTACTTCTTCACTGTCTGCTTGTAAGTGTCTGGACCAGAGCAATGTGCCCACGTATGTGTGTGTTTCTTCACTGCTGTATCCCCAGCACCAAGGACAGTGCCTGGCGCTTGATAATTTTTTCTTTCAGGGCCACACCACAGCATATAGAAGTTCCCAGGCTAGGGGCTGAATCAGAGCTGCAGCTGCCAGGCACAGCAACGCAGGATCTGAGCCAAGCCTGTGACCCACACCACAGCTCAGGGTAACGTTGGATCCTTAACCCATTGAGCGAGGCCAGGGATTGAACTCGCATCCTCATGGATACTAGTCAGGTTCGTTTCTGCTGTGCCACAATGGGGACCCCAATGAATACTTATTGACATGGGTGAACTTTAAATATAAAGGAGTGTTCTCAGTGTTTTTACCTGCAGAGGTGTCATCCCCAGCTCGTGTCCACTTCTTCCCTGAGCGATTTTGGATAAATCATTTACGAGGCGCTCAAAAATGTTAGCAGCATTTAAATCGCAGTCGTAGTTGACATAGATGTCTACAACACACTGGGCATCTTGGAAAACAACACATGAATATTAGAAATCCTGATCAAACACAGCAGTTATGTTCTCTCATTAAATGAGATTCTTTGGTCAAAACTGTCCCCAGCGAATTATTAATTCCAGTTGGACACAGGCACTCAAGAAATGTACGTGGGAAGTACCAGGAGTGCCGGTGGCCCTCTTCCTAGACCTGCCCTGGCACAAACTGAAATCTCAGGCCGCTCATTCCATCTCTCTATAGCTCACTCTCCCTCATCAAAAAAGGGAAAAATAATGGCCTAATCTACCTCTTTCAAGTTGTGTAACTTTTATGAAGTTAGTTTGATGCTAGCTGCTCGGTTTAGAGCCACATGACCACACATTGTAAGCGAAATCCACATTCACCTTAGCAGCCAATCAAGGGCTGGCAGCCCCAATACCTGGGACCTTGTGACTTGCAAACTATGTTCAGCCTGTAGGCAGGGTGACAAGGACGCTGGTTTTCCAGGATTAGGGGCTTTCCCAGGATGCAGGACTTTTCGTGTTAAAACCAGAAAGCCCTGGGCAAACCAGTTTGAGTGGGTCATTTTGTAAAGGAGGGGAGGTGGGGGCACTGGGTATTAGGTTAGCAGTAGCCTTTAAGGTAATGACTTTCTCAGCACTTCATTCAAACTCTAAAAGGAGGAGCTGAAGGTCTTAACCTGGACATTGGAGAATGAAAGCATCAGAAGTGATCTGGGCAAGTCAAATGGCTGAGCCCCCGCAGGGTGAAAATACCTGCACAGATCCTTGTCAGGGTCTGAATGACCATCCACCTGTGCTCAAAAGAACTTGTTGATGTTTCTAAAATGTTCAGGAAAATCTCTTTGAAAAAGACCTATATGACAAGAAGAAGATCAAGGAAGACAGCAATTAACAGACAGTTTAGTTTAGGGCTCAAAGGCCAAAGCCTGTGAAGAACAGGCAGAGCCTGTGAGAGAAGCACCGGGCAGGAGGAGCCGGGTCACGCATGTGCTGAACAACTCTGGAATCCCGGCCCCGGCGGGAACGGCTAACAGGGTAGGACCACGGTGCACGGAAAACACGGCCCCATCACAGGGTGCAGCCGCTCTTGAGAAACCCAAGAGCTGCCACGTGGAAAGACAGGACCGGGACTGTGTTTTTTTGAGAGAAATCAGCAATCTGGATTTTCATGGAGAATCTGATTTCTCAATTTGGAAACTAAATTCAGGTAATTTCAAACAATTTATAGGCTAAATGAATACGTTTTGGGGAGTGAGCCCAACACACAGGTCATACAAGCTAAACCTTTGGTTATAATGAAAGGCATACAAGACTTAGGGGTAGTCAGTTTTATGGAAAGGTCTTCTCTTGCTAAAAAATTCTTCTTCTTTAGGGTACCAGTAAGTAGACTGTGTGACTATAGTTCCCAGTGACTATGCCACCAGCAGTTAACTCATCATGTAAAAGCGTCATCAAGTCTAAAAAAAAAGAGAAAAAAAAATCAATTCTGAGTCCATACCTCTATCTGCATCTTCAGGTGCATTTTAAAGTTTGAAAGAAGAGTAAGAAAAATGGCAAGAGAGAGCTCAAAGACATCAGGCACTGAAGAGACGCCGTTTTTGGACAACGCGACGCAGAGATATTGCTTGATTGCGTTGATGAACATCTCGTGGGTCCTGAAGACGGGGCCAGCATTCTGCAACACGGAGAGGAGCAGCTGCAGGGACACCACCTTGGAACGAAGCTCATGGGACCTGGCAAAGAAAACGCACAACAGTGACAGCGCTACAGCACTAAAAGGTGAAGTTTTCATAAGCATGTTTCACTCCCCTGCCAGTGAGCAGGTCTTTCTGAACAGCCAGGGAGTTAAGAACTGGCAACAGCATCTAAATGTCAAGAGAACGAAGGCAGAGGGTACCTATAGGCCCTGTGCAAACGAGTGCGGCCACCTCGTACTACTTCTCTCTCCTCGTCGTAAAGCAGAGAATACAGCAGGAGTCAAATAAGTGCACACTGACTCTGGAAAGCTGGCTCTAACAGAACCAATTACTTCACACCAAAGTAAAGACTAAACATCTGTCCTGCTGTATCTTTACTGTTTGTTTGTTTGTTTTTAATTTTGGCCGCACCCACGACATACGGAAGTTCCTGGGCCAGGGATGGAACCTGCGCCACGGCAGAAACCCAAGCTGCTGCAGGGACAGTGCTGGGTCCTTAACCCACTGAGCTACCAGGGAATCCCCCGCTCTACGTTTAGAGACAATGAGAAGAGTGCCTTTCATCCACCTGCCCCCTGCTCCCCATTCCTGGAGGGGAGGGAACTTACATGAGGATTTTCCCTAATGGTCATCATATTCTCAACAGAAGGGTGAGGATTATTATTAATGACTAATAATAATGATAATGATAGTGACCATAAAACTCTCATAAATTGCAAGGCCCTGTGCTGAGGAAGTCATTTTATCATTTCATGGAATTGATCCTATAAAGTGATTTCCCATAGTCCCATTTTTCAGATGAAGTTCAGTAACTCATGTGGCCATGGAGTTGGTCTCAAGTGAGCCAGGGCTGAATGCAACTCCCTGTGGCTCCCAAACTTCTGCTCTGACGCCCCACAGCACCGCCGTCCTTGTATCAGATCCTTCACTCTAACGGTCTGACTTTCTGGGTTGACTCTGAGGCTTAAATCTATATCCACGAAGCAGAAATTTCCAACTAGAGTGGGAGAATGAGGATTACTGGTATCTTGATCGGGACCCCTCCCCATCAGGAGATTAAATCCATGAGTCAGTAAAAAGAGAATGAATGTTCAATATAAGGATTATTTTTAGCATATAAACCAAGGAAAGCAAAACTGGGGGGTTGTGGAACCCCAAGATGCTCCTGGATTACTTGGGTTATAGATGGCCAAGAACTGCGATCTGCTTACTTTGGATCTGGAGGGCCTTCACCAAGGGGTTTCATGGACAGCTTGCAAAGGGAGCGAAACACCAGGAAGGCGTCTTTCTGCAGAACGTGAGAGAATCTCGCAGCCACTGGATGTCCTGGGGCATCTGATTCCTAAGATCAGAATAAAGATCAGGAAAACCAAAGGGGCCAAATGAAAGGATAACTCTTTTCAGAAATAAGAAGTGTAATTATCTCATGGAATTTGAAGTGTTTTATTCCATGTGGAAGTAAGGGGTGTGGGGGAGGAGACGGTATGTCAAAACAGGAGCTTACGGGGGTCATCATCGCTGCAATTCTAACACTTGTTCCTTGTCCTCCAAAAAGTGGGTGTGGATAGTTTAACTGATAAATGAGCAAATGTTAAACCGTAAAAACCCAAAAGAAATATAGGTAATTACTCATATTAACTTGGGTAAAAAATGTATTTCTAAGAACACTACTGTAGAATAAATGGGGAAAAAATAACAGGTGTTTTAAAATATACTTCTCTTAAAAAGTAAGATACACTTTCAAAATTATTTAAATAAGTATTTGTAACACATGATAAAGATTAATATCTTCAACATATAAAAAATTCCCATTAAGGAAATATGGAAACCCTAGTCCCAAATGAAAAACAGGCAAAAACACAAGTGAGCAATTTATCAAGAAATGCAAATGACAGGTAAACCTAAACAACCTTATTACTAATTATTAAGGAAGTATCTTTCTCCCACCAGACCAGCAAAGATTTGAATGAATGTAACTGCCCAGTTTTCCTTTTTTTTTTTTTTTTGGTCTTTTTGCCTTTTTAGGGCCACACCTGCAGCATATGGAGGTTCTCATTTAGAGGTCCAATTGGAACTGCAGCTGCCAGCCTACGCCAGAGCCAGAGCAACATGGGATCCAAGCCACATCTGCGACCTACACCACAGCTCACAGCAACACCAGATCCTTAACCCATTGAGCGAGGCCAGGGATTGAACCTGCATCGTCATGGATGCTAGTCAGGTTTGCTAACCGCTGAGCCAGGAGGGCTCAGTTTTAAAGAGGAAGGGGAAAATGAGTGCTGAGAGTTTTCAGGTAGGTAGAAATTCAAGCGCTGTCTTCCCGGCAGGTTAATTTGATATTTTGGAACAAAAGCCTTAAAGCTTCCAACACTTGACTCAGCCATGGCACTTGTAGGAACTGAGTATAAAGAAAGAATTAAGGATGGGCACAAGATCTACCCAGAGGATGTCCACTGTAAAACTGTCTCCTGTGATTAAACTGAAATAAAGCCTAAACCTAACAGCGAACTGGTTAAATAGATTATGGTAATCCATTCCAGGATTTCACATGGCCATTAAAAAAATTAGTTAGACATGTATGTACTACTGATGTGAAAAGACGTCCACAAAACAGTGTTGAGTGAACACAGCAAGTTGCAGGCCAGAATATAAGACAGAAGTTGCTCACGTGGATTTAAGTATATCCCCATATAAGCACTTTCTCCAAGGGGACTGCTATAGGCTGGATGCTTGTGTGTGTCCAACCCCCCCACCCCCCTCTCGTTTGAAACCTAATCCCGAATGTGATTCACAGCTGGAGGTGGGCCTCTGCGAGGTGATTAGGTCATGAGGGTAGAGTCTTCATGGATGGGATTAATATCCTTATTAAAGAGGCACCAGAGAGCTCCCCTGTCCCTTTTGCCACATGAGGACTGACTAAGACAGCTATCTATGAACCAGGAAATAGTCTCTCGCTAGACACAGAAATTGCTAGTACCTTGACCTTGGAATTCTCAACCTCTAGAACATTTCTGTTGTTCACAAGTCACCCAGTCTACGGTGTTCTGTTACAGCAGCCTAAACAGACTAATACGGGGCAGAAACTGGTTAAGGGGTGCAGGGGGGAGGGTTTTGGGGGTGGTGATGGAAAAAAAATCTTATTCTTTTTATGTCTAAAGCACAGATATACACACAGTATATAAACAGGTGTATCAGTTTATCAGTGACTTTAAAATTTCATGAAGGGGGTAGTGATTAGGAAAAAGAAATACATAAAAAGGCTCCTGGGTTTGTGTGTTTGTTTGTGTGTGTGTGTGTGTGTGTGTGTACATTTGTTCAAATAAAAGGTTGAGAAACGCTGGTGAAAAGGTGGAGAAAGAGAATGGGTTCAGGTAGGACGTTAACATCATATTTCTTCCTGTTTTGAATGTTTACACACGACATTTCCAAGAAAACAACAACAACAACAAAAATGCAGCAGATGTATCTACAGGGACCTGAAAGGATGTTCATAATTTACATTAAATTTAAAAAGTAGGTTACAAAACAGTATATTGTGTTATTACATTTAAATGGTAAAAAACATGGTAGGGAGGGGAAAACCTGGAGGGCTATGATAAAACGTTAACAAGGGTTGTCTCTGGGTTAGAAGATTATGGATGACTTTTACTTCCTCATTTTTCCTTCTCTATATTTTCTTACGTTCCTATAAGGAATGTACAACATTTCAAGAGAAAAGAAAAAGGACAGGAACTGTACATTTTTAAAAGTCTGAATAAACATGGTTTAACAGCAATGCTATAAGCCACCAACATCAGCCTGTTCCAAGAATTGACCCCACTAATACACAGAATAGCAGGCCAGGGGATGTCACTAAATAACTGAAAAGGGCATGCTGGTTTTCACTTGCTCCTTCTGATAGACTGAACTCTACATCTTCTAAAAAAGTAAATGTCGAACTGACTCTGACGGGAGGATCACCAACATACCAGATTATCTGCTGATGACAAGGACTGCCTGTCGTCCGCTACCCCGTTGGTCTGTGGGTTTTCGTCGGCTGCTAGGGGAACGGCACGCTCCTGGCACTCCAGCTCGCCCAGGACCCTCTCGGGCTCTGTCAGACTGTGCTTTTGTGCTGCTTCTTAAAATACAATGCAAAGGTCATCACCAAGTTAGTACTTGCCCTAAAAGGTGACCTGACACCAAGAAGTTATTCATATAACTTCCAACTACTTCTTTTTCCCATTTCCCTGCACCACCGCCCCATGACTAGCACAGTTTTGAAAAAGGCTCAACCAAAGTGGTGCTTTGGTCTTACGTGTCTATTACCCACAGCCCCACTCCCAGGTGGCTGCCTTCACATTGTGGTCCAGGTCAATGGTGCCTCCAGGACTGCACAATACAGCAGTCCTGCCTGTCCCTACTTTGGAAGAAGATTAGAAGCAGCTTAACATAAAAGCACATTTTTAAAAAAGGGCTATTAATATAGGAGTTAGAGAACAAAAGTCATGTCAATGAAAAGAGTATGACTGTTAATGACAGAAAACGTCAGTGACAGGAAAAAAATTAGACCTGAGCTTCCTGGCAGCCATGTGAAAAAGGAAAAGACAAAGAATTAAATAGATTTCATCATTCAATGAAGAAAGCATATCTGATGGTTAGCAGAACAGTTAAACTCCTGAGGGTTTCCTGAGGGTTTTTTTTTTTTTTTTCGGCTTTTGTCATTTTTGTTTAGGGCTGCACTCACGGCATATGGAGATTCCCAGGCTAGGGGTCTAATCGGACCTGTAGCTGCTGGCCTGCACCAGAACCACAGCAACGCAGGATCCGAGCCACCTACACCACATAGCTCGTGGCAACTCGGGATCCTTAACCCACTGAGCAAGGCCAGGGATCAAACCTGCAACCTCATGATTCCTAGTCGGATTCGTTAACCGCTGCGCCACAATGGGAACTCCAGAACAGTTAAACTCTATGAAGAATTTACCATGTGTATCTTTATAGATACATAAGAGACACCAAACAATTTAGTAAGCACAATCTTCAATAATGGTTTTTGTTTTATTTTTATTTTTTGTTTTTTAGGGCTACACCAGCAGCATATGGAAGTTCTCAGGCTAGGGGTCAAACTGGAGCTGCAGCTGCCAGGCTACACCACAGCCACAGCAACCCCAGCTCCGGGCCACGTCTGCAACCTATACCACAGCTCGAGGCAACACAGGATCCTTAACCCACTGAGCGAGGCCAGGGATTGAACCCACATCCTCATGGATACTAGGTCAGGTTTGTAACCTGGTGAGCCACAATGGGAACCCCCAACAATGGTTTTTGAAACATATATTCATTCAATAAATATTTATCAGATGTCTATTATTATTATTATTATTTTGTCTTTTCCTAGGGCCACACCCACGGCATTTGGAGGTTCCCGGGCTAGGGGTCTAATCGGAGCTATAGCCGCCAGCCTACGCCACAGCCACAGGAACAGCAACGTGGAATCCGAGCCACGTCTGCAACCTACACCACAGCTAATGGCAATGCCGGATCCTTAACCCACTGAGCAAGGCCAGGGATCGAACCCGCAACCTCCTCGTTCCTAGTTGGATTCATCGACCACTGAGTCAAGATGGGAACTCCATATCAGATGTCTATTATGTGCCAAGCTCTGTGCTAGCGGCTGGGGAATATAGCAGTGAACAAGACAAACAAATGTTCATTATATGAGAACTTCTTATACTGGTCCAAGAAAAAAAAACCTAAGGGTATGAAATATAATTATTCTATTTTAAAGACATTTCTATAAAGAGTTAAACAAATAATGAAATCTACGTATACACCTTGGCGGTACCCAAATTAACAATGGGATAGGGCTTAGAGCAGCGGATCAAATTTCTCTGACCATGACACTCCATAAGAAATACATTTCATTTTATTTCTTAATTTTTTTTGGCCGTGACCACAGCACACAGAAGTTCCTGGACCAGGGATTGAACACACGCCACAGCAAGGACCCAAGCTGCTGCAGTAACAACACTGGATCTTTAACCCACTGTGCCACAAGGGAACTCCAAGAAATACATTTTAAAGGTAATGACCCAGTATACATTTGTGTGCATAAATAAATCATTAAACCGCACATTTCGTGAAATAATGCTTAACATTCCTATGTGCGACACATTCACTTTGCATTCTATTTTATTGTATTCCCTTTCATTTAAAAAATGCTGATTGCAACCCACTAATTTATTGACTTCTCAATCCATTAACGGTTTATTGGCACTGCAGCTAGTGTTCAACACATAACCACTGACTTAAGATTCTGAGTAAAAAGAAAGAAAAAGAATCACCCAATAGTCATTCTGAGCTATACAAGTTTAATTCCACTGAAACCACACCAAAAACCTAGGGAGTTATGAATGAAGGCTAACAAAATGAACAAAGCTTCCCCATACACGTGTAACCTGCTGACATGGGAAGTGTCTCCTGGTCACATCAACAGGGTAGCCGTGAAAATTCACGTCGCCAGGGCTGGCTGCCTGCTCCTGGAAAACCCTGGACGTATACGGGGTGCCCTCTGTGTGTCTGTGTGGAGCACCCAACTCCTACCCTGTCAGGTGGCGCTGCCCGCACCCAGTCACTAACAGCAAGTAACGTCTGAATTCCACAGGAAGACAGGCAACCCCAGGCAGACTCCGACTCCACGAGTTCACGGGGGAGGGCACTCCACCATGAAGATGCCTGGCCGAGGACTTCTGTGGCGGAACAAGGAGGAGGAAAGGCTGGGTTCTGGGTTCTTACCTTTAACAGCTGACGTGACCACATCTTCTAAGATCTCCTTCACCACCTCCTGGGCTCCATCTTCAGTCCCTACACACACACACCAAATACACAAACACACGTGTGGGCATTTCCAGGAAAACAAAGGCAGGTGGAGAAGGAGACTGTAAGTGTTTTCCAGAGTCACGTGTTGGAAGGCAAGTGTGCCAGCGAGCCCTCTCCGAAGCCAATTCCAGTCAAGGCCCAGGAAATCGGCAAACTTGTGAGGCAGCATCTGCCAGGACTCGGTTTTCCCTCTGTGGAACACTAAGGCCCCTCTGACTTAGACACTCTTCCTTTGAGTCACAGCTGCTTGGCCCAGGGCCCTCTCCACCACCCCCTGGCTGGAGGCAGGAGCTGGGCTTTATCCAGCTATGGTTCCTGGCGGGACAAAAGATGGCGCTTCCTCCTGTCCCTTCACCTCGAGCACCACAGGGCCTTGGTAAATGAGGTGCCCTTAGCTGCCTCGCTTTCCCACACTGTGACTCCAACCCAGCATGAGTTTCCTAAAGTGAAAGTTGATACAAACTTTTAAATTGAATTATTCTGCAAAGTGTTAACTGTTTAAATGGAAGAGGTTTGGTACCAGTTGTTTTTGCAGAACAGGAGAACCAGTAAACAGCACTTGACTAGACTTTTAGAAGTAAATATGACTGATTTATAAAACATCACTGACAAAAAGGCCATCATGTTAAATAAATGAAACCAAAATAACCCTTTAAATTCTTCCTTAAAAAGGATTTTCCATCAGGCCACTATGTTTTTGAGTTCTGTGCCTGGCCCACTAGGCCCTAGGGAAGCAGCATGAATCATCAGCATTTCCACTGAGCACTTAACCCTAGTGAATGAAAAATGGTGCCTTTCATCCCAGTAAACAAAGGATTTTGCAGTCATCAAGCCACTAACTCGGGCCCCAAGGTGAGCCCTGAGGGAACTCAGGGAACTCAGGATGGAGACAAACTGGCTGCCAGAGATGCCAAGCCCTCAGCCACCAGTGCACCCTGAGGCGACTCAGGATGGGAGAGCATGGGATCCTGGTCTCAGGAGGCTAAGGTGCACGTCAAAGGAACGACTGCAGTGAGCCCAGACTCTGGCATCTTCCCATACACAGAAAAGTGCCAAACTCCTTAACTTAAGATACCCGGTTTTCTTTAATTAACGGTAATCTTTTGTTGCAAAAACTCCTATATACTCTTGCAGTTCCTGTCCAGCACTGTTCAGGCTGTGCGCTGCTTCCCCACGCCCCCAGACTTTAGTGATGTAGAGTTGGCAAGAATTGCATGCACCTAATTGTACAACCTGATGATCTGATGTACGTGTACACTGTCAAAGGATCACCACAAGTCAGCCGATGAACTCATCCATGGCCTCACAGTTACCTTATTTTTTTTCCTTTTCCTTTTGTGGTGAGAACACTTAAGACCTGCACTTAGCAAACTTCAAGTACACAGCACAGTACTGGGAACACACTGCTGGATACCAGATTTCCAGAACTTACTCATCTTACGTAACTGAAACTCGGGCCCTCCTCCTGACAGACATCTCCCCGTTTCCCCGACCACCAGTCTACACCGTCTCCATAAATCTGACTGCTCTTGGTACAAGTAAGTAGAGTCATGCAATATTTACCTTTTTTGTGACTGGCTTCTTTCACAGACAGTATGCCCTCCAGGCCCATTTCTGTGGTTACAGATGGTAGGTAGGCTAGCTTTCTTTTTTTAAGGCTGAATAAGATTCTATCGTGTATGGTTAACCATTCATCTGCTGATGGGCACTTAGGCTGTTCCCATATCTTGGCTATTGTGACTAATACTGCAATAAACACGGGAACTTAGATTATCTCTTCCAGGCCCTCATTTCATTTCCTTTGGCTACAAACTCAGAAATAGAGCTGCTGGATCACAGAGTGGTTGGTTCTGTTTTTGATTTTTTGAGGAACCTCCATTCTGTTTTCTCTAACAGCTGTACCAACTTACGTTCCTACCAACAGGGCACAAACATTCTCTTTTCTCCACGTTTTTGCCAACTCTTCTCACTACAATGTTGTGTTAATTTTTGCTATACAGCAAAGTTATACTACATATACATTTTTTTTCATATACTTTTCCATTATGACTTATCACAGGGCATTGAATATAGTTCCCTGTGCTAGACAGTAAGACCTTGTTGTTTATCCATCCTATATATAACAGTTGCTTCTGCTATGTATTCTCATATGCAAGATGAGGAAACTGAGGCTCAGAAATGTTAAAGATTTTGCTCAAGGTCACAGAGCTACTAAGTGGTAGAGCCACCATCTGAACCCGGGCTCTCTGATGAAACCCCCCACTCTGGCTGAAGGAGAATACATTTTCTCTATTTTGTAGTACTTAAGAGTTGGGCTGTTTTTCCCTTAAAGAAAGGGATGCAAGAAGAAAAAAGTAAGCTAAGAAATTTGTAAACACACTGGTAATTGTGTACCTACAACAGTTACATATTAGCTGTACAAATGTAAAAACATTAATGTTGGGAGCGAAAAAGTCAGAATCTTTAAAATGAATTTAAAAGAAAATAGGAAATGACCGACCGCACGTGGCACTGAGTGTGATAAAAATGTTCTAAGACCGACTGTGTGACTGCTGCGCAACTCTGTGAACACAGTTGAAGAACTGAACTGCACATTTTAAATGGGTGAATTTATGCAATGTGAATTGTATTTCAATAAAGCTGTTTTTTTGTTTAATTTGGTTTGGTTTTTCGGTCACCTCAGGGCATCTGGAGTTCTAGGGATCAGATCCGAGCCGCAGTTGCAGCCTACACTACAGCCACAGCAATGCCAGATCCTAAATGACTGTGCTGGGTTGGGGATCGAAGCTGTGCCCTGGCACTGCAGATGCCACCAATTCTGTTGCACCACACCAGGAACTGCAATAAAGCTGTTTTTTAAAAAATGACAACATGAGTTCCCGTCATGGCGCAGTGGAAACGAATCTGACTAGGAACCATGAGGTTGTGGGTTCGATCCTTGGCCTCGCTCAGTGGGTTAAGGATCTGGCACTGCCGTGAGCTGTGGTGTAGGTCGCAGACGCAGCTCGGATCCCGCATTGCTGTAGTTGTGGTATAGGCCAGCAGCTATGGCTCTGATTCGACCCCTAGCCTGGGAACGTCTATATGCTGCAGGTGCGGCCCTAAAAAGCAAAAACAAACAAACAAACAGCATTAACAAAAAAAAACTGGTAACAGCCAGGCCATTACGAGGGGTGTGCATGGAAAAATGGGTGAGGTCCCCAGATATGGCTGCTGGCCATGCCCCCAAGTTCACAAAAGCTGGCATGTCACAGGCTCAAAAATCTCATTCTATGAGTTCACAAAGAGCGATCTGATTCACTTCTTGGACAGGCTGAAAAGCCTGAGACATCACCGATTTATCAACTGGGAATGGAAGACTGCTACGGGGAAAGGGAACTCTGCCGTCAGTGAATGGTCAGCCCTACAAACTTCCCCGGGAGGCAACTTATCCGGAAGGCCCCAGGGGGCTGCCCAGTGAAAGAGGACAACATATGTGGGGAGCCTGGCCCACTGACTGACTGGCTAGGCAAGGGAGGCGAAGGGATGGCGATTCCACAGGATGGAACCTGCAGGACAGCTGGACGTGTGGCCTCTGCCACAGAGACGCTGCAGCCCGGGGGCCTGGGCAGCCTGGACTCCAGCCGGGGGCCCTGAGCCCTGAGCCCAAGCAGCACCTCCCCCCAGGCTTCCAGGGCTCCTCACCCCGCTCCTCTGAAGGACTTGTTCTTCCCTTAGAGCCACATCAGGAGGCCTGGAAGCCACTCTCCGTTCTGACCTGCCATTTGCAGGTCTGTGGTCTGATTCTTAGAGGCGATCTGATTTCCACATTCTTGGGAGAAGCCTCACAGGGCGCACCAAGTCCTGGCAACCAGACCCACAGCGATATACTAAGGGTAGCGCATTGTTAGAGCAGAGTTTTAAGTCACTGTGTTTCTGCAAAACTGTATTTGAGATATCAAATTTTCCTCCATTCATTAAAAACAAAAAAAATGTGTTTTCTGAGGGTCTGCTGTGTGTGCTGGGCACCATTCCAGGCACTGGGAATATAGTGGTGAACAGCGTGGCCTGGGTCTTGGACCAGGAACAACAAAACACAAACTCTTCAGTGACTTGGGGTAGTGCTAAGTGCTATGAAGAAAATAAAATGAAGGGGCAGAAGTAATGCAGAGCTTCAGAGAGGGGAGCAGTTGGAACAGAGATTCCTGAAGACAAAGGGAGGCAAGGAAGGGACAGTAAGTGCAAAGGCACCAGGAACAAGCCTGGCACTTTCAAGAACCAAAAACGCCACAAACAATGGGAAGAGGGCGGGGCCGGCCACCCAGGGCCTAGGAAGCCATGGGGACCAGCGGGCACAGATTTCGCTCTGAATGGGATGGGATGGGAAATTATCAGAGGAGTTTAAGCAGAGGAGGGTGGTGCCCTATTTCATGATTTTAAGAGATGACTTTGGCTGCTGTGTGGAAAGCGGGCTGCAGCGGAAGCACTTTCATGCAGCTTGGAGGCTTTCACATCCGCAGTTATGCTCACTACTCGGTGTTTAAATATTAATATTTATTGACTGGCCGCAGCCTGATAAAGGCTATAATAAAAACCTGCCTGATTCTTGCCCTGAGAGTTAATAAAGCAAAGATGACAACAGAAACAGAAGGTAGGCCAGGACTTTTCTGAGCACCAAGACATGTGACAGTGGAACTGAGCAGCTGCGGGACTGAGTAGCTGGCCAGTGTTCACCTTGAGACACAAGCAGTTCTTAGTGGCAACTTTCTCTTTGATCTTTGCTTGGGCAAAATGATACATAGCAACATCCCATCCCAGCAACAACAGCTGGCCTGTCCCTAGTATGCTACCATCTCTGGTAAATTACAGACGAACAAAAGCTGCTCAAGTATGGGCACTCTGGTAGCTAACAGACCACCAACAGAGGTCATTACTAATAATGGCATAGAAGAAGTGAAAAGACCAGTCATAAAGGTGTGCCAGATACTTCACGTAGAACCATCAGCTAAAGTGAAGAATCATTTGGCAGAATTGCCTGGGAAGAAGATACATTCTTGAAAAATACATGAATTTAGGATCTGGTTCGTACAAATCGCACAGAGAGCGATACAAACACTTAGAAGTAATCTTATATAACAACCCAATCCAAGATTTCATGCCAAATGCTTTATTTACTTGAAGACTATCATCACGTATGGAAGATCTCTTTCATTTAAAAAAGCAAACACAACCAAGCAGTGTACTTGGTCTCAGAAGAAGAAAATGAAGCTTTCTGTGTATCTGTTTCTCTGTGGATCCACCCACCCATCCGCCTTCTGGCTCCTTTCACAGATGGGCATAAATAGCAACTAACTGCCCGGCAGTGGGCAGGGCACAGAGATCCTGTGTATACATCACAGATGAGGGCCCTGTCCACCTCTGGGAGAGAAAACATTGACACCGAATGACTAACCACCCAAAGGATTAACTTCTGGGAGAAAAGTGCTCCAAATGAACTCACAGCATTGAAGCTGACATCAAGCAGCAGAACCCAGGTACACTCCAGGAAATGTCTAGAGAAAACCGCCCAACTGACAACAGGATCTGAGACACCATGCCTCCTGGCTGTATTTTGAAAGAGAAAAGCAAAGGGGAAGTCGGGGGGAGGCCCAGAAAGAGAAAAGCTGCTATCAGAGGTTGCCTGTGATGACACCAGACAAGTCCTTCACCTGCCTCTCAGATACAGGAGGGCCCCCCGTCACAGCTGCATGGGGACAGCACATGGGTTGTACCTGATAGCGATGGGTCTCTCTCTCTGAGCGCATCTCCGTTCTCCACGTTCACTTTTCCAGAACCACTCCCGGCATGTTCGCCATTGGTTAACTCTGTCTTTTCAGGAGTTGTTGGTTTGCTTTGTGCCTGGCTCTGCTTCAAACGACTGAACTTTGGGGACACTGCTGCGGCTTGGATCACAGGGGACTGGGGTTTCGAATGAATTGGTTTTTCCAGTTCTCTGGCCTCTTGCAACTGAAAGGCAACAAAAAAGGGATTCAATCTAAATGGCTTCAGCGTTTTGATAAGGGAGAGAAAATATGCCATCCTGCTGCATAAAAAATTTCCAAACAGAAGGACAGAATTTAAAAAAGGAAATAAATTCCTTCAACAAAC
This sequence comes from Catagonus wagneri, assembly GCA_004024745.2. Lineage (NCBI taxonomy): Eukaryota > Metazoa > Chordata > Mammalia > Artiodactyla > Tayassuidae > Catagonus > Catagonus wagneri. The sequence continues at coordinate 7,907,036 of PVHT021183543.1, forward strand.
TCAAAGCAAATTCTGAATGCAAATTTTAAAACTCATGCTAGAATTTCTCTCTCTCTCTCTTTTTTTTTTTTGTCTTTTTGCCTTTTCTAGGGCCACATCTGCGGCATATGGAGGTTCCCAGGCTAGGGGTCACAGTAACAGCAACGCCGGATCCTTAACCCATTGAGCGAGGCCAGGGATCGAACCCACAACCTCATGGTTCCTAGCTGGATTCGTTAACCACTGACCCACAAAGGGAACTCCTCCTCTCTGCTTTTTAAGGCACGAACAAAAACAGAGTGCAGAGAATTCAGGAGAGAAAGGGATAAACTAAAGGGATAAAGGGATAAACGAAAACACTAGCAATTCTTCACCAGGCACCAAGGTCCCGCATGAAATAGTCAGTAGCGTGGGATGGTGTCCCGCCCCTCGGCAGCTGATAAATACTACCACTCACCACTTGGTTTTCCATGCGGGTGAAAATGACGTTCAGCATCTGTGTGAGGGTGGCCTTGGCAGTGGTTTGATTGATGAGATTTTTGCTGGCCAAGTAGATATTATAACATGTCCTAACTGTCTGCAGGATGGTGCCCTCATGGATTTCAATGTGCGGGGACGTCACCGCAGTCAGAAGAGCCTAAAACAAAAATTCACAACCTTCATCTTCATAACCCACCTCCCATCCTCTCACAACCAAGCTTTTCTATAGGATTTGGCTTTGTTTTTATTTGGTTTGATTTAAGATGATGGCTCTGCAAACACAACTGGGTGATCAGTACTAAGACTCAGCTTCCCACTGCTCCGACTTTAAACACAATTATTAACTCCATAACAACGCAAATTATTTGAAGTAATTAAACTGTGTTGAAGGGGGCTTTCTACCAACTTACTTTATAAAAAGCCAAAAATACAGACACCTTTTAGGAGGGAAAATGCTCCAACCTGATTGTACCTACACAGATCACAAAACACACACATTTTGATGTGGGAGGAGGGCGGGGGGACATGGAGCGGCTGTCAGTTTCCCAGTTACCTGGCAGCTAACACAGAGCCCTCACAAAGCCAGATTTAAGATTTGAAACAGTTTTCTGACAATCGGACGGGACCACCCCACTCCAAACCATTCCTGGCAGCAGAAATGGAACAGGGCAAAGGAAAAGGTGGGCAAGAAGATAGGCAAATTGGTGATAAAATTGCCAAGACAAGGACCTGCTGAGAAACGGAAGTATGGGAATCTGGAATTTCAAGGGGAAAGACCAGAAAATTCGAAGTCAATTTAATTCACAAGCAATTTATGCAGTTATTAGCGGAACTGTTTACTTTGAAAACACACCTGGTTGCACTCTTCTTGTCTCAGTCCACGCTAATAAATTTTGACACTTCACAAAAGATCTAAGTGATGCTTATATTTTTCTGTTCCAGCTCAGCACCTCCTGAGACAACTAACACATGGTAAATTAGAAGCCCAAATTCCAAAGGGGGATGAGCTTCCTCATTTAAATTCCAGACCAGGCAGACTGACGGAAATACCTTAATTATCTGTAACTGAACTCCTTCATCGGTCTGAGGGCCCTGAAAACAATTGCAAATGGTTTCAACGATCCTGTCAATCAGCCGCTTCCCGGGAGCTCCGCTGTCGGGGGCGTTGCCAGTGATGTGCCCGTACGCGATGAGTTTCTAAACACAGAGAGAACAGACTGAGAAGTTTCTGCCCGGCGGCCGGGGCTGAGCCACTCACAGCAGTGAAAGGCAAAGCAGCCAGCCCGGAAGGCCTCTAACTTCCGGTGCCCACAGACCCCTCTGCTCCCCTGGGTGCACAGCTCTTGCCTGATTCCCGATGGCAAAAGAGCCCTGGGACAGCGAGTGGGGGAGTGTCCCACCCGTTTCTGGAGGAAACGGTCGGTGGAGAACGCCCCCCGCCCTTGCACAACCCCGGGAGGAATTAAAAATAGAGACAGAAAGTAAAGCTGGGGGACTCGAGGGAAATGGGGAACGACCACTGATGGGCGAAAACAGGACTTTCTTCTGAGGATAAAGAGGGTCTCCAAGGAGACTGCAGAGCTGGCTAACAACTGTCACTGTACGAAAATCACTGCATCATATCCTCAAGTGGGTGAACTGCATGCATGTAAACTATATCTCAAGCTGTTAAAAAAACTTCTTTTTTTTTTTCAAATGGAAAGACACATAAGATAACTAATAATAATGCTTTGCTCGGGCCCGGGGGAACGAAGCAGCTGCGGGCAAGGGTGGGACGAGAACATATGGGAGGGCAGGCTTTCTTCCTTTTTAAACACTAAATCATGTCAGTACATTTTCTATTCCAAAAATTAAAGTGAAGACACTAACTGAATTCTTGCACCTGTGTTATGAGACTGCGTGTCACCCGTGAGGCTGAAGAGAGAAGGGGCTGCTTGGGCTATGCCCTCTCGGTCAGGTGACAGATCAGTGTGGACAGGGGCCACCTGCCTGGGCCACTTCACTCACCACCTGGATTTCCTCACAGACGACCTGAGAGCTGGAAGGGAACTCAAAGGGCAGGATGGTTTCTAAGCCCCGCTGAGATTCACAGCCACCTAAGGGAGCTCGTTACAAATACAGATTCCTGGACCTCAACCCAGACCCGACTCTATCAGAGCTTGCGGGGTGGCACCTGGGAATCACAGCTTTTCTCCCTGCCATCCAGGTCATTTTGATGGCTGACCAGATAAAAGAACCATTCATCTGCTACCACCCCTCTGGGAAACGTGCATTCTGCTTCCAGTGACTTAGCAGAGGCTCTTACAAACACTGTTCTGGTCGTTATCTTTTTGGTTCCTGACCTGTCGCATTCTTGCCTCTACCTGCAGGGTGACACAGCTCCTGAGGCTATCCACAGTGCTGCCACCTCCGCGATAGAAAGATGTACTGCCCTGCCAAGGCCTGACACTGTTTCTCAATGGCTTTCCCCTCTACGTTAGCCTTGAAAAATGCCGCCACTCAATTAGCAGAAAGAAAACCATACTGAGTGGTTGAGAGCAGAAATATGGCACCGCTGGACTGAGTGACCGGGTGAGCATGAGAGAAGCCTGCCCACTGCTCAGCATCAACCCCCGAGAGCTCCAGAAGGCGGGGAGGTGCCCCAGGGTGTTTTTGGAGAACCAGTCCCAAAACGTTCTCCCTCTCAGTGCTGCTACCCGTGCAGGCTTCCTGTGAGGGCGGCACTGGCCACCTGGCAGATGAGCTGTGGTTCTGGACCTCGCTTACTCCTTAGTCCTAATGGACTCAAGTCCGTTTTGAGGACTGGGTTTCGAATGGGATGGTCTGTGAACTCCTAAAATGTGAGTGTTGAAAAGCAGGCCCTGCAGAATCCAACGCTGATGGTGCCAAATCGGAGGTGAATCACTGCTATTTCATTCAAACACGAAGCAAGATCAGCAGTGTCCCCTACGCGTTCCTTAACGAGCACATGACTGTTCAAATGGAAAAGGGTGTGAACTGTGATTTTCTTCCCGGGTCTGTGCTTTGAGACAGGGCCAGAAGAAAGCAGGGTCCCTGCATCCTGTGGGTCATTCCAGTTCTGCCTTCTCACGCTTCCTGGTGCCAGATACTGTCCTGGGCACAGGGTACAGCAGTGATAAGACAGTCCTCTTTCTCCCATGGGCCTTAGCGTGCCTGGCAAGCGCACATGGGCAAAGTGCCCTGTATGGTGAGTGAGATAGAAAGCACTGGCGGGCAAGAGCAAAGGGTGAACATGGGGTACGCTACTCATCATGTTTCTCCCCCCAGCTCCTGAGCGGAGAACAGGCAGGCGGGCAACAGGAGCGGAAGCGGGGCCACCCCAACCGCCTAGGAGGGAGACACTGGTGGCTTGGACCATGCGGGCTGGCAGAGATGGAGAGTAGAAGATCCTGCCCTGTTCCTTGCTGATGCCAACTGGGGATGGGAAGATGGGCAGAGGGGGAGGCCTCTGGGCAGCTGGCTCCCTGATGCTTGTGTCCAAGAAGGCTGCCACACACGGATGCTGTCACCTTGTCAATGCCCCTCTAGAGAGGAAGGGATAAATAAAAATGGTGACACAGCGCATTGTTTACCAGTCAAAAGGAATGCCCTCTATTCGTACACAGTGCCCTAACAGCCATAGAAAAACTCTGTTGTAGGAGTTTCTGTCGTGGCACAGCAGAAACGAATCCGACTGAGAAACATGAGGTTGTGGGTTCAATCCCTGGCCTTGCTCAGTGGGTTAAGGATCTGGCATTGCCATGAGCTGTGGTGTAGGTTGCAGACGCGGCTCAGATCTGGTGCTGCTGTGGCTGTGGTGTAGGCCGGCAGCTGTAGCTCTGATCAGACCCCTAACCTGGGAACCTCCATATACCGTGAATGCAGCCCCCCCAAAAAAGAAAAAAAAACCCAAACAAAAACAAACTGCTGCAAAAAGCAAGCCACAGAAAAACGTATACAAGTGATAGCATTTATGCTGAAAGAAACAAAGAAAAGAAAAGAAAGAGAAAGAAAGAAGGAAAGAAAGAAAGAGAGAAAGAAAAAAGAAAGAAAGAAAAAGAAAGCGGTGCTCCTGGCACAGCGTAGCGCGTTAAGAAGTGGGAACTTCATCACCAGCAACTTGCGTTGCTCTGAAGTTGTGGGTTTAATCCCCAGCCCGGAGCAGTAGGTTAAAGGATCCAGCATTGCTGCAGTTGCTACTCAGATTCAATCTCTGGCCCAGGAACTTCCATATGCTGGGGGAGCAGCCATAAAGAGAAAAGGAAAAAAGAAAGAAAGGAAGGAAGGAAGGAAGGAAGGAAGGGAGGAAGGGAGGAAGGGAGGAAAGAAAGAAAGAAAGAAAGAAAGAAAGAAAGAAAGAAAGAAAGAAAGAAAGAAAGAAAGAAAGAAAGAAAGAAAGGGAGAAAATTATACACCTAAACAGGCACCTCGGTTTGGAACCAGTAGTCCAAGGGACTTCAGCCTTATCTGTAAAGTTCTAGAAAAATTTCTAACAGACCAGGTGCTGAAGGAAAGGAATACGGAGGATCTTTATCACTTGGGAGAAGCCAGAAGCAAGGGAAGGCTCCAGGCGTCCCCCTGTGAGGGGAGGGGACTCTGTGCTCTGTATCCAGAGCAAACCTCGCCTGGAAGTGCCTCTGCTACCCTGTCAAGCTCAAAGACGGAAGGAAGCCTTGAAACGCCCAGGGCGCCTATGGATGCCATCCGCAGCTGGCTTCCATCCTGTCAAAACCCATCTTTATTCCCGGACACTGGCTTTCCACATCCAAGGCAGAAGTCACCTCCCCGACACTGGGAAAAGCCAGTCAAACAGGCTTCGCAAGGACAAAGCCCAAGAGAAAAGGAAATTTTTCATTCAGTATTCCAGGGAGCACCAGTCACTTTCTAAATGTCATAAAAGGACACACGTTTGTCCAAAGAAATCCTAGTGTACCTATGAATTACAGGGAGCTTCCATTCTGAAAGAGAGCTAACCATTGGCAGAGACAGCTTTGCACTGAAGTCGCTGAGGTAAAGCAGGATGCGATGTTCCCATCAGAAATCATGTTCACAGGTACATGGAACTCCAGCAACAGAGAGCATATTTTTAATTAAAGGGGCCAGAACTACAGGGTAAAAATTAAGAGCGGAGGTCAGCGACCTTTCTCTGTAGAGGACCATATACCGAATATTTAGGCCTTGCAGGTCATATGCTCTCGGTTCCAGCTTTTTTTTTTTGCACTTTTTTAGGGCCACACCTGTAGCATATGGAGGGTCCCAGGCTAGGGGTCAAATCGGAGCTGTAGCCGCCTGTCTATGCCACAGCCACAGCCACGCCAGATCTGAGCCACATCTGCGACCTACACCACAGCTCACGGCAACGCCGGATCCTTAACCCACTAAGCGAGGCCAGGGATCAAACCCGCAACCTCATGGTCCCTAGTCGGATTCGTTGACCACTGCACCACGACAGGAACTCCAAAAATTACTTATTTTATTTTATGTTTTTTTGCCTTTTCTAGGGCTGCACTCGTGGCACATGGAGGTTACCAGGCTAGGGGTCTAATCGGCAGCCATAGCAACGCAGGATCCAAGCTGCCTCTACAATCTAAACCACAGGTCTTGGCAACGCGGGATCCTTAACCCACTGAGTGAGACCAGGGATCGACCCGCAACCTCATGGTTCCCAGTCGGATTCGTTAACCTCTGTGCCATGATGGGAACTCCTCGTTCCAGCTCTTCATCTCAGCCGTGGTGGCTGGGAAGCAGCTGGAGATAGTACATCAGTAACAGTACATCAGTACATAACGGCTACATCATGGACTGAATTTGTCTTCCCAATTCCTAGGCTGAAGCCCTTACCCCCTAATACCATGTGATGAGGAGGTGGGGCCTTTGGGAGGTGATTACGTTTAGATGCGATCATGAGAGTGGGGACCTCACGCTGGGATTAATGCACAGCTAGCTTGCTCTGTCTGCCATGTGAGCGGCCAGTGAGAATTCGGCCGTCCACAAGCCAGGAAGAGGGCTCACCAGGCCTTTGATCAGCTGACACCTCATCTTGGATTCTCCAGCCTCCAGAACTGTGATGAATCAATGTTTCTTGTTTCAGCCACCAGTGTGTGGCGTATCAGTCTGAAGAGATTAAGACAGTTGTGTTCCAGTAAAACTTTATTTACCAAATCAGGCGGCAGGCCAGATTTGGCTCATGGCTGTAGCTTAAGGACCCCTGATTAAGAACACAGAGTTGGGGTAAACAAGTCCTAGACACCCACCCAAACCCATCACTACCTGGCCAGGGGAACTTGGCAGGGCTGGTTGGTCATTCTGTTCTCTAAGCCTTAGTTTCACTGATTCTAAAAGGAGGATGAGACTAAGAACCTCTGATGGTTGCAGAGAAGATCAAACCCAACGATATAAAGCACTTGGCACAGGGCCCGGTGAGGGCTGGGTGCTCAGTACATTGTTTAGCGCATCACTAACGCTAATAACTGGCAGCACCGGGTTCCCAACTAAACCTTAACACGAGGACAAAACAACTAAAATTAAACTTGTGACAAACGTCCTCGGAAAATGTTCACAGCAACAAATATTTTAGGACAGAACTAGGATTTAAGCCTGCCATTTAAAAAGCCTTGGCTCATTACATGCTTCACATAGGACAATCTGTACAGAATTATACTAAGAAAATGGCTTTTCATTTGGAAGAGTCGCTTCTGTGAAAGAAACCGTCACCAATTTTCAAGTATAAACTTGAAAAAGTATCAAAGAAGAGAGATTAACAGAGTAAACATTAGAGATGCCAAAATTGTGGCATGCCCACCACCACTTGGCAGTCCTGTGCCTCTGCAGACATACCTATCAATCATGGCACTTTTTCGAGAAACTCAGAAGAAGCTCCAGGTATTTTTTTCCATACAGCTTTTTTGCTATTATAATACAGAACCTACTGACTATTCTTGTTCCAGAAAATACTGGTAAACTCTGGGTCTTTCTGACATATTTAATTTATCAAGCTCTTTTAATTGATATGGGTGGCCTACTGGGGTTAAAAACAAATGTTCTTTGAGGTAACCAGAAGGCTCAGAGGTAGATGTTACGGAAAAATACAAGAATGCTGGATGAGGAATGAAGAAACCCAAGTTTTCCTGTTTCCATCCCTCACTATCTGCAGGTCATTGGATGAATCGCCCCAACTTTTCCACTGCTGCTTTTTCACCAGTAAAAAGTAATTTATAACAAGGTTACCTGTGACCCTAAATACAGTCAATCCTCATTATTCACAGATTTGTACTTGCAAATGCGCTCACTCACTAAACTTTAGTTACACGCCCCAAATCAATGCTTGGGATGCTGCTGTGGTCATTTGCAGACAGCCGCAGAGCAGTTAAAAAAAAAAAAAGTGAATCCCTGAATGCATAAATTCCCAGCTGAGGTCGAACAAGGAGACGCTGTGCCCTCTCGTTTCAGCTCTCATGTCGTAAGCAGTGTCTCTGTGGTCTATTTAGTGCCACGTTTTTCACATTTTTTTCCTTTTCTTTCTTTCCTTTTTTGCTTTTTAGGGCCATACCTGTGGCATATGGAGGTTCCCAGGCTAGGGGTCCAACTGGAGCCGAAGCTGCCAGCCTACAGCACAGCCACAGCAGCACGGGATCCAAGCCACGTCTGCAACCTACACCTTAGCTCATGCAAATGCTGGATCCTTAACCCACTGAGCGAGGCCAAGGGGTGGAACCTGCGTCCTCATGGATACCAGTCGGGTTCGTTATCGCTGAACCACAATGGCAACTCTCCACATATCTGTCCTTTTTGTTGGTGATTTTGCCATTTAAACTGGTCCCCAAGCATAGTGCTGAAGTGCTGCCTACTGTTCCTAAGAGCAAGAAGACAGGGATGTGCCCTACAGAGAAATGACGTGTGATAATTTCAGGCACGGGTCATAGTGCTGTTGACCATGAGTTTAGTGTTAATAAATCAGCAATACATATTAAATAAGGTGCTTCAGTGGTTTAGGATTTGCTAACTCAGTGTTCACAGCGACTTTATATAGACCATCACCACAAATAACAAAAGTTGATACCTATTTCTCTACTTGATATTATGAATATTAATGCCACCAATAAAAAAGTTGGATAAAAATACCCTGAATGGAAGTTCCTGTCATGGCGCAGCGGAAACGAATTTGACTAGGAACCACAAGGTTGTGGGTTTGATCCCTGGCCTCGCTCAGTGGGTTGATCAGGTGTTGCCGTGAGCTGTGGTGTAGGTTGCAGACATGGATCCTGTGTTGCTGTGGCTGTGGTGCAGGCTGGCACCTGAGCTCCGATTCGACCCCTAGCCTGGGAACCTCCATATGCTGAGAGTTTGGCCCTAAAAAGCAAAAAACAAAAAAAACAAAAAACCCTGTGTACCTACGTATGTACCAAATATTCCAATCAATGCTAAAGGCTTCATTTAGAAAAATACACATAAGAGGGATCAACAAAATACTTGTAGAGAAACAAATCTTTTGTAGACTCTCATTTTTCCCTCCCTCACGAGACCTCCATAGAGGATAAATCGGAATGCCTCTTTCCCATCACCTCCGAAGCATGGAGTACCAGGGGCTCACGGCATAGCTACTGTGTAAAGGACCGCCTGTGATCCGAGGGAACACCCTTTACACTGTCAGGCTGAAACACGGTACCTGCAAGCAGTCAAGGGACGTGCTGACAACCCGTGGGGACTTGGACTGGCAAGCTAGCTCGAATGGAAGGAAATACTTGTCGGCTTCAATGAAGTTTGCCTTTGGTGGTGCGGCGGCACCAAGCCTAGGAAAAAAGCAGGAAAGGGCCAGAGATGGGGAATGAAAAATAAAAAAAGATTTTGCTTTTCCTTCACCCTACTCTAACTTCCCGTCCCACTTGCAATCATTTAATTAAAAGTGTCTGCAAACTGCCTCTGTGGGGCTGGACAATGAACAGTTTAAACACATGCATTAGAAAAAAACACCAAAGTGCCACATGCAGAGAACAAGGTCTCTGATTAGCAAGCTGTCCAGGACTGAATCATCAGCGTCCAGGATTGAATCCTGGCACCTGCCATGTCAAAGCAGTACTTCTGAAACGTGACTAACTGGCTTCATTCCTATGAAGAGGAGGAGTAGCCCCTTCATAGAACAAGCTGTCCTCCAGCCTAAGGAAGCATGACAGACAAGAGACAAGGGCTTTGCCTCTTCAGTCAAAAGGTCCAACAGGAGTTCCTGTTGCATCACAACAGGATCAGCGGTGTCTCAAGCGCCGGGACGCTGGTTCGATCCTGGTACAGTGGGTTAAGGATCTGGCATTGCTGCAGCTGTGGTGTAGGTCATAACCACAGCTTGGATCTGACCTCTGGCCCTGTCCCAAAACCTCCATATGCCATGTGGCGGCCAAAAATAATAAGGAAAGGTCCAACAGCATGAACTTGACCTTCCTTACCCTTACCCAACGATTGCAAATATGCAATCGTTGAGTCACTGACCTGTCAATCTACTATCAGTTTAAACCCCACTCTGTAGTCTTGCCACGTGCCCGGCACTGTGTCAGGAGAGTGTGTGATACCCCCGAGGATCAGAAATATGAGAAAACGTGCAGAAAAATGGGTTCCCATGCCACCACTTAAAGTGCCCCGGCTTACCTCTGCTTTTCTATTTCTGCTTTAATTTCATCTGGTAGGGAAGAAAGAAAGGCATGTTAGGAGCATGCAGTATGACTATAAAAGAAAACTTTTACTGAAACATATTCTAGAACTATTATAAAGAATGCTTATGAAAAAATTTAAGTATAGAAATGCTGATATAAGGTGATAAAATGATTATAATAGCAATAATCCTGAACATTTACATAGCAGTTACTAGGTGTTGAGCATTGTTCTAAGTACTTTACACACTTTTTTTTTTAGGGCCGCACCTGCGGCATATGGACCCCAGGCTAGGGGTCCAACCAGAGCTACAGCTGCCGGCCTACACCGCAGCCATAGCCATGTCAGATCCCAGTGGTGTCTGGGACCTACACCACAGCTCACGGCAATGCCAGATCCTTAGCCCACTGAGCAAGGCTAGGGATCAAACCCAAAACCTCATGGTTCCTAGTCGGATTCGTTTCTGTTGCACCAGGACGGGAACTCCCAGTACTTTACATTAACTTGTTTAATCCTCACACTATTATCTCCACCTTATGGAGAGCAGGATTTCTCAACCCAGGCACTACTGACATTTGGGAACCTCACCATGGGGCTGTCCCGTGCACTATGGGATGTCCTTCTCCCCGCTGGATGTAACCCACGTCTGTCCTGAAAACCAAAAATGTCTCCAGACATTGCCAAGAGTTTCCTGGGGCAAAACTGCCCCTGCTGAGAAGCACTGATTCAGATGAGGAAGCGAGGCACAGAACAGTTTGGTAACTGGCCTCCTGTTATGTACCAGGGACTGGGAACCAGAACGGAAATCCAGGCATTCTGGTCCCACAGTCCATGTTCTGTCTTCTTATTCTGCAAAACGTATGCTGATGACAGCCAACTCCATACAGCCGTGATACAACAACACCTCAACTGTGTGAAAGTACACACAGAAGACTGGAGACACGCCTAACACAAAATTTACCACCCTGACCGTTTTTAAGTGTATGTTCAGTGGTATCAAGCACATTCATACTGATGTGCTAAGGCAGATATAATTTTAATGAATTAAAATTAACTTAAAACCCTTTACCATGGACGTTACAACAACTACACAGTTATAGTTATGGAAATCGTGTCAATACTCAGAAATTACAACGTCAAAGAGATAGTCTTGTTCCAGGAGGACAAGATTTTGTGCCATGAGACAAGAACATCTTATCTAAACATGCCAAATCACCCCACAGCCACTCAGTCCAACATATTCCTACGCATTTGGCTTTGCAGGCTCACTGTCTAATCAAAACAGGACAGCAAAGTGGATCTACCTGAATGCCATGTACTCAGATAACCTCCAAAAGGCCAGTCTTCTTTATTCAAGCTCTTGAGAGTCAGTGGTTTGGGTATGGCATTAGTTACCCTGGCCACCCCAAGAACACAGTTCTGGATGTGACAAATTTCCTTCTCCTGGACAACTATATTCTAGACCGACTTTTTGGAAGTGAAAAACTGAATAACCAGATTCACTAGAGGTGACAATCTTTCAATGTCTTCTTATACACACATAAGAAAACAGGAGAGAAACATCCAGATGACTAATATCAAACATTCTGCTCTTGGAACATAAGGCCTGTGACACACAGGGCCTTCTAAAGAGAGCTCTGTGCCTCTCGGGAACAAGGATCCGCTAAGGAGGAAGCTCTGGCCTCCTCCAGCTGAAGCCCAGGCTCTGGGAGTGGCCTGGGGAATCCAGGTCAGGAGGCTGGTGGCAAAGCTTTCAGCTTGCAGAAATCAACACGCCTAACGTCAAGGCTCTGCCACCGTGTGACATGCCGGAGGGGCGCTGCTGCCTGAACTTAAAGCTAACGGTTCCTTCCAACCATGGTTACCTTACCAGAGTTAAGTTTAGACATTAAGTGTATCTTTGAGCTCTGAAACAGTCTGTTCTGGAATGCCACGGATGCCAACCCACCAATCGATGAATCAATCACCAGGACTGCTGCTTACTCACTGAGGCACTGAGGGAAATACAATTAAAGGCCAACAGAGGCCACGCAGGAACTTGCCAGAGAGACATGCGGGTGTAAGACACTAGGGGCAGGGAGGACCCCTTCCCATCCAATAGAACACGGGGACAGAGCAGAGTCTCAGTCCCAGCATCCCAGAGATGCCCCTTGTTCTGATTTTTCCATAAGTCAAAATCTGGATTTTAAGAGAAAGCTCCAGCTATAATTCAAAGTAATTTCAACTATTTAAAATAAAATTATGCTCAAATAAAACTAGTTTGCAGGCTGCCCTGACCTTTGACTACCAGTTTGCAACCTCTGCCTTATGGGACAGCGAAAAATGGAGGAGAAAGTACTTCACTGGCTGCAGAAAACCAACTGTAGGAGATAAAAGTGGCTTTTAAGGGCTACGACTAGCAAGATGAAGACAAAACATCCATGTTTTATACAAGCTAAATGACGTTTGGCCAAAGGGCAACTAAGAAGCCAGAGGACCAGGGTTCAAGGCCAAACTCTGCTAAACCTTTAGAGAGATTACAAGCTAGTAAGAGGTGGAGCTGGGAAGTGAACCCAGATAATCAGGCTCCAGAGCCTATGTTCATACCTCTTGGGTGCCGTGGCTCTCAAATAAGCATGCGGAATTACCCTGTAACCTACAAGTGCAGAGCAATACAAATGCTGGTTTCACTGCACTAAGTCACAGTGTGAATGCTGTGACCACAATCGGACACCTGGGTGTCCACACTGCCCATGAGCTCCATCAGTCTTGGGGAGCCTATTCACAACCCAGGTTCTGGAACGCCCCCACCCCCTCTTTTGGCCTGATGGGGCAGCACCACAGGAAAGTGTGCGCTGGTTTTCCCATGGGAATAAACAAGGGCCAGCATGACTTGAGCAGTGCAGGGCACAGCCCTCAACAGTGACAGGAAAGAGGGACAGCTACTGTAGACGGCCAGGAAACTGTGGTCGAAAAACATGTGATGACAGATTTTCTTTAGTTTTCTTAATCTATACTTGTATTCCACAAGTATGAGCAGTTATTGCACTCTGTAAGATATTCTATTAAAGAAAAAATAATTTTTCAAAGGAAACCATAAACAAAAGAATAATCCACAGAGTGGGAGAGAGTCTTCGCAAACAAAGTGACTGACAAGGCATTAATCTCCAAAATATACAAACATCTCATACAACTTTATACCAAAAAGCCAAACAACCCAGTCAAAAAAATGGTCAGAAGATCTAAACAGACATTTCCCCAAAGAAGGCAGAGAGATGGCCAAAAAGCAAATGAGAAGATGCTCAACATCACTAAATTTAGAGAAATGCACATCAAAACTGCAGTGAGGTGGAATTCCCGCTATGGCGTAGCAGGTTAAGGACCTGGTGTTGTCTCTGTGTGGCACAGGTTTGATCCCTGGCTGGGTGTAGTGGGTTAAGGATCCGGTATTGCTGCAGCTATAGCATAGGGCTCAGCTATGGTTAGGATTTGATCTCTGGCCCAGGAACTTCCATATGCCACAAATGCTGCCATTAAAAACAAACAAACAAATAAAAACTACAATGAAGTTATCACCTCACGTAGGAATGGCCATCATCAAAGCATCTATGAATAATAAATGCTAGAGAGGGTATGGAGAAAAGGGAACCCTCTCACACTGTTAGTTGGAATTTAAGTTAGTGCAACCAGTATGGAGATTCCTTAAAAAACTAAATATAGAACTACCATATGATCCAGCAAACCCACTCCTGGGCCTATATCTGGAAAAGAACATACTTCGAAAAGATACATGCACCCCAATGTTCATCACAGCACTATTTATAATAGCCAAGACATGGAAGCAACCTAAATGTCCACCAACAGAGGAATGGATAAAGAAAATGTGGCACATGTAGATAAAATGGCATATTAGCCCTAAAAAAGAATGAAATAATGGCATTTGCAGCAACATGGATGGACTCAGAAATTATCATACTAAGCGAAGTAAGTCAGACAAATATCATATGAGATCACTAATATGTGGAATGTAATAAAAAATGATAAAGAAGAACTCAGACTCAAAAAATGTTGAAGCTAAACTTTTGGCTACTGAAGGGGAAAAGTGGGAGTGGAGGAAGGATAAATTAGGGGGTTGAGATTGACATGTACACACGACTATATATAAAATAGATGGGTAACAAGGACCTACTGTATAAGCACAGGGAACTCTACTCAATATGAACTCTACTCAATAGTCTTTAACAACCTATAAGGGAAAAGAATCTGAAGAGTAATGGATATATGTACAACTGACTTATACACCTGAAACCAATACAACTTTTAAGACAACTACACTCCAATAAAATTTATAAAAAAAGAAAAAGAGGCGACCCTATGGTGGCTTAGTGGAAACGAACTGACTGGTATCCATGAGGATGCAGGTTCGATTGCTGGTCCCGCTCAGTGGGTTAAGGATCTGGTGCCGTGAGCTGTGTGTAGGTTGTGGATGTGGCTTGATCTGGTGTTGCTGTGGCTGTGGTGTAGGCCAGTGGCTACAGCTCCAATTCAACCCCTAGCTTGGGAACCTCCATATGCCTTGGGTGTGGCCCTAAAGAGCAAAATAAAATTAAAAAAGAAAAAGAAAAAAAATTTCAATCCTCTCCACCAGGCACAATAGGTGTCCAGCTGATGGGAAGCCCCTGGACAGGAGTGGGGGAGGGGCCTGAGCTGACCTTGGTCTTGACAGATCTCTGTGGCTGCAGTTTTGAGTATAAACGGGAAGGTAGATAGAAGCAGGGAAGCCACTCATAACCCAGGTAGGCAATAACGGGGGCTGGGCCCAGAGCCGGGATAGGGAGGAGTATCAGCATCGACACACAAAAGCTGGAAATGGACAGACATTAGTAGTTTCATGTGGTTTGAAACTAACAGTTGGCTTCTATATATATTTGGATACTACAATATCTTTTTCCATTAAAAAGAGGCAGAAACAAGACCATGGAAAAAGGTGTGTGGCAGGGGTCCCACAGAATGCTTGGCAGCCTGCTGTGGTGAAAGACAAGAAAGAGGCTGGCAATTCAGAGAGAACCAGGTTCCCGTCCTGGCATGGCTTCCATTAGCTGAACGATGCTGGGTAAGTTACTAAATCTCCCTGAAGCTTAATGTCCTCCTCTTAAAAAAAAAAAAAAAGAAGAAGATGCTTAAAAAGCAGCCCCACATGCTCCAGAGACTGTAACTAGGCAGCTGGGTACACGTAATTCTCTTGACAAACCCAGGGTATTAATGGCTAAGGCAGTGTCAGGCACACGCAGGTGGCAGATGGTCAGTAAAAGGCAGTTCTCTTGCTCTTCCTCATCTTAAAACAGGAGTCGGCGACAGTGCAAAATCTCTCCTGCGGTCAGCGGAACCATGTAAAGCCAAGGGAAAGAAGAAAATCAGTGGAACACAACCATCATCGTACTAGCTGACACTCACCAGGGGCAGGAGCCCATTTGGTCCTGCTTACAACTCAGGAAGACAAGAGGCTCATCTCATAACTGTACACGGGTAAGGACCCCGGGCACAGAGGTGAAGCACAGTCAGGAAGTGTTCCTGCAGGACGCACGCCCAGGCTCTCTGCTCCAGAGCCAGGGAGAAGGAGCAGATGGAGGGCACACCTACTCCAGTCGCTCCACATTTTAACAGGCAGTGCTTCTCTAACTGCCAGCTGGGTAATTGGCAGCCATAAAGGAGCAGGTTGAAGGAGGGAGACTGGAGCAGCGGGGTGAGGCAGCTGAAGCTGAAAAGCCACACTGTCTTCCCGGGAAATCCTTTTTGGGCATCATTGCCATTTATGAACCTCTTGAGTCACACCTCCCCATTCATCAACGACTCTGGCACCGGCTCACATTCTCTGCTCCACTCCCAAGCTAGGTCCAACAATGACCACCACCAACATCAACGACGGCATCACTGGGCAGCTCCCCCAAAGTCCCACAGCGTCCCTTGGCACCTTCAAGTCCCCTCACACATCAGATCTGCTCCATCCCTCCCCACCATGCAAACCCAAACTGCCCTGTTCCTCCCACGTCCCCTCCAATGCCTCCCCCCAACCCCAAGCCAGCCTGGTGTGGCTGTCATATTCTGAATCTTGTCCCTGTTTGGAACTGGGCCACTTCCAGCTCCTGCCTGATCTCTGCCCACAACCTCCTTTCCTTCCAGCCAACCTACTAACTGCTCCCAGCAGGACCCTTCTTTGGCCGTCAGACTTGACAAGACCAACTTGTCAGCTTTCCCCTTTCTTCATTTTCCAGGATGGATCCCATTAGCAGGACCGTTATCTGAATGATAGGCAAACAATAGGTTTGACTCTCTGACCTTCAATCTTAACTTGTGGCAAAATCCCAAACTTAGATTATATGACCATGGTCTTCAGACCTGCCTCCACCTAACGACCAGACTTCTGACAACAGGGTCAGCGGGCAGGTCTTCATATAAAGCCCCTAGTCACCAACCACAACAGAACCCTAAATACTGCCAGTCAAGCCCACCTTCTCTAACTCTCCACTATGACTACAGCACATTTCTCTGCTCTCCTCAAACACGGGTCTCTCCATCTGGACCAGCACTACTCTTCTTCACTCACAACTGACGGAGCAGCCTCCTATCTCATGCAGAAATCAGAAGCCACCACAAGAGACGCCCTCAACTTCCGGTCATCGACAAAGTGACCTTCTTCTGAACCACCCTCACTCCCTTCTGCTGGACAAGGTATTGTCCACGCTTCCATCCCTACCTGTCTTCTCAGGAACTTCATGCTCTTGTATCATCTGCAATCTGATCACTTCTCACCAAGCTGGGCCGCCCTGTTAGCCGCGGCCAAGCCGCCACCATCTCCCACCTGGAACGACAGCCTCTTTCTTAACCGGTGTCACTGCCGCAGTCCTTACCATTCCGTCTACCCCACATCTTGCTCTACACAGCAGCCAGAAGGATTCCCTTAGCATGTAAATCAGATGACAACTGCTCAAACAGATTATCCATAACCACTACAATGTAAATATGATAATATCTGCTCCTTTGCTCAAAACTCCACCGGCTTCCTATCTTACATGGGTAAAATCCTTCATCTTGACCTTGGCCTCCAAGGCTCTAGAAGATCTGGCCCCGCTATCCTTCTGATCTCACCTCCTACCACCTCACCCCCAGCTTACTTGTTGCCGGTTCCTGTTTCAGGGCCTTTGCACTCGATCTTCAGCGGCTGGGAATGCCCTCCTTCCCCCAGATATCCACAAGGCCCACTCCCTCACTTCCCTCAGATGACAGTTCAAATGTCCCCTCTCCAGAGGTGCCTTCCCTGCCACCCTCCTTGTGATTCTGGATTCCCTTACCCACTCTATTTTTTCACTTCACACTGATTTTTCTAGACTTCCATCATGGTATTCACCACCTTTGACACACTTTCTAACAGTTCAGTTATTTTCCGTCTGCCCCAGCAGAATATAAACTCTGTGACAACAGAGACTTTGGTCTGTCTGTTCACTGCTGAATTCCCAGCACACAGGAATCCCGGGGCAGAGCAGGCACTCAATTCGTGCTGAGTGAGTGAATAGGCTGTCCTTTCTCTTTCTTGCATTACTTAACCGGTCCCTCAACTGGCTGCCTTCCCAATGACACTTAAGTACAAGTCTCTCTTACCTTTAAACAAAGAAAAAAATAAAGCCAAAAAACCCTCAGGATCCTCATTGCTCTCCTCCCGCCACCCCCATCAACCCCCAGGAAAGACTTGTGTGTGCTATTGCCTCACCCATGCCCCAACCCATCCCAGTCTGGTTTTCAACTTCGCTGCGCCATCAAAACAGCTCAAGCTCAAGTCACCCCTGACCCGCATGTCTCTAAATCTGATGGGCGTTTCTCCAGTTTCCAACTGACCTGAACTCCCTGCAGCATCTGGCCTTACTGACCTCACCCTCTTTGAAATTGTCTCTACTTCTGGCTTCTTAAGCATATTCTCTTTGCCTTCTGCTTCTTGCCCCATATCCTCCATTCCTTGGCAGACCCAGCCTCCTCTGTTGGGCCAGGCAGGCCGGGGTTCCCCTGGCCCAGCTCCCTTGCCCCTCCTCCTGGACACACTCTCCCCAGGCCTTCACAACCTCACCTGCACCTTCAATTCCCACCTGGGCTTGGATGACTCCCAAATCTTGACTTCCAGCACAGGCTCACACATCCATCCACTTCCTACTCCACATGTCCAACTGGATGCTCAAAGGCAGGAGAAACTCAAGACATCCAAGACCCAACTCAGATCAACCTCTTCCACCCACCTCTCCCCAGATGGGCTTCCCACTTCCATCTTAAAGAACTGCACCACCAGCCATCCAGTTGGATGAGTCAGAAACTTAATAGCTGGCCTTACTGATCCACTTTCTCATGTTCTTACCCAATCCATCACCACGTTTTCTTAGCTTTACCTTCTAAATAAGTGAGGAATACACTCACTTTGCTCTATTTCTATTGTCACTGCTCTAAGTCCAGGCCACCTGCATCTCTCCCTTGGATGATGGTAACTACTTCCTCAGGGGTTCCTGGGCAATCTCTCTGGTTTTCCCTGAAGATGTTCTGAACATAATGGCTCAAGTGACCTTTCCGAAATATAAGCCTAGTCATCCCTGCACCTTCTTCCCTGTTTAGAACTCTGCAGTGTTACCTAATAGCTTTTGGTCTAAAAATCAAACTCCTCACCATTACCTCCAAGGTGAGGCCCTGGCCTACCTCTGCCATTTTATTCCTAAACACTCTCCACACCCTCCTTCAATTACCATGCTCCAATCACACCGTGGCCTTAGTTTCTTTTTTTTTATTTTATTATTAAAACTTAAAAAATTTTTGAGGTAACTGTAGATTCCAGGCAGTGGTATCTTTTAGTTTCTGTAACAACTGTATTTCTCTCTGCCACAGGACCTTTGCATATGCTGTTTCTCCCTCATGCTACCAAAATGCTTCTCTCCCTAACCTATTTAATTCTTATTTATCATTCAGTTCCCGAGACTTCCTCAGGGAAGCTTTCCCGCATCCCTTTATACACTCCCCTTGTAGGATGGGTGTCTCTCCTTCTCAGGACTTGTCAGGTTGTTAGTATGACTCAGAGAACATGATCATTTGAATAGCACCCTCCTTCTCCATTAACTGCAAACTTCATGAGAACAGCGTCTCTGTTTTCCTTACATCATGACACCCAAATAAATATCCTCTGAATGAATGTCAGCCTGGTTTAGTCAATAGAACAAAGGACTGTAGAGAGAACAAGTATGCACTGACTATGCCCGAGGACTGAGAGAAAATTTAAGAATTTTAGGTCCTAGCACAAGAAGGCTGTTCTCCCCACAAATCTATAAAACCTAATGAAATATCCAATAAAAAAGCTAAAAGACTCATTTACAATCAAGACAGTACACCCAAAGAAGCTTCTTACAGGAAGACTCCAGGAATGAATTAGCAAACATTTAAGTATTTTCTAAGATAACCTGGCTGGAAAGAAAGTCAAGTATTTTCCTGGCAGGTCTCCTAAGCCTGGTGAAAATGCTAAGAACTAAACTCAGTCCTGAGCTATTTATACAGGAGACTCCATGTACTCACTGATTAAGTACACGTTTTCACAAGTTTGCTCTTTTACATAAAGAACGGTCTTACTGTTTTTCCCAGCATTGCTTACAGAGGCTCTCCTGAGATTTACAAGCACAGGAGAGAGCTCTAAATTCTTCCATTTGCCTCACCGGTGTCGAAATGTCAGAGACCAGCAAAGACATCCATAAACCCCATAATAAGACAGAGAAGAATAAGCATTTAGTTCTTTCTCCTTTAAACATGGCCACCAATGCCCGAGTTTTAGTGGGTCAATTGTTAGGTGCCAGGTACCATGTCAGTTACTTCCTTGTATTAGTTCATGTAACCTTTACAATAATCCGGTGACAGGTCTGATCACCTTTCTCATCCCAGGAAATCCGGGCTCCAAGAAGCTAAATTACTAATCCAGGATCACAAGATTAATCAATAAGCAAAGTTTCAAATGCAGCTCCCGATGAATTTTCTGACAATCCAATAAATAAACACTTTTCAATAATCAAAATCCAATTTTTAGTGTTGCTCCTAGACAGATGACCTCCACCTGCAGATCATCATAAAGCTTTTCAACAAAAGTAATGTCAGGGTCCTGAGTTCCGTTATTTCTCAAAATGTTTATAATCTATAGCACTCATAAAACAAAATGTCTAATCAAAATGCCAGAATCTGCTAACATTCAGGGTTTTATTCTGTATTTTAACTGAAAGCCTTGCTTTATGACAATTCAGGGAATATTTTTTGATATCTTTTAAATTTTGCCCTTGGGTTCTTCCTAATGGTGAGAATAGTTATTCTGAGCACATCAAAGTTAGAATAACATCATATATTATGTTTACCATATATTATATGGACATGAGACCACTGAATGTTTTTTGCATATTACAACTAACATTCATGAATATACTCCCTTAATTGACTTCTTCCGAATGACATTTAAACAAGTTCAAGACTTTTTTTCTTTTTTTTTTTTTGGCTGCACCCGTGGCATGCAGAGGTTCTTGAGCCAAGGATTGAACCCGAGCCATTGTAGTGACCATGCCAGATCCTTAACTGCTAGGCCACCAGGGAGGTTCGAACCTTTTCCACCCTTAAAAAAAGGAAAAAAACAAAAA
This sequence comes from Catagonus wagneri, assembly GCA_004024745.2. Taxonomy (NCBI): domain Eukaryota; kingdom Metazoa; phylum Chordata; class Mammalia; order Artiodactyla; family Tayassuidae; genus Catagonus; species Catagonus wagneri. The sequence continues at coordinate 7,927,804 of PVHT021183543.1, forward strand.
CCCTCATGATCGTCACATGAGCATCCCCTCCCCTTCAGAGCACAGCCAAGTTTTGGGAAAGAGTTGTGTTCACCATCCATTTCCTCATCGCCCACTCATGCCTCAACCCACTTCAGTCTGGTTTTCATCTTCACTGTGCCACCAAAACAGCACAAGCTAAGATCACCAATGACTCATATGTCTCTAAATCCCATTTATTAAAGAACAGCAAATCTCTAAGTGGATTTTATGATTTATATGTCAGCTACATGTTCTAGCTGTTTTCCACCTGGCTGTGCAGATGTGGGCAAGTTGCTTTCTGAGTCTTGGTTTCCCTTTACCTGCTGTACCCAAAGATGGGTACAGCAATTACATGTCACAACTCCAGGAGGAGTAAGAGGGAGTCTATTGCTGGTAAAGACAGAGGTCATAAATCAGAAAGGCTTCATAATTCAAATGAAACTATGGGAAACCAGCTCTCTACCCTCATTTCTTTCTTCCTGTTAGTCCCTAAATTAAACCAAAGACACATGCATTAAAAAGCTGCAAGGAAAAAAAAAAAAAAGCTGTGATCTTTTTGATTAGAGGCTTCCAGATACTGTATCTCAAAGTTCAACTACAAAAAAAATATGGTCTTTTTACTTACTGGAACCTCACCAAAACGTCACTGCATAGAAACTTCACTGTGATATAATGACTGTTTAAGCTGCCACTGAGTATTGTACAAGAACTTTCATATGGAGAAATAATGGTAATAATTGTTAAGATGCGGGGTTCTGCCTCAGCCAGCCAGTGTTCACATTCTGGCTCCTTTGCTTATTGGCTGGGTTACATCAGCCAACTTCTCTAGACCTCAACGAGGATAATAACGGTAAGAACTAAACTGCATGTAAAGCATTATGGCACTGTGCCTGGAACATAGAAATGCTTAGTGCACGGTTGATACAGTATAGTTATTACATAACATGTGATTTAAAAAAGTCACTCGGAGTTCCCATTGTGGTGCTGTTGAAACGAATCCAAATAGGAACCACGAGGTGGCAGGTTGGATCCCTGGCCTTGCTCAGTGGGCTAAGGATCTGGCGTTGCCGTGAGCTGTGGTATAGGTCACAGGCGAGGCTTGGATCCTGCGTTGCTGTGGCTGTGGCGCAGGCCAGCAGCTGCAGCTCTATTCCATCCCTACCCTGGGAACCTCTATATGCCACGGGTACAGCCCTAAAAAGCAGAAAAAGAAAAAAAAAGTCACTCACCCAGTTGGGTGATAATAACGGACCAATGTCAGGTTCTTCACTATATAAATGTGATATTCTTTTTTTTTTTTATCTCTGCATACAAAGTTTTTTTTTATAGTAACTTTATTTTTTTCAGCTTTTATTTTTTATTTTTATTTATTTTTTTAATCATCACAAGTCAATTTGATAGCATTTGTGTCCCAATATAAATGTGACATTCCATGAGGGACGTTGGTAGTGGAGAGACTATGCATGTGTGGAGGCAAAGGGTATATGGGAATTCTCAGTACCTCCCCTGCAATTTTTTTGTGAACCCCAAACTGCTCTAAAAAATAAAATCTATTTTTTTCAAAGTCACTCAATGCCATATGAAAAACCCAGGTATGTTTAATGACAGCTAGCAATTACAGAGCACTCGGCCATTTCCTAGCACTTTGTGGATACTGAATTATTAAATAAGATACTGCATCTCTTATATATATGAGAATGACTGTGAGAACAATTAAAGTTTTCCAGATTTCCAGACAAATGTTGCCATACCATTTAAAAACACTCAGATTATCTTGGTCAAGTCTCTAAACTTCATGGAGTTTATTTAAGACCAGAAATATAATTTAAAGAGATCATGGGAGAGGATGGCTCTTAAATAAGACGGTTATGAAAGGGAGGTTTAAATATGTAATTACGTATCCCAACTGGAGGGCTGGAAGGTTCAAGATTATTACTATATATCAAAACTTCACTAACAAGGTAAAAAGCAATAACATCCTTGGGTGATGAACATTCTCACAGGCTCTTTTGATTTTTCAGTCAAGGCCAGAGGTCGTGATCCTCTAATTGGGGAGACCCTACCCATGCATTTGGCATTCAGTTCCACTCTGATCATCACTGCTTTTACAAGGGATACCTTCTGTCTTCACTGAGCTTAGCCAGTTATTACTCCAATAAACACAGCCTTTTGTCAAGTAATTACATTCTTATTTATTGCCTCTACAAACCAAACAGAGCAATAAGTCATTGCAGAATGAGGAACCAACGTAAGTTAGGAGCATCAAGCCAGGGCGCTTAGAGTTTCTGTGGACTGTCACAGCTTAAAATAAACAACAGAGCAAGCCTTTACAGCACCTATCACATGTCAAGTTTTTTGCACATGTCAACTAACTTTGTCTTTAGAACCGTATCAAGAAGGGATAAGATCTGTCCAAGATCACAAAGACAGCAAGCGGAAGGCCAGGGATTCCAGACAGTCTTGAGTGCAGAGAATACCGCCGTACTATTGAGCCCCAGCATCCCTGATCCCCTCCCCCTAGTATACTACAACTGGTAGAAGGTTACGGAAGCTGTTTCCTGCAAGTGCTCCTATCACTCAAGCATTTCAACTCTGAGCGGTCATTTTACCATTCCTCTTATCAAAATGAGCGATAATCTACACATAGCAACTTCTAAAATACCAGCCACATGGCACACAGGCTTGTTTCAGTTACTCTTACCAAACACAAAACTCAGCCTTGAGATGCAAAGTGAAAGGTCACCAGACGCTTTGGTATATGTTTTCTTCTGTTTATAAGTCAAAGCAGTTATTTTGATTTAACAGCAATGCCACACAGTACTCTCTTGAAAAAACTGGCCTGTTTAACTGAACACTTTACACAGGTTCCCTTATACTTACTCAGTTTGATGAGGATGAGCCACCACAACAATCTATGCAATTAACCTGTGATCAAATTACTTCCTTTATATATTTACAAAAAAAAAACTTTACATGGGATATTTAAATTGTCTGTACCATTTGGCAAGAAAAATATTTTTAATGTAGAATTTGTATTTTCAATACAGGCTATTTCTTGCAATTCATTACTGAAACAATGAATGCTCACTCCACAATTTGGGTTGGAAAAACAGGAGCCTCTGAATAAAGAATTCAAAAATATCTAATAAGCTTTCAATGTTAGGATTCTTTATGACCCATATGATGATTTTATAAGTAGGTTCCAATAACGTGATACACAACTTGGTGAAAATTTAAGTTTTCCTAAGGGGGAGTAGAAAATTTTCTGCCAAATAACTATTTTGAAACTTCCACAACAATGCTCTTACAGTAATACTGAGAGGACGGAATGCAAGCAGATTTCAAAGTGGAGTTTTAAGTATCAGGCTTTTGCCTAACAAACTGCTTTGTAGCCTTTACCCTGCATTCCTGATAAAACACCATCCAACAGTTAGCCTTGCTTTTCTCAATAAAAAAGCTTTACAAATCTAAATCTCAGAAAATTGCTCCAGCTAGGAGTTCCTGTTGTGGCTCAGTGGTAACTAGTAATCATGAGAATACAGGTTTGATCTCTGACCTCGCTCAGAGGGTTAAGGATCTGGCATTGCTGTGAGATGTGACGTAGGTCCCAGATGCAGACTGGATCCTGCATTGCTGTGTCTGTGTGTAGGCTGGCAGCTGCAGCTCCAATTTGACCCCAGGCCTAGGAATTTCCATATGCCACAGGTGCAGCCCTAAAAAGAAAAACAAAAAAGAAAGAAAGAAAATTTCTTGAACTGATCCTGAATTTCACAGACTAGCATCTGTTTCCAAATCATCTCAGCAACAACAACCTTTGTCTCAACAGTACCTGATCCTTGAGGGAGTCTCAGTCCCTTCTGAGAAACTAATGAAAGCTATGGACTTCTTCCCAGACAAGTGCAAAGTTCACAAACCCATTCCTAGGGTCCAAGAGAAAACTCCAGAGTACCTTGTACCAAATGAAGAGAGAAGGGTGATGGTAATCGGAAACTCTGTGACAGAAAATCAGACATTCCATTTACTTGGTCAACTGTTAGGGAAAGCAGGTCTTTTTACAGATTCCAAACCAAAAGCACTGGTGTGAATTACTTTGAAGCCATTTCCACTTAAAGGTATAGATTCTCACTGACTAGAACTCTCTTACCCTGAAATTCCACGTGGTAGATACTTCCTGCCTTTCAGTACTTGGCCAAAATGTCACATCCTCAAAAAGGATTACTTTCTTGACTACCCTATGAAAAGCAGTCCTCAGACTGCCTCTTGATCACATACTCGTTCTTTTACTTTTACAAAAGCAACTCCGAAAAAGTTACTTTTACAAAAATACTTCTTAGTATTCAAAAATGTCTAATTAGTTTTTAAATTTACTTACTTTGTCTCCCCTATTAGAGTCTAAACTCTTTTAAGGCCAAATACCTTGTCTGTCTTGTACCCCACTGTATCCTGGTACATAGTGGGCATTTGATAAACATTTGTTGAAATGACTGAAACTAAAAGATGTTGATGTTGGAATCAATTACCAAGCTTTTTAACAAGCTATGAATCAGAGTTCTCTCCCACTTTCAATAATCTGTGGGTCTATTCAATCAGCATCTACTGTTGCAGGTCTAGAGGATCCAGCCGTGAATAAAAGACAAGTATTTCTGCTCTACACAGACCCTCCATTTTAGTGGACCGCCCAGAACAAGAGATCATTTGCACATTACTATACCTGGGAAGTGCAGGATAACCCTCTACATTTGCTCCCGGAGGGAGTTATGGGCGATCCTCAAATGAAAGAAAAACATTCACCATTTGGGCACTTCCAAAGCAGGCCTCAGGGGTTTCCCTAAATTAGTTGGGCAGCTCTTTCCACCTGCTCTGCTCACGAGGGGGAACTCGAACCAGCAAAACCCAGGTAAAGAAAAAACTTAGAGCAAAGGCTGCTGCTTCTGCGGGTGGTGAGGGAAGGAACCAGGAAACAGGAGGGCAAGAAGTCGTGGCAAAAACCCTGGGCTGGGACGCTGGAGAGCCAGCCCTGGCTATCACCAACTTGCTAGGTGACCTTGGGCCAGTCTCGAGCTGCCAGGGCATCAGTTTCCCCTGGGGGTGTAATGAGGAGGCCAGGAAGGTAGGATTCAGGGTCAGGGGGAAGTGACGCCCAGGAGGCCGGGTTAGGTAACGGCCGGCGTGGGGAGGCCGGCGCGGGGCCGGGCCGGGGCGGCTCACCCACCGAGCGCCACCTGGCAGGCCCTGCGCAGCTGGGAGTGCTGGGGCCGCTTCACCTCCTTGTCGGCTAGGATCTTCTCCAGGGCCCGCGACACGAACATGCTCTTGGTCTGGCTTTCCTGCATGGCCCCGACCCGGCGGGGGCTGGCAGCCCCGCGGGCGAGCGGCGCGAGCGGGCGGGCGAGTGAGGCTGCGGGCCCGGCGTCCCGGACGGCACCAGCCGCGTCCGTCCGCGCCGCCCAGTCAGGAAACGACGCCGCCGCGGCCCCACGGCGCCGCCATGTTGGAGCGCGTCACGTGACTACGTGACTGGCGGGGCAGCTGCTGCGTCCGTGGACCCCCGTGACCCCTTAGAGGGCGGGGCCTATGGCTGGGGCGGGGCGGGCCCAGGTGGGCGGGGCGGTGGGGCTAATAGTGGAGGAAGGAAGGGGAAAAGTTGGAAGATGAATAAAGTGAGTGCAGGCAGGAAAGGACAGAAAAAGGGAAGTGAAAGGGGGGAGGGGTGTTGATGGAGACGTGAAGAGAGAAGGTGAGGAGAAAGGTGACGAGAAGCGTGCGAGGGGAGATGACAGAGTCTGAGAAGAGAAGAAAATGAGGCGGAAGATATAGGAAGAGAGGAAGGAAGGGGGAAAAGACTGGGGAAAAAGAGAGAGAGATGCGACAGGGACAAGAGGCGGTGAGGAGGAAAGAGGAGGCTAGGGGGTTGGAAGAGCAGGTGAGGTGGTGAGGGAAGTGAGGAGGGGAGGCCGGAAGTAAGGGGAGAAGTGGGGAAAGGGAGGTAGAGATGGGGAGAGAGGAGGGAGTAGGGGAGGGTTCAGGAGAAGAGGAGGGGGGAAAGAAGAGAGGAGGAGGAGAGAGAGAGGAAGGGAAGGGGAGGGGCCTGAGGATAGAATGGAAAAAGAGATGGTGTGGGACGGAGGTGAAGGGAGGAGGTGAGAAAAGACAAGAAAACAGGCTGGGAGAGGGAGAGCACAAAGGAAGGGGTGGAGGAAAAGGGCAGGAGGGAGGAAGGTGGAGGGAGGAAGAGAGATTAAAAGGAGGTGTACTGGAGTTCTCGTTGCTCAGCGGTTAACGACTAGTATCCATGAAGACAGCTGGCCTGGCTCAGTGGGTTAAGGATCTGGCATTGCCATGGGTTGTAGTGTAGATCGCAGACAAAGCTCAGATCCCGCAATGCTGTGGCTGTGCTGTAGGCTGGCAGTTACACCTCTGATTCGACCCCTAGCCTGGGAACCTCCATGTGCTGCAAGTGTGGCCCTAAAAAGGAAAAAAAAAAAGAGGTGTGTACATGTCTACTCTCCAGGTCTGTGGCAAGACACACACCTTCCACTCAGCCCACCTGTCGCTGAAGTAGAGTTGACTCCTGGTGTCCCATCCAGTGAATGTCCGTGTTTCTGGTGCCGCATCCGTGCATGGTGCTGCTGGGAACAACCACTCCAAGTGCACCTCCCCCTGGAGTGTATCCATCTATTTACATAAACCTGTGGTTCCTCCCTCTGTAGTGTGTGTGTGGCAGGGGGGGCATTTGGGGGCATCAGAAAGGGAAGAAACAGAGATGGCCAGTGTCACACAGCCTGCCAATGAGGGTAAGAAGACATATTCTGGCACCTTCCATTCCCTCCCAGTGCCACTGATAGCAGCACACCCTTGGTCCTGTCTGCCGGAGCCCTTCCTTTCACGCTGCCCACCTCCTCCAAGGGAGCTGCTGTGCTGTTGGGCTCCTGCAAGGACAGTATCTGTCCTGGAATCTCGGAAACGTGTGACACAGACACGCTGTGATGCACAGGTCTCAGCTCAAACACCTCGGGGAGACCCTCCCTGACCACTGTGTTTAAAGCAGCCCCTCTCTCCCTACGGCACATTCTGACCTTTTTCACTGTTGACTTGTTTTGTCGTCTGCCTAGGCTAGGGTGTGGACTGCAGAGGGGCAGGCTGCATCCCCACGACCTGGTCCAGAGCAAGGGAGAGGTTTGATGGCCATAATTTCCATTGCTCTCATGAAGCTTTTCAGCTCCTCTTGCAAAGAAGTGAAGTCTATTTCTCCACCCCCTGTGACCTGACTTGACCAATAGAATATGGTGGAAGTGAGGGTGAGCTGTCCCAGAACCAAGGGATCTTGAGGCTTTTGGATGTGCAGAAGCACCTGGAAGAAATAGCACATGGAGGGAAAGGTCCATTATCCCAGCGCTCCCAGCTGAGTCCAGTCCCAGCCATTTCACCAGCTGAATTCAACAGCTTAAGTAATGCTGGTGAGAGCAGAGGAAGAACTGACTAGCCAACCCACTGGTTAGCAGAAGATAACAAATGATTCTTATTTTAAGCCACCACATTTGAGGGTAGCGTGTTACACGGCAGTACATCCATCCCTGAGACATTCCTCAGTCCTCATGTGTTGAATGAGTGGGTGCATGAACGAGCGTGAGGAACTCAGAAGAGTGCAGTACAGTCCACTGAGAACCAGATGTTTGGAGCCACCTGCCATGACAAGGTCAAGCCATGTCATCCCCCTGGCTGAAGCCCTCCGGTGGCTCCCCATCGCCCTTGGAACTGAGTCTGAGTATCTCACCGTGGCCGACTTCTCTGCCTGCATCTCCCTCCCCCTTTCCCACTCTGGATTCCTTTCTGTTCCCTTCAAGGGCTTGGCTTACGTACCTCTGTTCCTCTCCGTCGGTGTTTCTCCATGAAGGAAGTATCACACCCAGGGATATTTTTGAAATTTTGTGGGGGGAGGATTTTTATTGTCATGGGGGGGGCGGGGAGCAGAAATGCTTGACTACATCCTGCAGAGAGCTGGGCAATCCCACATACCAAAGTATCACACGTGTCCCACGTGGCTGGACTAGACATGCCTGGAAGTGAAAAACTCTTCTTTAAAATTTTTTTTTTACTTTTTTCTTTTTTGCTTTTTAAGGCCGCACCTGTGGCATGTGGAAGTTCTCAGGCTAGGGATTGAATCAGAGCTACACCTGCCAGACTACGCCATAGCCACAGCAACGTGAGCTCACAGCAACGCTAGATCCTTAACTCACTGAGCGAGGCCAGGGATCGAACCTGCATCCTCATAGATACTAGTTTGGTTTGTTTCCGTTGCGCCACAATGGGAACTCCTGAAAGAGCTATTGATAGTGATCTGAACCATAAACACAAGGCATTTTGGGTACAGTTTCAATACATATCGAACTTTCCAGGAATGCAACTGTGATTATAATTCAAGGGAAGACTATATTTTGTCTGGAACATTATGGAGTGCTGTTCCCCGTTTCAAAACCATATCAGCGTATTTATGCCAACCATGGTTTTTGAGTTGCTCCAATGGCACCCCCGCATTTGCAGCTTTCATGACCCAGGGCTCTTGACTTGGGTTCCAGCAGCTGACTGGTTCATTTAGATGTAATTAATTTATATACAAATCAATTAACTTTATATATTTATGTAAAATTTATTCATAATCTTATAATTATATAGTTATATAATTAATTTATATAATTAACTTTCTTTTTAAGATATTTACCGTATCTCTTAGTAACATTAGTGACATTTATATATATATATATATATATATATATATATATATATATATATATGTTCATGTATACATTTTTTTTTTTGGTCTTTTTAGGGCCGCAAACAAGACATATGGAAGTTCCCAGCCTAGGGGTTTAATCGGAGCTGTAGCCGCCACTCTACACCATAGCCACATGATATTTATATTTTAAAATAAAGTCTGTGAGTTATACATTGCTTTCCTTTTGTTTCAACTTTATTAGGTCATTATCTTTTAAAAAAAAAATTGTGTGTGTAGGAAGATTCCTTTTCTATGAAAGTCGACAGAGGCAGAGCGAACATCCGGGAAAGTGGTGGAGACATTGTGTGTCTCGCTCGCGGCTCCATGCCCTGAGCACATAGGAAGTGCTCAGTAACTATTTATGGGATGAAGGAAGGAAGGAAGGAAGGAAAGAAGGTGGCCGGACTGGGGGCCACAGAACCTAATCTTGTAATCACCAAGTTATTTGGGGCAGCAACTTCTGTGTATCCATGGAGATGTAATGATGGTCCCCAAAGATACCCACCTCTTAACCCCAATGTGCAAGGCTGAAGGGACTTTGCCGGTGTGATTAAGTTAAGGGTTTTGAGATGGGGAAACTATACTGGCTTATCTCATTGGCTTGATATGGTCATGGGTCCTTATAAGAGGGACATGTGATGATGGAGAGGAGGATGGAGGGATGGTGGGGCCACGGTCGAGGAACACCACCTCTAGAAGCTGGAAAACACAGAGAAACAAGTGCCCTTAGAGCCTCCACCAGGAACAGCACCCTGCTGAGCCATTTCCGCTGACCCACTGGGAGAGATCATGCACTTCTGACCTCCAAGGCTTTGGGAGAATAAATCTGTGTTGCTTCAAGCCACTAAACTTGTGGTGATTTGTTGCAGCAGTTAAACATTAAATTTCAGATAAACAAATCCCTTTCTTAGTAGAAATAGGTCCCATGCAACAACTGGGACAAAGTTTTACGTGTATATTTTGGCTGCACCTGCAGCATGCAAAAGTTCCCAGGCCAGGGATCAAAACCACACCACAGCAGTGACCTGAGCTGCAGCAGTGACAACACCAGATCCTTAACCACTAGGCCACCAGGAAATGCCCATAATTATGTTTTTAAAAGTATTCACTGTCTGCCTGAAATTTAAATTTAACTAGATATGCTGCATTTTATCTAGCCAGCCTTCTCCTAGGCCTGCTTTGCCCAGCAGCCACGTTGGACCCATGAGGCAATCTTGGGAGTAGGAGTTTTTCTCAACAGAGCAACGAGAGAGAAGGCACCTGGGCCCCTGACATTCTAGAGAGTCATGCCAGTTCTAGGGTGCCACGCCATTTCTGGTGTGTTGCCCATTGACTTTCACATGAGATAGAAATAAGCACCTTTGATTTTCAGTTCCCTATCTCTTGCAACTCAACTGTTAGATGAAGCTGGCCACCAGTACTGTCTGCTTTGATTCCTGCTTTCCTCTGAGTAATGTCTTGACTTGGTAACAAGCACCAGTCATTTAAGGCCCCTGTGGCTGGGCCTGCAAGTCGGCCTTCTCAGCTGCCAGTCTGGTTTCTTCCCAGCACACACAGACTCTTTATAAGCCCAGCCATGCTTGGTGACCCGCCCCCTGCTCCCACAGTGCCTCTGTGTGTCACGGCTCCCCTGGAAACAATGTTTATTTTCCATGTTTACTTTAAGGCCAAACTCAAAGGCGGCCTCCTCGGTGCCTGTCAGCAGGGCTGGGGAGGGGGCTCGAGGCAGAAGCACCATTTGATTGGGGTCTCGTATTTAGGAAAAAAGCCTCAAATGTAGACTTTTGAGATTATTCTCCCCAGGAGGTGATGTATATGGCAATTGTACTTGGTTTGTGTCCACATGTCCAGCTGCGCTAAAAAGCGTTCACCCACCCGTCCAGTGTAAATATGTGAGACACCACAGGTGTGGGGTTTGTGTTATTTGCTTGTTTGTTGTTTGTTGTTTGTTGTTCCCTGGATCTTGGTTTGGGCTCCCCGAGGAGAGGACCCCAAGACAAGGATCCGAGTGTGTTTGGGGTGATCCCAGGACACAGCAGCAGGGGATGGGGATGCAGCCCAGACAGGGTGATGACCAAGCCAGTCGCCGCTGAGGGCGTTCCGGGGCTCCATCCCCGTGGAGAACCCCCCAGCCAGGGTAGATGAGCCTCAGCGTTAAATCACCCAATTGAGAGGGGAGCCAGGGCATCCGTTCACCTAGTTCCCACCTGTCATCGCCTAGGGGCTGCTTCTAGAGGCATCAGGTTTGATACTGTGTCCTGCACCCAGGCCGGCCCAGCCCCGTGTGGGAAGCAGCCTCCTGCAGGGAGGAGAGGTGAGTGCCCAGGACAGAAAGCTAGGACACTGACAGCAACTGCTTCATGATGTTTTTTTTTGTTTTTTCTTTTTTTTAGGGTCCCACTTGTGGCATATGGAAGTTCCCAGGACAGGGGGTCACACTGGCGCTCCAGCAACCAGCCTACACCACAGCCACAGCAACATGGGATCCGAGCCATGTCTGCAAAGTATACCACAGTTCACAACAACACTGGGTCCTTAACCCACTGAGCAGGGCCAGGGATCGAATCCTCATCCTCATGTACTAGTTAAGTTCTTTACCACTGAACTGCAGTGGGAACTCCCAGTATTTTTTGTTTTTAAATATGCCGGACCCTCGGCCTAGTACTCTCCCTGGACACTGATGTGTGCTTGGCTGAGCCTAGGTCAGACAGAAGTGGCAGTGTTGACACCCTGGGGAAAGTCACCTAGTGATGAACAGACAGCTCTGGCCACACACCCTGTCGTGGCAGCCTTCCCTCCCGTGTCTCCCTTCCCCTCTGTCCCTCTGGTGCCTCCCAGATGGACCACGTGCATCCAAACCCTTATCTCAGAATGAGCTTCTGGGGAACCCAACTGTGATAGACAGACTGGAAGCCCTTCAAAGATTAGCCCTCCCCCAATGGGCTAATCTCTGGCCCCTGTAAATGTTACCTTATATGGCCAAAGGGACTTTGGAGATGGGGTTAAAATAAGGATCTTGAGATGGGAAGAGTATTCTGGATCATCCGTGTGGGTTGAATCAAATAACAGGGGGTCCTTGTAAGTGAAAGTGGGAGGTGGAAGAGTCAACGCCAGAGAAGGGAGATGTGACAATAGAAGCAGAGGTCAGAGTGATGGCCCTGCTGGTTTTGGAGATAGGAGAGGACCACAAGCCAAGGGATGTGGGCTGCCTCTAGAATTTGGAATAGGCAAGAAAATAGGTTCTCCCTTAGAGCCTCTGGAAAGGACCACGGCCCTGCCGACACCTCGAAGTTGACCCACTGAGACCTATTTCAGACTTCTGGACTCCAGAACCGTAATCAATTTGTGGCATTTTAATCCACTAGGTTTGTGGCAATTTGTTACAGCAGCCAGAGGGAACTAATACCTAGACAATGAGTGTATCAGACAAAGTTCTGCATGGCAAACAATAGCATTCTCTCTAGATAATGTAAGCAGAAAGGGTATTATTAAAATATACCAAGAACCTGGTAGAAACCTGGAAGGGCCAGGAAATCAGGTTTGGAGGCTCTGCAGCCAGATGCAAAGCCTACATTTCACTGCTGGGCTACCCCGGAACGACCCCACTGCCACCACGTGGGTATAGGACACGAGGCCAAGGCTGGATATAGGCTGCCATTTCCAGGACTCCCACCTCTGCAAACTGCAGGTCTCTCCTCTGCTCTCACCGGGGCGGTTGTAGGTGGGGCTTCCTCGAGTCATTCGCCACCTGCCAGCCCCTTGCTGCAAGGGAGGCTGGACATCAGATCTAGCTCTGCTTTTCTAGGGGTTGAATTGGAGTTGCAGCTGCTGGCCTATGCCACAGCCACAGCCACAGCCACAGCAAGAAGGGATCCAAACCGTGTCCGCGACCTACACCACAGCTCACAGCAACGCCGGATCCTTAACCCACTGAGTGAGGCGCCCCCGCCCCCTCCCAGCTGCTCTGGCTCCTACTGTCCCAGCTCTGGTCACCATCAGGCTGCAATCACAGAAGAAATTTCCAGCCAGAACTGCCAGACCACGCCCTTACCGAATTCCTGACCCACAGAAACCATGAGCGTTGCTGATTCTTGCTGTTTCAAGCCACTGAGTTGTTTATTTTTTGTGTGTGTATGCTTTTTTAGGGCCACACCTGTGGCATATGGAAATTCCCAGGCTAGGAGTTGAATCGGAGCTACAGCTTCCGGCCTACACCACAGCCACGGCAACATGGGATCTGAGTTTCGTCTGTGACCTGCACCACAGCTCATGGCAATGCTGGATCCCCAACCCACTGAGCGAGGCCAGGGATTGAACCCTCATCCTCATGGATTTTAGTCAGATCCTTAATCTGCTGAGCCACAACAGGAACTTCAAGTTCACTGTCTTGAGGTGATATGTCCTGCAGTGCAGTAACCAGAACAGTTATTTAACCAAAAATAATTTGATGACAGAGGGAAAGATCACACTGCTAGAACGGGCCTAAGAGGGAATACTCAAAACAGGAAAACTTCCGCTGTTTTCTGTTTGATAGGGGTTGGTAAATAGCAGGCAGGTTCAAGACAAATGTAGAAGGTTAAATGATGGGGTCTCAGGAACTACCTGAACGTGAGGATGAGGGAGAGAGTAGGATGTCCAGGACCATCCCCAGGTTTCTCGTTTGGGAAACCAGTTAGTTAGGCATTTACCAAGCCAGGGAACACAGGGAAAAGTGGTTTCATAAGGAGAAGGTTGTTATGGATCCCCCAATTTCAAGATTACACCTTCCAATGGACATTCATCTTAAACAATGCCAGCCTATCCAAAACGCAGTATTTTCCTTTTCTTAAAAGGGAAAGACTCTTCACCCCACCTCCATCGTCAACCTTAATGCAATTTCTCTATTTTCCATCAGAGGGCGCCAATGCTCAGGCAGTTCCGATAGACCCACCACCTGATCCTATTTCACAGCTCCCTGAAGTTAAGGAGCGAAAAAGTTTTGGCTTCCTCCTCTTGCCTGAGGATCATTCTGGCGCTGCCTTGGCACCAAAAGATCACTCTGTCACGTGTGAGTTTGGTACTGGCCGATTTTATCCCCCAGAGCTAATCAGGAAAAAAAAAAAAAAAAAAAACTCCATCTTACAAGGTCCGAGAACTTAATTTTCATTGCTACTCTTGTGCGAAAATCAGCCAAGTTTGATTCTGATACACTGATGCTTTTGTCCTATACCCTCTACGACCTCTCTCTCTCATCTGTGACTTTTTCTTTTGTGACCTTTTCCCATTTCCGTGCTCCCAGCAGTGAATTATAAGCCTGGAGAGCTAAGAATAATTCCTGCCCATGAATTCAGCTATAATTGCCCTGAACGCCCCATCCCCTGAATTCTCCAGGGGTTTTTTGGAAGGTGGGGTGGGGCCTCAGTGTCTCCTGGAGCCCAGCCCTCTGAAGTCTGCTGCCCCAGTTACCTTTTATTTCTTCATGATGGTGCTGGGACCCCACATGGCTCCTGACCCTCCAGGGCACTGCTTCCCTCTCAAACCTGCCCGGTGGCAGGCACTTTAAGGATAATTTCCAAGCTGGATCCTATCAGAGGTGCTGGTTCTCAGAAGAGAGGAGACCAAACCCTCCCACTGTTTTCATGAATGCCCCAACTGGAAGAGATTATTTGGCTATAGAATCTCTGCTCCTAAAAGTACCAAGACTCTAGAAATTGCAGATTTTCTCTGGTCTGGTAAAAATTTATCTCCCAGACTTATGGGTGCATAGAATTCATCTTAGCCCGCTCGGATCTCTGCTCCGCACCTGGTTTTCCCGCAGTCAGAACTAATTTCTAAAAAACAAAAACAAAAACAAAAACTAATTTCTGTCTCTGGGTTCTCTTGTTGCTCGTGCCTCGATTAAAGCAATTATCCTGTGTGGTGCGTGTGTGTGTTTCTTGGAGCCTGAAGCTCTTTAGGGTAAGAAATACTTTTTATACATCTCAGAATATTCTAGAGCTGGGGTACCCAACATCCCCCCACTAAACACACACACAGACACGCAGACACACACACACAGCCTGGCTAGACAATGAGCAGGATTTACTTGGTTGGTTTTTTGTTTTTCTTTTTTTCACCAGTTCATGGTACTTTGGGGATAACAACAAAGTTGTGAAATTTTGATAAACTTAAATGCTGTTTATTCCATTATTTTAATCTCTTTCCCTTTTTTGGGGGTAGTGGTGGTTAAAATGTTCTTTGCGAAGTAATGATGAAAATATATCTTTAATTTTCTTTTATCTTAAAAGTCTTAACATGGCAGTAAAAAAGGAGACCATCTTTTGTAAGGTTCCAAGTCATTTGTCTTATCTTAAAGAATTTTTACTGACCTTGAAAAATCCAAAAGGCTGGGAACCATTGTCCCGCCACACCCAGCACAGTCCCCAAAGTGGAAAATATCCAATTGCCATATGACCCAATCAATGCTACCCCAAGCCATATACTCAAGAGAACTAAAAACAAGGTACACAGAATCATGTACAGGAATGTTCTTAGTAGCATTATTCACAGTAGCTGAACTGAAACAACCTAAATGTCCATCAACTGATGAAGGTGTAAGCAAGATGTGATATCATAGAGTGGAATATTATTTTATAAAAAAGAATGAAGCACCTGCTACAATGTAAACAAATCTTGAAAACAATGCTAAATGAAAGAACCTGGATGCAAAAGACAAACATGCTATGATTCAGCTTATGTGAAACATATCAAATACGTAATTTCACAGAGACAGAAAATAGATAAAACCTTATGAGGGGTTGGGGAGGAGAGGGCGAAGGGGAGTTATTGTTTAATAACAACCACAGAGTGTCTGTTTTGAGTGATGAAAAATTTGGAAATAGATAGTGATGATGGTGGTACATTACAATGCGATTGAACTGTATGCTAAAAAATGACAAATTTTATATTATATAGGTTTTAGCATAATAAAAAAAGTGAAAAGTGCAGATACATTCTAGCCCCTCGACCAGTGAATAGATAAACCAAACGTGATACATCTATAGAATAGCATAGTATTAGCAACTCAAAGGAAAAAAATACTGATTGGTTTACATGAGGACTATGGTGCATTGAAATGAATGTCCAGAAAAGGAAAACGTGTAGACACAGTTAGTAGATTAGTGTTGCTTGGGGCTGGTTTGGTGGGAATGGGGAGTGACTGCAAATGGGTTTGAGGGATCTTTTTTAAGGTGATGAAAATATGTTGAAATTAAATTGTAGTGATGGCTGCAGAACGAACTCTGTAAATGTTATGAAAACTATTGAGTTGTACAATGAGCGAAATTATAAACTAGAATTGTGAGTAATTTCATGGTATATAAAGCTTTTTTTTTTCAGAAAAGTAGGAAATGACGAGTGGTGAGGACGTGGAGAAATTGAAACCCATGAGCATTGCGTAGGAATATAACAAGGGGCAGCCACTAGAAAACAGTATGGAATTTTCTCAAAAGATTAAATATAGAATTACCATGTGATCCAGCAGTTCCACTTCTGAGTATATACTCCAAAGAATTGAAACAGGGAACTCAAATGGATATTTATACACCCATGTTCATAGCAGCATTATTCACAATGGCCATAAGGTGGAAGCAACCCAAAGGACAATTGACAGATGAGCGGATGAACAAAATGTGATACAGACATACAATGGAAGATTATTCAGCCTTAAAAAAGGGATGAAATTTTGACACACACTACAACGTGGATGAAACTTTAAGACATTATAAGTGAAATAAACCAGACACAAAAGGGAAAATGCTGTATGATTCCATTTCTTTGAGGTATCTAGAATAGTGAAACTCAGAGACAGAAAGTAGGATGCTGGTTGCCAGCGGCTGGGGGAGAGAGGATGGGGGAGTTAGAGTTTAATGGGTACCAGGTTTCGGTCTGGGAAGATGAAAAGGTTCTGCAGGTGGATGGTGGTGATGGTTGTACGACAATATGAATGAACGGTAATGCCACTGAGCTGTAGACTTAAACACGGCTAAAATAGCAAATTTTATGTTCTGTATATTTTACTACACTTAAAATTTTAAAAGGAGGGAGTAAGCAACCGTGTCACACTGCCGAGTGGTTCAAGTTGGAGGAGGACTTTGAAATGACTGTGGGATTGAGCTACACGCAGGTCATGACTGAGTGGAGAGAGAGAAATTTGAGAGAATATAGACTCTGAGGAGTTTTTGCTCTAAGTAGGAGGGAAGCAGGGCAACAGCTGGAGATGAGTTTAAGGGAGGTTTTTTTGCCCCTAAAGACAGGAAAGATTCAATAGTTAACACTTTGTGGCCGGGTTATCTACCTTACCTTGTGTCACATTTTCGGTACCAGAGAAGAGCCAGGAGTGTGTAGGTGCATGGCTTCTCCCTTTAAGAACACCTCCTCAGGAGTTCCTGCCAGTGGCCTTGCTTAGTGGGTTAAGGATCTGGCGTTGCCGTGAGCAATGGTGTGGGTTGCAGCCGCAGCTCAGATCTGGCGTTGCTGTGGTGTTGGCTGGCAGCAGCAGCTCTGGTTCACCCACTAGCCTGGGAACTTCCATACATCATGGGTGTGGCCCTAAAAAAAAAAAAGAACCCCCCCATCCCCACCATTACCCACACCCCACCACAATCGTTTCCTCATACATCCCATTGGTTACAACTTAGTCAAATGGCTAGCTGCAAGGGAGGCTGGGAAATGTAGTCTGATTCCAGACAGTTGTGTGCCTAACTCAGAAAGCAGGGGAGAACAGCCCCTGGGATACTTACTCAAAGCCTTTGTCACAGTAGGTCACAGTTTACATGGGCCTTTCTCGCTTTTCTTCAAAGTTCAATTCAATCAGCTCTTCCTGATGGCCGGTATGTGCCTGGGCTTGGTGAGGGGTTTTGCACACAGAATCTCATGTATTTCTTACAGTTATATGTGAGCCACTGGAGACATTAACCGCATTTTTGTTTCTTTGCTTCTGTATTCCTGGAGCCTATGCCAGTGCCTGGCACATAATTGCCATTCAATAAATGTGGTTATTATAGCTGTTGAATTTTAGAGAAGTGTGGTAAAGTTCCATAGCCAAGGGTGCACAGAGACCCTGGCATTTATTTATTTATTTATTTATTTGTTTGTTTGTTTGTTTATGTCTTTTTAGGGCCACATCCGTGGCATATGGAGGTTCCCAGGCTAGGGGTCGAATTGGAGCTACAGCTGCCAGCCTACACCACAGCCATAGTAACGCCAGATCTGAGCTGTGTCTGCAACCTCTACCACATCTCACGGCAACGCCAGACCCCCAACCCACTGAGCAAGGCCAGGGATCAAACCTGGATCCTCATGGATGCTGGTCAGGAACTGCGACCCTGGCATTTAAACAAGTCCTTCTGGAGTTCCCTTCGAGGCTCAGTGGTTGACGAATCCGACTAAGAACCATGAGGTTGCGGGTTCGATCCCTGGCCTTGCTCAGTGGGTTAAGGATCCGGCGTTGCCATGAGTTGTGGTGTAGGTTGCAGACGCGGCTCGGATCCCGCGTTGCTGTGGCTGTGGCGAAGGCCAGCAGCTACAGCTCCTGTTAGACCCCTAGCCTGGGAACCTCCATATGCCGCGGGTGCGGCTCTACATAAAGGCAAAAAGACAAAAAAATAATAATAAAATAAAAAATAAACAAGTCCTTCTGATTCCAAATCTTCTACCCCTCCTGATCGACTACTTTGTTTTGCGTCTCCACTGAGTAAACCACATGGGATATAGACAGAATGCACATTTGCAGACATTTGATAACAACAGTCCATCATTCTTAGGAACCATCTCATTCCTATTCTTGGACCCTGTGATTTGGGGATGCTGACCACACCCTCAAGCTATAGGGATTCAATATATAATACAGTATTTTATCTTGCTTGTCACAATAATTGGCTCGGGAATGGGCATGTGACCCAAGCTGTATCAACAAGAATCCTCCCTAGGACTTCAGTTGAAAATATTGAGAATCTGTAAGTCAGCTATAATGGAAAAAATAAAAATCATAAAAAATTAAAAAAAGAAAGAAAATATTGAGAAGGAGGGCTTTCTTTCTGCTGGTGTTGTTAAGCTGGAAGGTTGTAAGCTTGTTGCTGCTGGCCATCTTTTGCTACACAAGGAAAGAGCTTACTTAAGAATGGAGTTAACATAGAGGAGAGGAGAGCTAGAGATGGAGACTTGCTGACAAGAGCATCGGAGTCTGGATCAAACTGTGCCTGAAACCAGTACATCCCCTGGCCTTTTGCGTTACATAAGTGAATAAATCCCCTTTTCTGCTTAAACCATTTGGAGTTGGGTTTTCTGTCACTTGCTATCAAGAGTCCTGACTAAAGCATTTCTTAAACAGTTATTCCCATATTCAGGAGATATACTCCATGTATTGCCAAGAGCTCATCATTCCGATGGAAGAGCATAGTAGAGGAAACCAAATCCTGCATGTAGCAGTCAGAGCCCAATCAGAGAAGCAGAAACACCTCTATGTTTTCGAACTGAAGGGATATAATCCAGGGAATTGCTTATGTGGGTGATAGAAGAGCTGAGAAGCCAGTCAGAGCATATTAGGCAGTCTGTGATGAACCATAGCAGAAAGAGGCTGCCACCTTGTAGAGGGAGGAGGAAAAGTAGGAATTGGTGGTAATGGTGGCATTGGAGTCTGGGCCACCTGCTGGAAGCTTTGACAAGAAGTCCTAGCCAGGACCCCTGAGGCAGGAGCTGAAACCACAGATGAAAGACACAGCAGCTGCTGAAGATGTTGTTGAAGACAGAGAGAGGAGAAAAAATGCCCTGGATCCTCCCTTGTTTTCACCCTTCCATCTCCAGCTAATGCCTCCCATTGGGCTGAACCCACTCAAGATCGGTGAGATTATGTATGTACAGTACCTCCCTAAGTCCTGGCACATAACAAGCCTTTGGAAGGTGTTGGGTGAATATGCATTTGAAGAAAAGAGAGAGGCTTGCAGTTCCTTCATCTGTACAGTGAGGACAAGGATAGCAGTGGCAAGGGGGCTGGGCTTGAGGATTAGATGAGCTGACGAGTACCAAGCATCAGCACAGCCACAGGCACATAAGAAGTGCTCAATAAACACATCATAAATAGCCAGTCTGTACCTCTGCCACCCATGACTGATATTAGCATGCCATTTTCCCAGTTTTACTGGGAGGCTTGATTAGTTTTAGACCAGTGGTCCTCACGTGGGGATGACTTTGCTCCCCAGGGAATACTAGGTTGTCCCAAAGCTGGGCAAGGGTGCTACTGGCTTCTGGTAAGTAGAGGCCAGGGATGTTACTAATCCCTCAACGTACAGGACAGCACCCACAACAGGGAAATATCTGGAGAGAACCCTGTGCACACCCCAGAGCTGCAGGGGAACCCTGTGTGTTTCCTTTTCCCCCTCAAGTCCCTTTTGTCTCCTCCCCCAACGCCCGACCCTGCTTTCAATTCCCCACTGGTTTCTGGGAAGCCTCTCTTTCTATCTGTAGAATCTCAAGTTTGAAAGAGCACATCTAAGTGGTTCAGCCGAGCCAGGTAGACCCAGTGTGGGGAATTTTCAGGTGCTATCTCATTTAATCCTTACAACAATCCCATGAAACTGGTGCTATTCCCTGCCCTTCACAGATGTGGAGACTGAGGATGGGTGAATTTCCACACGATAGGAAGTGCTGGGGTTCTGAGCTCGAACCCAAGGCTGTGTGCTTCCAGAGTCTAGGGTTGACATCGTGTTGCTGAAGACTCTTCCAGCCTTGAATATTTCTAGACATGGGGGTCAACAAACAGGACCCACCCCCGTCTCCAAGAGTCCAGCTGCAACGGAGCTGACTGGGGGCTGTTCTTGCTGCTAAGGGAGGAGGGGGGATTAGACACCAAAGGGGCTGCACAATCAGTTTCACATGTACCAGCCAGAGCCAGGACAGTACGAATGGACTGGGTCCACAGGGCGCTGGATCAAAGGGCAGGGGTTGGGGTGGGAAAGGGAGACGACAGGATATTGGCTACGAATGAGTTTACCATTAGTAAGTATTTTCTTGTGACTTAACGCCTTGGCATTTTCCTAGGAAGTGGGTGATGTGCACAGGCTCTCAGGAGGGGCTCGTGCTTGAGAAAATGTGGACCAAGACTGAGTGTAGTGGAAATGCCAGAACTACTCCAGCAGATCATGAAGGAAGGGAGTCGTGACCTAGAAAGGCAGATTTGTAAGAGTGAAGACATTAAAATCCTGTTTTAAGTCTGTTCTGAAGAAGGGCACCACTTCCCCAAGCCAGTAGAGGTGTGCTGGGGTGGGCGTGGGGGGTGCTGGTTTCCATGATGGGAGATGCAGTCGCAGACCCGGGCTCTCCAGTAGGAGTGGGATTGCTGGCACTGCCATGGTTTCTTTATCCCCTTTTCTTCTAGAAGTACACTTGGGGATGTCTAATTATTTTTTGTCTTTTTGCCTTTTCTAGGGCTGCACTCGTGGCATATGGAGGTTCCCAGGCTAGGGGTCTAATCAGAGCTATAGCCACCGGCCAACACCACAGCCACAGCAACGCAGGATCCGAGCCGTGTCTGCGACCTACACCACGGTTCATGGCAAAGCTGGATCCTTAACCCACTGAACGAGGCCAGGGATTGATCCTGCAACCTCATGGTTCCTAATCAGTTTCGTTAACTACTGAGCCACGACAGAAACTCCTCGTCATAATTATTAATAGCCACACCCGCTGGATTCAAAAGTGTGCCGGTCTGGTTAATGAATGATATGGCCAGTTTACATCTTAGCCATATAAAGCCTCTGTGCATGATAAAGCTACAGGCAACTTTAGAGCCTCACAAAATCCTAGACTGCAAAGTCACCTTACAGAAAAATGAGTTTCCGAATTGAGTGACTGTTGAAGATGTGGAATACTAAAGCCCCTCTTGGAAATCCATAGTGTTAATAAAAATACTAATCCACAAGATTATTAAAAATAGCAAAGTTTCTGAGAAGCTCCATAGTTAAAAACAAAAATAGAAATGATTTAGTATTAAATGTAGTATTTCCCAAGACTATTTGATAACAAAAATCCTTCTTCTTCACCAAATGATATCCTTGGTCCTGTGGAAAATAACTTAGGAAACACTACTTTTAAAATATTATGGATAAATGTAAGGAAAGCAGAAAAAAATAAATAGACAAGATGTTAATGAAATAAAGAATAGAAAAAATAGGGGAAATAAATAATACGGTTCTTTGAAAAGATCAACAAAATAGAAAAGATCTTTAGCCAAATGGACCAAGAAACAAAGAGAGAAGAGTCAAGTTACTAAAATCAAGAATGAAAGAGGGGGCATCATGACCAACCTAACAGAAACAATGAAGTTTACAAAGGAATACTGTGAACAACTATGCCAAAAAACTAGGTGACTCAGATGAAATGGACAAATTTCTAAAAAGACATAAACTACCAAACTTGACTCAAGAGAAAATGTGAATGGATCTAGAGCAAGTGAAGAGATTAACATAGGCGTCATAAACATTTCCACAAAGAAAAGTCAGACTCACTTGGCTTCGCTGGTAAGATCGACCAAATGTTTAAAGGAAAATAACACCAATTCTTCAAACACTCTTCCATAAATTAGAAGGGAGGGGACATTTTCCAACTAATTCTATTACATTGATTCCAAAGGCAATGACATCACAAAACTGGGAAACTGTAGACTAATATGTTTCTGAATATATATGAAAATATCCTCAACAAAATACTAGCAAACTGAATCTAGAGATATATAAGAAGGATTGCATATCAGGAATTTATCCCAGGAATGCGAAGTAGATTTAACATTCAAAAAGCAGTTGGTGTAGGAGTTCCCGCTGTGGCTCAGCAGTTACAAACCTGTCTAGTATCCGTGAGGATGCAAGTTTAATTCCTGGCCTCTTTCAGTGGGTTAAGGATACGGTGTTGCCATGAACTGTGGTGTAGGTTGCAGATGAGGTTTGGATCTGGCATTGCTGTGGCTGTGGTGTAGGTCAGCAGCTATAGCTCCAATTCGACCCTAGCCTGGGAACTTCCATATGCTGCAGGTGTTGCCCTAAAAAGACTGAAAAAAAAAAATCCGTTCGTGTAATATACCATGTCAATAGGCTAAAGGTTAAAGACCACATACTCACCTCAGTGGGTTCAGAAGTAGCATTTGACAATATCTAATACCCTTTTGTAATTAAAAAAAAAAACAGTAAAGAAACTAAGAATAGAACTTCTTCAAACTAATAAATAGCATGCACAAAAATCCCATGGCTAACATTCCTACTTAATGATGAAAGAATGAATGCTTTCCACCTAAGATCAGGAACAGACCAGGGTGTCTGCTCTCACCAAGTCTATTAAATATTGTACTGGACATTCTATCCTGCTCAATTAGATAAGAAAAAGAAATAAAAGACATCCAGATTGAAAAGGAAAAAGTTGGGACTATAATCTTGCATATTAGAAATGGCAAGGATTCATTTAAAAACTGTTGGAACTAATGAACAAGTTCACCAAGGTTGCAATATATAAGACTGATATAAAAATCAAGGGTTCCTACTGTGTCTCATGGTAATGAACCTGATTAGTATCCATGAGGATGCGGGTTCTATCCCTGGTCTTGCTCAGTGGGTTAAGGATCTGGCATTGCCCTGAGCTGTGGTGTAGGTCCCAGGTGAGGTTTGGATCTGGCATTGCTGTGGCTGTGGCTGTGGCCAGCAGCTGCAGCTCTGATTTGCCCCCTAGCCTGGGAACCTCCATATGCTACAAGTGCGATTTTTCTTTTGTCTTTTTTTTTTTTGTCCTTTTAGGGCCACACCCATGGCATATGGAGGTTCCCAGGCTAGGGGTCTAATCAGAGCTACAGCTGCCAGCCTATGCCACAGCCACAGCAACGCAGGATTCGAGCCGCATCTGCGACTCACACCACAGCCCACGGCAATGCCAAATCCTTAACCCACTGAGCAAGGCCAGGAATCGAACCCGCAACCTCAAGGTTCCTAGTCAGATTCATTTCCTCTGCGCCACGACGGGAACTCTACAAGTGCGATCTTAAAAAGAAGAAACAAACAAAACAAAAACCCAATAAACCAGTTGAAGATTAGGCAAAGAATTTGAATAGACATTTCTCCAAAGAAGATATACAGATGCCAAGTAAGCACATTAAAAGGTGGTCAGTGTCATTAGGGACATGAAAATCAAAGCCATAGATAGGCCCACTAGTACGGCTAAAATTAAAAAGACAGATCATAGTAAGTGTTGGTGAGTCTGTGGAGAAGCTGGTACTCTTATACATTCCTACTGTGAATGGTGCAGCTACTTTGGAAAATTGTCAGCCATTGCTCAAAATGGTCAACACAGAGTTACCATCTAACCCAGCCATTCCACCCCTAGGTATATACCCAAGCACATATCTGTGTCGGTCATAATAACCCTGAGTCAGAAACCACCACCATGTCCATCAACTGATGATGACTGGACAAACAAAATGTGGTCTATCAATAAAATGGAATATTCCTTGACTTTAAAAAGGTGTGAAGTGCTGCTACGTGCTACAACATGGATGAATCCGAGTACATCATGCTAAGTTAAAGAAGCTAGTCACGTATGAAAACAGTATCGTATGATTCTATTTGTATGAAATATACAGGATAGGCAGATACATAGAGTCAGGAAGTAGGCAAGTGGTTGTCTAGGGGTGGGGGTGGGAGAAAGGCAATGGGTGTGACTGCTCAGGGGGATGAGGTTTCTTTTGGAGGCGATGAAAATACTCTAAAATTAGGTCGTGGCGTTGGTTGTACACTCCGTGAGAAACTAGTGAATGGCACACTTTAAAAGGGTTAATAGTACAGGAAGTGAATTATCTCTCAATAAAGCTGTTAAAAAGTAAGTTCAAAAAGTCGATAAAAAGGCTAAAAAATATGAGGATATATCTGTGATAGAAGCCACCTGTCAATTAAAAGCAAGTTTATTAAAAGGAACCTTTTAAAAAGCAACTGTAGGAAAGGATTTATTGCAAAGTTTAAATCCTTTTTTTTATTTATGGAAAAATTTTAACCATACACCCAAAGTAAAGGGAAACATAAAAAACTCCCTTGTCTCCATCACCCAGTCCAGCAATTTGCAACGCACGACCCATCTGGTTTTAGCTATGCTCCCACTCACTCCCTTGCCCCAAGTTTTTGAAGCAAATCCCAGAACTGTGTTGTTCCTTTATTGCAGGAATATTACTGAGATATTATCCAGCAAGTTCCATGTCTTTCCCATGAAGACCTGTGGGGAGATTTTTCTTTTGAACCTCTGCATTGGTAAGAGATAAGTTTTTCGTTTTTGTTTTTCTGAGCAGTGGATGTGCTTTTTTGCTTAGATAATACACTTTGTATTTGGCCATGGATTCCTATCTGCCACTGGCACTGGGATGCTCAGAGACAAACTAGCAGCCAGACACTTGACGCGTCTTGACAGTAAGGCAGTTCTGTGAACCAGCGGAACTCCTGACTTTCTTCCATTTTCTTGCCTGTAGCAGAAGTTTGCAGTGGCTTACCCATTATCTGTTCTCCTTTCTTTCCTTGTGCTGCACTTCTCAGCTCCTTATGCAGTTAGGGTTCAATTCTGGCTAGTGATGGGTGAATAGAAGTTTGGGGCTGGAACTTTCAAAAGCTCCTTAAAGAAACCTGGGGCAGTTCCCATCGTGGCTCACTGCTAACAAACCCGACTAGTAGCCATGAAGATGTGGGTTTAACCTCTGGCCTCGCTCAGTGGGTTAAGGATCCAGTGTTGTTGTGGCTGTGGCATGGGTTGGCAGCTACAGCTCTGATTTGACCCCTAGCCTGGGAACTTCCATATGCCACTGGTGCAGTCCTAAAAAGACAAAAATAAAAAGAAAGAAAGAAACCTGGGATTGAGGGTTTTTCTCCCTCTCATCTTCCTGCTGTCTAAATGTGGCTGCAGTGGCTGGAGTTCCTATGGTCATCTTGAGCCACGAGGTGGCCTAGAGGATAAAGCCACATTCTAAGGATAGTGAAGCAAGACACAAGAAGGAGCCTATATCCTCAATTATTATGAAGCTGTGAACCATATCATTTCAAGACTTCTTCCCTCCAGATTTCAGTTATGTAAAAGAAAAATAAATGTCTATGGTGTTTAGGTTACTGTTTTTTGTTTGTTTGTTTGTTTGTTTGTTTTTGCTTCTCCCATGGAAGTGTAAGTTCTGGCCAGGGATTGAACCTGTGCCATAGCAGTGACCCAAGCCATAGTGGTGGCAATGCCAGGTCCTTAACTCACTGAGCCACCAGGGAACTCCTGAGCCACTGTTATTTCTGGTCTCTTTTGCCAGCAGCTGAGCACAGCACCTATCAGATATACTGCTCCTTATTTTTTCCTTTTCCTGACTCCCTCCGGTATTGATTTCATCTTGTATATATTTTTATAAACCACTTTTTATCCTTTATGGACTTAGAGTCAAAATAAATAATTTATTAAACGGCAGCATTACACAACCGAACACATGGATTCTTATTTCAAAGAGCACCAACAAAAATCACTTGCAGACACAAAGTTAGCCTGTCTTGTGATTCCGCAAAACTGAAGTTTGAGTCAGGAAGCAAATCCGTTGCTTATTACCAGCAAGATGGGCACCACATGGAAATTCAATTTCCAACAGAGCTAGTTTTGAAAAACTGAAAAGCTGAACAAAAACGGACCATATGTTCCACCACGGAGGAAGGGTTAGGCCAGCTCTCATGTGTTAAAACAAAGGAATATCAGATTGCCACTAGGAATCACAAATATGACCATGATGTAGAAATAAAGCAAGGAGTTCTACAAGGTAACAGGCAGAGGGACAAAAAGGACTTACCCTGGTGCCCTTGCCTACCTAGTCACCACTGTGCAAAACTATGCCTCTGGTATCTTTAGGATCAGGTGAGGTTATATAGTCAACAATAATTGGAGATTTGAGAGATGGAGTGTGGTGCTCTTACTTCGTGGAGCTGTTGATTCCATCTCACGCATGCATATCAAACAGTTAAAAGATCTTCACAGAGATGTTATCAAAAATATGTAGCACGGGGAGTTGCTGTTGTGGCTCAGCAGGTTACAAACCCGACTAGGACCCATGAGGATGCAGGTTCAACTCCTGGCTCCACTCGGTGGGTTAAGGATCCGGCATGGCTGTGAGCTGTCGTGTAGGTCACAGATGTGGTTTGGATCTGGTGTTGCTGTGGCTGTGGTGTCAGCCGGCAGCTGCAGCTTTGATTTGACACCTAGCCTGGGAACTTCCATGTGGTATGGGTGCGGCCCCAAGAAGCAAAATAAATAAATAAATAAATAAATAAAAATCCATATTCTAATAACCCATGTGACCACACTGGTACCAAGTGAACATCAGCCCTGATGACACAGAATTTTAAATGCTTTTTTTGTAAGTAAAAGTTTTTTTTGTGTATGTGTGTGCTATTTAGGGCTGCACCCATGGCATATGGAGGTTCCCAGGCTAGGGGTTGAATTAGAGCTGTAGCTGCTGGCCTACGCACAGTCACAGCAATAGCAGATCCGAGCCACATCTGAGACCTACACCATAGCTCACGGCAAAGCCGGATCCTTAACTCACTGAGTGAGGCCGGGGATCAAACCGCATCCTGAACCACATCCTAATGGATGCTAGGTGGTTTTGTCAACCCCTGAGCCACGAAGGGAATTGCTAGTAAGAAAAAGTTTTAAAAGTGAAAACAGATTTCAGTACAAATGAAGAAGAATAAAATACTGATAACAACGACTCCTGCTTTGGGGTTATTTTTAAGCGCTTACTAAGCCCCTTATAATTCACCATCTCATTTAACCCTTACAACAGCAGCCTTTCAATATGGCCTTTCAATTACAAGTAACTGAAACTGAACTAGACCGAGTTGAACAAACAAGGGAATCTTCTAATATGTGTACTTTTTTTTTGTCTTTTTGCCTTTTCTAGGGCCACACTCACAGCATATGGAGGTTTCCAGGCCAGGGGTTGAATCGGAGCTGTAGCTGCCAACCTACGCCACGGTCACAGCAACGCGGGATCCGAGCCGCGTCTGCAACCTACACCACAGCTCACGGCAACATCAGATCCTTAACCCACTGAGCAAGGCCAGGAATCGAACCTGCAACCTCATGGTTCCTAGTCGGATTTGTTAACCACTGCCCCACGACGAGAACTCCTAAGATGTGTACTTTTAAGTGTAGTGGGTTCAGGAAAGGCTGAAACCAGGGGCTCAAAGATACCACCAGAACTTGGTTTTCCTCTCCCTGCCTCGCTGCACTGCTTTCCCTGGTGCTTGTCAAGTAGACCCCCTTTCCATGTGGTAGCTCTGGTGACAATACTTGTATTACCCTTCTAACAACATTAGCATAAAGAGAGCATATCATTTCTAATAATTCCAGTGAAAGTGTCAGGATTGAATTTCATTAGATCCACTTTGGTCACATGCCTGTCCTTGAACCAAGATCTGTGAATGGTCTTGGAATGCTGCTGGAATGCTTCGAAGGGTCTGTCACAAGTCCATCTTTGGCTCTGGGATGTGGCCGACACTTCCTGAAACACAGAGGGTGAGGGGATGTCACAGAGATGCCAGAAAAAGAGGAATGCTGGGCAGACACAATGTCAGATGTCTCCTACAAGCATCCCTGTTTTATTAATAAAGAAAATGATGCTACTGGTGCCTCATGGCTTGTGGATCAGCAAGGAGGCCAGCCTGGATGGAACAGAGCGAGCAAGGGGAGATTAGTGGGAGAGGAAGTCAGTGAGGAATCGGAGCTGGGCAGGGATGCAGATTGTGTAGGGTTTTGTGGACTGTTGTAAGAACTCGGGCTTTAGTTTTGAGTGAGATGGAAGGTTCAGAGCAGAGGAGTAAAATGACCTGATGTAGGATTTGTTTGTTTGTTTGTTTGTTTTTAGGAAGTTCCCAGGTCAGGGATCAACCCAGGTCACAGCAGCGACCCAAGTCACATCAGTGACTATGTCAGGTCCTTAACCCACTGAGCCACCAAGGAACTCTTCTGATGTAGATTTTAAGAAGAATCACTCTAGCTGCTCTGTTATTCAAATGGAAAACATTATATCGCTGTCTTTAGACTTTTGTATTTATTTATGTAATACATAGGAAATGGATACGGGGCCCAGGTTTGGCCAAAAAGCACATTCCATTCCTCTGGCCAGTCATTGTATCAGGAATCAGCTTGTGACCCACATCAGTCCAGCAAGATCCAGTCCAGGTGTTTCTGCTGTAACTCCTGGGAGAAAAGAAATTCTTTCCACTGTGTTTGCCAAAGATCTACTTCTTGACACCAAGAGTCACCACTTAGTAAGAATCTACTTAAGAATGAGGCCCGAGAGGGAGGTATTCCAGCAGAAGTCCCTGGCATATATCCGGACAAAACTATAATTCAAAAAGACACGGAGTTCCCGTTGTGGCTCAGTGGTTAACAAATCCAACTAGGAACCATGAGGTTGCAGGTTCCATCCCTGGCCTTGCTCAGTGGGTTAAGGATCTGGTGTTGCCGTGAGTTGTGGCATAGGTTGCAGACCCGGCTCGGATCCCACGTTGCTGTGGCTGCAGTGTCAGCTGGGGGCTACAGCTCCGATTGGACCCCTAGCCTGGGAACCTCCATATTTCGCAGGCGCGGCCCTAGATAAGGCAAAAAGACAAAAAAAAAAAAAAAGACACATGCACTCCTGTGTTCATGGCAACACTATTCACAATAGCCAGGACATGGAAACAACCTAAATGTCCACTGATAGATGAATGGCTTAAGAAGATGTGGCATATATATATATATATATATATACACACACACACACACATACAGTGGAATACTACTCAGCCACGAAAAAGGAATGAAATAGTGGCATATACAGCAACATGGATGCAACTAGAGATTCTCATATGAAGTGCAGAAAGTCAGAAAGAGAAAGGCAAATACCACATGATATCACATATGTGGAATTTAAAATATGGCATAAATGAATCTATCTACGGAATAGAAACACACTCACAGACATAGAGAACAGACTTGTGGTTGCCAAGGGGGAGGGAGTGGGATGGACTGGGAGTTTGGGGTTGGTAGATGCAAACTATTACATTTAGAATGCATGAGCAATGAGGTCGTGCTGTACAGCACAGGGAACTCTACCCAGTCTCTTGGGATAGAGTGTGATGGAATAGAGCATGAGAAAAAGAGTGTATATATATGTATGACCAGATCACTATGCTGTACAGGAGAAACTGACACAACCCTGTAAATAACTATACTTTAATAGAAAAAAAAAATAGGAAGAACAAGGCCAACACAAGGAAGAAAGTCTGACCTCATAACTTTGGTTGACCCCCTAGGTCCAGTCACTCCTGAGTCATTCTCACCCTGGATTTCTCAATTCTGTAAGTCAACATAATCCGCTTTTCATTTAAGCCATTTTGAACTGGGTTTCCAATACTCACAGCTGAAAAAATTCTGAATGAGGTGACATGTATCGATCCCAGAGACAGTTGTTAGGATGGCTTTTCAAGGTCCTTGCTCCTAAAGAGCTCATAGTTGAGATAGATGAAGGTCCTGGGCCTCTTACCCTGTCGTTATCTAGATTACAACCTCTGACGCAAAGACAGTCTTTTACCTTTTCCGTCCCTCCCCATAAACGGTGTTCAGCTGTTTGCTTGAGGCTGTGACTTCCAACAAGAAAATGTTAAAAATCCAGGGTGTCTGGGAAACCTGCCTACCTCCCAGGCCAGATTACAGTCTGAGACCCACCCACACCTCCATCCCACAGAGCCCTGGCCGGCAATTAACCGGGAGGTAAAAGGAGAGAAAACAAGGAGAGCCCTGTTCCCTTTCTCTGATTCCAAGGAGGAGTTAACTTGATAAGCTCAGCCCTTGGCCACCTCTGCCGTCTTTCATGTTGCCTTGGGTTTCGTCTGCGTCCTCTCAGGGGCCCATCCTGCAGCCAGGGCTGTCTCCCGAGGACTCCGCTTGGCTTCCATCCCATCCACCTGAGGCCAGGTGGATGAGAAAAACAGTTTTCCAACCTCTGTCTTAACAGCAGACTTGGGCGGGAGCCCGCTGGGGAAAGGGCTTCCTGACCCAGGGATTGGGGATAGGATTACAGGATCTGTCACCCTCATCTGCCACCTTGGCCTCCCCAAAAGGTGTGTCTTTGTGCAGATGAAGAGGGGGAAGGGCCCCACATGCCTCTCTAGTCCCCAGGGGTGAGCGAGCACAGAGGTGAGCTGGGCATGTTATTATGAACCACCTGATCCTGCTGGGCCCCAGTTCCTGTGTCTGGTGCAGGAGGCCCCGCAAGTCCTACCCACAGACCAGCTGCACCCCCAGCATCCCCTCTACCCTTATCGTCCAGGAATCAAAGCTCATACCTCCAACCCATTCCCTTCACCCACCGGGCACTTTTAGAACACCCTGTCTTTTCGCCTCTGCTGTGCCTTCTGCCTGCCGTGTCCTTTCCTCCATCCTCGCTTGGTGAGCTCCCATTCGTTCCTCAAGATCTAGCTCAGGTGTCGCCTTGTGACACCTTCCAGGTGCCAGTCCCTCCTGTCTGTTCCTCTCTTCCACGCGGCAAACACATCAGGATCTGTCTCTTCTGTGCTTTGTGCAAACTCCATGTCAGCGGCTTCTCAAGTTTTGCTATTGGAGGGATGCTTTTGAAGCTCTGAATTTTTAGCCGCACACCTAAACAGAGAAAATCGTATCCGGGATGATCACCCGATTTACACAGCATCAGCCCTGGCCCTGATTCAGAGCTGTGTGCTGCCCTGACGTTGCTCTCTTACGTGCTCACAGAGCCGTGTTTGCACAGTCACATCCACGTGCAATCCTCCTCGAGCATCAGCTCATGGTCACACCGCATTCCCCTTTTATCCACCTTCCCAATGCAGAGCAGCTTAAGTCCCTGCAAGCCCGGCCCCTGCCGACCCCCCAGCCTTATCTCACACCGCTTCCCGGCTTCCATCTTGGCCTCTGCCTCACCACCCAGGAATCCTTTCTCCTCCTTTGATGCCCAAGCCCTCTCCAGCTTCAATCAAGGCTCTTCCCTTGTTCTTTGCCTAATTCCCACTCTGCCTTCAGGTTTCTCCTGGAAGGTCAGTTCCTCAAGAAGTCTTCTCTGACCCCAATCTAAGGTAAACTCCCTGGTGACACACTCACAGCTCACCTGTCGCCACGTCAGTTGAGCGTAGCAATCACCTCTGTTCTCAGTGTATGCCAGAAGCGTTCTTTCCTTTCTCTAAATCCTTGTAATTAAGGCTTACGTCCTCCTCCAGCGTCCAGCTCTTAGATGGACAAAGAAAACATCCCGTAGGTACCAACCCTCTAACGAGCATATCCTGCTGTGTTGTTAAACTGCCTCAAGGGAGACTCCTTGTTTCTTTGGCTTAATTGTAAGTGCATGGAGGCTGAGGGTTTTCCCCTCCAATTATGTCTCCCAAAGCTCCTAACACAAGCCTGCTCGTAGTGAATACTCCTTTTCCTAAAACTCACTGACTCTCAACACACAGACACAGACACACACCCATCTCCTTCTCCGTGGTCCCAGAGAATAGGTATAATGGGCTGGTAATAAGTCTGGGGGTACAACTGGACGCCCCTTTTCTTTGGCCATGCCCGTGGCATGTGGAATTTCCCAGGCCAGGGATCAAATCTGCTCCAAAGCAGCTATGCGAGCTGCTGCAGTGACAATGCTGGATCCTTAACCCACTGCCCCATCAGGGGAACTCCTGGATCCCCCTTTTATAGAGGCAGCCTCATTGTAATGAAAATCATTTTTGGAAAGTCCTGGGTTTGAATCCTGGCTCAGCTATTGAATAGGTGGGTAAGCCCCAAGATCTTGGGTAAGCATCTTAACCCCAGATTCCTCACTTATAAAACAGCAAGTCAAAAAGCCTAATTATGGGGTCAATGAGATTGTTAAATGGCTAGATACTTATAACTGTCATGTGAAAATACATATAGTATGGGCTCATTGTACAAAATAAAAACCTTCTGTGTGTGTGTGAAAGTGTGGGAAAAAGTCTGACAGGACTCAACCCAAACTGATGGGGGTGGGGTGGGGGATGGGGTGGATGTTGAATGATTTTCCTCCCTTGTTAGGTTTTTATACTTTCTTGTTTGAATTTTTTTTTTTTTTTTTGGCTTTTTAGGGCCGCACCGGCAGCATATAGAGGTTCCCAGGCTAGGAATCGAATTGGAGCTACAGCTGTAGGCCTATGTCACAGCCACAGCAACGCAGGATCTGAGCCGTGTCTGCAGCCTACACCACAGCTCACGGCAACGCCGGATCCTTTTACCCACTGAGCAAGGCCAGGGATCGAACCTGCAACCTCATGGATACTAGCTGTGTTTGTTTCTGCTGAATCACGGTGGGAACTCCCCCCACTGCACTTTGTAGCCACCATTTATTTCATTCTATCTTGCAGAATATTTAACTCTTTTGATGTCTGTCTCACCCACTGGAAGACAGTCTAGTCAGTCTAGTCGTATAAACACAATATAAATACAAAGGAATCATTTTACATGCGTGTGCAACTTACACATATCTAAACATGCTCAGTGGAAAAAAAATCAGTGTAATGAGTATAGATGATTCTGTCCACTGTTCTTGAGTAAATGAAGGTGTGACGAGGAGGAGTGTAAGTGAGAGGGTGGCCTTGAAACTTTTCTCCTCTCCCCTAGACCCAGTTTCTTTGAACCTTTCATAGCCTGAGCATCTTGGTGAGTGTGGCCTGATTCTAACGTTCAAAGCACTTATTTTGTTTGCACTGTGGTTATCATAATTCAAGTGGGGCCTATTTTTATTCTCCTATTACAGCTGAGGACAAAGGAAGCTCAAAAGGGACAATTATCCAAAGTCAAACAGTTGACTAGCAACTGAGCCTAGAGTGGGGCTCAGGCCTGTCTGGGTCCAAAGCTGCTTCCTGAGTTTTAGCTGCAAACTCACTTTTGCAATAAGGGGCTTCCTCGAGCACTTGGGTGAAGGGTTTTAGGTTAAAAGAACAGAAATAGGAGTTCCTGCTGTGGCACAGTGGGTTAAGAATCCAACTGCAGCAGCTCGGGTAACTGCAGAGGCACAGGTTTGATCCCTGGCCTGGTGCAGTGGGTTAAAGGATCCAGCATTGCCACAGCTGTGGCTCAGATTCGGTCCATGGTGGCTCAGAACTTCCATATGCCACAGGTGCGACCATAAAACGAACAAACAGAAGAACAGAAATAAATAAGATTTCGTGCGGTGCGGCCCTAAAAAGCAAAACAAACAAACAGAAGAATAGAAATAAATAAGATTTCATGGTTTGGTTGTTCACAAAGCAAAAGCTGACTGATATACATCTGAGAGGAGGTATGTGGGTGGACAGCTCCATTTAACACCACCATCTGTAGATGAGCCTGGGACTTTTTCAACCAGCAGTTGAGTTGACAAGGTAACACTGCAGAAGTCCTAGTTTCTTACCCCCTAAGCCAAGGGGTCTCCCAAGCAGGTAGTTGGCTGGGAAGTGGATCAGGTACAGGCATAGCAATCAGATTGTAAAGATTCAGATCCCAGCTCTGCAGTTCATTCACTGTGCAACTTGAGGCAAGTCGGTCAGCGTTTCTGGGCTTTGAAGGGTTGGAGATGGTAAAGCTGAGACTGATGCCACTCACAGCTATGTTTGTTTGGAGGCGCATCATTTTAATTTTGTTTCACTTTAATTTCTTTGTCAACATTAAAACAATAAGGAATTTGTTTGATTGTGAGGAAATAGTCACTCACACATGACTGGCGGGAGTGGATCTGGGTACAACCACTCGGAGGAGACAACTTGGCAAATTTGTTAAATATTAAAAATGCAAATATGAAAATTCTGCTTTTTGGAAATTAGCCCACGGATACATATGCACATATGAAAAGTGATGTGTGTTGGAGTTTATTGGGGCAGCATTGTTTGTAATGCAACAGTTTCTAAAAATAGCCCAGTGCCTATCAGTAGAGGCTGGGTTAGCTCAAATACAATGGTATATCAAAGGATGGTATACTATGCAGCTAGGGAAATGAGGACACTGCCTAGTACAGATCAGGTCAGTTCTCTGGAATAAATTGTTAAGTAAAAAAGCCAGATATAAAACAAAGTGTTTATTATGCTCTCTTTTGTGTAAAAATTAAGAAAATAAAGTATGTACATGTTACAGTATGCTTGTGTACTTATAAAAAACTGTAAGCATTCATAAGAAATCAGTAGCTGTTATCTGTGGGAGTTTGGGGCCCAAGAAGGAGGGAGAATTTTTCTGTTTACCTTTTCAAAATGTTTTCAATTTTGAATTAAAAAAAGTTTAAAACATCAGTTTTCCTATGCAGATGACTTTGCATTCCTGTAGACAAGAATCTGATGGAGCTCATTAATGGCTGCCTCTCCGATGGGGTTGCAGGCAGTCCAGTTTGCCACAGTCCCCACCACTCCCTGCTGTCTCCCTGACCCCAGTGTCTGTGGCCATTTATCATTTTGCTCCCTGCAGTTCTTTTTAGACTAGAACTTATACTCACATCTCTGTAAAGAGTGGCAGGCTCATTACCCAGCAACGTGAATGTACTTAATGCTCCTGAACTGAACACTTAAAGATGGTTAAGATGATAAATGTTATGTACATTTTACCACGATTTTTAAAAAAGTTGGGAAATTCCTGCATGATTCAGTGGGTTAAGTATCTAGCGCTGCCACTGCAGCGGCTGGGGTCTCTGCTATGGCAAGTGTTCAATCCCTGCCCCGGGACCTTTTATATGCTGTGGGCACGACCGAAAAAAATGTTGGCAGGTTGTATGTCTGTAACTCTGAAGTAGGTGGGCTCAAGGTCTCTCCTACCTCTATGATTCCTGAACTGTTTCTGCCCCTTCCTTGCTGTGTGACCTTGGACAAGCCAATTCCCCTCTCTGGACCCTGATGGCCCACCGGTTAAATGAGACAATTGATTTATCTCAGAGGCCCTTCAGCTCTAAGAATCTCCCTCTTGATTTCTCCTAGAGCAAGCTTTCTGTCACTGTCTCCAAAGAGACAGAAAAGGGGTTTGGGGCTGGGGCAGGGGGAGCAGAGGCCTCCTTTCATGTCGGGCCGTGTGGGCTGCAGTGGGAGGTTCCCTTTTCCTTCTTCCTTAACTTTCTTTCTTTTTTTAACCAGAAAGTTATTTAAAACCCTAAGTGGGGAGCTGCTAAAAGCCACACGCCTCAGACCTCACGTGCTACAACCTCCGGTGGGGAGAGAGCAAGCAGGGGCCTTAATTCTTCCTATTCTCTCCCCTCCCCCTCCCCCTCCCCCACCCCCACGGCGGGGGGCAACTCATTCCATTCATCCTTTGCTTGGCTAAGTCACAAAACTGAAAAACACTTGTCTTCTGGCCTTTGGAGGCCTCCTGGGCTGCAACCTGGTGCCTCTCAGCGTCGCACAGGCACGCGACGCACCTGCGCATCTTGTCCAAATGCAAGATTCTCTTTTCCGCAGGTCTGAGGTGGAGCCGAGGTCCTGCCTTTGTAACGGTCTCCCCGGGGATGCTCATGAGGGGCCGGACTGTGAACCACGGGACCCGGGTTGCTGGTAGCTCAGAGAACCCAGCTGGGAAAACACCTGAAAAATCACTTACATGCTTCTTCTCCTTTGGAATTTGCCTGGCTCCCCTCTTGAAATAATATGC
The DNA here is from genome assembly GCA_004024745.2 of Catagonus wagneri. Taxonomy (NCBI): domain Eukaryota; kingdom Metazoa; phylum Chordata; class Mammalia; order Artiodactyla; family Tayassuidae; genus Catagonus; species Catagonus wagneri. Next base: position 7,964,249 of record PVHT021183543.1, read on the forward strand.
TTAAAACACATGGTGCACGCACAAGGTAGAAAGTCCAACTCAAACTCTTCGGAAAGGGCATACACTGGGAGTTCTCTTGTGGCTCAGTGGGTTAAGGATCTGGCATTGTCAATGCAATGGTTTTGGTTGCTGCTGTGGCACAGGCTTGACCCCTGGCTCAGGAACTTCTGTATGCCTTGGGCATGGTCCCCCCAAAAAGAGGGGACGTACACGGAAAAGCCAGCAGCCCTCACCCCACGCACATCCTTCAGTTCCCAGACGTAGCCTCTGGAACCAGTTTCTTGGTCTTCCTCCAGAGAAAGTTTGTGTGTAATAAGAATTACCGTACCTACTCTTTATCAACTGCTTTCGAAGTTCTAGGCACCGAGCAGAGCCTCTTACGTCCATTGCTTTATTTAATCTTTCCAAGAAGTCCACCTACTAGGACCTAGTTATGTAGTTGAGGAAACTGAGGCACAGGAAGGTTAAGTACAGTCGTCCCTCAGTCTCCAGGACCTCCATGGATACAAATCCATGGATGCTCAGCCCCTTACATGAAACGATGTGGTGCCTACAGTGGGCACTCTGTATCCCAGGGTTCAAGGCCCTCTGCATCCTTGTCTACAGAGGGGCAACTGTACTTTGCTCTCCCTGACACACCCAGGAAGGGCCAGAAATAGGATGCCTGGCCCCAGGTCCTAGCGTCCTTTCGCAATTCAACACCTCCGTAGACAAAGCCTTCCCTCTTGTTTCTTCTTGTTACAGCGAAGATCTCATACAATGTTCATATAATGTTCTGAAGCTTGCTTTTCCCCCCGAACCACTTACCTTGAAGACAGTGCAATCGCAGGATGTGGAGCTTACAGAATTTCTTTGAAAGCGTGACCCTCCTTGGTCGCACTAGGGACCTGCTTAGGGGACGGGAGGACCATGGGGTCAGTTCCGTTCTTTTACTACAAGCTGCTGTAATGTGTGGGTTTGTACACAGATCATCTTGGACACGTGTGTGTGAGATCTTGAGGATGTCTCAGGATGAGTTCCCAGCCCTGAAATTGCTGGGTGGAACGAAGGCTATGTGCCTTGAAATTCGCGTTGTTGCTGTCAATTGTTTTTCAAAGCAGCTACAGCCACTTTCCCTCACCAAAATGCCTGTTTCCCCAGAGCCTCACCAACACCGTTCCAGGACATTCTGGCTTTTTCTGCTGCTGATTCTGAACTGCTGGCAGGAAGCAGAGCTGGGCAAGACTGCAAAAACGGCCCCTCCCTGCAAAAACACCAGCAGAGGTGTGTGCCTTTTTTTCCTACCCAGAGACTCTGTTCTCGTGGTCAGGTCAGCCTGCTCCTCTGAAGAGCAGCATTTGTCATCGGGGATTTAATGGCTTAAAAATAAAGGGGATCTGATTGCATGCAAGAGCCCGGGACAGCCAGGAGCCTGGGACAGCCAGGAGCCCTTCCCCCCAACCCCCAGGGACCACAGCTAAGAGACTGGAAGAATTGTGGAGAACGATGAAGTTTGGCTTCTCAGAACCCTGAAAGACAGAGGGGCCCCAGCACAAAAAAACATGAGAAGCTGAAGTTCAGGCTTAACCTGGGCTCTGCCACCAAACCGTGGTCTAAAATGACCTCCCTTGGAGTGCTCTAGTGGTTCAGTGGGTTAAGGATCCGGGGTTTTCACTGCTGTGACTTGGGTCACTGCTGTGGTGCGAGTTCAGTCCCTGGCCCAGGAACTTCTCCAATGCCATGGGTGCAGCCAAATAAAATAAAATAAAATACCTCTCCTTATGGTAAGCCCACAGATTCGGGAGCCCCATGACCTAGAATCAAATCCTGCTTCCTCCACTTTTGAGCTGTGTGACCTTAGGTTATGACTTAACCTCTCTGGTTTCCAGTTTTGCCAACTGCTAATGGGATAATGATAGTCTTACTTTCCAGTGTATTTGTGGGGATTAACTTATTTAATGCACACAAAGATTTTGGAGCAGTGCCTGGTGCAAAGAAAGTACACAATAAGTATTAGCTGCTCTTTAATTGTTCATATTATTTGTTTATTTACTTGGTTATTGTCCATCTAGAATGTCAACCCCAGGAGGGCAGAGACCTAATCTTTTTTTGCTCTCAGCATTGCCCCCGTCCCAGCACTATACCTGCACATAGTAGGTCCTTTGTAAATATTCACTGGAGGAATGAATGTGTGAACATGTCACTTCCCCTCCCTGAGCCTCAGTTTCTTGATCTTTAAATGGGAGATTTTTTTTTTTATCTCATTCTCGGTGCTTGTCTACATTTTCTTAATTTGTGGCAATCCTATGTCATTGCTTTTTGCAACTGGAAGAAAAAAGTATTAAAAATGTATAAGCCCTTATTCATAATTGCCGAAACTTGGAAGCAACCAAAATGTCCTTCAATAGGTAAATGGCTAAATAAACTATACCACATCCAGACTGAGGAATATTATTTGGCATTAAAAAGAAATGAGCTCTCAAGCCACAAAAAGACTTGGAGGAAACGTAAATGCATATTACTGTGTGAAACAAGCCAATCTGAAAAGGCAACATACTGTGAGATCCAACAACGTGGCATTCTGAAAAAGGCAAAATTGGGGTGACAGTAAAAAAAAAATCGTGGTTCCCAGGGTTTTAAGCGGCAGGGGTGGCGGGGTGGGGAGAACACAGAGGGTTCTTAGGGCAGCGAAGCTATTTTGCATGCTTGTGCAGTGGTGGGTACATGGCCTTATACACTCATCAAACCCCACAGAATAAGCGTTCTCATCGTGGCTCAGTGAAAACAAATCTGACTAGTATCCACGAGGACGCAGGTTCGATCCCTGACCTTGCTCAGTGGGTTAAGGATCCGGCGTTGCCGTGAGCTGAGCTGTAGGTCACAGATGCAACTCACCTCTGGCATGGCTGTGACTGTGGCGTAGGCCAGCAGATACAGCTCCGATTCAACCCCTAGCCTGGGAACCTCCATATGCTGCAGGGGCACCCCTAAAAGAAAAGAAAAAAAAACCCATAGTATACACAGCACAGAATGAATCCTAATGTAAACTGTGGGTTTAGCTACTAATGATGTGTGAATATTGGCTCATCAATTGTATCATTCCAATGTTAATAATAGGGGAAACTTGGAGTTCCCCTTGTCGTGCAGTGGAAACAAATCTGACTAGTATTCACGAGGATGCGTGTTCAAACCCTGGCCTCTCCCGGTGGGGTGGGGATGTGACATTGCTGTGAGCTGTGGTGGAGATTGCAGACGTGGCTCAGATCTGGCGTGGCTGTGGCTGTAGCGTCGGTCGGCAGTGGTAGCTCAGATTCGACGCCTAGCCTGGTAACCTCCATATGCTGCGGGTGTGGCCCTAAAAAGGAAAAAAAAAAAGGAAACAAAAAGAAGAATAAGGGAAATTTGGGGTGAGGTCAAGAGGATGGAGGGGAACCCTCTGTACTTTCTTACCTTCCCCTCAATTTCTCCATAAGCCCAAAATGGGGAGCTTTTGCTACAGAGCAACGGAATCAGCAGCACCTGCGCAGGCGCAGTGGGTTAAAGGATCTGTCATTGCCACAGCTGCGGTGTAAGTCTCAACAGTGGCTCAGATCTGATCCCTGGCCAGGGGACTTCATATGCCTCAGGGCAGCCAAAAAAGAAAAAGAGAGAGAGAGAGAGAAAGACGGAGGGAAGGAAGGAAGGAAGGAAGGAAGGAAGGAAGGAAGGAAGGAAGGAAGGAAGGAAGGAAGGAAGGAAACCCGAAAAGATTTTGAAGAAGTCTGTTTTTTTTTTTCAGCCTACAGACTCAGTTTTAAAAGTCTGGTTAATTGGCTCTCTTTGGTTTTTTTTTTATAACTATTTGACAGTCAGTGGCTAGTTCTCATCAACATTAATGCAGTTGGAGTTCCTGTCGTGGCTCAGTGGAAACAGATCTGACATCCATGAGGACGCAGGTTTGATCCCTGGCCTTGCTCAGTGGGTTAAGGATTGGTGTTGCCGTGAGCTGTGGTGTAGGTCACAGACATGGCTCAGATCGGGCATTGCTGTGGTTGTGGCAAAGCCCGGGGGAGACAGCTCCAATTTGACCCCTAGTCTGGGAAACACCATATGCCTTGGGTGCGGCCTTAAAAAGACCAAAAAAAAAAAAGAAAAAGAAAAAATTAACTTGCAGATTTTTGAAAGTGGTGTCAGGGACGCAGAGAATGAACATATAGGCTGAATCTTTGTCCTCATTATGTTTTCTGGGCAACTACACATGGAACCAGTAGGGGACATTCCTGGCTGCTTTGGCCTGGGTCAGTGCTCACATCTGGAGTTCCCATATCCTTCATGGCAAACCTCCTGAACTCCTTGAGTGTCCAAGGAGACCACTTTTTGAAGCTCCATGGATGTGCCTGTGAATGTTGGTGGTGTATTTTCTAGTCACCACTTTGTTGCTGGCAGAATGGTCCTTCTTCTCAGCCTCCTTCTTCGTGGGAGCCATTGTGCTGGCCCAGGTTGAAAAAGAAAAATGCAATAGATTACTGATTAATTGGCTTAAAAAAGTGTGTGTGCACGTGTGCACCTGCACACACACAAACACACACACCCTACTCTGGCTGGTAGGTGGTTTCAAAGTCACTTTTTAAGTATTCTTTGATTTTTAGGAAGTGTATCGAAGGGATAACAAAAAGTTTATTTTTAAATCTTTTTAAACACTACTTTTTTTTGTGGCTATGCCCATGACATACAGAAATTCCCTGGCCTAGGACCGAACCTGTGCCATGGCAGTGACAATGTTGGATCCTTAGCCATTAGGCCACCAGGAGACTCCCTGAAAAGTTTGGACTGTCGTTATGATCTTGCACAGCTTAGAAATTTCACAGATGAGAAAATTAAGGCTTGGAGAGAGGCAGTGACTTGTCCAAAGTCATATTTTGACAGGTGAGAGAACTAACGTCCATTCACCACCACCGGGTGGGCTCTGCCTCAGTTGCCTCCTCTGTAAAGTGTGGCTAAAACAGCACCAATCGGAGTTTCCGGCGTGGCTCAGCAGTTAACGAACCTGACTGGTATCCATGAGGATGCAGGATCCCTGGCACCACTCAGTGGGTAAGGATCCGGCATTGCTGTGAGCTGTGGTGTAGGTCACACTCACGGCTCAAACCTGGCATTGCTGTGACTGGCACAGCACGATTAGACCCTTAGCCTGGGAACCTCCATATGCCACGGACCTAAAAAGACAAGGGAAAAAAAAAAAAGCACTGACCTCCTTCAATTTTTGTGCAGATTAAATGAGACACTATGCAAAGCACTTAGAAGAAAGCCTGATACGTCACAGATGCTCAAATAAAGTTGGTCATTCATTTGCACTGAGTTAGGGTGAGGAGGAGAAGGGGGAAGAAGATGATGATGCCGTCTGGTCCTCTGCCTCCTGTTTGAATTGTCAAGAAACAATCACAGCCGTTAAGAAGGTCTTTTGGGAGTTCCTGCTGTGGCTCAGTGGTTAACGAATCTGACTAGGAACCATGAGGTTGCGGGTTCAATCCCTGGCTTTGCTCAATGGGTTAAGGATCCGGCATTGCTGTGAGCTGTGGTGTAGGTTGTAGGCGCGGCTTGGATCCCGCATTGCTGTGGCTGTGGCGAAGGCTGACAGCTACAGCTTCTGTTAGACCCCTAGCCTGGGAACTTCCATATGCCACGAGCGTGGCCCTAGAAATGGCAAAAAGACAAAAAAAAAAAAGAAGGTCTTTTGATTTCTTTTGTTTTGTTTCACTTGCTATAAGCTTTGAGATGGAAGGTGAGAAGGAGGTCATTGCCTTCAGGCCCCTACAGGGTGGGGTGGGAGGGCCCCTGTAGGCTTTCCTCCTTTTCTGCTGGGAACCTTGGAAAACTGAGATAGGAAATCAAGTTGCGGGGTAACAGTGGGGGAGGGTTTTCTTCTGAAACCATGTCATGGTCTGCGGAACGCTGGGGTTAGAAGAACAGAAAAGAGAAGTCCCAGAGATAGTGTGTCCCATGATAAGAAACCCCAGAGCTGTGTTTTCGAAGAAATCTTCACCCGGGAAACTCTAACCGAGCTGTCGCTGCAGCAGGAGGCCCCTCCGAGGTGATCGTGTCCAGCCTCTGCAGACTCCACCACCCACCGGGCCCTGGGAAGGAAGGTTCGGGCCGTGGGCGGGAATCGCAGTGACACTGACTGTCTCCACGTGTGACACCTCCAGATGGCAGTGACCACGAAGACAAAGGGTCCCAGAAGACTGGACCGTCTCATGGGAAACTTCCCAATTTTAAATGCTGCGAGGGCCAAACAAGACACGTTGGGGCTCCAGGGAAATTTCCAAAGTCTACACCCCCACGCTTGTAAATGCGGGGAAATTAAGGCAGTTCCTTTTGTAGCTCAGCAGAAAGGAACCTGGCTAGTATTCATGAGGACGCAGGATCAATCCCTGGCCTGGCGCAGTGGGTTAAGGACCCCGCATGGCCTTGAGCTGTGGTGCAGGTTGCAGACCCCGCTCGGATCTGGCGTTGCTGTAGCTGTGGTGCAGGCCAGTGGCTATAGCTCCGATTCGCCCCCTAGCCTGGGAACCTCTGTATGTCACAGATGTGGCCCTAAAAAGACAAGAGACAAAAATAAAAAAATTAAAAAGACGGGGAAATTGAGGCCCAAGAAGACAGAGTAAATTGTCCAAGGTCCCCCAAAGTCAATCTCAGAACTCCAGCTCCATCTCTTTCTGTCTCCTTTCACTGCCCTGCTGCTCTGGAGCCACATCTGAGACGGCTTCTTTTGGGTCACAGAGGCCAGCCTCAGACAGGTAATGTACAGGGGAGCTGGATGGGGCCAAGGGGTGCTGGCGGTGCAGTCCAGCGCTGTCCTCCCGTCGGAAAACGAGACCTCCTCTCTGGGCCCCAGCGGGGAGCTGGGAGCATCGTTTCCTTAAAATTGTTTAAAACTGGGATAAAATACAGCTAACATAAACATTACCCCCTTAGCCATTTTAAGTGTACGGTCCCACGGTGTTAAGTCTCTCCATACTGTTATGCAATTATCCTCACCATCCATCCCCCAGAACCCTCGTCACCTGCAAAACTGGAACTCTGTACCCATTAAACAATAACTCCCCGATATCCTCTCTCCCCAGCCCCCAACAAACACCATCATACTTTCTGTCTCTATGAATTTAGCTATCTAGGTATCTCTAGCAAGTGGATTTATACGATGTTTGCCCTTTGTGACCGGCTTCTTCACTCAGCATAGTTCTCTCAAGGTTCGTTTATGTCAGAATTTCCTTCCTTTATTTTTTAAAAAATTTACTTATTTATTTTAGGGCTGCAACTGCAGCATATGGAAGTTTCCAGGCTAGGGGTTGAATCAAAGCTGCAGCTACCGGCCTACACCACAGCCACAGCAACATCGAATTCTAGCCACATCTGTGACCTACGATGCAGCTTGCAGCAACGCTGGATCCTTAACCCAGTGATTGAGGTCAGGGATCAAACGTGCATCCTCATGGATACAAGTCTGGTTCTTAACCCACTGAGCCACAATGGGAAATTCAGAATTTCTTTCCTTTTTTTTTGTCTTTTTAGGGCCCCACCCATGGCATATGGAAGTTCTCAGGCTAGGGGTCGAATCAGAGCTGTAGCCGCTGGCCTACACCACAGCAACACAGGATGTGAGCTGCATCTATGACCTACACCACAGCTCACGGCAACACCAGACCCTTAACCCACTGAGCGAGGCCAGGGATCGAGTCTGCGTCCTCATGGATAATAGTCAGATTCGTTTCCGCTGAACCAGGACAGGAACTCCCCATTACGTTATTTTCTAAGTGATCTGCCCCCTGTTCCCCGTGATGCATACCTGCTGACTGAACAGTTGAGCTATTTCGCTACTTTGGGCCTGAGTGTCCTCATCTGTGGGAGGGTGACACAGAGCCCAGAGACTTCTCTAACCCTTGCACAGCACAGGCTGTGGAGACCTAAGAAGATCAGGGAAATGTTTAGAAAAGCACAACTGAGAAGTCACTTGCAGAGAGCCAAGAGACCAGTCTATGGGGAGAAATTGCTCATTCACCACATTTCATTTGCTTTGCAAAGTGTCACTCCCCCCCTCAACCCCTCAGCAAATAGCCTCACCGCCCTCCCACCCTGGAGGAAGTACCAGCTTCTTAAGAAGATACGACTATTGGTTGTGTTACCCTCATCCTCACCTGTGAGCGGGTTGGTTCAATATTTGTTACACTTTGGAGCCAAGTCCTGAAAACTAGGGCTTTAGCAGGAACCCGCTGGGTGGCCCTGGGTCCTGCCACCTCCACCTCTTGAAGGAGAGAGCAGAGATGTTTAAAGCTTGGAGACTCTCCTGATGTGGTATTTAGGATAACAGACTCACCAATGCTGTCCCAAAGTGCCCCCTGGCATGGGCCTTGCACAGCGTGTCCGCATTAATAACCCTCTGCTTGGTCCCCGGTCTCCCTCTCAAAGTGCCTTCCCTCTGTTATCTCCTGGCAGCTCCTGGGTAGAGGCAGGGGAGCAGCTGCATTCCAGCTGGGCGCAGAGGAAAAGAGCAGAGAAGCAAGGCCACGCCTGCCTATCCAAACTCAGGTCCTCCCACTCCCTCCCTTGGCTCTGCCTCAGGGCCTTTGCACGTTCCACCCATGGCCTCAATATTCTTCCCTAGCTGCCTCACTTCCTTAGCTCTCCACTTAACGTCTCCAAGAGGCCTTCCCTGGTCACGCTGTTTAAAATAACGGCCCCCCCCCCCCACTCCTACCACTCTCCATGCCCTCCCTCTATTTTCTTTTCCTTCGTGGCATTTCTTGACACTGGACGTTAGATGATCTCTTACTTGTTTATTGTCTTTCTCCTCTCCCCACATGTCAGCTCCATGAGAAGGGGATTTTTCTTCTGTCTTATTTTGTGTCATCTCCCCAGTCCCCAGCAGGGACTTGAAACAGCCTAAAGACTTACTAAATAATTGCTGGATTGAAGTAAGCTCCCTGGGGACACAGAGGTGGACGTGACCTTGAAAGATAAATTTCATTGGTCCCTCTGCCACCAGGCTGGATTGGGTGTCCTGCGTAGGTTTCTCCTCTATGGCCGTCTCAGCAGAAATCAAGATTCTTGAAGTCTTAAAAAAAAAAAAGTGGTTTTGATCATGACCAAGATCTGCAAACTTTCTTTTGCTAACCCTATCTTACTTTCTTATGGGGGTTGAGAGAAACAGGAAAAAAGGCAAGATATTTAGATTATATGTTGCAGATGAATGATAGGGACAAACTGCTAAAAAAGAGAGATTTGATTTCTTTTTGTACAGAACTGGGGGTTTTCTAGCTCACTCAGTAGTCCTGGGTGATAATGGGTATGATAAGCGCATAAACACCACTGATTTTCAGAAGAATTAATATCAGGTGAAAAGTTACAGGCCTTTTTATATCTCCTCACTAAAGGCTCAAAACAGCCCTGAAATGTGTGTATTGCTGTTATGAGCCTTATTTTACAGGTTAACGAAACTGAGGTTCTGGACCACAAATTAACCACGGGGTTAATTCGCCCAAGCTGCCAGATGCCAACGTAAGTGACACCTGAAAACCCCTTTTAGGAATGAAATTCTCTGTTGGCTGAGAGGTTCAGAGTTAGGGCTCTGGATCCAGCCAGACTACCTGGCTCTGAATCTGGGTCGAGTTATTTAGCAGTCCTGGGCCTCTGGCTTCTCATCTGGGAAGTGGGGGTGATGACAGTGTCGCCCGTGTCAGTGAACGTTCACTGAGTTTAATCTGGGAGATGATTAGGACAGAGATCAGCACGTGGTATGTTCTCAGAGTATGTTAGTTTTATTATTATCCTCTCGTACACTTTCTTTCTGTCTCTGTCTCTGTCTCTGACGCACACACACACACACACACACACACACAACACGCCCAGTGGGCTTCCTGGAGGAAGAGTTCTGCCGGACAGCCAGGCAACCAGCTGAGTTCAGAACCTAAGGAAAGTCAGACTTACTTCTCCTCCTCTGGCAGGAAATTTCCCACTGAGAGGGGAGTGACAGCCTCTTGCGGCCTTTCCCATCCTCCCCCAGCCACCTCTCTCACATCAGTCCCCGTACACGGGTCATGTGCTGTCCCTCCACTCGCCCCATGTGACTCGGCCTGGCACCTGGACCAGATGGCGGGAGAGGAGTTGGAGATCAGCACTGCCAGGCGTTGCTCAGAGCAGCTGCCTGACTGCAAAGGTCAAGGTATTGGGTTTCCACCTTGCACGGCACCCTGGGAGGTAAGCACAGGACCCGTGGAGACCAGGCTGGGGCTGCCCCACCCCCTGCTCACCATCAGGGTTCGTGTTATGATTAGTCTTTTCATGCACACACGCGAGAGTTTTTGAAACGTTTTCCCACCCTCTGAGGTCTGCAGTCAGGGTTATTTTGATCATCCCTATGAAATGGGGCTTATGGAGGCTTGCTCTGTGCCACTCTGCCGCCGGAACTGGGAATCCAACAGGGGTTTGCAGAGTTTAAGGCCAGCATGCTTGCCAGCGCACTGCACAGACTGTCCTCAAACTGCACTCAAAAGTGTGTGTGCACCCGCACCTGTGAACACGGCGTACCGAGGGAGGAGGTGACCCACCCCGGAACCGCTTTTCCGGTGGTCTAAAGTCACGTGTGGGCTGTGGAAACACATGGTGAGTCTTTTTATTTATGCATCATTATGATTTAGTTTTTTGTTTATTTTTTGGAAAAGGTAGTCTATTCACATAGTTAAAAATTCCGATGCGTATAGGAAAATGTCACCCTCTGTCCCCTGACATCCATCCAACTCGGTTCCCCTCTCTAGCGGCACTCAGTCATTAATTTCTTCTACCAGGCTGGTCTGCATTTCTGTAAGTCCATATGAACACAGATAACCCCCTCAGCATTTTTGGTACAAATTGTTGCATGCTCTTCTTACTGTCCTGCCGCTTGGTTTGTTTGTTTAGTAATATGTCCTGGAGATTATTCCATGCCAGTTCATCAACAACCGCCTTGATAGCTTTCAAGGCCACATGATGCTCTGCGGTAGGGATGCACCTGTTTGACCGGTCCCCTGTTTGCTTTAGTTTTTTTCTTTTCTGGCTCCCATAGCATATGGAGTTCCTGGGCTGGGGATCAGATCCGAGCCGCAGTTGTGATCTACACTGCAGCTAGGGAAATGCCGGATCCTTAAGCCACTGCACGGGTTGGGGATCGAACCTGCGTCCCAGTGCTCCAGAGACGCCGCCAATCCTGTTGTGCAACAGTGGGAACTCCTTGACTGTCCCTGTGGTTGGACTTCAAATTTTTCCTAATACTTGTGCTGATAGACCCACCTTGCACTTCGGTCCCTGGGTGTGTGTGTGTGGGGAGCGATGCAGAGCCTTGCTACTCAAAATGATACAGGACCAGCATCTGGGCATCAATTGGGAGCTTCCTTAGAACTGCAGCATCTCAGACCCCATCTGGATCTGCTGGATCAGGATCTGCATTTTCATAAGATGCCCAGGGGATTCGTATGCATGTTAAAGTTTAAGAAGCACTGGTCGGAAAGATAGGTTCCCAGAAGTGGAATTGCTGGGTCAAGAGATGGCTATAAATTTGACAGGTACAAATTGACATCTGCAGAATTTGATTTGATACCTAGTCCCACCTGCAATGCATAAGCATTGGGGGAGGGTTAAAAAAAAATCCTCATCTAGCGCTGAAAACTGTGGAGAGTAGCATTCAGTGGGTCTGGGGTGGGTGGGCTTGGAACTTGCATTTTATCCACTGTCTGGGTGATTCCTTTTTTTTTTTCTTTTTAGGGCTGTATGAGCAGCATACAAAAGTCTTCAGGCTAGGGGTCGAAGTAGAGCTACAGCTGCAGGCCACAGCCACAGCAGCTTGGGATCCAAGCTACTTCTGCAACCCCCACCACAGCTCACGGCAACACCAGATCCTTAACCCACTGAGTGAGGCCAGGGATCGAACCTGCATCCTCATGGATACTAGTCGGGTTGCTTACCTCTGAGCCACTACAGGAGCTCCACGTCTGGGCAATTCTGACATCCATCCCGGTTTGGGAAAAACTGGCCTGAATACATTCCTAAGCTTTGACTCCAGAGGCTCCCTTAGGGCTCCTGGCATCATAGCTGTAATGACCTTTTTTATTTTTTTCTTTTTAGGGCTGCCCTGCGCCATATGGAAGTTCCCAGTCTACGGGTCAAGTTGGAGCTGCAGCTGACGGCCTACGCCACAGACACAGCAACGCCAGATCCAAGCCACATCTGTGACCTATGCCGAAGTTTTCGGCAATGCTGGATCCTTAACCCACTGAGTGAGGCCAGGAATAGAACTTGCATCTTCACAGAGACAACACTGGGCCATTAACCCACTGAGCCACAATGGGAACTCTGCTGTGATGACCTTTGAACGCTCCATCCAGGGATGGCAAACTCAGATGCCCACAAAGGTCAGAGAGAGAGCACTCATGACTGAGTGTGTCAGTTTATGGCAGGTTTAGTTTCTACTGACATAGAAATAAAAACACATTTAGAACAGGTGTAAATCAAGCAAAACTTATTTGGGCTGAAATCGGGCCCTTGGTCCATGAGTTTGTGACCTTTGGTGCTCTCATAATGACCTTAAAAAAAAAAATTCTGTTTTGGCTGATAGTCTCATACTGCCTGGTGAAGGCTCAGATGTGCTTTCTCCACGCAGTGCTGGAGATCTTAAAGATCAAGGCTCCCACTTTACAGATGCGAAAACTGAGCACAGAATGTAGAAGGGGAGGCTCCGGTTCCTGCAGCAAAGTTTAACCAGTATTTACTGACTACCAGGCAACACACTCGATGCTGGGGGATTTCAGCCTGCAGGTCCTTGAGGAGGGAGGGGACAGACACAGAGGAAGCAGCGGCCAGTGAGTGTGCAATATGCAGTGACATGAGTTGGTTCTCAGGGCCCAAGTGGGTCCCAGGAACAAGGGAGGGTTTCAGAGAGGAGCTAAGAAGGCTGAGACAGACGTTGGTGGTTTTTGGTTTTTGTTCATCTCAAGAAGAGATTTAGACCGGGGTGGGCAAACGTTTCCTGTAAAGGACCAGATAAAATATTTTAGGCTTTGCGGGCCATGCAGTCTCTGTCGTGCCTCTCAGCTCTGCCGTGCTCTTCGTTGTAACACCAAAGCAGCCACAGATGACAGGTAAACGGATGGACGTGGCTGTCCGCCAATATGAGTTTATTTCTGGACACTGAAATTTGAATTTCATGTAATTTTCACATGTCACGAAATAGTCCCTTTTTTTTTGCCCAGTCACTTAAAAATGTAAGAACCATTCTTAGCTCACAAGCTGTACAAAGACAGGCAGTGGGCTGGATTTTGGCTGGTGACTGGATTTTGCCGACCGCTGATTCAGTAGATGAAGAGGAGCTGATCAGGCAGATAGCAGAAGGATGTCCCAGGCAGTGAGGCTGGAAGGTGTGGGGACAGCGAGGGAAATATTTATCAGAAAAGTGGGGATCAAAATGCCGGCTCTTGGCTCCCCACGCTGTCTTCTGTCACCAAAGGACAAAAGTGCAAAGTGAAGCGGGCTGGGTGGACACTTCACAAGAATGAGCCTCTTCCCATCTGGCTCCTGATCATTGTTGCCAAATTCTTCTGATTCCCCCCTTTTTTTTAATTTCATGTTTTAAAGTTTTATTGAAGAATAGTTGATTTACGATGTTTTTTTGTTTGTGTTTTTAGGGCGGCACCCACAGCATATGGAGGTTCCCAGGCTAGGGATCGAATCAGAGCTGTAGCCACCGACCTAAACCACAGCCACAGCAACGCCAGATCCAAGTTGAGTCTGCGACCTACACCACAGCTCACGGCAATGCCGGATCCTTAATCCACTGGGCGAGGCCAGGGATCGAACCTATGTCCGCATGGATACCAGTCAGATTCGTTTCCACTGAGCCACGTTGGGAACTCCTTGATTTACAATATTGTAATAATTTCTGCTGTACAACAAAGTGATTCTGTTATACATACACACACATCCATTCTTTTTCAAATTCTTTCCCCTCATAGATTATCACAGCACACTGGGTAGAGTTCCCTGTGCTCTATCGCAGGTCCCCATTGGCCCGTCATTCCATATACACAAATTCTTCTGATCCTTAAGAGAAGCTGCACATGCACTTATTGCACAGATCGTTTTGGAATTCTTACTATGCGCCTCGATGGTTCCAGACTCTGGAGCGCCCACGGAGGGCAAAACAGCTTGAAGACACTGCTTGGAAACTAATCGGGGACAAGTGTGAACAAAACTGACTATGAAGCATGTTAGATGGCAGTAAATGCTGTGGAGAAACATGATGCAGGGCAGGGGCAGAAGTGCCGGGAGTAACAGGGGCTTTTAGGTGAGGTAGCAGGGAAACTTCTGAGGTTCGAGCACAGGCTAGAAAGATTCACAGAGCGAGCTGTGCTGTACCCTCCCTCCAGGAAAAGAGCGTTCCAGGTGGAGAGAGAAGCAAATGCAAAGGTCCTAAGGAGGGAGGCTGCCTGGAATGTTCTGGAAACAGGGAGGGACCTGTTTTGGCTGGAGCAGAGGGAGCATGTGGGAGAGTCAAAGGAGTTGAGGGCAGCGAGGTAATGAGGGCAGACCACGCAGGGCTTTAGGGTCACTAGGAGGCTTGGAGCTGTCGTTCTGAGTAGGTGGGAGCCGTGGAGGGTTCTAAGCAGAGGAGAGAGGACCAGACTTAGGTCCTCACTGAACCCCTCTGGCTGCCTGTGGAGAATGGAGACGGACGGGTGAGAGTGGAGGTGGGGAGAAGTCATCGGAGTCTGAATATTTGCATTTTGAAAGTGGAGCTCTAGCGTTTGTTGAAGTTGAGGATATAGGGTGTGAGAGGTTTCGATTTTATTGTGAAAACTCGCTGTATATAATTGAGGGTGACCAAGTCAAAATATAAAATATCTCTATCCAGGCCACGAAAGCCTTCTGCGGGCTACTGCTTTGTGGTCTATCTTCTAAGCCAGGCCTGTCTCCCATGTTTTATTTTATTTTATTTTTATTTATTTATTTATTTTAAGGCTGCACCTTCCGCTTATAGAAATTCCCAGGCTAGGGGTTGAATCGGAGCTACAGCTGCCGGCCTACACCACAGCCCCAGCAATGCTGGATCCGAGGTGCATCTGTGAACTACACCACAGCTCATGGCAACGCCAGATCCTTAACCCACCCTGTGGGGCCAGAAATCAAACCTGCATCCTCATGGATACTAGTCGGGTCCATTACCGTTGAGCCACAGCAGAAACTCCTGTCTCCCAAGTTTTAAATCTTTCATCGAGACTTTCCCTTTTTCCTGTGTTCCTGTGTCCTTTTCCAAACTAAACTGGAATCCACACATCATCGAGGGAGGGGACTGTGCTTTTTATTTCTTGGTGTCCGGCGATGAAATGAGCAAGTGTGGAGGCGGGTGGGCAGAGGGGCCTTTCGCTCCCCATGGTTATCTGTTCAGTAGAAATTCGTGGAACATCTAACCACAGCAGGAACTTTCTGAAAGGGTCAGGCCCTGAATATACAGCCCTGGCTCTGCTTCTCCCTGACCCTGCAGGCACAGCTCTTGGAAATAATCCTCCCCCACCCCGCTCCCCGAACCTGCTCAGATCTTCTACCCTTAAAAACCCAAACGCCTTTCTCCGTTTCCAAATGCAGCCCAGTCTGGCCGGATTCCTCCAAAGGGCACTGGTGCTGCTGACCGGCTCCTGTCCCCCCCAAGCACACGCCCCTCTGAGGCTGGCTTCTGCCCCAGCCTCCCTCCCAGCCGTCAGCTGAGCTCACCTGACCTCCCCCCCTGCTGACCTCCCTCGCTGCCACCGCCTCTTCTAGGTCTTTCCTGTACTCACCTCTGGGGCTTTTGTTGCCTCTGAACAAACAGCCCTTGCTTCTGGAAACCCTTGTGTTTCCTGTAAAGCTGCTCCTCCCGGATCCCCTCCTCCGGGATCTCCCCTCCCAGGTCTCTCGTCCCTCCTCCTAAGTCAGAATAAACGCCCTAAGTCAGTGGGTGGAAAAGCCAAAGCCTAGGGGCCCAAGGAGGTGGAGAAAATGACTGAAGTGAATGGCAGGTGTTTGTTTATTTATCTGTCTTCTTTTTAGGGCCACACCTGCCTGGAAGTTCCCAGGCTAGGGGTCGAGTCAGGGCTGCAGCTGCCAGTCCACGCCACAGCCACAGCCACAGCCACAGCCACAGCCACAGCCACACGGGATCTGGATCTGGATCTGAGCCATGTCTGCGATCTACCCCACAGCTCATGGCAATGCTGGATCCTTAACCCACAGAGTGGGGCCAGGGATTGAACTCGCATCTTCATGGATCCTCATGGATACTAGTTGGCTTGGTAACCCACTGAGCCACATTGGGAACTCCGCACGTGTTCTTTTATTTATTTATGTATTTATGTATGTATGTATGTATTTATTTGTTTGTTTATTTATTTTGCTTTTTAGGGCCATACCCACAGCATGTGGTGATTCCCAGGCTAGGGGTCGAAATGGAGCTACAGCTGCCGGCCTACACCACAGCCACAGCAACGTGGATCCGAGCCACGTCTGCGAGCTACGCCACAGCTCACGGCAACGCCAGATCCTTAATCCACTGAGCAAGGCCAGGGATCGAACCCTCAACCTCATGGTTCCTAGTCGGATTCGTTGACCACTGTGCCACGACAGGAACTCCCCACAGGTGTTCTTTTAAATACAAGCACATGTTGGTTGTTAAACAGCAACAGTACAGGACACTTACTGAATATTTACTAAGTGCCCTTCCCTGCTCCAAATGCTTTACATACATGCTTATTCTCACAACAGCCTCTGGGGGTGGCTATAATTATTTTCCCCATTTCTCTGATGGGACATTGAGGCACGGAGAGGATGAATAACCTGCCTGAGGTCATACAGCTTGACGGTGGCAGAGCCTTAATTTGGACCCAGGGTATCTGACCCTCTGCTACAACTTTGATTGTCCCTTCTACCACCACCCCGTCTGGCCAAATAACAAAAATTCTATTCATTTACCGTTAATTTTCCCTCACGTCTCAAGCGGACAATGTGTTGATACTCTCCTTAGAGTATCTGGTGGTAGAAAGCCAGCCCCTTTGGCTAATTGGACTAAAATTTACACTGTGTAGACCCTCCAACCCATCCCTTTTCCTCCTGGGCTACTGCTCTACCACACAAGGGGGCAAGCACAGGATGGTTATGCAGCAGTGCTCCTAATAATGAAAAATCAGAAGCAACCTAAGTGTCCATCCATAGGGGAATGAAAAAGAAAATTTGCATATTCCCATCACAGAATAGCATGCATCAGGTTAAGGAAGGAAATAGATTTGTAAGGGCTGACAGAAAAAGATCTACGACTTACAGGGGGGAAAAAAGAGAGTTCCAGAACAATACTGACAGTATCCTTGCATTCCATGGAGCACCAACCTTCACGGAACACCGCTGTTCAAGGCACTGGGAATACAGCAGAAAACACAGCAAACTCCCTACCCTAGCTGAGCTAACATCCTATCTGGGGGGAGGGTAGAGGCAGGGAGTAAATTGTATGTCGGGGGTGATAAATACAAGGAATAAATATATAATGAGATAAGTTTCCCCATTTTTGCAAAACGAATCACCGCAAAACAATACCATGTGTTTTCTATGGGTATTTATTTATGAATATAAAGGCACAGGAAAAGGTCTGCAAAGAAGCACCCCCAAAGTGCTGACAGTGTTATTCTGGGGTTTGTGGTGGATGCCCAGCGATTGTCCAAAGGCACTTTCGGTTTACAGGAGAATATAGCCATGTATTATTTGTATAATGAAAAGGTAATAATAGTGAGCAACTGGAACCCTCATCCCGTTGCTGTGGAAATATAAAATGGTACAACCACTTTGGAAAGCTATGGGCAATTTCTGATAAATATTAAGCATGTGACTCAGCAATTCCACTCCTAAGTATTTGGGTAAGAAAATGAAAACCTATGTCCACACAGAGATGTGACCACCAATGTTTAAAGTGGCTTTAGTCATAACAGCCCTAAAGCAGAGACAACACAAAAGACCGTCATTGCGTGGCTAGGCGAACACGCTGTGCATTCACACACTAGAACACTACTCAGTAATAAAAAGGAACAAGCTATTGATACGTGAATGGATCTCAAAGCATTATGCTGAGTGCAAGAAGCCAGGCACAAAAAAGTACATAGCATCTGATTCCAATTATACAGCAGGCAAAACCAATCTACGGTGAAAGAAATCAGAAGGGTGGCTGCCTGTGGGGGTTGTGCGTTGACTGGAAGGGGACCTGAGGGAACTTTCTGGGATGACAGGAATGTTCTAGGTCTGATTGGGGGGGTGTACATGGGGTAGGGATTTGTCAAAATGTATTGACTCATTCGTTTCAGATCTATGCACTTCATTGTAAAGAATTTCATTTTAATCATAGAGTAACCACCAAAGCCTGGAGAGGAATACTGTGACGTGTTAAGAGTATTTATTTTTCAAATGGTGAAAATTAGGTGATTTTCATTTTCTTCATATGCTCATCTGGGGTTTTCCAAAGTTCCAGCAATGCACATTTATTCCTTTAGTGACTGGGGGAAAAAAAAAAGTAAAGGGCTTGGCCTACACATTTACATAAAAAAAGAACATATGCCTCTTTTGTGCATGTTTTATTTGTTTAGTCATTCTCTTTTTAAGAAGGAACGGAAGAGGGAGGAGGCTGAGAATAGGAATCCTCTCAGTCCTCTTATTTTCAACAAAAATTAACTGGAAACCATCAATATTCAGTTCTGAATTCTGTGGAAAATGAAAAAAATTCAGGGCAATAGATTCTGCAATCAAGAAGCTTACAATTGTGCTGAGCACGTGGGGAATCCTCTAGAAAGAACATTGCAGGAGTTCTCGTTGTGGTTCAGTGGTTAACGAGCCTGACTGGAATCCATGAGGATGCAGGTTCGATCCCTGGCCCCTCTCAGTGGGTTAAGGTTCCAGCGTTGCTGTGAGCTGTAGTGTAGGTCGCAGACACAGCTCAGATCTGGTGTTGCTGTGGCTGTGGCATAGGACAGCAGCTGCAGCTCCAATTGGACCCCTAGCCTGGGAACTTCCATATGTTGCAGGTGTGGCCTTAAAAAAAAGTGAAAAATAAATAAAATAAAATAAAAAGAGCTTGGAAAAGGCACCCTCCTCCATGAAGTCCTCCTTGATTTCTCCTTCAGCCCTCTGCCTCTGCAGGACTCATCTCACCTCCACCTTGTCTACGGAGGGTAGGGTGCTTTCCTTTCCTCTGAATCCTCAGAGCCTAGCACTGGGCTTTGCACAGGGTGGTTTCTGTGCCCAGGCTCTGTGCACTTCATTTTTTAGAAAGCTCCAGAACAGGCCCCAGGCGTGGGTAGGTCCCTAGCTTTTCACACTTTCACCCTGCACTGGACCCATCTCAGGCTGATGAGGAACTGAGCCGTTGACCTTCCAGCCCTTGGGGGTTGGGAATAGATACTTATGGGACTCTCCAGACGCTTTGTAGAAACTTCTGCCTCACCTTTAAAGGTCAAGCTGGTCACCTCAGGCTTGCTTTCTCCCCCATTCTGGTTTCCTTGGCCCCGAGTGAAAGGCATGGGTGGGTGGAGGCTGTGACCCGTATCAGAGAGCAGTGTCAAGTGCACATCTTACTCTCCTCCAAGCCCTCTGCTTCCCAGGAGCTCAGGCTCACTGCGGAGCTGGGACCCCACGAGTTTGCCAGAGCAGTCTTTGGCCTGTTTGCAACTGGGCCACTAGCATTGTTTTCGGTCCCTGGGAGCACAATAGAAGTTTTGCTGAGGCTCAGGGAGCGTCTGCAAAGTGCTCTCCTCCTAGAGCGAGGCACTGAGCCTGGCTTTTTGGCGGCTTTTTATCTTTGGATCCAGGCAAAGCTGGGCAGGGGCAAGGCAAGACCAAGGTCGGGGACAGTTATAGCCGCCTCAGGCTGTTCTCCAAAGGGGATGTGGTCAGGTTGGATGAACAAGATGCCGAGGTGTTGCAGCATAACGGGGCTCTGGGTGGGGTGGGGGGTGGGGGTGGGGGAGATCTATCCATAAAGAGGGCAGGGAGGAGGACACCAGGAGCCAGTGACCTGTCCTCCAGACAGATCTCTAAAGCAAGTCCTACTGGGGAAGGGAATCTGAAGACCAGACCGGATCACCAGAAGTTTCTTTTTATCTTGACGTTATATTCCTGATTTTCTGTCTCCAGTACTACCAGTCAGGACCAAGCCAGGCAGCCCCCTCTCACCATATACAAGACAGGCTCCAGTAAGGCTCCCTGTTTCCTATAGTTCAAGCTATGATTTACTCACTGTGTAACCCTGGGCAAGTCACTTTACCTCCCCATGCCTCAGTTTCTTCATCTATAAAATGGCACTATAGTCATGCCCATTATTATGAGGACATAATGAGTTAATATGAGGCAATTTCTTAGAACAATGCCTGGCACACAGTAGGTACTATAAAAGGGTTGGTTATGATCATTTTATTATTATTATTATTACTATTATTATTACTATTACAGGCTATTCGCACTCAACAGTGTGACCATTTAAAAACCTGAATCAGGTCATATCACAGCCTGTTTAAATCCCTCCCCTGGCTGCCCACTGTGCTTAGCATAAAATTCATGCACCTGTTGTCTCCACGTAGCTAATCTGACTTCCTCTCCTACTATTCTTCTCACTACTCATCGTTCCCACCTCTCTGGCCCCTTGCTGCCCTTGAAATGTTCCAAGTGTGGTCCAGCCTCAGGGCCTTTGCACTTGCCATTTTCCTCTGCCTAGAAAGGTCTTCTCACACTTTGCAGAACCAGTTCTGGCTCAGCATTCAGATCACAACCTAACCGTGACTTCCTCAAGAAAGTCTTCCCAAATCACCCTATCTAGGTATATGCCTTCCTGTATTTCTCTATGAAAATACCTTGTTTATTACTTAGCTATCATTGGCTATGTGTTTACTTGTTTGTTTAATATCTCTCTCCCCTGACTAGAATCTAAACTTCACAATGGATGCAACTTTATTCATTATTTCTCCCCCTGCATTTAGCATAATAGCTTGTATATAGCAGTGGCTCACTTAATATGATTTGGTTAAATGAATGAATGTAGAAACAAGGAAAGGACTCTAGGATTAGCGTCTCATGAGAGAGACTGTAGGTGGAGGTGCCATCCATCTAGTGGACAGTGGATAAAGTTTTTTGGGGAATGTGGCAGATAAATGGTTCAAGGTGGGACAAGTTTTTGAGATGCCTGTAGGATTGCTTGGAAAGATATTCACTATGTATCTCACACATGGGTCTAGAGTGAACTTAGAGCTATGTTTCTGGAAGTTTCACTACATATGGGCCATATCCATCAGGATAGTTTTTTCTATAACTGAATGAAGACCCAACTCAAGGTGGTTTAAACAATGTGTCCTGAGGTAGGGCAGTTCCAGGGTTGGTTAATTCAGTGGCTAAACAGCAGCATCAAGGGTCCTGGTCCTTTCCATCCACCATGATGGCAGTCTCTCCTCATGGGTCCAAGAAGGCTGCCATGGCTCCAGGCATGCAGTCTTCATGCAACATCCAGGGTCAGAAGAACAGAAGAAATCTTTTTCCTTTCCTAAATCATTTTCTAAGACAGGAAAAAACTTGAAGCCCTTAGTCTTATGGCATCAAGTGTTATTGGCTAAGTGTGTCGTATCTCTCTTCCTCATGATTGGTTAAGACTCCTTAAGATTCACCTGCTGTAGGTGGGAAGGGGTTAATTCTCTCCAGAGGTATATGGTGGTCAAACTTGGAATTTTGACAGCGAGACCAGGGAAATGGTTATTGTTCACAAAAAGCGGTGTCTTCAACCTTTAGAAAGTGAGAATTGAGAATACTCCCGTTACCAGAGAAAGCCAGTAGGAAGTGGTAGAGCAAGAGAATGGGGGGGGGGACAGGGCACCCCTAGCTTGAAGATGTTTTAAGAAGGAGGGAGATGTCACTGTGCTGAGTGCTACTGAATAATTGAGTAAAATAAGGATGGAGAAATAGGCACTAGCTTGGTCATGGAAGTCCAGTCGCTGGCCTTGATGAGAACAGTGACTGATGAATGTCTCTGGAATTCAGGTCTGCGTCTCCAGGGCTGCTGTCCAACTCCATGCTTTACCATTGCTTTTCTGGATTCTTAGGATAGCTTCCTCACTGATTCCTCAGTCTGGAGAAGACTGGTACCGTATTACAGAGGTCTTTCCAAACCAAGCTGAGCTAATCGTGATTACATCAGGCAGCTAGCGGTAGGGAGTCACTGAAGGTGCTGGAGCAAGGGAATAACTGGATCGTGGCTGCTCTGCTCTTTATGGAGGTTAACCTGAAAGTGTGGTACGAGATGGAACGGAGGCTGGTGAGACTGGAGGCAGGGTAAGCCTCCCTAGTCCTGTGTTTTCACCTGCCCAGCATCCATTCCCCTTCTTCTGGTCGTAGGGCCCTAGCTGCCCTTTGGAAACATTCCCTCCCCACTCTCAGTCCACAAAGTTCAGGTGGGACCCACCCTTACATCCTCTCTAGTGGAAGACACATGACCCAGGCCTGGCTGTTCAGAGTCAATGATTGGGTATATGACCCAATCCTGGCTAATCAGACAGCCTTACAATTTGGACTTTTGGGAAAGAGGCAGTCTCTTTCTTTGAGCACCTGGATCCAGTTATGCCTGAAGGTACTGTGGGCATTTTACTTCATGAGCCAATACATTCCCTGTTTTTCTTGAACTAGTTTGAGTTGGATTTATAAAAGGGACTTTAAATAACACAGTAGTATCATACAGTAAAAACACCATAACAAGGGGATTTGAGAGATGAGAATTCTGGATATGGACAAAGAGTCAATGTTGACCTTGGAGATCTCTTCCTGAGAGGATGGTATAGGGAAGTTTGGGAAACCATTCATTCACTCATTCATTCATTTATTCAACTCATGTGTTTTGAGTACCTACACAGTGCCAGGCTCTGTTCTAGACCCTGGAGATAGAGCAGTGAGCCAAACAAATAAAAACCTTGTCTGAACTAAAAATAGAGTTGCCAGATGATCCAGGAAATTCACTCCAGGGCATATATCCAGACAAAACCATAATTTGAAAAGATACATGCACCCCCCCCACCATGTTCATTGCAGCCCTATTCACGATAGCCAAGACATGGAAACAACCTAAATGTCCATTGACAGACAAATGGATAAAGAAGGTGTGGTATGTATATACAAATGGACTATTATTCAGCTATTAAAAAGAATGAAATAATGCCACTTGTAGCAACATGGAAGGACATAGAGATTATCACAGTAAAGTGAAACAAATCAGAAAGAGAAAGACAAGTACCATATGATATCACTTATATGTAGAATCTGAACTACGACACAAATGAACATATCTATGAAACAGAAACAGACTCATAGACAGAGAACAGACTTATGGTTGCCAAGCCGGGAGGGAGTTGGGGAGAGAAGGATTGGGAGCTTGGGATTAGCAGAAGCAAACTAGTATGTGTAGGATGGATAAAGAACGAGGTCCTACTCTGTAGCATGGGGAAGTATGTTCAATATCCTGAGATAAAACATAATGGAAAAGAATAGGAAAAAGAACATGTATATGCATAACGGAGTCACTTTGCTGTACAGAGGGAATTAACATAACTATACTTCAATACAATTAAAATAAAAAGAAAAAAACCTTGCCTGTACACAGTTTAGTGGTTCAGGAAACATTAAGACCATTTATTCTGTTACTATGATTTACCAGTATCATCCCCATTTATAGACGTGAAAACTGAGGCTTTGGGTGAGACGTGAAACCACACAGCCAGTGAGGGGCCGCATGGAGATCTAATTTCATGTCTTTATGGTTTCCTAATCGGTTCTGTCCACTCCACCAGGCTGGAGAGAGGGAGAGCACACCCATGTGGAGATGACTTCACACTCCAGAAAGAATGCTACAGACTAGTTGAAAGGAGCAGAATAGGAACTTTCTACATTAAGGCTGCTGGAATCCACTGTAGGATAGACGTGATCAGAAGGTGGGGAGATTTGATTCACAAATCACAGTGGTTTTAGAGCTGGAAAAATGTTTTGTTGAGATGAGATTAATCGAGAAGGCCTTCTGGAGTTTTCAGTGTGGCACAGTGGGTTAAGAATCTGACTATGGCAGCATTGGGTCTCTGAGGCAGTGCAGGTTCGATCCCTGGCCCGGGAACTTCCATATGCCATTAGAAGAAGAGGAAGAGGAAGAAGGAGGGTCTCAAAAGAAAGAAAAGGAATGATTGGGAGGATGTTTAAGTCTGTGGCTGCCTCTGTACTCCATGTGCCACATCCTCAATCAGATGCTGAATCCATTATTTTTTTTTTCCTTTCCTTTTTTTTCCCCTTAAATTTGTTGGCTGCTGTTGAAAGTGGGGAAAAGGAGTCCTGGTTAGTGTGACTTGACAGCTTTTGTTGTTGCTGCTGAAATCATTAGCCCCCTGCCAACAGCACCCAGACCTTGCAGGTCTGTAGGCTGGAGATACACATACAGTGATGCATTTTAAAAAAATTCTCCAACAGGAGCTGTGACTCATAGACATTTCTGAGGCAATGAATAAAAATATCGGGGGTGAAAGATGGATTAGTCACTGGAACACAATTTGCTTTTGAGAACAGAGTCCCCCACAGTTGCCCTTGTTCCTCAGTAACTTCTGAAAATTGGAAACCAAACCCCTAAACCGATGCCTACCAGAGATGTGGGATGAAGCCTGGTCGGGGGTGTGGGGTTTGGGGGGCAGAGGGTGGGCTCGACGGGGCAGGACTGAATGATGCCATGTCCAACAGTTCAGTGCGACAGGTGGTCTGCAGTTGGCTCCTGCTCTGGTTGGCTTTGCCTGGGTTGTTCATTGTGATCACCTCTAAATCAGTGGTGTCCTCGCTTCCATTCATTCACTCCTTCATTCATTCCATCAGTCCACTCAGGCCCCACACCTTGGAGTCAAGTTGCACCCTGTCTCTCTTACCCCCAGCACATCAGCCAATCCTATAGTTTCTTTCTTTAGGATTTATCCAAAATAGATCGCTTCTCCCTGTCTCCCCTGCCTCCCCCTGGAGCAAGCCGCGGACATCGTTCGCCTGGACTATTGTGGTATCGTCCTTAGCGGCCTCACCGCTTCTGCCTCTGCCCCCTTAGAGTATTTTCCCATTAGAGCAGTCAGAAGGAGCCTTCAGATCCTAGCTCTTCTCTGTTTAGAAA
>PVHT021183543.1:7996723-8073402 GCA_004024745.2 Catagonus wagneri
CTAATCTTCCTTGGTCACAGCTGGAAACGGGACTAACATTTGTTGAACTCCTACTACGTGCCAGTTATCTGTGTCAGGTACTTTGTATCAGCGGTTCTCAACCGAGGGCAGTTCTGCCCCTCAGGAGACATTTTCGGTTGTCACAGCTGGGGAGGGAGCATTACTGGTCTCTAGTGGGTACAGTCGGCCCGCTAAATGTCCCACAATGCACAGCATGCTCCCCCACCCCACAACTAAGAATTACCTGGCCCCAAATGTTAATACTTTGAGGTTTGAGAAACACTGCTTCACATACATATTTCTCTTATGAAGACTCCCATTTTACAGAATAGGCAACTGAGGCTCAGAGAGATGAAGTGTCTGGATCAAGGTCACTCAGCTGGTTAGATTTGGAACTGGGATACAAATGCAAGCCAGTTTCATTCCACAGCCATGATGCTCCCACTAGACTCTTGCCTCGTGGTAGACGGGAATAATGTATAGACAAGGCAAGTGAGAGTCAGAGTGGTGCTGTGACCAGTTTAAGGTCACACAGCAGAGTTACTCCAGACACCTCTTTCTGAGAACCTTGGGACACAATCGACTCCACTACCCAAACCTGCTCACCTAGCTCACACTCTGACTTTCCAGGGGAACTTCACTCACCCAAGGCTCAGATCAAATGTCACCTTGTCCAAGATCACAACAAAACAGAGCTCTGAGAGGGCAGAAGCCACCCAACGCTCTCCCTGTGTCCTCAAGCTCTTGCAATATTTATGTGGAGGCCATTGGGAGAACAATCCTGGGAGTCTGGAACAGAAGATAAATAGCCATACTGCTCCAGCCTCAAGGGAGATTACGGTCTATAGGGGGACAGTACATAAATCAGCCAGCCCGCTGCAGAGACAATACAATCTCTGACCTGTGAAAAAGGGCAGGTTAGAAACTGTGGACAGTTTGGAGAGGGGGCGCCGGGCTAAGAGGGCTGTTCACACATGCAATGTTAATTAAGAATAAACATTTATAGAGAGTTATCTAGGAGCTGGGCCCTGTCTCAAGTACTCTGTATGAATGAACACATAACCCTGTGTAGGACTTCATGAGCTAAGACATCAAGTTTATTCCGGCTGTATTGATGAGAACACTGAGGCTCTTGAAGCGAGGAAACCAGGACAAGGAAACTAGCAGGTGTAGGAGCTGGGATTTTTAACCCAAACGCCTGACTCTACGCCCCAGAGGGATCATCCCTTCACACCTTCTTGTGTGGCAGGTGAGGACATCTGTCTAGCAGCTCGCTGATTATCAAGGTCACACAGACTAGAAGCCGGGTTTCCAGAGGCCAGACTAGAAGCCAGACTAGAAGCCGGGTTTCCAGAGGCCTTGTGGGGGCGGGTGGCCGCGAGGGGCGCACGGCAGAGCGGCTGCCACTTGATTAGCAGCTCGGAGCAGATAATAATTTCCTCTGGGAATGGCTGGAAAGGGCAGGCTCATCTCTTGGTGAGCAGAGAAGTTATAAAGAAAGAGAAAAAGAAAAGAAGGAAGGAAAGAAAAGGAAGAGGGAAAGAGAAAAGAAGGAGTAAGAGAACGAGACGGCCACGTCTTCCTTCCCAAGGTCGCGGCAGCGCCCCAGGGACCCCAAAGGTCTGGGTGTCCCAAAGGTAGGGACAGGGTTCGCCGCTTTGCTCCCCAGGGCCGGCGGGGGCGCGCGTGGCGGGGTGGGCTTGCTCCTGAGCGGCTCCGCTGCCAGCTTTTCCAACCGGGTGTTGACTCGGCCCCAGCAGCAGCAGCCGGCGACCGTGGCGGCCGGACCTGCGCGCGTGTGGTGCGCGCGGTGGGTGTCGCGTGTGTAGGGGTGGGAGTGGCGTAGCCCGCGGCGGGCGGGGGTGGGGGCGCCACGCGTCCGGGCGCGGAGTTGGTGTGCTGGCAGGACGAGCGCACTGCTTTGGACTCTCCGGGCTTCGCGGGGTCCTTTCCGGAAGGCTCCGGCTCGAGCACCCCAGCCGCACTGCCGCGGCCGCGCCGAGCTGCGGACGTAGCCGCCCAGCGCCGCTGCGTGTCTCCAAGGGGCCCCGTGCGCGCGCGGGGAGCCTCTGCGGCCCGAGCGCGGCGTGGCACTTGGCAGACGCTCCCTTGGCGGCGTGGGCGGTGGCGGCCGGGCCCGCCGTCTGGGAGCCCCGAGGGCCGGCCTCCTCCCGCCCCTCGTCCAGCCTCCGCGCTCTGCCTCCGCCCCCGGCCCGGGCAGCCCGCCCCCAGTCCCGCCCGCTCGCCAGCCGCGCCATGCGCGGGGCCCGCTGCTGAGCCCGGCCCGCTGGCGCGCCCCGTCCGGGATGGGGCGCCTGGACGCTTGAGTCGCCTCTCAGCGCGACCTCCGCGCGGGGAAGGAGCTGGTGCCGTGCGGCCGCGCTAGGATGGAGGTACCCGGCGGCAGCGATCCAGGCGGCGACGGGGCTGGGGACGGTGCCCACCCGGACCCCCGGACCCCCGGAGCCTCTGCGCCCAGCTCCGGCCCGTGCGTGGCCGCCCGGGAGTCTGAGCGCCAGCTGCGCCTCCGCCTCTGCGTCCTCAATGAGATCTTGGGCACCGAGAGGGACTACGTGGGCACCTTGCGCTTCTTGCAGTCTGTGAGTGTCGCTCGGGGAGCGCGGGGACAGCCTTCCTTCAGGCCGCCTGCCCCGCTGCGGAGCGCAGGGAACTCTGGCGAGGGGTCGTCCCCACAGCCTGTGGCCGCGGCCCCCAGGGATCGCGAGAGTCGCCTCAGGGACACCCCGCGGACGCGCAGAGAAGTGGGGAACTCGGGCTTCTCCAGAGTTGGGTTGTCGCCTCCCTGGCCCGCCCGCAGTCCAGCCCTGACCTGGGGTCTCCCGCACTCGGTCCATCCCCCCGCCCCGCGCACGTTGCCCTTTTGTCTTTTCCTTTCACCCTCCCGCCTTTCAAATAGTTTTAAAACTAGTTATATCCGTGAGGCAGGGGCTTTGGGACCCAGGTGCCAGGAGCTTGGGTCCCTGCGTTTTTTTCCCGGGGATTTCTTCGCCACCTAGTGTCCCGCGGACCGCTCATTTTGGACGGACCCTGGAAATCCTACAGCCCAGCGTCCCTGTTCATTGAGTAGAGTAAGATAAAAATCCAAAGCCCTGAGTGGGGACAGAAGACGGCACTTCCCTACACACAGGCTTTTGCTGGAGCTTGGGGACAGTAGGTTTCGAACTCAAGACTCAGCGGTTCAGTTCCACACCCCCACCCCCGCCCTCCCGCAACTCCAAGTTGCAAAACCACAGCCCAAGACTCTGTAAAATAACAACTGAGCGCTCATTATGTGCCAGGCGTCTACGTGGGTTCCGAGAAGGTTTAACCTTCACCGGTGGCCAATGAAGTAGGGACGAATAGTTCCCTCATTTTTTGAGATGGGTGAGTTTAGCTCCAGTGAGGTTGAGTAACTTGCCCAGAATGACGCCGATACCAGGTTTTGACCAGGGCAGCCCCAGCCAGGGCTCTAAAACGCTGTTCTGTGCTGCATTTCTTTTTTTGTTTGTTTGTTTGTTTCTTCTTCTTTTCCTGTGAGAGGGAGGAAGGGGCCACTTCCCTACCCTTCTAGGAAGTGAGAAAAGTGGCTGGGGTAGGGAGGGGGGACTGGGCGAGCCTTGCTGGAAGTTAGGAGACTCCGAGGGCTTTAATCTCTGTGCCTCCTGCTGGGACCTCATTTACTCCGTTTTCTGCTCGAGGAAGTCTTTTAATCCTGGTTCAGGAAGGACTGGTGTGTGTGTGTGGGGGGGGGGAGGCGGGGGCAGACAGTGGTTGGTGGTTCCTTCAGAAACCCCAGAGCCAGGCTCTGTAGCTCCCAGTCTCGGGAACGAGGGAGCTTCTGGCATCCTCTGCGATCCCCTGTGGCTTGGGGGGTGCAGCTGAGGCTGTGTGAGGTCCGGGTTTTAACTCAGGGAAGATAGAGCCCTTCTCTCTGTGAAAAGAGGTGTGAGTGTTGAGGGTGGCAGGGAGAGTTGTGCAGAGGCATTGAAAAGCATTTGGCTGAAGGACCCTTCTAGAAAGGCCTGTGAGAATCGGGCAGGGTTGGCATTTCTTTCCCATCCCTCCCTCTCTCACAGTAAAAAAAAAAAAAAAAAAGAAAGAAAAGAATCTGCTCAGTTAGAAGCTGGCAGTTTCTGAATTGAAGATGTAGCTGGTGTCAGTGAGGCAGTGTCAAATTCTAGGGAACTCCTCACTTCTCCTTCTGAGCCACTCCCTGCTTCTCAGTCTGGAAGAGAAAGAGGAAAGACAAACCAATTTTTATATTAATGGGAAAGAAAATAGGGCCCTTCCTCCCACGCCCTTGCCCTGGATGGTGTGGCGCCTTTCAGAGCAGATAAAGGTTGGGTTTGGATCAACTGTGGTTTTAAATGGTCCATATGTAGAGTCCGAGGAAGCTGGAATAATGGAAATTGATTGGAATCAACACCATTCTTATTATGAAAGAAAAAGGGAAAAGAAGAGATTTCTCTACTTGCTTATTTTCTCCTTGACACTTTGAACTTGATGAGCTCATATTGTTTTTCCTTTTTTTTTGTATTGACCTGTCAATTTTGAGATGAGCTGGTTCTGACGTTGACTCTTGGGCCACTCGTGCACCTGTCCTGGCCTCGGTTTGGTTTGCCCGCTTGTCAGATGAGGGGAGGCGAATCCAGGCTTGTTCCTTCTGTCTTATCCTTTTGGGGGTCCCCAAGCTGGTGCCAGAAACGGACTGATTGTGTAACCTGAACAAGCATACCTCTTTTGTGAGCTGCAGGAGGCCCCTCTTGTTTTTGTTCCATCAGAAGCGACCCCTAAACAACCCAAGGCCTTTCAGTTTGGAAAACCCAGGGCTTAGAGCTTCACGAACTGCTGGTTACCAAGGCTTTCCATGGCAGCGAAGCTGGCGGCCTGCAGGTCGTGATTCCCCGCCGTCTTCCCACCCTCTCCTCCCAGCTTTGCACATGCGGAGAGACTGTTCCCCTTCGGAAACAGGCTGGCTGATCCCTCTCTGCTTTTAATTCCATGTGGCAGAGGCGGGTCTTGAAGGGCTGCCCTGGCCTCCTTGTGGCCCTTGTTTTAAAGTCCTGCTGCCAGTAGAAAGGAAGCCTTAGTGGTAGACTGAGCCTTGTGAGACATGCAGAAAAGCCAGGTCTAAGTTCCTCCTCTCCAGGAGGGGCGCGTGTTCTAGACAAGGGGCGCAAAACGGGGTTTACAGAAATCCAAGGATGAGGCTAGACTCCGGAGTCAGGCCCTTGGGCTGTGTGACCTTAGGCAAGTGCCTTGACCTTTCTGAACCTCACAATCCCCATCTGTAAAACAGAGAATGGTAATAGATCTTATAGGGCTTTTAAGAGGGTAAGTGGGTTATATAAATATCTGTAAAGCACTTAGAACAGTTCCTAGCAGGTAGCAGGATACTTCTCAGTATCAGTTATTATCATTAATTGTTATATGATAATTAAATCATAGATGATTAGGATTATAGGAACCAGCAAGCAGGAGCAGTCAGGGAGGGCTGCCTGGAGGAAGTGAGATCTGAGTCAGCTCTGAAAGGAGGACAGGAACTCGGAGTGAATTTCCTTTTGACCGTCCGCACTCCAGAACCAGTGGTTTTGTTTGGTTCCAGGCTTGCAGCTCTCTGGTTCCTCCAGAATCTCCCCATCTTTCCCCACCTCCTTTGGGAACTGGATTGTACCTCCTCCCCTATCTCCGAGGGGAGCTGATGACTTTGGTGCCATATCTTTTGTGTGTTTACTTAAGAGTCATGGAAAGGCAAGGACAGCCCTCTCGTAGAGATGCTGGGTCTCTCTTGGGGGCCCTTGTAGAGGTTGTGGGAGAAAATGCCCTGGGTTTTGACTAAACCTTGGATCTGAACTCTTAGAAGCCTGGGTTGTGTTGGGTGTGCTGTGTGTACTCTGGGGCAGTGTTAATAATGATAATAGCAACGGTAGTCATTATTGTGTAGGAGCTGACACTGATTCATCATTTACTCTTCCAAGAGCCTTGCACCTATCCATTCGTTTGATCTTTCCAGCACCCTTGTGAAGGAAGTGCTGTTGTTATCCCCAGTGACAGATGAGGAAACCAAGGCAAAGGTAGTTTACGTGCGCTGTGCCGGGTCATGTAGACAGCTGCCCACCCCAGAACTCACATCCCTAGCCACTTCGTGGACTGCCCCTGGCTCATCATGGGCTTGCCACGTGACTTATTAAGGTGGCGGTACTGGGATTTGAATCCAGGTCTGTGTGACTCTTGCCCTTCGCTGTGTCTCCCTGGTCACTTTCCCTCCATGACTCCTATTTTCTCTTCCGCAGAATGGGCAGAACTCAGAAAAAAATGGAAATGTCAGGGTGCTGGCTTCCCCGCTGCATTCCGTGTCCATTCATGGCATGAGGGTCAAGTGTGGGGCTCTGGAGGCAGGCTGCTGGTGTTCAGATCCTGGCTTTACTCCACACCAACAGGCAGGTCACCAGCCTGCACTGTGCCTCAGTTTCCCTGTCTGTACAGTGGGCATAGTCCAGCACCTGCTTCATCAAAGGGGTGTTGTTGAACCTTTAATGGGCCTCACGTTAATGTTCTTAGAACTGTGCCAGGTGCTTAGTAGGTGCTCAGGAGGCTTTTTATTGGGGGTGTGTGTACAGTAATGGAAGGGGAAGATGGGATTGTCTCTTTGGAGTTCAAAGGCTTCCTCTTAGAGAGGCCAGGTGAGCCCTGAACTCACTTGCCTCTTGGTTGGACTGGTTTGGGGTCTCTGCCCACAAGGGGTGGGGAGTCTGTCCTCAGGGCAGATGCCAGTGGGTTCCCTAATGGGTGTGCCATCCAGCCCGGGTGGCAGAGAGGCTCCTGGGTGATGGGTAGTCAGCAGCCCCTTGGAGGGCTCCCCGTGGCCGAGGACAGAGACCTGTCACTCAGGCACCCAGAGGGTCTGCCTGAACTGGCTGGGCCGGGGTCCCTGAGGATCAGGGGGTGTAGGCAGGAAGCTCCCAGAATGCTCTCTGTGGTTCTGCTTTTTGGGGGTAGGAGATGAAAGCTTTTCTTCTCATTGGAGCTCTGCTTGCCAAAACAAGAAACTGTGGTTTTGTGTTGTCACTTTTTTTTTTTTTAAAGATTTTGTACTCATAGTCTGACACTAGGGAGCAGTGCTGGGGAGTGGGGGTGGGTGGTACATTTTAAAATTCTGTAGTCACTGAAACGGGATGACCTACCCAGTGACATGGGGAATTTTCACAAGGTTATGTCGTGAAGGTAGGATGCTAAGAGTTCTGCCTCAGGAAAATAAGGAATGACCACAATATTATATAGATTCTATATGTAACATTATAGGAGTTTGGGGAAAAGGATGGAGATATGAGTGTCTCGTGGAGAAAGGCAAGCAGAAGGATAAAAAAGGAAAAAATACTAAGAAATACCGTAATGCCCTTCCCTGTAAAATTATGCATATATGTGAGATATATTTTTTTTACAAATCACGCACAGAAGGAATTATATTTTCAGCATGATTATTAGATTAATGCACTAGCAACAGTAATAATAATTTTGCCAACACTTATGTAGTAGTGCTCAATGCTTGTAAGCCCCATGTAAAACCTTCTCTGTGTATCAGCTCAAAAGTCCCAGCTACCTTTTCTCTTTGACAAATGAAACCAAGCCCAGAGAGGCCACGTCGGTTTCCCAAGGTCACACAGCCCGTCAGAGTTGGGCGTCAAACCCAGGTAATCCGGCTGCATAGCCCAGGTTCTTTACCCCTGCCCTGAACTACCCCAATGCAATGCTGTGTTCATGACCCAAATTAGTACCTTCGTAAGACTGGGATTACTGAAGTGGGCAAGAATTAAGCCCCAAAGTCCAAATTATCTGAGCTTTGGGATGCCAGCCAGAGAGAGAGTCAGGAGCAGGCCTCTTTGGATTGGGCTGAACGTTGTCAGGAAGTTAGTGAAAATTTTGTGATGCCAAGATCCTAAGCATCAGCAGGAGTTAGATGGGGCCCATTTTTTGTGTTTGGCCAACAGAGCTACGTGCAGGTGAAGCCATAAAGAAATCAGCCTGCTTTTCGCAGTGTGTTGGTATATAGGGAGCACCTGCTGTGCATTCTAAGCAGCGTGAAGGTGCAGCCGTCAACAGGGCAGACGTGGTCCTTGTCCTTTGGAGAAGGGTGACTCCCCAGGGATGCTGGGACTTGTGCATTTGAATGAGCGTGTTATTCACATAAGCATACCAGACAACCATTTGCTGTGATTCTGCTGTTTGCTCTCTCTTTTTTTCTTCCCCCCCCTTTTTTGTCTGCACCCGCCACATATAGAAGTTACCAGGCCAGGGATTGAATCTGAGCTGCATCTTTGACCTGTACCACAGCTGTGACAACGCTGGATCCTTAACACACCACACTGGGCCAGGGATCAAACTGGTGCCTCCAACAGAGACAAGCCCAAAAATTAACCCACTGCACCACAGCGGGAGCCCCTGGTGTTTGCTCTTGCAACCATTCATCTGTCACTTTAAGAGAAGGTGGATGGGGTTGGTGTCCCTGGCTTTTGGAGGCTTCAAGGGCACCCCTTTCTTGGAGAGTGTCCCCCTTTATCAGGCCAGTGAGCAGAAGTGCTACTGGGCTCAGGGCCACTCCCTCAGATTAAGAAACCCACATCCTCTTTGCTTTATAGCTTCTCCTCTCTTAAAGCTTCTTCAAGAGTTGAGCCTTCAAGCAGGCCGTGCCTCATGCAGAACTTTACCTCCTAGATTTTTGTGACTTCTCTGTTTTTTTCTCAGTAGACTCAGGTTCTCTGGCTGGAACCCTGGTGGGAGGTGGGTAATCAGAGTGGGCTGCTCCTTGAACTTGAACGTGGAGTCCCGCTGGCCTTGGTCCACAGGCACAGGGTGATGTCAGAGCTGGTTTTTGACCCAGAACTTTGGAGACACAGAAGTTGAGAGCAAGCTGGTGGGGTGGTGGAGGGTCTGAATCTCCTTGTTTTTGCAGGTGAGAGCCCCCAGAGGGACCCCCTGCAAAAGTTGTGGCCCCCAGAGGGAGGTGAGCCCTGGTCAGGGGTGGTGGCTCTGTGCTGGTCAGGGTTCTAGCCTGAGCGTTCTGGGGAGAGGGCTTAGGTGCCCCTTGGCCTTCTCTGGGGACTTGTGTTTTAGCCTGGGTCTTACATTCCCCTTAAATGGGTTCTGCAGGGGGCATTTCCTGCCTGAGCAGCTGGTCTGGAGGAAACCCCTCCATCTTTCAGCCTTTGGTACATAATTGACACGTTAGGCGGGATTATTCTTTGTTGTAAGGAGCTGTCCTGTGCGTTGTATAGGGTGTTTAATAGCATCTTGGCTTCCACCCCCTTGATGCCAGTAGCATCCCCTTCCCCCAGTTGGGACAATCAGAAATGTCTCCAGACTTTGTCACCTGCCGCCCCAGAAGCAAAATAGCCCCTGGCGGGGAATCACTGGTTGCCTCCTTTGACCACTAGCTCTGCTATTGGACCATTTTAGAGCATTACGTGCCTATGCAGACATGTACAGAATTGATATATATGTGTAACTGCATGCGTTCACACAACTGGCACGATCCGCTTTGCTCTTTTCACCCTGCAGCTGTGTTCATGGTTAAGGGCATGGACTCCAGAGACAAATGGCCTGGGTTTGAAACCTAGCCCTGCCCCTGTGGGACCTTGGAAAAGTCCTTTTGCTTCTCTGAGCCCTCGTTTCTCCATCTGGAAAAGGGCGAATCTGCAGCCCATCCAGGGTTGCTGCACTGAGCGAGGCTGGCCATCCGCGCACCTCGGCACAGCCAAGCTCGGGCAGGGTCAGTCTCGCGGGACTACCTGCCGCAGAAGGAAGCCCCGAGGAGGAAGGGAAGCCCTCCAGCCTCCTGGCCAAGTGTGGATTTTTTAGGGTTATTTTTATTTTCTCGGCTCCTGGAGGACCAGAAGGGGATGTGCCTGCCTGTCCCTCTTTGTCTTGTGGTCAGACACACAATCTGTGTTTACCCGCCTGGTTCCTTCCCCAGGGTGGAGCTGACAGCCGATCCCTTGATTCTGGGCCAGGGGAGGTGAGGCTATTTCTGGCTGATGGGCCTAGAGCCACTGGAGGTTGGTAGAGGCAGGTGGCCGTGCCACCAGGATCTGAGGTCTTAGACTTTCCATCCCTCTCTGGGGAGGAAGCGGGTGGCTCTGCAAGGAGCTCCTCTCAAGAGGACGGAGGCATGGGCAGTCATTGCTTTCATTCACAAGTTCACTTACTCATTCAGTATTCAGTAAGCCAGTGCCAGGCACTGGGCTAGGTGTTGGCATGTGGCCAGGATAAGATGGACAGCGTTCTTGCCCTCATGGGATCTTCAGACAATACAAAAAGAGATCACTTGAGAAAGTAACAGGAGGTGCCATAATGGTAACATAGTCCCATGAGGCCCTACTATGTGCCAAATGCTATATGGGTTATCTCTTTGAGCCCTTGCAACAACCTTCTGGAGTAGAGACCAACATTGTACCTGTTTTGCCGCTGGGGAAACTAAGGCCCAGGGAGGTTGAGTAACTTGCTCAAGTCCACAGGGTTTGGGAGTAAATGCAACAAGGAGGAAACAGAATGGGGATATGCTGGTGACAGGGATGGTGGCATCTGTTGAGATGGGGTGGTCAAGGAAGGCCTCTCTGAAGAGGTGGCATCTGAGCCGAGTCCTGTGGCACAGAAGGAGCCAACTGTGAAAAGAGGTAAGAGAAGCGTGTTCCAGGTAGAGGGAACAGCATGTGCAAAGGCCCCAAGGCAGGACCATGTTTGGTCTGTTGGAGAAACAGCAAGCGGCAAGGGTGGCTGGAGAGGCGGTTGGGGGAGGCGAGGTTGGTGTGGGCAGCAGGGGCTGGTGGCATGGGCCTCACATGCGTGGTAAGCAGTTGGGGTTTGAGTCCTAATGGGGTGAGAAGCCCCTGGGGTGTGGCACCGTCTGATGAGTGATCTGAAAAGGACTGCACGGTGGCCTTTCCACGGTCTGGCAGCCACCTCCTGCCTACAGCCTGGACACCCAGCCAGGAGGAAGGACGACACCTTCCCCTCTCCCAGGCACATCCCCTGTCTGAGCCCAGGCTGCTGTGTGACTGGGGCCATTTCTGTCCCCCGTCTGGGCAGGTATTGTGTCTGAGCCGACCACACCCAGAGAGGAGTTTGCACCCCTCTTTGTGGCCCGGGTGTGGACAGGTGGCACTGGGAGGGCTGTTGATGTGAGTTGGGCTTGTGTTCTTCCAGAGAGAGGGGAGCACCCTTGTTTTCTGTTCAGGAAGCTGATTTGCATGATGACAGACTGTTAGGTGGCCCCTCTGACTCCACCCTCCACACATAGCCGTCATAACAGCACTTTACTCGATGTCAGCTCTAACCCCTGCTCGTGGGAGGAAATGTCTTTTTCCGACCCACTTCGCAGATGAGGAAAACTGAGTCACAGAGAGTAACCTGCCCAGGGTTGGGAACTGGCCAGGATGATTGCAGTTGCCTCCTCTGCTCTCACCCTTGCCTCTACAGCTGCCGGTCTACACCACAGCCACAGCAGATCCGAGCCGCGTCTGCTACCTACACCGCAGCTCACGGAAACGTCGGATCCTTAACCCACCGAGCGAGACCAGGGATCGAATCCTCAACCTCATCGTTACTAGTTGGATTTGTTTCCACTGCACCATGACGGAATCTCCCTGGGTGGTTTTTTTTTTTTAAATTCACTCTCTCTCTCCAGCATTAGGAACAATGCATGGTACATAGTGGGTGGTCATTAAATATTTGTTGAATGAAGAAAAAGCTTCTCCTCTGTATAAATATTTATTTATTTATTTAATATAATGTGATTTATGCAACTGCTAGATATTTTTGCGTAGACTTTTGGGGCCCAGGGCCTGGACCATACTGTCTGGGTCTGCATCATGTCTCTGCCCCGCAGTGGCTGTGTGACCTTAGGCAAGGGGCTTCCCCTCTCTGGGCCTCAGTTGCCTCATCTGTAATATGGGTTGGGACACTTTGCTCAGCATCTGGCACATGTCCAGGCTCCAGCATGGTAG
Organism: Catagonus wagneri; assembly: GCA_004024745.2. Taxonomy (NCBI): domain Eukaryota; kingdom Metazoa; phylum Chordata; class Mammalia; order Artiodactyla; family Tayassuidae; genus Catagonus; species Catagonus wagneri. The sequence continues at coordinate 8,008,723 of PVHT021183543.1, forward strand.
TCATTTTTAAAATTGAAATTGTTGGAGTCCCCGTCGTGGCTCAGTGGTTAACAAATCTGACTAAGAACCATGAGGTTGCAGGTTCGATCCCTGGCCTTGCTCAGTGGGTTAAGAATCCGGCGTTGCCGTGAGCTGTAGTGAAGGTTGCAGACGCGGCTCGGATCCCGCGTTGCTGTGGCTGTGGCGAAGGCCGGCAGCTACAGCTCCTGTTAGACCCCTAGTCTGGGAACCTGCATATGCCGCAGGTGCGGCCCCAGATAAGGCAAAAAGACAAAAGACAAATAAATAAATTAATTAATTAATAAATAAAATTGAAATTATTATTATGTTTTAGATTCTTAGTATTTCTCTACTTTTTTTTTTTTTAAACAAGGACAGTTACAGGATCTCATCTTGAAAAAAAGTGCCTCAGATCATTCCTGGACTTGAAATAAGCAACTGAATTTATTTTGACCAAGTAGCCCCTGGCCCTAGACTCAGGGTCTTTGCACTCTAAAGGCAGCTGGGAGTGAAGGCATCTCTGGGGCGACTGGCATTTGGAATCAGAAGATATTCTCTCTCTCCTTTCCCTAGGAACCCAAAGATGGAAAACAAAAAGGTCAACCTCTGAAAAATACACTAAGGCCCCTCCCCCTCCCCCACTTTGAAATCCCTCCGTGGACCTGAACGGACAGGAAATGAACCATTCCCCACTTGCTCCGTAAGGCTGTTACACATCCTACTTCACGTGCATCCTCACAATTGTGCAGATGAAGAAACTGAGGCCCAGAGATGTGAGACTACTTGTCCAAGATCACAAGGGAGGATACATGAGTTAACTATTGCTGTGTAACAAATTGCCCCGCATTTAGTGGTTTAAAGCAGCACTGTGGATAATCACCTTGCAGTTTCTGTGGTCACAGTTCCTGGCATAATGTGATTGGGTTTTCTGCTCCGGGTCTCATGAAGCTACAGTCATGGTGTTGGCGGTCTCGTCTGAGTCTTGAGAGCCTCTGCTTAGGTTCTTGGTTGAATTTAGTTCCTTGAGGCTCTAGGACAGAGGTCGCCATCTTGCTGCTGGCTTTTGCTTGTGATGGCTCTTACCTCCTGGAGGCTGTCCTCAGGTCCTTGCCATATGCCTCCTTGAAACATGGCCCCTTCCCATAACCTGATCACAGGAAAGAACTTGTGTGCACGCTGCCACCTACTTGAAAGGAGAGCGGATCCTTCAGGGCATGTATGTAAGGGGACAGGATACCTGGGGACCATCTCAGGCTTCTCCTTACCACCATAGTAGGTGGTGGATTTGAGCTCAGGTTGATTCCAGAGCCCATGTTCTTGACCACTGTGTGTTTTTCATTCCCTCTCTGGCCCTGCCCGGGATGGCCCCTCAGCGAGGTGGATTGTTGGGCTGGTGAGATCATTGGGTTCGTTTTGAGTGAGATGGCACAGGTGGGACGTCAGTGGGCTGCACCTCCCTCCCTGGCAGGACCTGATCTCTCTCATACAGACCCTGATTGCTGATTGGGTCGTTGAGGATGAGCCTGGAGCATCTGCTCCCCGTGGCCCCCTCCCCTCCACCTGGGGTGTAGGCTGAGACCTGGCCATGGGGCAGGTGCCGAATGGCGCTCTCCTTTAGAAGACATTTGCATCAGATGTTGTCACCTGAGAGTCGGGTGGAGATTGAGGAAGCCATGCTGGTTGGTGTTGGTTTCAAAATTGGGGCTTTTTCAGATAACTTATTACTTAGTGATTTCTAATTTAATCTTTTTGTGCTCAAAGGATATGCTCTGTGGGTTTCTAGCCCTATGACGTGCTGGCTTATGACCCAGCATATCATCTGCCTTAGTAACCACTCCTTGTGCACTCGAAAAGAATATGTGCAGGCAGACTTCGGAGATACTTCGGGTTTGGTTCTAGACGACCATCATAAAGTCACTATTGTAGTAAAGCGAGTCACACTGATTTTTTGATTTCCTAATGCATGTAAAAGTTATGTTTATACTATACTGTGGTGAGTTTGAAATATTCTGAAAATTGCCAAAAGTGACCTAAGAGACACAAAGTTGAGCAAATACTTTTTTTTTTTTTGTTAGGCCTGCACTGGCGGCATATGGAAGTCCCCAGGCTAGGGGTCGAATCGGAGCTACAGCTGCCAGCTTACACCACAGCCACAGAAACACAGGATCTTAGCTGTGTCTGTGACCTACACCACAGCTCACAGCAACGCCATATACTTAACACACTGAGGGGGGCCTGTTGAACCTGCATCCTCATGGATACTAGTCGAGTTCATTTCCATAGTGGGAGCCATAACGGGAGCTCCCAAGTGAGCAAATATTGTGGGAAAAATGGTGCTGAAAGACTTGCTCGATGCAGAGTTGCATCAATTTGTAAAAAGAGCAATATCTGTGAAGCACAATAAAGCGATGTGCAATAAAATGCACAATAAAATAAGGTCTGCCTGGATTCTGCTGTTGTTAGGGAGACTGTTCTACCAGTATCATTTAGATCTGCGTGGTTGATAGTGTGGTTCAGGTCTGTGTCCTTACCGGTTCTTGTTCTACCAGTTACTGAGTGAGGGCTGTGGCAGTCTCCAACTATGACTGTAGGCTTGTGTATCTCTCCCTTGAATTCTGTTAGTTTTACTCTGTGTATCTTAAAGTCCTTTTGTTGGAATGTACGCATTTATGGTTATGTCTTCCTGATGAATTGACTCTTTTATCATTATGGAATAGTCCTCTTTACCCTAATCATGCTCGTGGCCTTGAAGTCTCTTTCTCTGATGTTAATATAGCCGTGTCAGCTCTCTTATGCCTTCTGCTTTCCATCTCTTTCCTATTAGTCTCTTTGTGTCTTTATATTTCAAGTGCATCTCTTATTGGCATCACAGAGCTGGGTCTTGCTTTTTTATCTATTCTGATGGTCTCTGTCTTTTAATTAGACTATTTAGCTCATATACGTTTAATGAGTGTGGGCTGTGTTTAGGTCTGACATCCTGCCATTTCATTCTGGTTTGTTTGATGAGAGAATAGCAATGCAAAAGGGTCTCCTTCCTCTCCTTTCTCCACTGCAATAGAGATAAGGGGAGGGGACGGGGAATTGAGGTTGGTTGAATCCAGACTTCTTGCTATGGCTTACAAGGCCTTCTGTGATCTGGACTCTGCTTACCACGCCAACCTCATCTCCCCCTGCATTCATTATGTCCTGGCCCCACCAGCTAACTTTCTGGTCTTGAACTTGCTAAGCTGGTTCCACCCTCCAGACCTTTTCATTGGCTGTTCCTCTCTCCTGCAACACCTTTAACTGTGCTGTGTGTCAGGAGCCCCTCCCTGTGGTTCAGCAGTAACTCCAGTGTCACTTCTTCAGAGAGCCTTCGGGTCATGTTCTCCCCATCACCACACCTGTTTTATTCTTGGTACCTGTCACTCCCTGAAGTGGTCTTGTTGGTTTACTTTGATTGGTGTCTGTCTTGCCCCCTAGGATGTAAGTCATATGAGGTCAGGGACCTGGTCCGCTGTGGTGACCGACAGACCCCCAGCACCTAGCACATAGTGGGCGCTCTGTCAGTATTGGTGGAGGGGGTGAATGTGTGAGTAAAAGGGATTGAATGGGGTACACTCTGTGACAGAGATCCTCCTGGTTCCTTGACTTTGGGGAGTGTGGGTCCCAGCATGGAGAGTAGCTACAGATTGGCGTCCTTGGCCTCCTGCCTTCACCACACTGTGAGGGCAGAGGGAGCTAGCTCTGTGTGGTCCCAGCTGCTAGCTCGTGGCTGACCAGGCCATCGATTGGGTGGTTTTTAGAGATTTATTTCCCCTTGATCACAAAGGTAATAAATACAGTGGAAGTGTGGGTATCAAAAGCCCATTCCTTTATGTCCGTTTAGTTACAGACCCTCCTCTCATGGAACCCAGTTTGGTCAACTGATGTTTTATGTATGTACCTGGCTGGGTATATTATATGTATATTATATGTTTCTACCTATGTTCAGTTCAGTTGGGTCTAGACACAAAACCTCGGTATCTTCTGTTTATGGGCATTTTAATACCTTTTTTCAAGGTTAATTTCTTGCTAACTTTTTATTTCGACATTTCAAGAATATCGAGCATCCTGCATACCCTTCACCTGGTTTCACCAGTTGTCAGCCTACATCTGAGCTACACTTGTTTTATAATTCTCCCCTCTTCTTTCCCTACCCCTCCACCTCTCCCCCACCCCTGCGTATGCACATGCACGCATGCACACACATACACGCACACACATGCACGCATGCACACACGCATGCTTATTATTATTATATTATTATTACTTTGATCCTTTTGAGAGTAATTGCAGGCACAATGCCCCTAAATAATTCAGCACGTGTCTCCTAAGAACACGGACATTTTCTGGTATAACCACAGGACACTGAACAAAATCAGGAAATGTAACGTTGATACTAAATTATGCAATCTGCAATCTGTATTCAAATTTCATCAATTTTCCCCAAATGTTCTTTATACTTACCCTCCCCGCTTCCCCATCCCCAGTCTGGGGTCCATGCTTGGGTCATGTATCATATTTGGGGTCGCCTTTTTTGGCAATTCTGTCTGTGCGACTTTTACCCCTTGCTTGGATGATAGAACCACTCCCCTAAGATGTGGCTCTGACAGTGCTTGTCCTGGGCCACCGCTTACCAGCTCTGTGACCTTGGGCACTTGGCTCTTGGGCCTCAGTTTCTGTGGCTGGACAATGGGGACATCTGTGTTTCTCCCCCATAAGCTTTTTCTCTTCCACACATTTTATTGGGGACTTGCTGTATCCCAGGCTGATGCAGGGGTCTGCAGTCACAGCACAGGCAGGCGTCAGCCCTCGGGGTGGCTGCCGGGAGGAGAGGCTTAGGTGGGGCAGTCAGTGCTGGGCGCCGAGCTGGCTCCCAGGGACGTCCTCCACGCGTTGGCTGTTTTTGTTGTCACTTTGCTCATTGCCGAACATTTGGAAAATAAAGACAAGCAAAAAGATCTCGTCCTTCCACACGGCCCTCTCACGTTTTGGGTACATTTCCTGCTTGTTCTTTGCATTTTGTTTCAGCCAAGGTGTGATCACACCGCACACACGACATTATGTCTTACTTCCCGTGCCCATTCTCTGCGGTCCCTTGTGTTAATAACTAGGAAGCCCTCAGCATCACCCAGCCTGTAACAGCTTTGTGGTGAAGCGTGAGGTTCTGGCTCCCCACCGGTTGAATCCTGCCTACTTACCAGCTGTGTAATGTCGGCCAGCTGCTTTACCTGGGCTTGCCTCACTTCCGAAGATAGCGCCCACCTCTTAGATTGATGGGGGAATTATATGAGTTAAGATCCGAAGGAGTTCCTGTTGCAGCTCAGTGGTTTAAGAACCTGACTAGTATCCATGAGGATGCGGGTTCGATCCATGGTCTTGCTCAGTGAGTTAGAGATCCGGCGTTGCCAAGAGCTGTGGTGTAGGCCGGCAGCTGTAGTTCTGATTAGACCCCTAGGCTGGGAACCTCCATATTCCATATGCTGCAGGTGCAGCTTTAAAAAAAAAAAAGAGAGAGAGAGATCCATGAAGCTCTCAAAACATGGTAACTGCTCTGTCTATGTTAGCTGTAATTATAATAATGATCATAATAACAATCTAATTCTAATAAAATTATTAATTCTAATAAAATTATTATTTAACCATTCCCTTTATATGGGGCACTTACACAGTTTTCAGCTTTTCAAGCTTACAGACCATGGGCATCTTTGTTCAGGCTGCCAGTTCTTTTATGATTCAGTAAATGGGGACTGAGGAAACTTTGGTTTAGGGCCTTTTGGTCTTTACTAACCCAAATAAATCATTGGCAGCTGGAATCCTACAATCGGGTTGTCAGCTGGAATAGAGCAAGACATCATCTGGCCCACTTGTTTGATTTTTCCAAAAGGGGGAACTGAGGCCCAAAACTGTTCAGTGACTTGGTCCAGGCTTGCCAAGTGATTTCATGGCTGAGATGGGACTTGACACTGAAAGCAGGTTTCCTGACTCCTATCCCATGGTTGTTCTGTGTTCGTCCAACAACTAAGATGCTTAGAGGACAGAGAGGGAGGTTTAAGTCATGTCCAGGCGGGTTGGAGGAATCCTGTGTGCCCAGAGGATGCCTTTGTCTTTGGGAAGCTTCATCTTCGGATTCTTTGACTTTAGTGATCATTAATGGTGTGTGTGTGTGTGTGTGTGTGTGTGTGTTAGCATCATTCATTGTCCATGGCTCCATAGCACATAAGTAGGTTTTATCAGGCCTGTGCATTGTTTTTTTTTTTTTTAATTTTTTCAATTTAGCTGGTCTGTACATTGTTTTAAAATTTTTTTATTAGTTGCCAACGTTGAAAATCAAGAAATTTCACATAAAAATCTATATTTCTGGCTTCTTGAATATTCAGAAGATCTATTCACAACTTACAGGCAGACCCTTGGCTGGAGCTGAACAGTAGCTGCCTTCTTTAGACAGGGCCTGCAGTCTGCTGTTTGCCACAGTCCCCACCCTTCCCTAATGTCCCTGACACTGAAATCAAATGTTGGTTGCCGTTTGTCATTGTGCTTGCTCTGCTGTTTTTTTTTTTTTTTTTTTTTTTTTTTTTTTTTTTTTTGCTTTTTAGAGCTGCACTCGTGGCATATGGAAATTCCCAGGCCAAATCAGAACTACAGCTGCCGGCCTGTGTCACAGCCACAGCAACAAGGGGTCCAAGCCACATCTGTGACCTATGCCACAGATCACGACAATGCCAGATCTTTAACCCCCTGAGCAAGGCCAAGGATTGAACCCATATCCTCATGGATACTAGTTGGATTCGTTTCCGCTGCACCACATGGGAACTCCCTGTTCTGTTTTTTTTTTAAAAACAGAGGTAAGAGGACATTGGCTATTTCTTCTAACCCTTTTTTTCTATCAAATGGAAAACTGAGAGCCAGACCAAGAGAGTTACATGTTTTAAGAAAGGAAGGAGGCGCGGGTTTCGCTTTGGATGGAGGATATGTTTAATGAGCAAAAAAGTGCCTTTTTTTTAAAAGGATACGACTTCCATTGTCACTATGAAGGACACCCATCCAGCTCCCTCCTCCCCACTCAGGCAGCTGAGTTTGAGATGCCTCCTGTAGTTTGTGGGTGGTCCCTCTCTTCTCTGGGTAAGTAGAGAGGGAGAAGGTGTTTCTGCCTTAGAGAGGGCAGTTCTCTTACCCCCACTTCCACTTCCTGTGGCCTGTGGGCAGTCACTCTCTTCTTTTTTGCAACATCAGCTGTTGATCTGGAGGTTCCCATATTCATCTGTTCTACTTCCTGAATCTTGTTCTGTACTTATTCTCCTTTGGGAGACCCTGGGGCCCAGATCCCAGAGAGTAAGCAGTGGGCTCCCAGTGGGTGTTAGGGGACCCTCGGCTGCCATTGGCAGGACCCTGATACCATCCCAGTCAGACTTGGTGTCTTCCTGCACTTGCGCAGCCCCGCGGAGACCTCTCCCATCCTCTGTTTCTCCCAAATCTAGAAGGTTTTGAAATTCAACAGCTACTGCTAATGAGAACTACAACAACAGTAAAAACACAGCTCTTGCTCACAGGATCAGCAGCGGTGGTTGTCAGGATTCTTTGGTTGCAAGTGACAGAACACCCAGCTTAAACTGCCTTCGGCAGAGATGGGAACTTGCTTGGTTTGTGTTAGGGAAGAGCCGGTCTGCTGTCCTGGGCTGGACTCTGATTGGCTGCCTTGGGTCACGTGCCCGTTGCTGAGCCAGTCACTGAGACTGACAGGCCAGGTCTGGGTGAGGGGCCCACCTGCAGCACATGGCAATGGGGGAGCTGTGGTTCCTGGAAAGAAGACGGGCTGCTGGGGCTGAAAGAATAGGGGGGATGCCACACGGGAGCCTTTCTTCTCGGTGCTCGCGCTTCCATCCCCAGAGTGCAAGCCTTTGCCTTCTCCCCGTAAGTCCCGGGGGAACTCTGTTGTCACTTGCCCTGCCTGCATCCTACCTTCAAAGCCTGGCTCATATCCTGATTCCTCAGGAGGCCTTCCTCGACTGTTGTGACTCTTTCCATGGATCTGATAATAGCACCAGCATCCCCATGTGTGAGATGCTGTGCTCAGTGGACGTGTCTCAAGCAACATAACCTCCCAGGAACCTGGTGGGGAAGATGTTCCTGTGTTGCTTATTTTATAGATGAGGAAACCCAGGCTCAGAGAAGTTCAGCAACTAGGAAGGTTTTAAGAGTCACACAGCATCCTTCTCTCTTATTGGAGGCTCCACTGTGTGTATTTGGAGTTCTCTGAGGCTACAACCTGGTTTGGAATCCAGGTTCTGCCCCTACTAGGTGTTGTCACCTTAGGAAAGTGGCTTAAGCACTGTTTCTGGGAGAAGAACATTCCAGGCACAAGGAACAGTGAGTGCAAAGGCCCTGTGGCAGGAGCGTGTTTCAGGAACAACCAAGAGGCCAGAGTGGCAGAAGCAGAGTGAGCCAGATGAAGTGTGAATCAGAGGTGAAGTTGGGGAGGTAGCAGTAGGTGTGGGGAGGCTGGATCGTGCAGGGTCTTGAGGGCGATTGTAAGGACTTTGCATTTTACTTTGAGGGAAGTACGAGCCCTTGGAGTGTTTGAGCAGAGGAGGGACAGAATCTCACTTAGTTTTCCCAGGATCCCTCTGGCCGCCAGTGGAGAATGGACTGTAGGGGGCAGGGCAGAGGCAGAGGGAGGAGGCTGCATGGCGGCCAGGTGGAACAGCGGGCGGCCAGGTGGAGCAGCAGGGCAGCTGGGGGCCGGGGTGTTTGCGGGTGGTTAGAACTTAGCTAACTGCCCCTCCTTTGTGATCCCGTGTTATTCATTAGCCTTGTGACCTTGCATCCTGGCTTTATGTCATTGAGCCTCAGTTTTCTCATCTGTTAGATGGGGTTAATGGTGTTACTTCTCTTACCAGGCTGTGGGCATGAATTGTGTGAGGTGATAAACCTAAAATTCTTCCTAGAGTCCCTGGCATATCATAAGCGTGCAGCAAGTATTTGAGGAATGAACCAGTGAGCTAACAACAGGGAGTTTGAGGCTTCTACCCCTGAGGTGAGCCCCAGAGTGGGAATTATCCCCCACCCCAACTCTACCCTCCTCCTCCTCACACACGGAGATTTGAATGAACAGAACCCACAATGTTCTGGCAACAGTTGTTCCCTTTTTCTTGGTGACAAAGACATCTTTGTTATGCCTGGGTGCGAAATCCATTTCAGAAATGAGGATGGTGCAGGCTCAGGAGGCAGCTTGCGAGGACGGCGAGGGGCTTGGGAGGGAGACATCTCAGGGCCCTGTGGACGGACAGCCTGCCCCTCCCTCCACTATCATTTAGCCTCACTGGGGTCCAGAATGTTCTTGAACTGGTAGCATTTTATGGAATGAGAACTATGTGGAGCCACATATCTGCTGAGTAACCACATCAATCAACATTACCTTCTGTAGCATTACCATTATCGTACACACAGAAAAAAATCGTAATACCCAGTGCTGCTGTAGCTGCTGGGAAATTGGCAGTTCCACACGATGCTGTTGGGAGTATTAATGCTGCTCTCTTTTGGGAGAAATAGTCTGCCAGTGTTTCCTTTCTCCCTCCTTTCCTCCCCCTCCCTCCCTCTTTCTTTCTTTCTTTCTCTTCCTTCCTTCCTTCCTTCCTTCCTTCCTTTCTTTCCTCCCTCCCTCCCTTTCTCTTTCTTTCTTTCCTCCCTTCCTTCCTCTTTCTTTCTTTCCTTCCTTCTTTCCTTCCTCCCTCCCTCCCTTCCTTTTTCTTCCTTTCTTTCTTTCCTCCCTCCCTCCCTTTCTCTTTCTTTCTTTCCTCCCTTCCTTCCTCCCTTTCTTCCTCTTTCTTTCTTTCTTTCCTTCCTTCCTTCCTCCCTCCCTTCCTTTTCCTTTCTTTCTTTCTTTCTTTCTTTCTTTCTTTCTTTCTTTCTGCTTTTACTGAGATATAATTCATACAGCACTGTATAAATTTAAGGTGTGTAGCATAATGATTTGACTTACATACATCCTGAAATTATTATCATCGTTTGGTGAACATCCATCATCTCATATAGCTACAAAATAAAAGAAGTAGAAAGTTTTTTTTCCCTTGTATGTGAACTCTTAGGATTTACTCTCTTAACTTTCATATATAGTGTACAGTAGTATTAATGATATTTACCATGTTGTAGTCTGGCAGTGTTTTTTGAAAGTGAGAAACCATGATACCCTTTAACTCATTTCCTTTGGGAATCTCTCCTATAGAACCAAGAAGAAAAATTATGTAAAGACCTGAGTTACAGGAGTTCCCTTGTGACCCAGCAGTTAAGGATTCAGCGTTGTCACTGCTGTGGCAGCAGAGGTTCAGTCCCTGGCCTAGGAACTTCAGCATGCCTCAGGCATGGCCAAAAAACAAAGCAAAACAAAAATGCGGTTGCTGGCTTCTCACCTGTGTATAGCAGCAGCATATCTGTGTGTACTCCTGGGTCCTATAAACCCTCCCATCGTCCTTTGAGAATCGTGAGAGCATGGTGGTTGAGCAGGATTCTAAAACCAGGCCCCTTAAGTTAAATCTGGGCCCAGATCTTTGCCCTTGTGACCTGACGTCCTGGTCAGCATAGAACTGTGCCTAGAACAGTGGTTCCTCAAGGAGGGCACTTTTGGCCCCCATCCAGGTGGGACATTTGGCAAGGTCTGCAGACATTTTTTGTTGTCATAATTGCAGATGAAGGATGCTGCTAGGATGCTACTGGCATCTGGAGGGTAGAAGCAAAGGGTATTGTGAAATACCCTAGCGTGCCTTAGGACAGTCCCCGCAAAGAATTATCTGGTCCCAAATATCAGTAGTGCCAAGGTTGAGAACCGGGGGCTAGTTCAGTGTCTGGCATGTAGTAAGAGCTCAGCAAACGGTAGCTGTTGTGATGAAAAGATGCCATAAGCGTTTCTGCACCTGTTGCCTATCTTATGAGGAAACTGTGGCTTGGGGAGGTGTTGCCACCAAGGTGGGAGTGGGGTGCCCCGTCCTTGGGGAGGGAGGTGGAGTTCTGGGCTTGGGGCTGGCCTGTAAGCCCGGGATGGGGGAGACCCCAATTCTGGGGAGACTTTGGAGATCCCGTCCTGAATTGGGTGCTGGCTGCCGCTCCCGGCTCCCCAGCTCGGTGCCACATCGTCTGCCAGTCACCACAGTGCCTTGGGCCAAGACATGTACTCAGCCCCCTCCCCATGTGTCAGTCTTTGTCACGTCCTCTGTGCTGGCAGCCCTGGAAGGTGGGGCCAGAGGAAGGGGTGGAAATCCTCTTTATTTCTGCTCATGAAAAGCTATGTTTGGCAGCAGCACATGGTGTCAACAGCCAGGGGCCTGGTTTGAGCGGCCCTGCTCGCTGAGTTTGCCTGGATTACCTTCTGTCAGCCTCGTCCCTCTTTGAGCCTCAGTTTCTCTGGTGGACAGAGTGGGGCCAGGAGTGCTATTTCCTGCCCTGCCTCCTTCTTGCATGCAGGTGAGATGCTGGATGTGCAACTGCTTTGTCCCCAGCAGGTCATTCTAGGGGGAGAAGATGTCGTTATGACCCTTTTTCCCTGCTCTCCCCCAGCACACAGACCTGGAGGCTGGTGGCAATGGGAGCCCAGTGTCACAGAGATGGGGGTGGCTCCTCCGCTCTCTCCTCCCATCATTTTATCTTCATTCCGTGATTGAGTTCATCTTGTTCAGTCACTTGAAATGCCATCTTTTTTTTTTTGGCTGCCCTGCAGCATATGGAGTTCTCAGGCCAGAACTCAGATCTGAGCTGCAGTTGTGACCTATACTGCACAGCAACACTGGATCCTTAACCCCCTGTGCTGGGCTGGGGCTTGATCCTGTGTCCTGGTGCTGAGCGCCGATCCCGCTGAGCCACAGCAGGAACTCCTGAAATGCTGTCTTTTTGCTGACATTTTCCAAATTTATACTTCCTGCACTGACCTCTGCCCTGACCTCCAGGCATCTGTGTCCAGATGACGATGACATCTGTCCTTGGGTGTCCAGCAGGCATTGCCAGCCCCCTGTCTTCAGCAGCTGACTCTGCTCATGACCCCGCTGTCTCGGTCATTGTCTCCCCATCCTTCGACTCGCTCAGACACATCCCTGGGGCCACCTCGATTCTGTTCTTCCTCTCAGATCCCGCATCCAAACGATCGGAAAATCCTGTTGGCTGCACTTGGAGCAAGCATCCAGAGTTTGGCCACTCGTCTCCCTTCCACAGGTGCCACCGTGGTCTCAGCCACTGCCCTTTCGTGCCGGGACTGTTGCAGTCACCCCCCTCCCCGCCCCCCGCCGGTCTCTTGCTTCTGCCCTAGCCCTGACAGGTAGTTCTCCACGCGTGTGGTGTGTAAGTCAGGCCACTTTCCGCCTCTGCTCAAAACCCCGCTGTGGCTCCCACCTTACTCATTGTAAAGGTCAAGATCCCGACGATGATCCAGGAGGCCCTTCTGGTTTTCCCACTCCACGTGTCCTTCTCTCTGACTTCATCTCCAGACATACCTGACACATACGTGCCTCAGGGCCTTTGCACGTGCTGTTGGCGTGTTCAGGAACACTCCCCAGGTATCCACGTGGTTTGGTAGCTCTTCAGGTCTCTGTTCCAATATCTCATTTTCTCAAGGCCGCCTTCCCTGACTTTCGGCTCTAAAATTATCCCTCCTCCCCACGGTCCCTCTTCCCCTTCTCCGTTGCACTGATATTTTACTCACTTGTTTGACTGTTGTCTGCTCTCCCCTCACTGGAATTTAAACTCCTGGAGGGCAGGGCTTTTTGTCTCTCTCGTTCCCTGCTGCTCCCAGGCCTAGAACAGCGTCTGGCAGACAGCAGATGCTCAGTAAATGTTTGCTGAGTGAACGAAGAGCCATCCGTTTATTGTCACACATCTCTTGAGATTACGTTGTAGGTCAGGCCTTCTCCTAGGCATCAGGGACAGAGCTAAATCAAACACTGGTTGTGTCTTCCAGGAGTTCCAGGCCAGGGGAGAGAATGGCTACACAAATAATGACAGCTGCAGAGTGGTACATCTTTAACAGATAGATTAGTCAGGACGCTGTGTTGTGAATGACAGACACCCCAAGTCAGATTGTCAGAAAGAAAAAAAGGCTATGATGGGCTCACTTAATGCAGGCCTATTGGCTTTAGGCTTAGCTGGATCCAGGGGCTCCCTGGTCTGACTCTTAGGACAAGTACCCACCCGTGAACCAAGTATTACTTATCCAGGGCTCCAGAACTCTGACTGCCTGCCCCGGGTCACGTGTTCATCCTTGTCAGTGGAGGTGAGGGACCGGCTTCTCCGCAGGTCCGTGAACTCAGAGCAGGGCTCAGGGTTGACGTTGAGGAGGTCACATCTCCGGGAGCCTCAGAGAGGGTGGATCTCACCTGGATTCTAGGTGGTTTGGGGGATGTGTGGCCCTGTCCGTTGCAGGTAACGGGACACAGAGTGGAGGTGCTGCAGGTTTCCTGGTGACAGGTGGGCCCCTGCCCCTCCCCGCACGCACCTCCTTTGCCCCCTCGACCTGTGCTTTATAAATATTCCTGGCTCTCCGCCTCCGTGCTCTCCTCCTTCCTTGTAGCACAAAGGGGCTCCAGATGGCGCGGCTGTCGAGGAGTCTGCCGCACAAATCTGTTGGGTTCAAATCCCCCATCTCCCTCCCCACCCACATATGCCGGCTCCTGGCTCCTCGGATCCTCTTTCGGACCTGAGGGAGGAGGGATGCTTAGGGACCCCGGATGGGCCTCCCCTCTCCTGGTACCGGGAGGCCACTTGTACCTGAGAGGGGCTTCGTAGGGCAGCCCTAGGCTCCCGCCTCCTCATCCTGGGTCTAAAGGAGGGTAGCTCAGCTTTACGATGCGTATGAAATATGAACTGCCGGGGTTGGGGGTGTGCGTGTGTGTAGATCTCATTAAAATGCAGATTCTGGATCAGCAGGTCTAGGGTGGAGCCTGAGATGCTGCATTTCGTAACAGTTTCCCAGGAGATGAGATGCCCATGCTGCTGGTCTGGGGACCACACTCTGAGTGGCTAGGGTCTGAAGCACTTTCCTCTCCGTGGCTCGCCCCTCCCTCTCCCCCGCTGGGTCCGATCCCGCATTCCTCTCAGAACTGCTGTCTTCTCTCCTCTGTCCTGTCACACAGGGTATGGGGGCTCTACCATGTTAGACAGACTTGAAGCTCCGGGAATCTTGTTTTCTGATGTCTTCATACTGCCAGCAAGTACTGATTAAGGTCCTACTAGTGCCAGGCATGGGGGAAGCCACAGTGAACAAAACAGATAAAACTCCTGCTTTCAGAGATCTGGCATTTGAAGGAGGGATGGACGATAAACAAATAAGAAAACCCTGCAAGTGACAAGTGCTATGAATCTGGTAACACGGGGATATGAATCAGACAGGGCTGGATCTAAAGATCAGAGAAGGCCTGTGTGATAAGGTGACTTTTGAACTGGGACCTGGATGCCGAGAAGCCAGCCACGGGAAGAAAGACAGGAGGAATGGTGTGCCGGGCAGAGGGAACAGCCAGTGCAAAGGCCGTGAGGCAGGGATGAGCCTGGCCAGTTTTAGGATCAGCAGGGAGGCTGGTGTGGCTGGGATGGAGTGTGTGAGGGGAAGTGGGTGGGAGAGGAGGTCTGAAGAGTGAATCCCACGAGGTCAAGGTGAGGAGCTGGGCTTTTATTCTAAAGCAGTGGAGGGGTTTTGGCCAGGCAGTCACAGCGAAGGACTCCTCTTAGCAGAATCCCTCTGTGAGTTCCTGTTGTGGCTCAGCAGCAACGAACCCAACTGGTATCCATGAGGTCGCAGATTCGATCCCTGGCCTCGCTCAGTGGGTTCAGGATCTGGTGTTGTCGTGAGCTATGGTGTAGGTCACAGATGTGGCTTGGATCTCGTGTTGCTGTGGCTGTGGTGTAGGCTGGGCATCTATAGTTCCTAACCGGGAACCTCCATATGCTGGGGTGCGTTTGGAGCTGGTTTCTGAGCAGGAAGCCAGTTTCCATGTAGCTGAAACTGCTGTCTTGGCTCTCACTTGCTGAAGGATCAAGCTTTGGCCGGAATAGTCCCGATGAAGGATGGTGTTAGGAGCATTCTGAGTGCCGCTGCATGGTGGTCGTCTGGACTCGCTTCTGAGGAGGTTGCTAGTGCTGGGGGTGGGGGTGGCTTACATGGTTTCCATAAAATTGCGCTGCCTGTGATATCAATGCATATCGGTACCAATACTGCTACAGCCATTGGTAAGAAGAGCGGATGCTGATTGTTTCCTTTGTATGTCATGTTCTAAGGCCCCTGCAGTGTGACCCCACGCGATGTTCGCTGTGATCCGTGCGTGGAGAACTCTTCTCATCCCCATTTTTTTTTTTTTTGCTTTCTTTAGGGCCGCACCTGCGGCATATGGAAGTTTCCAGGCTAAGGGTCGAATCGGAGCTGCAGCTGCCGGCCTACAACACAGCCACAGCGACACTGGATCCGAGCCGCGTCTGTGACCTACACCCCAGCTCCCAACAACGCCCGACCCTGGACCCCCTGAGCGAGGCCAGGGATTGAACCTCAATCCTCAGGAATAGTAGTCGGTTCTTATCCCACTGAGCCACAATGGGAATGCCTTATCCCCATTTTACAGATGAGGAAATGGAGGCCCAGAGAAGTGCCGGAACCCACCCAAAGGCCACCCAGTTTGTAAGTGGCCCATCGTAAGCTAATATATTTTTAGAAATCCCGTGACTATTTGCAGCCACAGCAGTTTGGTCGTGTGTCATTGCTGTCATACAGGTCGGTGTTGAAAACAGACCCTGGCTCTCGGGGTCCTGCTTTGGCCCCCGTCTGAGAGCCGTAGGACCTGGCGAGTGGGTCGCTCCTGCCGTTCTGGAGGCTGCAGCCCTCTTCTCGGTGCTGCCGGTGGGCAGGTTCTGCAGCCTCCCTGGTCCTTAGTCTCCTCAGCTGGGAAATGAACAGAAGCCCCATCTCATAGGCCTGTGTGGTGAGGCGTCCAGGAGAAACCTGCTTTGGGGGTTTGGGCAGAGCTTCTCGGTGGTCATCAGCTGCTGTTACTTTTATTGTTATTATTATCTTTATGTTTATTGATGGATTGAGTGGTTGCCCTGGTTTGCTTGGGACTGTCCTGGTTTTAAAACTAAATTCCTGTTCCTGTCGTGGCTCAGTGGAAATGAATCTGACTAGCATCCATGAGGACTCAGGTTCGATCCCTGGCCTCGCTCAGTGGGTTAAGGATCCGGCATTGCCACGAGCTGTGGTGTAGGCTGCAGATGTGGCTCGGATCCCACATTGCTGTGGCTGAGGTGTAGGCCGGCAGCTGTAGCTCTGATTCGACCCCTGGCCTGGGAACCTCCATATTCCGTAGGTGCAGCCCTTTTGTCTTGTTGACAAAAGACAACAAGACAATAAATAAACAGTACGACAATAACACAATAAACAAAATAAACTAAAAGTCCTGCATCCCAGGAAACCCCTCTGTCCTAGATAAACTGGGATGGTTGGTCACCCTACAGTTAAAATGCTTTTTTTTGTTTTCAGAGCACATTAAAAAAAAAACAAAAAAAAACAGAAGTATAGATGACTTCATACTGTTCTGTCGATTTCAGCTGTACAGCAGAGTGACCTAGTCATACCTGTAGATGCAGTCTTTTTCTCGTATTATCTTCCATCGTGTTTAAAGTGTTTATAAAAAATTTAGGCCCTGGAGTCAGCTGAGCCTAGATTTGAATCCCGCTCTGCCATTTCCTGGCTGTGTGACCCTGAGCAGGTCACTTACCCTCTCTGTGCCTCCATTTCCCCACCTCCAAAATGGAGAGTGATTGTAGTACCTTCCTCAGGATTTTTGTGAGGTCTAGATGGGCTCGTAAGTGAACCGGAAAGAGGCTGAGACCATGTTGAAGGCTGGGTCTGGAGCTCCGCGGCTCTCCCGCTCCCCCACAGCTGGCCCCGGCTTCCGAGTCAGGCTGGCTCCATCCTCTACCACATCAAAGTTCTCCCAGGGCCCCTTTATGGCAGAGTCTGCCAGGCCCCTGGTTCAGAGGCTGATTAGAGCAACATCCTATCTGGGGAGGTGCCCAGCAGAGGGGAGGCCCTGCTCCTGCAGCCCCTGCCCCTCCCACACAGCCCCTTGGGGTCCTCTTGGGGTGGGACAGAAGCCTCCACACCAGCATGACCCGGGACGAGCTGGTCAGCCTCTCCGTGCCTCAATTTCCTCCTCTCTAAACGGGGCTGCTGGAGTCTCCCCATGGGACACACAGGAGGGACCCTCCAGTCCTGGGCTGTATTAACGAAACGCGTGTTGGGCAGAACTGGGTCCCCAGCGGTGGCGTTTGAAATATTTTCCTTTAAACCAGCTGATGCTTTGAACACACACCAGCTCCAGGGCAGTGGTAAGACTGCGCCTCTCAAGAGGGGAGGCAGCGTTTATAGAAGTTGCTCTTTATTCTTAGGATGCTACAGACAGTGGCTGTGAGGGGCCTCTGTGCACTGAGCCTCCGCTGCCCCAGCCCGCCGTGCCGGGGGGCCTTGAGAATTAAATGGAAGAAACTAGGTGGCTTCTCAAGAAACGGGAGCTGCGAATTTTTAAAAATTAAAACTATACTTTTATTTATTTATGCTTGTAGATTGAAGTCAGGGTCTTGCGGAGATCTGGAAAGATTCCAAGTCATCCCCCAGTAGAAGGACCAGAGACACCACTCTCTGCAGACCGATTCGATCAGATGACAGTGATGACATTTTACTGAGCACCTACTGCATGCGAAAGCCCTAAAGTCCTTGCTGTCCTCTGGGTTTGCTCCAGGGGCTGACAGTATCCACAAGGGAGCTTGGACCTCCCTCAGCTTCGCTGTATCAGAATCTGGTCCCCCCCCCCCCCGGCCGGATTCTAAACCACACTGCAGTTTAAAAAATGTTGGTTTGGGTATTTTTCACTCCTTCAGTCCCCACAACTACCCCGTGAGGTAGAGCTGCTCAAAAAAGAGGAAACTGAGGCTGAAGCCATTTTGAGCTCAACCCTCCCGCTTCTGCTGCCTTAATTTCTCTTGCTTCACCAACTTGCCTTGTGCGCTCCTCCCTCAGCAAACCCAACAGTAAAGACAAAGCGAGTGTATGGTGATAGAGGTCAGAAGAGTGGCTCTCTTTGGGGGTTGTTCACTTGGAGGGAGCAGGACAGAGCCTTCTGGTGTGTTGGAAATGCTCCCTGTCTTGGTCCGTATGGCGATTACAGGGGGAATACATGTCACAAAGTCACTGGGTCGGTACTTCTCATTTATGCACTTTGCTCTATGTTATACGTCAGGAAAAAAAAATTTCGGGAGTTCTCTTGTGTTGCAGCGGTTAAGGATCTGGCATTGTCACTGTGGCAACTGGGGTCACCGCTGTGGTTCCAGTTCTTTCCCTGGTGCAGGAACTTGCACGTGCTGCAGGCACGGCAAAAACAAGTAAATGAAAATAAGTTTTCAAAAAAAAAAAAAAAGGAAACTGAGGCGTGGGGAAGCTCAGTAATCTGCCTAGGCTCACGCAGCCGGCAGAGGGTAGAGGAGTCTATGACAAGAGGCAGAGTCAGGATTCGAACTCAGGCCGCTAGGCACCAGAACCGAGCTCCTGACTGGCACGCTGTAGCGCTCCGCCTTGCGCCAGCTGAGAGCATGGGAAGGGAGCCGGTGATTCTGGCGCAGGGAGGCGGCCTCTGTGACGCCCCGATGGATTTGGATCTTCAGAGAGGAGAGGGCCTCGGCCAGCAGAGGAGCAGGTCTGGTCAGTCCCCAGCGCGCGCCTTCGTTGGCCCGTCCCCGCCCCGTAGCTGGTGTGAGGCCCCCGCCCTGTCCCTTGGCTCCAGCTTCAGGAGCTGTACGGGGACCTAGAAATGGCAGGCCCTCCTGGTCTCCTGGGAGACCAGGAGAGCAGGGAGATCTCAGCTGGTCCAGTGAGTAGCCCAAGAGCTGGCCAGGAGCAATTGGTAATTAGCGCCTGGTTACTGGAACCTGGTAGGGGCCATCTGTTGAATGAGATGCAATTAACGAAGAATAGGAACTAGAGACTCTCATACTAAGTGAAGTAAGTCGGAAAGAGAAAGACAAATACCATATGATATCACTTATATGTGGAATCTAAAATACGGCACAAATGAACCTTTCCACAGAAAAGAAAGGCACGGACTTGGAGAACAGACTTGTGGTTGCCAAGGGGGGCGGGGTGGGATGGACTGGGAGTCTGCGGTTAATAGATACAAAATAGTTGCCTTTGGAGTGGATAAGCAACGAGATCCTGCTATATAGCACTGGGAACTATATCTAGTCACTTGTGATGGAGCATGATGGAGGATAATGTGAGAAAATGAGTGTATGTATATGTATGACTGGGTCACTTTGCTATATGGTAGAAAATTGACAGAACACTGTATACCAGCTATAATGGAAAAAATAAAAATCAATAATAAATAATCATATTCCTTTAAAAAAAAAAAGAATAGGGGGAGTTCCTGTCATGGCTCAGTGGTTAATGAATCCGACTAGGAACCATGAGGTTGCGGGTTCGATCTCTGGCCTTGCTCAGTGGGTTAAGGATTCGGCGTTGCCGTGAGCTGTGGTGTAGATCACAGATACGGCTTGGATTCCACATTGCTGTGACTGTGGTGTAGGTTGGCGGCTGCAGCTCCGATTAGACCCCTAGCCTGGGACCCTCCCTATGCCACGGGTGTGGCCCTAGAAAAGGCAAAAAGGCAAAAAAAAGAATAGGAACAATCTTTCATTAATTAATCAACCCCCCAGTCTTTACTGAGCACCTCCTATGTGCCAGGTGCTGTACTAGGTGCTGGGGACCCAGGAGTGAGGAAAACAAAGTCCCTTCCCTGGTGAAGCTGATGTTCTCATGGGAATGATGGGGAGATAACAAGCGCCAGGGAGCAGGACCCGTCCAGGTTTTAACGCGCGCACCGTACAGCACTCCGGGGTGGAAACAAAGCAGAGGGGATGGTGGATGTGATAAAGAGGGACCTGGGGGAGCTTCTGCCTTCCCCTGGGTGCTCAGGAAAGGCTTGACTGGGGAGTGAAGCTGTGAGTGATGCTTAGGAGCAAGGACTGTGACACCGTGAGGGGAAGCGAGTTCCAGGAGGAAACTTCAAGTGCAGAGGCTGGGAGGTGAGAGGGAACTTCGCGAATCTGAAGTGCAGCAGGTGCTGGTGTGGCGAGAGGGGGTGACGAGGTAAGGAAGGTGCCGGGCACGTGGTGCAGGGCTTGGCAGGTAAAGGTGAGCAGGGGGCTTCCTCCTCGTGCAGCGGGCAGACCCGGGGGGCTACACGCAGGGCAGAAGTGTGGTCTGATTTATGTTCTAGATTGGGCTGCTCGGGTCAGAGTAGAGGGGCTGGCCTGTAGGAGTAGCCAGACTGATTAGGTGGCAGTTACTGGCAAAGGATGGTGGCAGCTCGGACCAGGAGATGGCAGGGAGAGAGGACGACACATTTAGGATGGTGATGGAGCTGGCTCAGACTTTAATTGGTGGCAGGGGAATGTGGAAGGTGAGGCTTTTTAGCAGAGGACTAGGTAGATCTTGACTGGTGTAACCTGGAAGGCTTCCTGGAGGAGGTGGAGGCAGTCAGGATGGGCGGGACAGGCTGCGGGACATTCCAGCAGCAGGAATCCCATGAGCGAGGGCAGGAGTGGTTCATGTGAAGGGCAGGAGATTGGCTTTCGTGACCTCCTTCCAACTTTTAAAGGTCACCAGATGAGCTCAGAGTTGTCCCTGGGGTTTCAAAGCTAGGCAAGAGATTAAGGGTCAAAGGTCTGGGTCACTCCCTTGAGTAGGGGCAAGAAGGCAGCTAAGGGAAAGTCAGGACATCCAGGCGGAGGAGTTCTGAGGCTCTTAGCCCTGGCCCTGGCTGGGGGGCAGGCCTGTCACCCACCCACCCTCCCTGGGCCTCAGTTTCCTCAGGCATCAGTTGGGGTCCCAGGGAGGTGCAAAGTGAGCGTGCTGGCGGCCTGGCAGGTTGGAACAGAGGGTGCCGGGCCAGGGCCAAGAGCAGCTTGGTTTGCAAGGCGGGCGCTTTCTGGGTGAGAACAGAGTTGTTTGAGGATGGGGTGGGGGAGGGGCTCGTCTTTTCTCTCCAGGCAGATGATTGAGGAGCCGGCACACGGAGAGGCAGTGAACAGAGGCAGCGCTGTGGGCCTCTTTTTGGGGGGATGGGGTGGGGAGAAGGAGCTAGGTCAGCTGTACGGGGCCACTTAATACCCATGAACTTGCAATTAAATGCGGAAGTGGGGGACAAGGGGGTGGTAAAAGGGGATATTGTTCCTAGCTCCTGAGAGGAGGGAGAGGAGGGCGGCTGGAGCCCTGGGGAAATGGCCAGCCTCCAACATGAATGGGCTTCAGTGTCCTGGGGGGGGCTGGGGGGGCAGGGGGCCGTCATTTGGCCCTTTGTCCTGCTCTGCTGGACCCAGCCACAAAGGCCAGCTTGATTCCCATTCGGCTTCTTTTGGGGGGCAGAAGCGGGGAGCCTTGACCCCAGCTTGGTCCCCTCCCAGAGTCCCCAGCAAAGATCTCCCTCTGGCCGTAGGGAGGGGCTCTCTAGAAATGCCCCCTCACCATGATTGAACTTTCTTTTTGCATGAAAAAATTTTAACTTTTTAAGGCATATCTTACATGCAAGATGTGCAATATTAAGTGTACAACCTGATGCATTTTTACATGTAATTTATCCATATAACCTTCGCCCACATCAGCTAGTAACTAGTGGCAGCACCCCAGGGTCAGTATCCCCAGAGTTTGAGTTCCATCATCGCAGATTAATTCTGCCTGTTTTTGAGCTTTAGGCAAAACGGAATCTTACAGTATATGCTCTTCTGTGTCTTTTAAATTGATTTTAAAACCTTATAACCATACATGTATATATAACTATACATATGTGTACTTAAAAATTATATATGTATACTATGTATTATCTTTATGTATATTGTATGTAAGAGATGCCATGGTTCACATTAACAAGGAATAGGTAGGGGTTCCTGATGTGGTGCGATGGGATCAGCAGTGTCTCTGCAGCACCAGGATGCAGGTTCGATCCCTGGCCTGGTACAGTGGGTTAAAAGGTTCGATCCCTGGCCTGGTACAGTGGGTTAAAAGGAAACGGCGTTACTGCGGCTCGAATCTCAGCCCGGGCCTGGGAACTCCACATGCCTTGGGGCAGCAGGAAAAGAAAAAAGGCATAGGTAATGCAGATTAAAAAGGTCAGCCTCCCCAAACTCTAGAGACAGTAAAAAGATAAGTAGTTGCCAGGGCTTGGGGCGTGGGGGGTGATGAAAGGTGGAGCATGGAGGAGTTTCAGGGTAGTGAATCTTCTCCGTGTGGTTAGCATAATGATCGATACGTGTCATCACGCATTTGTCCCAACCTGCAGAATGTACACCACCAAGAATGAGCCTTAATGTAAGCTGTGGATTCTGGGTGATGATGCATCGACGCATGTTGATTGTAACAGGTGTACCCTCTGGTGGGGGTGTTGATAATGGGAGAGTCTGCTTCCATGGGGGGCAGAAGGTATAGGAGGCATGTCTTGTACCTTCTGCTCCATTTTGCTGTGAACTCAAAACTGCTCTTAAAAAAAAAAAAATCTTGGAGTTCCCGCTGTGGTGCTGTGGGTTAAGAACCTGGTGTTGCTGCAGCTGTGGCATAGGTCTCAGCCGTGGCTCAGATTTGAACCCTGGTCCAGGAACGTCCATAGGCTGTGGGGTGGCAAAAAAAAACTCAAAAAACCAAAAAACAACAACAAACCAAAACAAAAACCTTAAAAAAAAGTCAGCCTCCCAGTCTCCTCCCCAAAGTCAGCTGCTGACCTTGGGCCCTTCAGACAGAATGGACATGCCCCTTTTGTTACATGAAAGTGGTAGCTCATTGTACTCACATTTCTGCACTTGGCTTTGTCCCCCTTTCCACCCTGTGTCATGGAGGTTGTTCCGTAATAGTACGTAGAATTCTGCTGGATGGACGCATGGTGGTGTTTTTGTTTTTGTTTTTACTTTTTTTTAAGCTGATCTCTGGATGCACACAAAGTTGTTCCCATCTTTTGCTGTTACAAATGATGGTGCGACAGACACGGGCCTCTTCATACCTGCAGGTTCACTTATTTCTAGGAAGAGAATTTCTGGGTGAAAGGGTATATGCATTTGTTTGTTTATTATTTACTTGACTCTTTCCTTCCAGTTTTATTGAGATGTAATTGACATGCAGGACCGGTTAAGTTCTGGATGTGCCGTATAAGGACATGACTAGCATACATGAAGTGATTGCCATGATACATAATCATGAAGTGATTACCACGGTAAGTTGAGTGAACATCCAGCATCTCCTGCAGATAATGAGAGAAACAAAAAAAAATTTTTTCCTTGTGTTGAGAGCTCTTAGGGTTTACCTTCATAAATAATGTAAAGCGATTGTCAATTGTATTAAAGATCATATTGTACATCCTACCTCTAGTATTTCTGTATCTTATAAGTGGAAGTTTGCACCTTTGGCCAAACTCTCCCCACTACCCCCCTGCCTCTGGTAACTATGAATCTGATCTTTTTTTCTGTGGGTTAATTTGTTTTTTGAAGTGTAATTGACCTGCAACACGACGTTAGTTCCTGATGCACAGCATAGTGATTTGATATTTCTCTACATTACGAGTGATCACCCCAGAGGGTCTGTCCATGAATAATATTTCATTTATCTTTTTAAAAATTTTTTTTCTTTTAGATCTGCATCCATGTGGTATATGGAAATTCTCAGGCTAGAGGTCAAATTGGAGCTGCAGCTGCTGGCTTACGCAACAGCCACAGCAATGTGGGATACTTAACCCACTGAGCGAGGCCAGGGATCGAACTCGAATCTTCATGGATACTAATCGGGTTCGTGACCTCTGAGCCACAACGGGTACTTCATTCATCTTTAATTACCTGACAGATATGAATATAATCGCCTTGTAGAAAATTAAACCATTATGAACGAGTGAACCCTCTCCTTCCTACCCCTGGCTGCCTCCACCTCTAGCTTCTCTTGTTACTAGTCTGCTGTGCGGCATTCTGGATCTTTCCCGTGTGTCTGTGTCATTGATGTACATAAATTTGAACCTGTGGAAGAGATAGGGCATATTTTTAGTGATATGCACTTGTTTAAATAAAAGGCCTCAAACTGAGGCTGTGGAGCAGGTGTTTAAAGCTGTAGGCTCTACATTATGGAAAACAGTATGGAGGTTCCTCAACAAACTAAAAATAGAGTTATCACATGATCTAGCAATCCCACTCCTGGGCATATATCCAGACAAAGCTTAATTTGAAAGGTACATGCACCCCTGTGTTCATAACAGCACTATTCATGATAGCTAAGACATGGAAACAACCTAAATGTCCACCGGCAGATAAATGGATAAAGAAGATTGTGTGTGTGTGTGTGTGTGTATAATGAAATGTTACTCAGCCATAAATAGAATGAAATAATAACATTTGTAGCAACACGGATGGACCTAGAGATTATCGTACTAAGTGAAGTAAATCAGAAAGAGAAAGACAATACCATATGATATCACTTATGTGTGGAATGTAAAATACCACGCAAATAAACATATCTGTGAAACAGAAACAGACTCACAGACATAGAAAACAGATTTGTGATTGCCGAGGGGGTAGGCAGTGGGGGAGGGAGGGACTGAGAATTTGGGGTTAGCAGATGCAAACTAGTACGTATAGGCTGGATACACAACAGGGTCCTACTGTCTAGCACAGGGAGCTATGTTCAATATTCTGTGATTAAACCATAATGGAAAAGAATATGAAGATGAGCACATACATGTATAACGGAATCACTTTCTGGTACAGCAGAAATGAACACATACGTTGTACATCAACAAAACTTCAATAAACTTGAAAAATAAAAGGGCTGTAGGCTCTGGAGCCAGGCTCCTGGTTTTAAATTCTAGCTCCACCCGTTTACCTGTTCCCTGAGGGTAAACTGCTGGGGTCACCTGGCATCACAAAGCTTTGTTCACTGACTCTTTTCCTGGAGGATCTTTCTGTGTTGTTGTACACAGTTCTAGCTCATTCCTTCTAACTCCTGCCTGCTGTTTCACAGGACAGTGATAGTGGAGTTTATACATCCATTCCCCTTCATAGGTGTCTAGGAGGGTTTTTTTTCCTTCTTTATCAGGAGGTCTCAGCCTTAGCACAGTTGAGTTTAGGCGGCATGATTGTTTGGCGTAGGGGGTGGCTGGTGCATTGCAGGGCATTGAGCAGCATCCCTGGTCTCTACCCACCAGATGCCAGTAGTGCCCCCCGCCCCCAGCTGTGACAACCAAAAACGTCTCCAGACGTTGCCAAAGGTAGTGCCGGAAAATGCTGCAGGGAGCATCCTTCTCCAAGCCTCACTGGGCACTTCGCCAAGGTCATCATCATGGTGACCTGTTCCACAGATGAAGAAATGGAGGCCCAGAGAAGTCGAGTCATTTGCTTGAGGTCACACAGCGAATACATGGTGGGACCAGGATTGGAGCTCATGCTTCTTCCCATTTTGAGGGGGGCACCCATCAAGTGCCAGGCACAGTTTTCGGCTGAGCTGGGTGTATAATGGGTGACAGGACAGACCCAGTCCCCTGCCCTCGTAGAGCTTGCATTCTTGTGGGAACGACAGACCGTCATCTCATAGATTCCCTGACTCAGGTGACGTTGGCAGGTGAGCGTAAGGAGACAGTCATAACGACGGTCCCACCGGACATAGTTTTATAGTGTTAACTGAGGTATAGTGAGGGTTGCAGACATCAGTTACTCTTCTAAAGAGTTTCACAGGATGAACTCATTGACTTCCCACCAAAAAAGCCCTCTGAGGTGCCATTAGTCTTATGCCCATACTGCAGATGGGGAAACTGAGGCACAGAGGATTCAAATCCTTTGCCAGGAAGTGGCAGGGCAGCTCCTAGAACCTGGGGTGCTAGAAATCTGAACCACTGGGCAACCTACCCTCTTGGTCCCTCCTGGACCTACTTCCTGGGTGGTTGTGAGGGTCGCCTGGGTTAAGACAGTGTCACTCGATGTGGTTTGCATAGAAGTGAGGACAGAAACGGAGAGTAAACGCTTAAAGTTTTATAGCAAAGTTGACAGAGTAATTTTATGCCAGTTTAGTCCAGTACTAGAAAAACTAGGCTTGGAGTCTGTCTTTTTCCTGGGTTTTTCTAATACTTCACTTTCATTACAGTTTACATGAGTGTTAGTCTCCAACAGATTAGAAGCTGAAGAGAAAAATCCTGCTTCCCAATGGATAGTTGGAGCAGTGCTGCATTAGGCTGGGGAGAGTGCTGAGAGCAGACCCTGGCCCGGAACTGGAAGTTTTTTTTTTTCTCTTTTTAGGGCCGTACCCACGGCATATGGAGGTTCCCAGGTTAGGTGTCTAACAGGAGCTGTAGCCGCCGGCCTACGCCACAGCCACAGCAACGCGGGATCCGAGCTGCGTCTGCAACCTACACCACAACTCAAGGCAACGCCAGATCCATAGCCCACTGAGTGAGGCCAGGGATCGAACCCGCAACCTCCTGGTTCTTAGTCGGATTCGTTAACCACTGAGCCATGACGGGAACTCCGTAACTATAAGCTTTATCATTGACCTGTTATGCTGACATTTGGTTCTCTCCATATAAGCTCCTTACGCCTAGGAGCTAGAGCAAGCTGAGGGGGGTCTTCTTCCCATTTAATGGATGAAAACAGCAAGGTCCAGGCAGTTTAGGTATTTAGGATTGGCCGACAGGGTCTGGATGCTGGGGCCTTTTCTTTGCCTGACCCTGCCTATGATTTTCACTGCCTCTCTCCAACCCAGGCAGCTGGATAGGCCCTGACCTTCAGGTCTCTCCGTGGAGGTGCGGTTGGCTAACAGCATGGAGCCCTGGTTAAGCGGGTCGTAGAGAGACACAGGGCTTCCTTGGGGACTGTAGGCGGCTGGGGCCCCTCTTGGGGAACCATCCCAGGCTTCTCATCAGCCCCTCTCTTTGTCTCCGTGGCTATGGCAACCTGGCTGGATACTTGGCACATCCAAGCCCAGCCCCCAGCCTGACCAGCCGGCTTCCCCCTTGGCTGAGGTCGCCCTGGCAGGCTCCTGCCTGGCTGAAGAAGCGGCCCCCGCCCCCAGTCCCTGCTTCCCACTGATGGGGGCTCCTGGGCAGGGCTGGTGCTGCCCTGCCGTGTGGGAAGGACTGCAGACACAGGCCCCTCAGGGGTCTCCCCTCCGCGTCTGGGCCTCTTCACTGCTGGCTCCGAGCACGCTTGTGTTCATTCTCCCCGTTTGCTTTCTGTCCCCAGCCCTGCCTCCTGCCTCCAGCCTCCTCCTGGGCTCTCTGTCAGCCTGGCTCTGTCCCTTCCCTTTTCTCTCTTCTCGGTCACAGTCTCTGTTTCTTTCCACTTGTCTCTGCCTCTCTCTCTTTATGGCTTCTCGTGTAGCATTTGCAGGTTGCCCCCTGCCTCGGGGTGGGGCTGCCTCAGAGCCCCCCGGTGCAGGACCCCCGTGGGGACCCCATGCTCAGAGAAAGGACCACATTCTATAGAGGCTTGTTTGCAGAAAAGCTGCAGCTCCGGCCCCTACCAGCCTAGTGAGATTCTGCTGCCCCAGACGGGGTAAGGACTATTTTCCCATTGGGCAATGGGAGCGGTCCTCTGGCCGTCGGGGGTGGGGGGTCCTCCTGTTGAGTGAAGGGGTCCTCTTCCTGCTGCCCGGTGGGTAGGCATCCTTCTCTAATGGGATGCCCCCCCGGTCAGACCCTCCCGGGGGAGCTGAGCTGCTGGGCCCTCTTTGGTCTGACATCCGAGCCAGCCACAGCAAGGGCTGGGGCTTGGAAAATTTAGAATGTTTTCTTCCCATGCACCTGAGAGAGGGCCATTTCCCACTGTGGGTCATTAAAGTCATTATTTATTAATGGCCACAGCTGTCCCTTTAGATATGAATAAATAATGCTCCCCTGCGATGCCCTAGATTGTGAGAGCTTGAGGACCTTAGAGGGATCGTCTCAGTCTGGCCTTTGACTGGAGCCCAGAGAGAGGAAATGATTTGCCTGGGTGAGGCCTGCCAGCCCAGATGCCGGCAGGTTGACAGGGAAAGCAGTCGGGTGTAAGACAAATTACATCACGCTCACCACCTGTCTTTTTGTTTTTCCACCGCTGGCATCAGCATGGTTATCTTTAATCTCCCTGTGCCTTGGTTCTTTTCATCTAATAAACAGAGATAAGAATATTCGTCTCATAGATAATTTCTTAAACATTTTTTTAATTTAAAATGAGATGCAATTCACATACCACAGAACATGCCCTGTTAACTGTTTGGAGTTCCCGTTGTGGCTCAGCTGGTTATGAACCCGACTAGTATTCCATGAGGTTGTGAGTTCGATCCCTGGCCTTCCTCAGTGGGTTAAGGATCCGGCGTTGCCACAAGCTGTGGGGTAGGTCGCAGATGCGGCTCGGATCCCGCGTTGCTGTGGCTGTGGTGTAGGCCGGCAGCTGCAGCTCCCATTCAACTTCTAGCCTGGGAACTTCCACATGCCCCGGGCACGGCCCTAAAAAGCAAAGCAAAAAAAAAAAAAAACACCTTTCACTCCAATGGCTTTTATATGCTTTCAAGGTTATGTGTCATCACTGCTTTTTAATTCTAGAGCATTCCATCATTCCAAAAGAAACCCCAAACACTTTAGATATCCCTTTCCATCCAGGCACCTTCCCCAGCTGGCAACCACTGATCTATTTACTGTCTCTTTAGATTTGGCCATTTCATATAAATGGGATCAAACCACGTGTGGCCTTTTGTATCTGGCTTCTTTCACTTAGCATGGTGTTTTAAAGGTTCACCTCTGTTGTAGATGTGTCGGAGCTGCGTTCCTTTTTATGGCTGAATAATACTCCATTATCTGGATAGATCCCCTTTGTTATCCATTCTTCACTCGAAGGACATTTGGGTTGTTTCTCCTGTTTGGCTGTTGTGAATAATGCTGCTTTGAATGTTTGTGTGCATGTTTTTGTTTGAACGTAGGTTTTTTCATTTCTCTTGAGTATATACCTAGGAGTAGTCTCATAGATTTCTGGGGAAAACTTTTTTCTTTTTGTCTTTTTAGGGCTGCACCCATGGCATATGGAAGTTCCCAGGCTAAGGGTCGAATCAGAGCTGTAGCTGCTGGCTTACGCCATAGCCACAGCAACGCCAGATCCGAGCCGTGTCTGTGACCTACACCACAGCTCATGGCAATGCTGGATCCTTAACCCACTGAATGAGGCCAGAGGTCGAAACTATGTCCTTATGGATGCTAGTCAGATTCGTTTCTGCTGAGCCACATCAGGAACTCCAGGAAAATTAAGTGAGTCCTTAAAAGTACAACTCATGTGAGTTCCCGTTGTGGCTGAGTGGTAACAAACCTGACTAGTATCCATGAGGATGTGGGTTCAATCCCTGGCCTCACTTAATGGGTTAAGGACCTGGTGTGCTGTGAACTGTGGTGTAGGTCGCAGACGTGGCTCAGATCCCGAGTTGCTGTGGCTGTGACCAGCAGCTGTCACTCTGATTTGACTCCTCGCCTGGGAACTTCCATATGTCACTTCCATATGTGGGCGTGGCCCTAAAAAAGACCAAAAAAAAAAAAAAGGGTACAATTCTTAGGGCAGGTACAGGAGTAGCAGGTACTAGATATGCGCTTGCTCTTATTGTTACAAAACAGTGCCTCTAGCCGTTGGCCTTGATGTTGGAGAGGTAGCAATGTTATTTAACATAAATTATTGAGTATTTCCTGGCAGCACCCATTCTGTGGGTGTATTCCTCTTACAGATGAGGAAACTAAGGCACAGAAGCATTAATTGGCTCATGGTCACACAATGGGGACATGGCAGAGCTCAGATAGCAGTGAGCCTGGCGGGCTGGCTCCAGAGCTCAACTGTGCTGACCCTGTGCCCTTTGGAGAATCAGAGATCACATGTCGCATGTCCTGTTTAAAGGGGCAGCTGCTCCTGATCCCGGGGCAGCACTTCCCGTGCGGGAACACAAGCCTCCTAGTGCCAGATCTCTTGACTTTTAAAAGACGTTTCTCAACAGCCGGAAATGTGGAGTTTTGGGTATGAAATCACTCGATTTTTAAAGGTTGGCAACTTAGTCATATTTTTAACAAACATTGTGTTGGCCAAACAAAACACGGCTGCGGGCCAGCCCTGTGGGTTGCCAGTTTGCACACTGCACCCCTGGGGTGACTCGGTGGAGGGGAGGACGTTGCTGGGCACTGACCTTGACTTCGGGCATTTCCGGACCTTGGGTTCCCACCTTCCCTGGGGGTTTCGGGTTCATGGCTGTGCCAGTCGTGTTTAAATCTGGCCCCTCATTGGCATGGCGGGCTGGTTGAGGGCCCCAGTGACATCCGGGATCCCTTCCTCTCACCCCCAAGGTCATAAATCTTGCTCATGATGGGTGTTCTGTGTTCGGCTCCTGCCTTTGACTCTAGGCGTGAACCGCCTTTCTGCAGCTGCAGGCTGCCTGGCATGTCCGGGCCTGGGATCTAGAGGCAATTTCTGGTTCAAGTCTCAGCCCTGCTCCTTCCCACCTGTGACCTTGGGCAGGTTGTTTAACCTCTCGGTGCCACCGTTTTCTAATTTGTACGTCTGCAGAATGGGGCTAATACATTATTTCAGGGATTAATACGTAAGTGGTGATCAGTGTGCACTTGGAGCCTGGCTGGTATAAAATGGTATCGTGGTGTGCGGACTTGGGTTCCAGACTCCCAGGATTCGAATCCCAGCTCTGCCACTCACCAGCAGGGTGACCTTGAGGTAGGTGACCTTTGTGCATCAGTTCCCTCATCTGTCAAACAGGTGATAATAATACCTCCGACATGGGGTTGATGTAGCACGTAGGATGGCGCCTGGCACATGGTAGGAACCCACTAATGCCAGCCACCGTTGTTACACACAAACAAATGCACAGACGTGCAGACACACGCGGTAACTGCCAAGCCTTTGCCATCTGGCAGAAACAGCGCCAAGGTGACTATTTCTGCGTGCGTATCTCTGTTTTCTGCAGGGAGTGATGTTAGTGTGTGTGTGTGTGTGTGTATGTGTGTGTGCTTATGCATGTGTGCACGTGAATCTGCACAGTCCTGAGCCAGCTAGCCGGGTGCTATTTTCTGCATACGCATCGCCATGCATTAATAGAGTGCATACATTAGGCGTGCGGGGCTTGCTCTCTTCCTGGCACATTCCTGGAAAGAAACCCACGCTGGGGTTCTCGGGGCAGTAAACCCAGCCCCCTGAGCAG
Source organism: Catagonus wagneri (assembly GCA_004024745.2). NCBI lineage: Eukaryota > Metazoa > Chordata > Mammalia > Artiodactyla > Tayassuidae > Catagonus > Catagonus wagneri. The sequence continues at coordinate 8,039,981 of PVHT021183543.1, forward strand.
CCAGTCGTGTTTCAGCTGATGGGAGAGAGTGGGCGCTGATGGGGGCAGGTGGACACGGGTGGCGTGTGAATGGAGGAAATACTTGCTGCTCCAGACGTCAGGATGTGCTGCGGGCTGGGCTTTGGGCTGTGACTATGACCCTGCGGGCTGTGGCCTTGAGGAAGGGCTCTGGGATCTGACTTTTACTCTTTCTGCGTTCAACGCTGGCCTGGCACCCCCAGCAGACCCCGAGCTTTTCTGTGCCTCTGCTCACCTTTGCTTTCTTCTCCGCGGCATATTGCAGGCGCTAATTTAGGCAAAAGCTCCTTGGAGGCTAAGAAAAGCTGAAGCATGCAGAATGAGCACAACAGAATGTAGCTATCTGGAGAGGCAGCCTGGGCGGCTGAATTTAGCTTCTCCCTACCTTATGCCCCTCCCCCCAACTCCTGTTCTTTTTTTCCCTGTTAAACTTCTCAGGTTCCCTTGTTGCCCACTGCCCTCCTTTTTCCTTTGAGCCTGTCGGGCGTGGAACCCTTTCTTTCCCTCTTTGCTCTTTCATTCCTTGAAAACTTTCTGGGGAGGCCGGTGGGACTTCAGGCTGCTTCTGAAAGGGTGAAGTGGTGAGCTTTGCGGTCTTTTTCCTGTCCTGGACCTACGATGGATTCGGTAACCTCTGACCGTCAGCTGGCACGTGTCAAGCACTTAGGGTGTTTTAGGCCGTGTGCTGGGCAGCCTGCACACGGGAGCTCCCTTATTCCTTCCAGCCACTTAATAGAGGTAGTTGGTATTGTTCCGTTTTACAGCCAAGGGAGCTGGGGCACAGAGAGGGTATGCCACCTGTCCAGGGTCCCACAGCAAGGAAGGCTAAAGCAGGATGGGACCCAGTAGTGCGGTTCTCGGGCTCCTGGCTCTTCATCACGGCACTCTACTGCTTCCTTTGCTGATGGCTTGATTCAGTGTATTTACTGAGCCCTTACTGTGGGCGAGGCCCATTTTGCTCCTTCTTTGATCCCTTTCGCTTCATTCTTTTTCTCCTCCTTCCCTGCCTCCTGTCTGTCTGTCCATCCATCCATCCATCTTTCTGAAGACCCGCTGCAGTGTCAGTCATGATTTTCGACACCTTCATATACCGGCCGCAACATTATTTACTCAGTACTTACTTTAACTTGGTTTGAGCCTCCTCCCTTTTAAAACTCATTCGTCTCCTCTTTAGTAATAATGTTCATGAATCGTGGATTTGATACGAAAGTTATTCAGGTCACGATCAAGATTACTCATGACGGCTGCTGCTAGGGCCGACCTGGGGAGTCCTGTCACAAGGTGAGACAGAGCTCATGGCTCCACACCAGGCCCGGAGTGGCTGGGTGTCATTCCCACTAGGACCTCACAGCTGGAGGGCAGCGGAGAAGGTGCCGTGCATGGCAGAGAACTCTGGGAGGTCACCAGAGATCACCGCTGTGTCAGAGGTGACATTTGAGCTGGAACCCAGTGTAGGATTTTGGGGTTTGATTCTTTTTTTTTTTGCTTTTCAGGGCTGCACCTACAGCATATGGAGGTTCCCAGGCTAGGGGTCTAATCAGAGCTACAGCCGCTGGCCTACGCCACAGCCACAGCCACAGCAACACCAGATCAGAGTCGCGTCTGTGACCTACACCACCGCTCATGGCAGTGCCGGATTCTTAACCCACTGATCGAGGCCAGGGATCGAACCCGCAATCACATGGTTCCCAGTCGGATTCGTTTCCGCTGTGCCACGGCGGAAACTCCCGGGTTTGATTCTTTAAATTTTTTAGATACTGGTAAATCTAAATTTTTTTCCTTTTTTCAAAACAAATTTTATTGTTGATTTAATGTTCTGTCAATTTCTGCTGTACGGCACAGTGACCCAGTTTTATATGTATATACACATTCTTCTTCTCGCATTATCCTCCTGTTTTTTTGAGTTCCTGGTAATGGGTGGGTGCTGGGCTTATGGGGTTAGGGCGTGTTGTTCCTGATTTTATTGGGTTCACATTTGGGGGGCTTGGAGTGGGTGGGAGACAGAAACTGAAGGAATGAGGCACGGGTCACTTCAGGCTGTGTGAGGGCTGTGAAACGGTAACAGCAGCTGGGGTTGGTAGTCCGCGGTGGGTCTGGATGGGCTCTGTTAGCTGGGCACGCAGGGAAGCCCTGGCAAGGAGGTGGCATTGTCACTGAGCCATGGGAAGGAGCGACTGTATAGAGTTCTTAGAGTTGTGTGGGCAAAAGAATAGCAGGTGCAAAGGCCCTGGGGTTCACGGTGGGTATAAAGAGCAGTGAGTGAGTGGGCAGACACCTGGGGCCACATCTTTGCTGGCTAGGTGAGGGACTGAGAGCAGAGGAGGAACGTGAGTGGATTTTATATTGAAGCGGTCTCTCTGTTGCTGTGTGCACTGGAGCAGGATGGGGCAGCGGGCAGAGGCGCTGCCGTGGTTCAGGTTGGAGATGATGGTGGCCTTGACCAGTGAGGTGGCAGAGAGGAGACAGGTATTTAGAAGGTGGGGCTGGAGTTCCCTTCGTGGCACAGCGGAAACAAATTAACTGGGAACCATGAGGTTGCAGGTTTGATCCCTGGCCTTGCTCAGTAGGTTAAGGATCAAACATTGCCACGAGCTGTGGTGTAGGTTGCAGGCGCGGCTCGGATCCCACATTGCTGTGGCTCTGGCGTAGGCCGGCGGCTATAGCTCCGATTGGACTCCTAGCCTGGGAACTTTCATATGCCGCGGGTGCGGCCCCAAAAAGACCAAAAAGTAAAAAAGGTGGGGCCAACAGAATTTGCTGATGGTTGGTTGTGCGGGGAGACCCAGGTGTTGGGGGATCTAGGGTGAAGCAAGGCGGGGATACCTCTTAGGGGCTGACCTTGAACTTGCCAGGCCCTCACTCACCCCCCTCTCAGCCGGGTTTGGCCTGAGCATCTAAGTTGGAGGCTTCAGGAGGCAGCGAGGTCTTCCAGCAAGAGCGCAGTGAGGGAGGAGTCACAGAGCATCTATGGTTCCCTTGGTGGCCCGGGGACCCCCCTCCTCTGAGCTCTGCACAAGCGGGTGTTTGAAGGGTCCGCCTCCTTCTATTCATCTGTGCCCTGATGCTGAAGCTCTCTTCTCTTTCACGGCCAACTATAACTGGTCCATGCACGAGAGAGGATTGCCCCAGATGGGTTGTGAGGCTGCATTCATTCATTCCCAGACTGCCTACCACTGAAGGTGCTGTGGTCTCTAGGTGCTACGATGGTGAATGAGGCCAGGAGTCCCCACCCTCATGCAGCTTGCATTTGGGTGGGAGGACAGACAGTGAACAGATTAAATACACAGAGAACCAGCTAGTGAAACCTGCTCACTGCAGAAAAATAAGACAGGGCCTGGGATAAGGGGTTCTGGGTGGGGGTAAGGGGAGTGAGCTGCTCTTAGGCTGAGTGAGGGTGGCTTCACGGAGGTAGTGATGTTTGAACACAAGGCTTTATTTAGGAAGTTAGCCGTGGTAGCATCTGGGGGAAAGCGTTCCAGGCTCCAGTGACTGGTGAATGCTAAGGCCGTGGGGCAGGGGGTCGTGCTGGTGTGGGCGGGCTGCTGGCGAGGAGAGTGTCTGGAGGTGAGGTCTGAGGTGGCCTTGAGGGCCAGAGTGAGCACAAGGGACTTGATTCTCAGTGGGGCGGAGGCCACAGGAGCCCTTGGAGCAGAGGAGGGACGCGATCCGATTCAGGACTCAGAGAGGCTGAGGCTGCTTGACCGGACATCAGAGCAGTAGCTGAGGGGGACAGTGTGAAAGAGCAAAGGAGCCCCGAGTTGTCGGGGGCTGGAGTGCTCCCTGCAGGCGTAGGTCTGGAAGAGGGGAGGGTGGGCAATTCCTGGCAGTGGATGGGGGGGTGCAGTGTCAGGGTTTTGGGTGTCTGTGTGGGCGCTGGCTGATAGCCTGGCTCTGCCATGGTCAGGCGGTGTGACCCTGCAAAGGGACTTAGTCCTGTGCAGTTCGGTTTCCTTATCTGGAGCATGAGGCTGATAACAGTACCTACCTTTGAGGGTTTTGAGAGGATTAAATGAGATACTGCATCAAAGTGCTCAGCCCATCCTGAGCTCTCAGGAAGAGCTTACCATGGATATGCTCCTCTTCACCCCCCCACCTCCCTTCTCCTCCTCCCTTTTCCTCCCCCCACCTCCTTTTCCAGAAAAGCACTGTGGCGAGGAGGAGAGTCAGAGCCTGGGGCTCGCAGCAGGTAGTGCTGGCAATGATGCTGGTTGGGGACGTTGGAAGCTGTTGCCAGATTTCATTGTGAGGTTGGGTGAAGCTGGATGTCTCACCCATGACACCTAAAGGACTTGCTTCATTCTGAAATGGTGGTTATTTGGAAGGAGTGTAGACACGCTTGGACTTCTAAGTTCCCAGCTGAGGTCAGGGTTTTATTTAATCTTTGGATGGTGGACTCTCTGTGTAAATGACTGAAAACCCAAACCAGACTGACTTAAACAAGAGAGGAAGTGTAATAGCTCATGCCGCTAGGACATCATCTTCAGGTATAGTTTGATCTAGTTGCGCAGTATATGTCTATTTCACGGCCCTTCCCGTTGCCTTCATTCTTGTGCCCTGTGTGGCTCGGGTAGAGGTCAAATGACACCCTTCAAGCAACACTGGGTGCTTTACTATAAAAAGGGGAAACAAGAACTGATGGCAAGAGGCAGGATGCCCGCAGAGCTTATTTGAAAGAGGGGAAAGTCCTGTGTGAGGTGGGGGTGGGTGGGTCTTTGGGTCGAAGCCCAGTGTTCCGCAACTGAGATTTCTGAAGGACATCTGAGGGCTGCTCTCATGACTCATTCTTGGATGAATTCACTTCACCCAGGTTACATCATATCCTCCAACATCTGTCCTCCATCCTGCAAAAGGCTGTAGGACACTGCCTGCCTGGTCCTTGGGTGGTGGCGAACAGGGTTACATGGTCGATGCGGTCTTAACAGTAAAATGTTCTCGGCTTTACGGAACAATTCCCACAGGGCTTTAAAACACATCAAGTGAATTACAGGTTCCATTTGGGTCCCTTCTCCAGCATTAGAGGTTTGGTGTCTGGGTGCGTTCATCGCAAAGCCTCTGGCCGTCCGCAAGTTACATTTAGTCACCACATCGGCAGTTTTCTGAGTTTTTCTTTCCCTGGGTATTTGTGCCTTCCTTAATTTTTAGGTTTCTCAGAAACAAAGAAAATAAAACAAACCACAGTCGTATTTCCAGACCCCAGCATCTGGTGGCCACTTGTAATTTGGGGTTGTTTGATCATTCTTCAAACTTACAGACTTAAAAAATGTAACATTGGGTGTTTTTATATGTTAAAGTTTTTTTTCCCCCCTCTTTAAAACATTTTGCAGCCAGGTTTCTTTAGGGATTTTCTTAGTCCTTCCTCTACTCTCCAGATCTGCTTATAGAATTCCTTGCAAAAATGGGTTTTTTTTTTTTCCCCTGACCTTTCTATACAGCTATAAATTGTGAGCAGCAGAAAGAGGAAATGAGCTAGAAAAGCGCTCAGGTCTTTGAAACAGTCTCTTGCGGACCCTGACTGGCCGGAGGCTCTGCTGCCAGTGGACACCTGGACCCCCACTGCCCCTTCAAACACTTGTTATGTGTGATGTTTTGGAATCAGCCTTTTTTTTTTTTAAATAAAGGACCTTTAGGATGCCTTTTTTTAAATAATGATTTTTATTTTTTCCATTATAACTGATTTAGAGTGTTCTGTCAAATTTCTGCTGCACAGCAAGGTGACCCAGTCACACATACATGTGCACATTCTTTTTTCTCACCTCATCATGCTCCACCAACAAGTGACCAGACATAGTTCCCAGTGCTATACGGCAGGATCCCATTGCTTATCCGTTCCAAAGGCTAGAGTTTGCATAGGACACCTTTTAATAGAACCCATTGAATGGTTGGAACTGACTTTTACCTCATGATGAGGTTGGTATATTCAGAGGTGACCTGTCGTTCTGGGGTCGGGACAAGCAAACGCAGGTGTCAGTGTTGCCAGGGTTAAAAGAGTTCTCTCTGTCCCTCTTAAGGATACTGGGGCAGGGGAGCGTCCCAAATGGCCTTCCGCCCGGCTTTGCTAGACTTGCCGGCCACTGCTGGGGGCCCCAGAAATGAATCTCCAGAGGGGTCATCAGCGTGCCCTGCTCAAGGGGGCTTCTGAGAGGTTCTCGCGTGTGTGGTGGGCAGGGCGCTGGGCTCTGACTGATCCCGGGCGACCTCTTGCGCTTTCCACCCTCCTCTTCCCCTGCCCCGCTTGCGCTCTGCTTTCCGAATCCTCGAATCCTCGCTGTGCACCACTTGGCGCTCTGCCTCTGCAAGTAAGGTCTTGGGTCACAGGTGCTCCTGTCTCCGCAGGATGGGCTCCAGAAGGCGACTGGTTTGCTTCCTCTAAGGATGCGCTGGGTTTTAGGTTTCGTTAGTCGTTACTCACATGTCCTGCAAAGGGGTCTCCCCACTCGCCCTCCCCCCTCCAGCGTGGCTCGAGATCCCTTCCCAGGGGACTTTGTACGAACCTACCTTCCTGGGTCTGCGAGTGGCACTCACCTCCCCCGCTCCAACCCCTTCCTCTGTCTGGAGGCCCCCCACCCCGCTCCCAGTCCTGCCTCATTCTTGCGGGACCCTCTTTCCCAGGATCCTCTGAACCCACCCCTCCCCTCAAGTACCCGCCGTAGAGGGGCCCTCCCTCGTCACCCTGGAGGAAGCCCACCTTCCCGGCTTATCCTTCCTCCTGGCACCTCTCTGGGTCCGTCAGGATGTCTGTCTGCCCGTGTCTCCTTCCACTATGGGCTCTAGGGTTCTCTGCTCCTGCTCGGCTGTTGCCTGGCCCATGATTGTGGAGCGAATGGGGTGGATGTGCTCAACCTTTTTTCTTCTGCTGGGACCCTGGGAGAGCAAAAAACTCAGAGGCGCACAGGCTTAAAGTGGGCCTGATTATCAGGGGAGGTGAAATCTTGAAGGCTGGCCCTAAAAGCCCAGAGAGGATGGCTGGTGGAGATGAGCCTTGCCACTGCCCAGGGGCCAAGGGTCACTTCCGCAGGGCGAGAGGAGGCACCCCAGAGTTTGCATCTCAGCAGACTCCTAAACTTGAACTTGCCGAGACAGCTCAGCTTCTCTGGTGCCAGGCCCCCTGGAAGGGTTTTGGGAGACCTGGATGGCACAGTGGCTGGACCTAAGCCTGAGTCTCACCGAGGAGGCGGTGCCCCAAAGCGAGTTTCTTGGGGCGGAGTGGATAGCAGTGGGGGGCCCAGCGGCTCTTCGTGTCCTTTTCGTTTTTCATGAAAGAGTCTTAATGGTGCTCCCTCGTCCTATGGGCCCCCACCTATTATTGGTGGGGGGGGCTGGCCAGCCTGCTGTCCTGCAGCTGGCCCATTATAGGAGACTCTGGGCAGGGTACTCACTGGCACATCAGCACTTCTTAACTATGTAAACTTTGAGGTGTAAATTACATAAAATAAAAAGTACCCCTTTAAAGGCATGGTTTTATCAGACTTTACCAGGGTGGGCCCACTGGCTACAGACCAGAGAGCGGAGGGGGCTGCTATGGGGCCAGGTGGGCTTAGGAGAGGCGCTGGGCACCTCGTACTCAAGGCTTCCCACCCAGAGGTCCACTTGGCTTTCTCTTCTGGCGGGTTTGTAGTTTCTGTGAGCAAATCGGCTTCTTGCCCCCTGTGTTGAGGTTTCTCCGGGGAAAACGAGGAAGCCTTTAGGTCCAGGAGGGCCCAGCGATCTGCAGATCCAGGACCGCCTCACCATCACACAGTGACTGGCCCCGGAAAGAGTCCTGTGCCTGGGAATCCATTGGAAGTGGACCCTAACGTCGCAATATTGGGAGTTGGTGCGGAGAGGCTAGATGAGGTTTGCTTTGTGGTAAAGAAAACCAGGATCCTGAAATTAAGCTGAATTTTATCCTTTCATTACTTAGGATTTTATCCTTTCATTACTTAGGATGTAGTATTTGGGATATAGCAGCAACTTTACTAGAATCAGTAAAGAGGGAATCTGGGGTTGATTTATTTTTTCCTTTTGGGAGGGTGCATAAGTTTTTTGATAACATTAAATAATGGCGTGAGATGATGTCATTTCATGTAAAGTTGCCCTTTACAGTGTGAGGATAAAGAGTCCCTTGGCAGAAGCATTAGAGCCATTTCCGGCGCTCACGCCTGCCTCTTTCTGGGATCCCATCACCTCCTGGATCCGCACTGTCTTGTCTTCTTCCTTTCGATGTGAAGCGGTCCCCCTGCCCACCTGCTGGGTCCTCATGTGTCTGTAGCTTTGCCTGGCGCTGGCCGTTCACCAGCTTCACTTTCCTCAATGTCAAAATCCAGCATCTTTTGCAAAACTTGCAGTTTCCCTTTCCAACTGGTTCACTTTCCTTTTGCCCTGTATTTTGACCGTGGCGTATTCAGGAGCGCAGGAGCCGCCAAGATGTGAAGAAATGTTCAGCCGGGCAAGCTGTTCTGGGAAACATTTTAGAAGTGCTTAGCTTGTTTGGTGTACTTTGAAGATAGGGTGGCCTTTCCCCCTGAGGGGACTCGGGTAGTGGAGGGGGGAGCGGACGCTGAAGGAGTGAGTTAGGATGTGTCTCCGTTGCGGAGAAGTGGCAGAGTGGTCCAGGGGACCGGTCTCCCTCCCGAGTTGAGGACAGTTAAGGGGTGGCGCGTGGTGCCAGGAGGCTGTGGGCTCCTGCTTTTCCTTCTGTGCTACTTCTAAGCCTCCTTGGCTGAATTCCCGTATTTCCTCCTGGCCTCTGATTATTGGGGTGTGCCAGGGTCAGCCCGTGGACCTCTTTCTTTTCTTTCTTTCTTTTTTTTCCTTCCTCTTTTTATGGCCACACCTGCGGCATATGGAAGTTCCCAGGTTAGGGGTTGAATTAGAGCTGTAGCTGCAGGCCTATGCCACAGCCACAGCAACACTGGATCTGAGCCACATCTGTGACCTACACCACAGCTCACAGCAACACCAGATCCTTAACCCACTGAGCAAGGCCAGGGATTGAACCTGCATCCTCATGGATACTAATTGGGTTCGTTTCCGCTGAGCCACAGCAGGAACACCTGCCTTGTAGAGTTCAGATGCTCATGAAAAGTGCTGTAGGCCAAGTGGGCCGTGGCTGTGCCGGTGTTCAACTTGAACTTCCTTTTCCTCACTCATAAATCGTGTATGAAATGTAGCTGCCCTTTGGCCCCATATGTGTAATGTGATGAGAAAGTTAACAGTGTTCAACATTAGTGGATTGTGGCTTCCATAGCAAGTGCATCACGACTTCATAGCAAGATTCTGTCATCAGAGCGTCGTGACGACCCCTGAAGGTTGATCTCTGCCCCCTTTTCAGAAGAGGAAGAGGGGGAGTCCCTTATCCAGTGTCCCACAATGAGTTTGTAGCAGGGCCTGGGTTTGAACCCAGATCTTATTTTAGGCCAGTGCCCTTTTTGTGGCAGACTCTTAAGTGTGGCCATGAAAAGGCAATTGAGAGGATGGAGCCGGATCACCTGACTTAGAGATTCTTCTCTGCACAAATTGTTTTGTTTTTTTTTTTTGGCTTTTTAGGGCCCTACCTGTGGCATATGGAGGTTCTCAGGCTAGGGTTCGAATTGGAGCTGCAGCTGCTGGTCTACACCACAGCCACAACAACACTGGATCCAAGCCACATCTGTGACCTGCACCACAGCTTGCAGTAGCACTGGCTCCTTAACCCACTGAATGAGGCCAGGGATCCAACCCGCATCGTCACAGACACTTTGTCAAGTTCTTAACCTGCTGAGCCACAACGGGAACCCTTTCTCTTTCTTTTGAGCATTTCCTTACTTGCTGGTCCTATATGATTTTCCAGGCTCATCTTGTATTTCGCCTGTCCTAGCCCCAAGGAGCACTATCCCAGGAGCTCTGGTTCCTTTTATTGGAAGGTAAAATTTAGAAACCAGGGTCTGGGTGCCAGGTGTGCTGGCTGCCACTGTGACTGCGTGTCACTGCTGCTAGGTCCTCTTGGTGGATAGAGCTAGGAAATGTGTGGAAATGTACCGTTCATACATGCACATGCATCCTTATTTCTAAATCATCCTATCTGTATTTAGCCGTCCTTTTGTTGCCACAGGGCATTCGTTCCAGGACCCTCGTGGATACCAAAATCTGAGGTTGCTAAAGTCCCTTATATAAAATGTCATGGTCTTTGCAGCATATAACCTGTGCATATCCTCCTGTAGATGCCATCTGTTTTTTTACACTCTTTTTTGGCCACCCTGCAGCATATGGAGTTTCTGGTTGAGCCACAGTTGTGACCTAAGCCTCAGCTGGGTTTAACCCACTGTGCCAGGCTGAGGATTGAACCTGAGTCCCAGCACTCCCAAGACGTTGCCAATCCCATTGTGCCACAGTGGGAACTCCTCTCTTGCTGATACCTTAAATCATTTATGGATTACTTAAAATATAAGTGCTATGTAAGTAGTTGCCAGTACATAGCAAATTCAAGTTTTGCTTTTTGGAACTTCCTGGAATTTTTTTGTGAATATTTTGATCCATAGTTGGTAGCTTGCTTCCCCAGATGCAGAAACTGCATGGATATGGAAAGCTGACTGTGTATTTGGAAAAAAAACACCTTCAAGTTTGTATTGATACCCAGTGTGAGATTGCTAAAGATTTCACTTTTAAAATTTATGTGCAATAAAAATGACTTTCTTTGGATAGAGAGTTTGTGACTTTTAACACATATAGAAACTCATTGCAGTTGAATAGAGAGCAGGTCTGTCATCCCAAAAGACTCTCTCATGCTGCCACCGAGAGGTCACACCCTCTCCCACCTGTAACCCTTGACAGATTCTCATCTGGTTTTTGTCCTGTAGTTTCACTTTTTCCAGAACGTGTGTATTCCATATAAATGGGATCACACAGCACACAGCGTTTTGCACCCGGCTTCTTTCACTTGACATAAGGCCTTTGTGATTCATCCATGGTGCTGCGTGTATCCATGGTCGGTTCCTTTTCATTGCTGTGTAGTGTTCCATTATTTGGGTGATCCATGGTTTGTTTTTCCGTTCACCTGTTGAAAGACACATTGATTGTTTCCAGATTTTGGCAATTCTAAATAGAGCTGCTTTATGGAGTTCCCGTCATGGCTTAGTGGAAACCAATCTAACTGGTATCCATGAGGACGCAGGTTCGATGCCTGACCCTCACTCAGTGGGTTAAGGATCCTGCATTGCCATGAGCTGTGGTGTAGGTCTCAGAAGTGGCTCAGACCTGGTGTTGCTGTGACTGTGGGTAGGCCAGCAGCTACAGCTCCGATTCAACCCTAGCCTGGGAACCTCCATATGCTGCGGGTATGCCCCTAAAAAGAGAATAAATTAAAAACATGCATACATACATAGAGCTGCTTTAAACATTTGTGTACAGGTTGTGGTGTGAACATAAATGTTCCTTTCTCTAGAGTGAATGCCCAGGAGTGGGGCCATGTGATAAGTGGTTGTTTAAGTTTATGAAAAACTGCCAGATTGTCTTCCAGAGTTGCTGTGCCACTTCACTGGCAGTATCTGAGCGATCCTGTGGTTTCACATCCTCAACAGCACTTGGTATTGTCAGGTCTTTTAGAGCCTTTCCCATAGAGGTTGGTAGGATCTCACTGTGGTTTTAGTTTACATTTCCCCAGTGGCTGATTACGCTGACTGTCTTTCCATGTGCATATTTACTATCCACATATCCTCTTTGGGGAAATTTATGTTCTGGTCTTATACCCATTAAAAAAAAAATTTTTTTTCCTGTGGAATTAAGAGTTGTATTCTGGATACAGCTTTCTTGTCAGCTATGTCATTTGCAAATACTTTCTCCCAGTATGGAGCTTGCTTTTTCATTTTCTTAACAGTGTCTTTGGCATAGCAAATGTGGTATATTTTAGTGTATCACTTATTTTCTTTTATGGATCTTGCTTTTAATCTCTCCTCTGAGAACTTTTTGCTTAACCTCAGGACACAGAGATTTTCTTTGTCTTCTTCTCAAAGTTGTAGGTTTTACATTTTGATCCATGATCCATTTTGAGTTCACTTTTGTATAAAGTGCGTAGGTTAGGTTGAGACTCATTAATTTACATATGATGTCAGTTGTTCCAGCACCATCTGTTGAAAAGACTACCCCTTCTCCATTGAATTGCTTTTGCACCATTGTCAGAAATCAAATGGCTGTGGTTGTGTGGGTCTATTTTTGGACTTCATTCTGTTTCTTGGATCCACGTATCTGACCTTTCACCAGTCCCGTACTGTCTTGACGACTCAATAGTAATTCTCAAAATTAGGTGTGAAATCTTCCAACATTGTTCTTTTTCAGAATTGTCTGGGCTATTCTAGTGTCTTTGCCTTTCCATATACATTTTAGATTTAGTTAGCACAGGGTTTTATTTTTTATTATTTTTTCTTTTTCTGCTTTTTAGGGCTGTACCTGCGGCATGTGGAGGTTCCCAGGCTAGGGGTCGAATCTGAGCTCTAGCTGCTGGCTCTAGCTCCTGGCTCTAGCTCTAGCCACAGCCACAGCAATGTCAGATCTGAGCTGAGTCTGTGACCTACACCACAGCTTACGGCAACACCGGATCCTTAACTCACTGAGTGAGGCCAGGGATTGAACCCACATCCTCATGGATTCTAGTCAGATTTGTTTCCACTGTGCCACAATGGGAATTCCATATATATATATATATATATATATATATATATATATATATATATATATATATATATATTTATACACATATATCTTTTAAAAAATATTATTTTCCATATGGTCTATCCCAGGAGATTGGATATAGTTCCCTGTGCTCTACAGTAGGGCCTTATTGGCTGTCCATGATTAATATCATAGTTTGCTTCTATTAACCCCTAAACTCCTAGTCTCCCCCACTCCTTCCCCCCCACCTTGGCATAACCACAAATCTGTTCTCCGTGTCTGTTGCACAGGGTTTTAAAAGTTGGAACAATTGAATATCTAGATTTCCAGTTTCTCCTGGAAGATACAGGCCTGGCTCTCGTCCTGCTGGGTGACAACTGACTTTGCAGAGCAGCAGCTGCTGCTTAGATGAGCATCTGCCCTCCAGTTTGCCACAGTCCCTCCCCTCCTCCTTTTGTCCCACCCCTGGCCAGTTCCCTCGTGCACCCTACCTGCTTGGCCTCTGTCAGTGGTGGTCTTTGCAGTCCCTGGTACAGACCTCTCAGGCACCTCTGGCTGTGGGATCTGAAATACTGATAATCCTGATGATAATGGTGGTGATGGAGCAACAGCAGTGCTACCGTGAGGTTTGTTTTAGGTGCTATTCTGAGCCTTTGAGCCATGATCTCTTCTCAGATCTTTGCCACTAAAGGGCGCTACTCTCATTATGCCCATTTTACAGATGTAGAAGCTGAGTCTCAGAGAAGCAAGTAAAGCTGCTGACTCCAGGCCATGCAGCTTGGCTTTGCTGTGACTCCAAGGCCTGTATTATATCAGAGTCCACTGTAGGTGGTTCTGGCTGCCTGGAGACTGAGGGTGGAGACCTTGTCAGCAACTCAGATTCTCACCCCCCCCCACCAGGCTCTATGCCATGAAGGTTTGTTCTCAGATACGTGTAATGGGACATAAAGGAACCATTCATTTCCTGTAGGGTCTGTCCGTAGATAGTTCTGGGTGGCAGGAGTGGGATGAGGAGCCAGCCTGGTGGGCAGAACCCTGAGGGGTTCTGGGATTATTAGCAGCCCTCTCGATAGCTGCCTGAGGTTGAGGTCCACTGAAAGCCGCAGCAGCCTCAGCAGAATGGTAGGGTCTGGCTGGGGGCCCTGGCCTCAGGCTGGAGTCTGGAAAGTCAGAGAACTGGGATCTTGGAGGCTTTTCCAAAGTCAGACCCAGCTTGTGAACATCAAGTACCTGCTAAGTGCCTAGTTGCAAGTGGTGGGTTTTGGTGTCAGAAAGCTGCATTTTTACTGCAGTTTCATCACTTCCTAGCGAACCGTTGAGGCAGGTTGCTTTGCCTCCCTGGGCCTCAGCCTGCCCCCCTGTGAAAAGGGCGGTTCGTAGTGGCTACCTCGCAGAGCCGTGAGGATGGGGGGCCGGTGCGGTCAAGTGCTCAGGACAGTGCCTCGCCCGTCCAGGCTGCTCAGGAGGCGTCGGCAACTATTTTCACTATTGCGCTTCTTAATATTATGTATTTTATGGCTGCACCTGTGGCATATGGAAGTTCCTGGGCCAGGGGTCAAATCAGAGCTGCAGCTGTGGCTCTCACCACAGCCATGGCAACACTGGATCTGAGCCGCATCTGCAACCAATACCACAGCTTAACCCCCTGAGCGAGGCCAGGGATCAAACCTGAATTCTCGCAGAGACAACACTGGGAACCACGACGGGAACTCCTGTTTTTACCGTTATTATTAATGCCGTAGAAATACTTGCTGACGGGCCCAGTGGGTGAGAGAGGCACCCCAGGCCCTTCGCACACCGGAGATAGGATGGTGTGGGTGAGAGGACCAGCGTGCGGGTCAGCCTTTCTGCCTCTGCCCCTCACAAATGCCATGGGATGCTTTCCCTCTCAGTGCCTCCATTTTCTCATCTGAGAAATGGGATCAATCAGAATACCACCTTCCACAGGAGAATTCGGTGAGATAGCGGCGCATAAACTACATAGCCCAGGGCCCGGCACACCACAGCGCTCCCTACAAATGGTTACTGTTCTTATTTTTAGGTATTAATCCTGAATTCTCACATGTTCCCATGTGGTAGGCGTTGGTCTTCCTTCCTGAGAGAAGCCACGTGAACCATTCGGGGAGCAGAGCGAAGCCTGGGCCACCAGTCCTGCAAGCGGTGCCTGCTGGCGCTTCTGAGGGCCCATGAGTCACGCTGCTTTAGAGAGGAGCCTGGGAACCCTCCCTTCCCCGCGGACTCCCCCTCTGAAGCGGTGCCCAGCCTGGGGCCCCAGCTGCTGGTTGCCATGGAGTCCGGCTGCCATCCCACCCGTGGTTGCTAGGCAGGCGCCTGGTTGCCAGGCACCACCTCCGTGGACACCTTAGCTCCCAGAGAGCCTGTTTCAGGCTGCCTGAGGGGGGCCGCATCCCCGGGGGCCCAGTGTTTCCATTATACGTGGGAACCTGGGAGGTTCCTTCTTGGGGGCGAAGGGGCCAGAGTAGCCCTGAGGCTGGGATCTGGGCCCCCACAGGAGGCCAGGCAGGGTCCTCGCATCTCCATTTTACAGATGGGGACAAATGAGGCTCGGAATGGGGAGGGAGGGGCCTCGGAGTCCCCGGCACTGTCCCGGGGGAAATAGGCTGCGCTCAGCCTCCAACACTGAGGACCTGGATCTTCTCCCTGCTTGTCCAAGGTGCTGAGTGGCCTTCTTCCTCAGGACCCTGCACGTCACGCTTAGAACACTGTCTCCTTAGCCTGCGTGGTCCAGCGCCCGCTTACCTTTCTGCCCGAGTCTGTGAACCACCCCGCCCGGCCGCCTTGCCCTGTCCTGCTACTCATCTGTCCGCTCCGCTCCAGCTCCAGCGGCCGCCTTGCTGTTCCTCAGACACACCAAGCGGGCCTGTGCCCCGCTGCCTGGGCCATGCCCCCACCCCCGGAGTCCCACGGCCCACTCCTCCTTTCCTCTGGGTCTCAGCTGCACATGCCTGATGAGAGAGGCCTTCCCTGGCCACTGCGTTTAAAATAGCACCCTCCGCCTTCCCCTCCCTGCTTCGTACGTCCCTTTCCTGCTCAGTTTTCTTCACAACACTCCGTATATTTTTGTTTATTGCCTGTGCCTCGTCCAGCAGCTTTCTGAGGGCGCGAGCATCCTTTTGGATCCCCAGGGCCTGGCACAGTGCCTGGCCCTTAGGGGCTGCTAACTGTGTTCTTTGCTGAGCGAGTGAATGAATGACTTCCTGGTGATATCAGGGGTGCAGAAGCAATGAGTTCTGGGTGGGAGAAAAGGTGTGAGCAGGCGTCTGGTGAGTGGTGTGCGCTGGCGAGCAGGGTGGACTTGGCCTGCGGGCGACCTGTGTCCCCAAAGCTGAGGAGGAATGGGGTCCTTGTTGCCTGCTGACCAGTCCCCTCTCCTCGTTCTAAGAGCAGTGGCCCCCGCGGTTCTGCACGGTTGTTTAAGACTCAATTCAGCCTCCCTGGAAAAACACCCCAGCCCTGAGGAGACTCTGCATTTTCATAGAGTTCCCGTTTTGACCCGACGGAAAATCCCAGCAGGGCGGCCAGCAGGACGGCCAAGGCCATGGGTGGGGGGGCAGGCTCCCCCGGGGCCGGTGCTCCCGGCTGTGGTTTTAGCCCTGCAGGTCCAGCTGCTCCCAGCCTGTCCCACCCCAGCCTCCCTGACAAAGAGGCTTTCACTCGGGCTTGGGGGGGCATCCCCCTCTGGGTTTCCAGAGCTTCTCACTGCCCCCCCGAAGTTGGCACAGTCACCCCCTTTTAGAGACGAGGAAACCAAAGTGTGGAAGGGCAAAGTCGTCGGCTCACGGCCACCCAGGAAGACAGAGGTGCGTCTGGGATGTGACCTCGCTCAGTCTGCCCCCATGGTTCAACCACAGAAGCCGCGTTGCCTTGCTGCCTTCGCTCTTGGGCTCTGTCCCCGCTGGGTGTGAAGTGGGAGGAGAGCGATGAGGAAAGTGGAAGAGAGGCCGAGGCGGCGACTTTCACTGCCTGCCTCGTGTCCCTGGCTCCTCAGCCTTCTCACCTCAGCTCTGATTGCGCCTCCTCCTCCAGGCAGCCTTCCCTGAACACCCCTGCCTGGGTCACCTGGCCCGGTCCTGCTTCCTGGCGCCCAGCGTGATTGCCGTTGAGTCCACATTGTGCAATGATTCGCTGATCCTCATCTCTCTTGCCAGACTGGCTTGCGGGAGGGCAGAGACTTAAAATGTCACAGATTGAACTCTTGCTTTGCACGCTCCCCGCTACCCCCACCCCCCCAAACCACAGTCTTTCCTGTCTCAGTAAAAGTGACCTCTGTCCTGCCAGTGTCTCAGGCCAGACGCCGGGGAGTCAGCCTCCGTGCCCCTCTCGCACCCCCTGCTTCCCATCCGTCAGCACAGCCTCTGGGCTCTGCCTCAAAGTGCCTCTCAATCCGACTGTGTCTCCCAGCACCACCCCGCCGCCCTGGTGAGCCTCCACCATCCCCACCCGGACTCGTGCAGGCTCCCTTCGTGCTGCATGTGGCTGTCCTTCGCAGGTGGCCAGATGGTCCTCGCGGCTCCCTCCCCCACTTCACACAGGGCTCAGGCCCCAGGAAACACTTGCTGAATGAATGCACAGAGATTTTGTCCCAAGAAAGTCACTTTTGTGCGTGGCACGTTGCTGGTGTGCTGTGGTTAGTGATGCTTAGGAAGGAATTAATGCAGGGCGCCGGGAGGCCGGTGGGCAGGGACCCAGCCCCGAGGTGCTGGCAGGATATGGTAGCCAGATGCCAGGATGCAAATCATGCTTAGGGACATTTATGCAGCACCTACTGTATACTGGGCCCTGGGTCAGCAAGTGCCTTGCAGATACTCTCTTACTTAAATCTTCATAATAACCCTTGAGGGAAATACCGCTTGGCCCATTTTATGGATGAGTAAAAAACCGAAGCCGGCGAGGTAGTGAATGACTCGCCTCTGGAATCACAGTTTCTGAGTAGACTTGTTTGGGTTCTTCAGACAGCTTCTCCTCCGCCCTGGCTCGCTGCCACGTGGCCAGCCCTGGCCGGACGGCCCTGGGCAGATGAGCCCTTGGCCAGCCCGAGTGGCCTCTTCCTCTTTCCTCAGCAGACACGAAATGCTGAGTGTCGCCGTCACCATTCCCCCCCCGCGGGACGCTGACTTCCTTTTTAGCTCGATGTGGCAGGAAGTTCCGCAGAGAGAAAAAGGGAACCGAGGCGTTTGTGTGGAGCTGAGTCCCGGATTCTGGGTCTGCGCCTCGTGGCTTGTGGCCAGTGGCCGGGGTGAGATTCGGTGTGCAGGGGCGAATCCACCGGGGCCCCCTCTGTGCCCACCGATGTCTCTGCAGACTCGTGCCTTCCTCCAGTCATTCCTCCGCTGCCGTTTTCCTGAGGACTTGGCCCCGGGCCCAGGGCCACGGGCTGGGGCATCTCTCCGGCGGACAGAGTCCAGCCATGCCCGTGGCTGCATGTCACCCAGTGTCACAGGGACCAGGGGTGGCTCATCACCGGGAATGGCTCTGCCATAGGGGGTGCCCCGAAGCCCTGATTTTGCTCAAGGAAGTGGTTGGACAAATCATTTTCATAGGAAAATCAAGCACAGGTGATGATGAGGCGGAGGGAACGTGTTTACTGGGCACCCATGCTTGCAGGATGGGGTCCTTGGCCCGAGCCCGCAGGGTCGTGGCGAGGGTCACGTGAGCTCGTGTTGGTGACTCACTCAGGACAGCATCCAGTGCTGAGTCATTTCCCAGTGGGCCTCGGCCACGAAGCTGTGCTTTCTGGGCCTCGGTTCCTCCTCGCTGGGGTAGAGGGGCTGCACCTGTGATAAGGCTCTACCTAGCGGCTTTGGGCAAGTTTTGAGGGCGGCAAATTGGGGCAAACCCTTCGGTGACAAAGCACGATGCCCTGGGGCCCCCTGGGATCCCACACTGAAAACGGAGTCCGAGAAAAAGTCCTCCGCACGGGAAAAACCCCAGACACTTATGCACCACGGTGTTCGCCGAAGCCCCGCGTGGGAGAACTCATCGTTGGAAACAACCTAAATGTCCCCAAATGGGGAAATGGTAAGGTGACCCAGCATGCCCCCCTTCTCCGGCTGCCGTAGACCAAGGAAAAGGTGACACGCCTGATTATGTACAGCCTGTGATGGCAGCTGTGCCTTCAGAACTGCACAGAAAGAAACCGTTGATGGTGACACACCAGAGTATTAGTAGGGATGCTGCTGGAATGCGTGGTTTCCAGTTTTCTTATGTTGATTTTATTTTTACCGTGACCGGCAACCACGCACACTCAAACCAGCACCTCCTAAACTTCGCTGCCTGTCTCAGGCACCTGGGAAAGTGTGTTACGCATGCAGACGCCCAGGCTCTATCCATCCCACTGGTTCGGAGCCCCTGAGTGGCAGGGCCCAGGAATCGGCTTAGTCTGATCTCGGTTGGTTGTCAGGATGCTCTCTGTCCTCCTCCTCTGAGCGGCCCTCCTTGACTGCCTGCCCACTCCTGAGTTTCTCATGCTCCCTTGAGCCCTCTGCATACCTGGGAGCTTCTACGAGGTTCCCTGGCTTTCCCAAACCTCTTGGATCACATTAGCACTTCCGGGTACACCTCCTGGGCAAATGTGCTTTTTGAAAAGCTCCCTGGGTCATTTATATACCACCGTTTGGACATCAGACCCCTTGGCTTAGGGATCACCCCCACTCGGCTTTTAAAACCAGACTTCCAGTTGTGCCTTACTTTAAAATTGCAAAGAGAACACGTGCTCATTAAAAGGATTGGAATGCAGAAAATAAGAAAGTCAGTTCTGTGATAAGCCTCTGATATACCTCCTTGTACCTACAAGTAATTTACTGACTATTTATTACGTACCACGTGCCGGGGATGCAGCAGTGCACAAGGCGGACAAAAACCCTCATCTCCATTGAGTTTGCGTTAAGAAAAGTCTGGAGTGTTGGCGAGTGGTAAGTGCTATGGGAAAAAGATGAAGCAAGGCAAGGGGGTGGGGTACTGGGAAGATGCGGCAGCTTCCAGTAGAGTGGTCGGGTGGCCTGATTGAGATGTTTGAGCAAAGCCCTGGAGGAGGGGAGGACGTGAGTTGTGGCTCCTCGGGGACGGGCAGTGCAAAGGCCCTGTGGCAGGAGCCTGTTGGGCATGTTCCTGGAACATCAGAGGGGCCGACATGAGAGGAGAGGAAGGAGAGGGAGCCAGCAGGCTTGGGAAGCGAAGTCCTGTAAGGCCTTGAAGGCCGCGGTCAGGAGCGTGGTTTAATTCAGAGAGCGGTAGGTGCCCGTGGAGGATTTTAAGCAGGGAAGCTCCCTGCAGTGGGGGTGACGGCCTGTGGGGCACGGGGCACGCCCGGTGCTGGGGCTCCCGCAGACGCCCCCTCCGCAGTCGTAGAGCAAGTGTTTGTGCATGTCCCCATGCCCACGGCGGGTGGGGGGCGCCTGTCAAATGCCTGGAGAGGACCCCGCCACAGCAGTCAAGGCAGTTCTCGCTCGTCGGGGGGACCCCCCCCCCCGCCGCATACCACCCTGACCTTTTTACTTCAGAACCTCAACACAGGCTGTCTTCCTGTTCTCGCATCTTCTCAGAAGTCAGGCTGCGGGGGGCCGTGAGGGGGTGTGTGTGGAGGGCGGCCTGTCTCTTTGGCGACGGGCCCCACAGAAGCCGCGGCCGTGTGGGTGGAGGGGCCCGGGCTGCCTGAAGCGGGAGGGACGGGTTGGCTGCCAGCGCCGGGAGACCTGTGTGGGCAGGTGGCTGAACCAGGGCGGATGGGAGCAGTCTTCTTTCCATCACTTTGCTGACAAGAAAAAATGTTTATGGCAAGATAATTACCTATGTTAAAGTACACAGTCTTTTTTTTTTTTTCTTTTGGCCTGCCCCGTGGCATATGGAGTTCCCAGGCCAGGGATCAGGTCTGAGCCACAGTGGCAACCTACTCTGGAAGCTAAGGCGGATCCGTAACCCACTGTGCCGGGCTGGGATCGAACCTCTGTGCCAGGGCTCTAGGGGTACTGCCAATCCCGTCGCGCCACAGCGGGAACTCCGAAAGTACCAAGTGCACGTCTCTGTGATTCTTTTTCCTTGTCCTTCACCTCCAGGCACAGATCTGGGAGGTGTGCTGGCCCCAGCGGTCCCTTCATGCCCCTTGCCAGGCGGCACCCAATGATAAAAAGTAACAACTTTGTTTTTTTTTTTTTGGAGGAAAAAGGAACAGTGGTGGTAACCTGTGTCATCAGAGACGCCTGTGGGTGGTGTGCTGGGTTTTGTGGAGATGGAGTCCCGCAGGATGGACTCTGTTGGGTCTGGCTTCTTTGACTCGGGCAGGTGTTTTTAGGACATACCCATGTCGTCCTGTGTGTCAGCAGCCTTTCTTTGAATTGCTGGATTGTGTTCCTCTATGTGCATATGCGACAATTTGTGCATCCATTCGCCTGTTGACAGACATTTGTGATTTTTTTTTAAATTTGAGTTTTTATTGTGTTCCCTTTCCTTTGCTAAGCACTTTAGGTTGCATGTCATGTTTCCTTTAATCCTTGGAAGAACTCTAAGAGAGAGAGGCTCTTACCTAGCCTGTATTACAGGTGTAGAAACAGAGGCTCAGAGGCTTACGGAACTTCTCCTTTTTTCTCTTAATAAATATTTTTCGAGCATCTTATATCTGCCTTGTACCATGTCCAGTGCTGTGGAGACAGCCGCGAACCAGGCACATGGAAACCCCAGCCCTCGTGGAGCTGGCGTTCCACGGAGAGAAGGACTGCTCATTAACGCATCAGACAGCGTGTCTGTTGTGATAACTGCTTTATAAAGAATTCAAGCAGGGTGTGGTGGGGGAGTGTCCTGTGCTGTGAGAGCCTTCCAGACGTGCAGAGACCCTGAGCTGGGAACAAACCTGGTGGGTCATAGGAAAAGGCGGACTAGCTGGTTTGCGTGGAATGAGACGCAGTTTCGGGGAACTGTGAGGAAAAAACGGTGAGGTCTGTATGTTGGGGGTGGGGGTTCCTTCTCTCAGATGTGCTGACAGATAAAAATGATGTCAGTAATGGTAGTGTGCGTGCTGGCGTTTCACGGGGCCGCACTCCGGCACGATGCTGAAGTTGGGGTTCATTATCTATTGCATCTTCCGAGGTAGGTGTTTGAATCTCCATCCTCAGAAGAGGAACCCGAGGTTAGTACTTAGGCACTGTCTCTCACTGGTAGGTGGGGACTTGAACTAGGGCTTCCCCCTGCCCACCTCTCTTCTCCCTCCCGGGGGTCCCTGGGCCGTGATTGAGTCTCCCAGGAAAGGAGCTGTTGAAAGACACACTTGGAAAAAATCTCTGGCGACCTATCTGACCCGTCAGTCTGTGATGGGGCTGGTTGTTCCTGGTGGGGTGTAGCGGTGGTTAGAGTTGGCCTGACTCCTCCCAGCTCCAAAGTCGGGCGATCCTTGGGGATTCTCTCCTTGGACCGCTGCCAGCCCCGTTTTACAGAAGAGGGAGATAGAGGATGGAATGAGGGAATGGCTTCCCCAGGGTCACACTAGGCCCTGTGTGGTACTCATTGTGCTGAGGGGGAAGCTGAGGCCCAGAGAGGAGGAGTCAGGCTCCCCAAGTCACTTAGCCATTTCTTGGGATCCTCACGGTGCATCATTTCTTGGGATCCTCACGGTGACCTTGAGGTTGGCACTGCTACTGTTCCTATTTTGTGGAGGAGGAAACTGAGCTCCAGAGAAAGGGGACATCTCATTCATTCATTCACCTATTCATTCATCAGAAGTCCATTGAATGCCAGGCACCATGGTGCTCAGTGCTGGGGCTGTCACTATGAATAAAACAGAGTGAGTGAAACAGATAAAACTGTGACGAAGCAAGACCTCTAGAAGCTCTCAGCTTGGTAGGAAGACAGGCATTAATCGAATAGTCTGGTAGGATATGACACAGCTCCAGTGGCTCTAAGAAAGGTTTAGTTGCTGCTGGAGCCTGTACGTGGGTTTTGACCTGGTTAGGAGGGCAGGGGAGGTGAGCTGATGTTATGTGGGTAGAGGGAGGGTGATGAATGCTATGGTTGGTGGAAACAGCATGTGCAAAGGCCCAGGGGCAGGAACAAGTTCCGTGTGTTTTCAGAACAGCTTCCGAAAAGCCTGAAAGCTTGGTGGTGGTGGTGAGGTGGGGCCCTGCGTGGCCTTTTTTGGTTGTTGTCCTCAGAACGGTGGGGAGCCATTGATAGAAGTGGCAGAGGAATGGGTGACCATGTTTGCGTCTTGTAAAGATCCCCCTTCTGATGTGCCTAGGGGTCACTTCAGCCAGGGATGCCTAAATGACCTAGGCCTTGCGACTCCTGGTCATCCCACCAGGCCACAGCACTCCCCCACCCCCAGCTAAATTATCCTGCCTTTTGAACCCAAGAGGCAATCCGGTCCCGTGGGGAAGAGTCTTGACTCTGTCCTCCCTGGGCCTGGGCCTAGTCCTTTCCTCTCTTCATGACCTTGAGCAGATGACCTGACTTTTCCAGATTCCACTTCCTTGTCTGTGAACAGGGACACAGCAGGCAGCTCCTTGAGGGCCCTTGGTATTGGCATGCAGTAAGTACTCAATCCATGTTGATGTTGGTTTTTGTGTCCTTACTCCATGGCCAACACAAGCGTCTTAGAGTTCAGATAATTTGGTGTCCTGTGGTTTCCCACATGCGATCTCACTAAATAAATGGCTTCTCACTTTCTAAATTCAGGAACTGAATAGAGCTGGGTTGTTAAGGAGAGTTGAGATTATTGTAACTATTAGAATAATTTCTGTTTTCAGACCATCTGTCCTTATTGAATACTTGGGTTTTTTTTGGGACTTGCCCATGTCATGCAGAAGTTGATCTGGCCAGGGATGGAACCCGAGCTGGAGCAGTGACAATGCCTTATCCTTAACTGCCAGGCCACCAGGGCACTTCTGAGTATTTGTTAATAGAGACCATTAGTGATGAGGAAAGAAGACATTTCACGGCTTACTAATTATAAGACCAAATAAAAATGTATGAAATGTGGATTTCCTGTTGGTTCAGTGGGTTAAGAACCCAACATAGTGTCTATAAAGGTTGTGGGTTCCCTGGCCTCGCTTGGTGGGTGAAGGATCTGGCATTGCCGCAGCTGTGACATAGGTCACAGATGCAGCTTGGATCTAGTGTTGCTGGGGCTGTGGTGTAGGCCAGAAGCTGCAGCTCTGACTTAACTTCTAGTCTGGGAACTTCCATATGCTGCACAGATGGCCATAAAAAGAAAAAAAATAGGAAATATGTAGCTAGACTATATAAAAAATACCTATTATCTATTACATGTTCATAATTACGTGTTAGGACTGTGTTAGGCTGTTGATGGAGATGTGGGGGTTTCGTTTTCTTTCACTTAGGTGTCTCCAGCTAGGTGGTTCTGTCAGTTTCCCTTTGCTGCTGTAACAAATTGGTACAAAGTTGGCGACTTCACACAGATATATTGTCTTAGATTCTGGAGGTCGGATGTCTGAGATGGGACTTCCAGGGTGAACATCAAGTTGTTGGCAGGGCTGGGTTCCCTCTGGAGCCTCCAGGAAAGTGTCGCTGCCCTGCCCTTCTGGTTTCTAGAAGCTGCCTGCGTTCCTTGGCTCCTGGCCCCTGTCCGTCTCCACAGGCAGCGATAGCCCATCTTTCTCACGCCGCATCACCCTGCCGCTCCCGCTCCCGCTTCCCTCTTTCTTTTTTAAGGACCCTTAAAAGGGTGGGATAATCCCCAGTGGGATAATCTGGGGCCATTTCCCCGGCTCAAGGTCATTAACCAAATCAAATCTTCGAAGTCCCTTTGGCCCTGTCAGGTCCATATTCACGGGTTTGGGGATGAGGTTTGGGGAGCCATTATTCAGCTGACCTCCGTGGGCGAGGGCGGCAGGGGCCCCCGGCAGCATCTGCAGGCTCCCCCTTGCAGCGTCTCCCACCCATCATCTCCTGGGCCCGGAAGGCCAGAGACTGTGCTGGGCTGTGGGGACAAAGGTGACGGCCCTTGTGCAGCTAGAGGGGAGAGGACTTCAATGTAGTGGCCCCATCACGAGTGGGACGTGGGCGGGTGGTCAGTCGTGGAAGCTGAGAGCACAAGACTAGGTCAGAGGAGACGCAGCAGAAGGGCAGCGTCTGGACTCTGGTGGCCCAGAGGTCAGATCCCAGCCCTGTCCACTGAGCTGTGTGCTCCCGGGCCAGGGCTTTCTCCACTGAGAACCTCGGTCTCCTTTTCTGAAAGGCAGGGGGTGAGGCGGTCTGGGATGAGGCCGTGTCGGGGAAGCGGTGGGAACATTGCGGGCGCTCCCTAAATCGAAGGCCCCAAACTCTGAGCAGTGAGCGTCTGTGCCCTGGAGACCCGCACTGCTGTGGCCGCTTCCAGAAGCTCCTCGGTGAGCGGTGGCTGGGAAAGATCAGCCAGAGGAAAGCTCCACGCTGAGCCCCCCTCCCCGGCCAGTCCCCGAGTGCCACTATTTTTACATTCTCTCACTTTTGTGCATTGTTTCCTGGCCCTCCAAACACAATTCTTCAGAAGCCAAGGGGGGCGGGGGCGCTCCCCCACCAGCCCCAGGAGCAATTGTTCGGGGAGGTGGAAAAAAAAAGCTGGGCCGAGGAAAAAACAAAACCTCTTGAAAGTCATTGTCCTCGGATGTCAAGTGTCAGCCCCGTGGAGAGGAGACTGCATTCCACCCATTGTCCTACCACAGGCGGGTGCAGGGACCCCAGGACGTCCAGCCGCCCCGCCCTGCATCCTGGGGCCCCCCCGAGTGACTTGGTTCGCTTTGTCTGGGACATTCTGGCGGGAAATACCACCCAGAGTGGAGCCTGTTCCCAGCCACCGCTGTCTCGGTCACTGCGGGCTTTTCCTCGAACGCGCCTGTGCAGGCCCCCGATCAGCGTGGGCTGATGCTGATAATAAGGGCTCAGACTCATTTCACTCTTACGAAGGCACCTGATCCCAACTCATCAAATTCTTACCCCTAGTACCCCTGTGAGGTAGGTACTGTGTGTGTGTGTGTGTGTGTGTGTGTGTGTGTGTGTGTGTCTAACAGCTTATTGAGACCTAATTCACGTACCATACAGTTTACCACTTAAAGTGTATAATTCACAGAACTGTGTGGCCATCACCCACCGTCTAATTTAAGGACATTTTCATCACCCCCGAAAGGAACTCCATAGCCATTAACAGTCAGGTATCATTTTTGTGTCTGCATTTTGCGGAGAAAGGAGCTGAACCAGAAAGGCTGCCTGGGGCCTCGCAGCCAGTAAGTGGCAGGGCCAAGATTTGTACCCAGAGTGCCTGCGGCTCTAGAGACATTTTCCTAACTGTGATGTAACTCAGTGGTTCTTGACTGGGGGAGGTTTTG
This sequence comes from Catagonus wagneri, assembly GCA_004024745.2. Taxonomy (NCBI): domain Eukaryota; kingdom Metazoa; phylum Chordata; class Mammalia; order Artiodactyla; family Tayassuidae; genus Catagonus; species Catagonus wagneri. The sequence continues at coordinate 8,065,948 of PVHT021183543.1, forward strand.
CCTGCCTCCCCCCCCCGCACCCCGGAAATATTGGGCAATGTTCAGAGACATTACTGGTTGTCACAACTGAGGAGGGGTTTGCTGTTGGTGTCTCGAGGGTGGAGGCTGGGGACACTGCTAAATAGCCTGTAATACACAGGACACAGGCCCCCACAGCAGAGGACTGTCCGCTCAAATATCAGTGGTTCTAAGGTTGTGAGGCCTTGCTCTAGTTCACTCTCATGAGCCCATTCTTCAGGAAGAAAAGCTGAGAGGCTCCAAGGAGTGAGGAGAAGTCGGGGTGAGCATAGGAAGGATCTCAGATTGTGTTATGGGGGTGGGTGATAACAGTGAGAGGAGAAAGATTCTGAACAGTGTAGAAAAGACCCGACTGGAAAGAGATCTGTGTTCCATTGGTGATGTCTGCCCTGGGTGCTGGTGTGGGGATAGTCAGCAGGCTTGACATTCACCGGGTCTAGGAAGAGGGTCTCACAGGGCCAGGTAGGGAGATGAGTGTAGCAACAGGCTGGGTAGTAGAAAACAGAGCAGCATCTGCCCTGGGTAAACCTGGTAGGTGTCTCTCTCCTACAGCCAGCTGTGGCCCTGCGGACTCTTGAGTCCTGTGGGCAGCTTTTGCAAGAAAGGCCTAGATCTGGGATTTTAATGGGACAGCTGATATTGAAAGCTAGGCCCGAGGAGTTCCTGTTGTGGCTCGGCAATAACAAACCCGACTAGTATCCATGAGGATGTAGGTTCAATCCCTGGCCTCGCTCAGTGGGTTAAGGATCTGGTGCTGCCATGAGCTGTGGTGTAGATCGCAGACATAGTTTGGATCTGGCATCGCTGTGACTGTGGTGTAGGCCGGCAGCTGCAGCTCCAATTAGACCCTTAGCCCGGGAACTTCCATATGCTGTGCATGTGGCCCTAAAAAGACCAAAAAAAAAAAAAAAAAAAACTAGGCCCAGATTTCCTAAAGGCCCATTGCTGGTCCAATGGAACGTGCCTGTGGGCTGCCAGTTGGAGACCTGTGAGAACGAATTACAGCTCGGGAGCCTGTTGGAGGCACTGTGTGAACCGTCGTTGAAGGAATGACAGGTTGTGGGTTCACTTGGGGAGATTGCAGGCCAGGCCCCAGCCCCTGGGGTGGGGTCTGTTTGGGGAAGAGTGTTGGTTTCCCTTCTAGGGCCCCCGCCCCTCCCCCCCATTGCATCAGTGCCGCCCTTCACAGCAGGTTGTAGCAGCTCAGCTTTCGCTCTAACTTCCTCCGTGGTGGGGGATGGCCCGGGGCTCGCTGAAAACTGGGCACCTTTTTTCAGCACCTAGAAGCTGCGTGGTAGGGAGCCAGGAGTCTTTTCCAGCTGATTGGTTGATTCATCAGTTAAACACATACGTCCTGGGCCCAGTCGCAGGCTCTGGGGACACAGTAGTGACCCAGACAGGAACGTCATTGCCTTCTGGGAACTCTTATTCCAGCGGGCTCGAGGGACACCAGACAGGTAAATAGACACACGTAATATCCGCAGCAACGGGTGCGGTGAAGAAAACAGGCCAGGAGTAGGGACAGGTATGTTAGGATGGTCTTAGATGGATTGAATGTGCCTCAGGGCCCTTGCACTGACTGTTCCCTCTACCTAGAATGCTGTTCCCTTGCATACCTGCAAAACTGCTTCTTTGGCTCAGCTCCCAGCCATCTGCTCAAATGCCATCTCCTCAGAGAAGCTTTGCCTGAACGTGGCTGTGAAGTAGCTCCCTCACCCCATCCTCCTCTGTCCCTTCATCTTGCTTCATTTTTCTTCACAGCGCTCGTCCCAACCTGCCATTTTGTCTTAAAATCTTAAAATTTATTGTCAGTCCTGCCACTGCTCCTTGAGGCCAGATTCGGTCTGATTAGTTCATTTATTGATGTGTTGCTGGCTCCCAACACAGTGGCTGGTACCTAGTAAGGTGTGTGGCGAGCACTGAGCAAATAGGTGAATAGATCCCCCCGAGGCCAGGTTGGGTCTGTGTCTCCAGTGCCCAGCTCCGCGTTCGGCGCGCGGTAGGCCCCTGTCACGCTGGTCGGCGTGGGCAGCCCTTGGTGACGTCCTTCTCCCTCCAGAGTCATCATAAGCAAGTTTTTATTTCCTTTCGTCTCCCTGCCCAGCCTCCGCGCCGTGTCTTCCCGGAGGTCGTTGTAGTTCGTTTTTACCTGCATCATCTTGCTTACCTGTCAATGACTGCCTCTTTGTTTGGGGCACGAGGAAATAGATTCTGAGAAAGAAGTTCAGTGGCTCTGAGGTGACGTGGCTGGCAGGTAGATGGAGCTGGGTGGAGAGGTGACAGGCAGCGGGCGGCTTTGCTCGGTGGCGAGGAGGCTGTGGTGGCAGGTACCATCTGTAAAGCCTTCCTCCTCCGACCCCACGGAAGCAGTTGATAATGGAATGTTTTTAGGATGAATAAGACGAATCAACGTAACGGAGGACAAATAGAAAAGTCTCTGGCGCATAGTAGAAGGTCTATAAATGGGGTCGATCCAATTCCAGAAGTTTCCTCAGGAAACACAGTGGGTTCATGTCTGTCTCCCTATCACCTGAAGATGGGGCTGTGGGGATTGAGCCAGCTGATGCTTCATTGAGCGCTTACTGTGTACCAGGCACCATTCAAAGTGCTGGTTAAGGGTTTTAGCGTCTTGCTGGAATCCTGTGTGTACTCATTTTCCAGAGAAGGAAGCTGAGGCAGAGAGAGGTTGAGTGAGTTGCTCAAGGCCACACAGCTTGTAAATGACAAGGCTGGTGTTTGAGCACTTGGCCTGAAATATTTCGTTCTAACCTCATGGTAGCCTCTGGTGTCAGTCGTTTTATTATCCCCATTACAAATGGGGCACAGAGAGGCAGAGTCACTGGCCTAAGGTCACACAGCAGTAGGTAGCAAAGGCGGGATCTGAACCAGGTGGCCGGTTCCAATTTCTGAACCTCAGCCCTTCTCCTATATTCTGCTTCCTTCTCCCTTCTGGCATTTGAGAAAGGAGTGTCTCTCGGGGCGGGGAGGAGACCGTGCGATGCTGTGGCCTCGAGGCGGGTGTGTGTGCAGATTCCCTGTGACGCAGCCTCTGTGCGAAGTCCCCTCCAGGGCTGGCTGGGCCTGTCCTGGGCTCCTCGGCTTCCTTCTCTGACCTCAGCCCCGAACACTTAGAGATATTGCCAGTCAGTCACCCAAGTACTTTGAAGAGGGTCGTCGTGGTGCAGGCCAGGGGAACGTCAGTGTGACCTGGGAGGGCTCTGCGCGGTGACCAGCCAGGGTGGCCTTCGTTCTTCAGAGCTGGCCTTGTGCCTTGGAGCCCATACAGCCGCTTCCCGACCCTCGGCCGTCTCTAGACCCTCTTTCTTCTGGAGGCCCCTTCTGGCTCCCCAGCCACTCAGGGCAGTCCCGTCGGACCTCCCACTGCAGCCCTTCACCTGGTGCCTCCATCTGGCCAGCTGAGCTGCTTCCATGCCTAAGAGCAGCTTGGAAGCTCAGGGGAGGTATCCCTCTCTGCCTGCCCTCCAGCCAGTGACCGACAGGACTGGTGTAGAAATGCCCCAGCTCCCCCCACCCCCCATCACTCAGAGGCGATCAGTCTACACTGGCTGTCAGGGGTCCTCAAAGGGATGGAGCCTCCGTGTCCACCCTGGCCATTTGCTTGCTCTCATACCCTGGGTTGGCTGCCCTCTCTTCCTGGGCCCACCTCTCCCCTCCGCTGCCTGTGTTTGCCAAGGTCACTTCCAAAATCAATTCTTTGTCTCAAATCCCTGTCTTCGGGGCGCCAGCCCAAGACCCACTTGTGGTAAAGCTACTAAGACAGGCCCGTACTCGCTGGGTTCGAGCTGCATACGTAGCCATGAGTAGAGCTGTTTGGTACTTGATGCGTTGGTATAGGTTTTGTATTGCAATCATTTACATCAGGGTTTAATAATTTTGACAGCACAGTTTTCTTTTTGTATTTGGAGCCAGCACTCATTTTAAAAGCACCCAGGGTTTTCTTAAGTCCGAGGACCAGTGCCTCCTGTGCCCAGAGGCCTCGGGAAGGGGCCTTTTCTTGTTCAGGGACAACATGGAATGAAAAGTACCCACCCCTTCTGTGCTCATCTGCTGAGCATTTATTGGGCACCTCCTGTGAGCCTGGTACCGAGCTGGATTGGGGGTCCCTTGTGGGGGTGGGGAGAGATACCAGGTGCCGGGTTGTTTATGTGCAGGGTGGCATTTAGTCCTCACTTCAGGGAGTCCCTTTTGTAGCTTAAGAACCCCACTGGTATCCATGAGGATGTGAGTTCGATCCCTGGCCTTGCTCAGTGGGTTAAGGACTCAGCCTTGCTGTGAGCTGTGGTGTAGGTCGCAGGTGCAGTTTGGATCTGGTGTTGCTGTGGCTGTGGTGTAGGCCGGCAGCTGCAACTCTGATTCTGCCTCTAGCCTGGGACCCTCTATATGCTTCAGGTGGCCCCCCCCCCCCCCCCAAAAAAAAAAAAAAATCAAATCCTCACTTCAGCACCTGGCAAGGTGAGGCCTCGGGCACCGAGCCTGGCCGTCAGACTCCAGAGCCCCCTGCTGATTCATGCCTGTTTCCTCTTTCCTCAAAAGGGGACACGCACAATACTCATGGGATTGTTACCATGGAAAGGCAAGCTGGTCACCAGTCACCTAGTCATTTCTACTCGGCACCTGTGCTTTGCCAGGCATTGGTCAGGCCTGTGGGGTGGATGCCACATGAAGAAGCCACTGCCCTCCCAGAGCTGACGTTGCAGGGGGCAGATGGGTGACAAGCAGAGAAGTGACTCCATGCAGGTGGAGACAAGGGCTGTAGGGGAGATAGAGGAGGATGAGAGAGAGGGAGGGTGCAGGGGGAGGGCGGGCTTCCGCTTTGAAGGGGGTGGAAGGGGCAGGCTACTTGGAAGTGAGGAAAGGGCCCTGCAGAGATCTGGAGAGAGTGTTCCAGGCAAAGGGAATAGCAGGTGCAAAGGTCCTGAGGTGGAAGGGTAAGGAAGATGCCTGGTATTTTAACAGAACAGTAGGTAGCTTATTTTTAGTGCTTCCAGGAAGAGCTTAGTCTGTTGAAGATACAAGGCAACACGTTTGTGCGATTATTTTATACTGTTATTTATCTATACAGATGTGTAATTCATGATGTGCTATGTGAGATGTGACGTAAAGGAAAAAGGAGTAAGTATGAAGCTGTAACAGAAGCGTTATCTCCTCTCAATCCTCGCAGGTAGGACTGTGAGTGAATATGTGACCTTCCCTGGAGATGACGTCTCCGATCTGAAATTTGGATCTTTCGGGAAAGCTGGTTCTGGGCCAGTGGTTCTCTGCTCCTGGCACGGGCCTGACAAAAGGGGCTGCTTGCTGGGCGTGGAGTGCAGAGGTTTCCAATCTCAGCCTGGTGGTGGTGGCTGCAGGCGGAGGAAGCTCTCGTGTTCTGCCCCAGCTTGTGGAGGCACCAGGCTAGCTCGTGGGGGGCCGGCCAGGATGGGCGCCTTCCTAGGGGGTCCCTGATGGTTTCCAGAGTCAACACAGAGAAGAAAGGGTGGGCAGTTCAGAGGCCCCACTGCAGAAGGGCCACCTTCTCATCTCATATTTGCCTGGTTCTTGCTTTCCCCTCTGCCAATGGGCACTGCCCCAGAAGGAGAATGCAGACCAGCCTCCCTGATGCTGAAAAAGTGATAATTGGGAAGGGCAAGGGAGAGCCTGGTATGTGTAATAACCTCTCCTGTCCAGAATTTTTTTTAAAAAAACTATACATTTATGTTATAAGGTTATTTTTGCTTTAAAAGTAGAAATTTTGGGGAAAAAAAACAGAAATGTGGAAAGGAGAAAATTGAAATTACTTATGATCCACTCGCAGAATTAGGTTCCATGGCTGGTAATGAAACCCACATAACAGTGCCGTAAATGGTATGGAACTTTCTTTCTTGCTGAATTAGAGGCTTCTCAGGACAGATATGTTAGCTCCACTGTTAGGGACATAAGCTCCTTATTCTGTTGCTCCATCTTTTTCAACCCAAATCTTTCACTTCATGGTATAAAATGGCTGCAAGACCTCCAGGAATCACATTTGCTATCCAGTCAGCAGGAAGGAGGAATAACCAGAGAGGATCCCTGCCCCGTCCTCTCCTCATCCCCAAGGATACTTCCACAGTGTTGTGTATAATACATCCACTTTTACCTCGCTAGCCCAGACTTAGTCGTGTGATCACTCCTAGTTGCAAAAAATCTGGAAAAGGAGAGAGCAAATGTTGGGGAACAGCTGATCTTGGCCATTTTCTCACACAGTTTAGTGTGTTTCCTTCTAGACTTCTTTTTTCTATGCTTATATAGAAATAATTTATTTAACTGAAAATGAGATTGTATTTTATGCACTCTTCTTCTTTTTTTTTTGTCTTTTAGGGCTGCACCTGCAGCATATAGAAGTTCCCAGGCTAGGGGTCGAATTGGAGCTGCAGCTGCCGGCCTACACCAAAGCTACAACAATGTGGGATCCAAACCGCATCTGCAGCCTATACCATAGTTCACAGCAACGCCGGCTCCTTAATTCACTGAGTGAGGCCAGGGATCGAACCTGTGTCCTCATGGATACTAGTTGGGTTCGTTAACTGCCGAGCCACAACAGGAACTCCTTTATGCACTCTTCTGTCACTTGTTTTTCCCCCACCCCAGATACAGCAGTAGTCTTTTTCTGTATCACAGATGGACTTCTGCAAACCATTTTTAGCATCATCTTCCTTTGTAAAGATGGAGAGTTTATTTAGCTAAACCCCAAGTGTTAGTATTTTGAATCAGAGTGTAAAGTGAAATCACGATGGCACATGTGAGATTTAGTTTTTCCCATAGAGGTAAATGCTCAGCACTTCGACGGATGGAGCATGGGGTTTGGGCTTCGTCAGAGCCACTGTGCATTTGGGGGTCTCTCCGAACTCTGGTCTGCGTGGGGCTGCTTCGTTCAGGCTGCGCAAAGGCCCCTCCTGCTGTTATTATTGCTTTATTATTGTTATTTGGATTCTAGTCTATGCTGTGACCCTCTGTTTCCCTGGCCCCTGGGCCACCTAGATCATACAGGGGTTTGGGGTCCTCAGGGCACCCCCTTTCCTCTGTCCTTGCTATGGTCCGGGGCTGCCCCGCCCCCCACCTCCCCTACTTGGAGCCATCGCCCAGGCCCTCTCAGGTTTCCCCATATGTCTGGTGAGGTCACCCCAGCGGAGGCGAGGATGTCCTTGGGGGCAGTGGGACCCCCTCCCCTTAGTGATCAGGTTGCTGATATCCATCTCAGCATCTTCAAGGCCTCTTTCTCTCCTTTTTGTCCCTAGGGAGAGATTTATCCTCTCAAGGCTGTGGCCACGGGTTCCAGACAGATGGCGTCCCCCCCGCCAGGGGCCCCAGAGGGCAGCTGCTACCTGTTTTAGACTTACGCCATTTGTTGACAACAGTTGCTCATTGCTGATGTGTATTGGGAGTGGGTTGGGGACTCAC
>PVHT021183543.1:8073502-8083669 GCA_004024745.2 Catagonus wagneri
GGTTCGATCCCTGCCCTTGCTCAGTGGGTTAACGGTCCGGCGTTGCCGTGAGCTGTGGTGTAGGTTGCAGACGCGGCTCGGATCCTGCGTTGCTGTGGCTGCGGCGCAGGCCAGTGGCCACAGCTCCGATTAGACCCCTAGCCTGGGAACCTCCACATGCCGCGGGTGCGGCCATAAAATGACAAAAGGCAAAAAAAAAGAACGCTCAGAGTGGCACGTGGCCAAAAGGTGTAAGGTATGGTAATAATTGATAAAAATAGTAAATCTATTCTTCTTCTTACTGCTTTCAGTTCTGTACCTGTTACTTCTAGAACCAATTCTGGGCCCCCTTCCGCGTTTTCTCTCCCTCTTTCCCAGCTTTCCTCCTCGTGTTTCTTGAGCACCTACTGTGCACAGGCATCGTTTCAGGTGCCGAGTAGACACTAGTGAACGAGACTGTTTTCAGCTGTGAGCTCTCCACGGGGGAGATGATACTGAGCAATCAAGTATATATAAAACTTAGTTGTTAAGCACTCTGCCATGGAGTTCCTGTTGTGGCTCAGCAGGTTAGGAACATGACTAGTCTCCTTGAAGATGCAGGTTCGATCCTTGGCCTTGCTCAGTGGGTTAAGGACTCAGCATTGCTGTGAGCTGCGGCATAGGTCGCAGATGCGGCTCCGATCTGGTGTTGCGGTGGCTGTGGTGTAGGCTGGCAGCTGCAGCTCTGGTTCTACCCCTGGCCTGGGAATTTCCATGTGCTGTAGGTGAGGCCCTAAAAAAAAAAAAGAGCTCTGCCACGAATGATAAATTCTGTGAAGAGTTACAGGGTTTGGAAGGCCACGGAGAATAAGGCGAGATCCTTCTTCATACAGAGCCCAAGAGGAGACCTCCTTGAGGAGGGGTCTCCCCTGCCAGCTGAACATCGTGGGGGAAGCTTTACAGATGGAGAGCAACCACGGTCAAGGCCTGGGTAGGGGGACAGGCTGGGTGTGTTCAGGAACCAAAAAGGAGACGGCACGATCATGGCTGCCTGGGTGAGCCCGAGTGGGCTGGGAAGGGCCCTCACCCTGTGGGGTCTCGTTGGCCGTGAAAGAGGTGGACTTTCCCCTGGCTTTTAGTAAGAGCCTCTTCTAAGGCAGGGGTTTCTTTGCTTTGGCCCTCTTGACGTTTGGGGCCAGCTGCGTCTTTGTGGAGGCCGTCCCCGGCACCGTAGCATGTTCAGCAGCCTCCTTGCCCTCTGACCTCGAGATGCCAGGAGCAGCCACATCTGCAATTGTGACAACTAAAAATGTCTCCAGATGTTGCCCAATCTCCTCTGGGGTTTAAAATCACTCCCCCCCCCACACACACACTGTTCTAAGGCAAAGAGGGGCAGGGGCAAGGCTGACCAACTTTTTGTTTGAACTCAGACCTGTGTCTCTCACTCCCTGGGTTTCTCAGTCAAGTAGGAGCTCGCTGGACATGGTGAATACGCAGCCCTACCACCCTTCTTCCCGCAGGGGTGGCAGACATCACTAATCAATCAGGCTCAGAGCTCCAGGGACCATGGTGGCACTTGAGTTAGGAGCTCTGTGACCAGGCATTCTGGCCCCCTCCTGTCAGCAGCAAGCAGGATTCAGACAGTCCTGGCTCAGGTTGGGCTCTGTTGGTTTCTGGCTGCACAACCTCTGTTAGGTTACTCTACTCTGGTCCTCAGTTTTCTCATCTATAGAATGGGAGCAAAATCGCTACCCTGAAAGCCGATTGTGGGGGTTGCAATGAACTCATGCTCAGGTCTCAGCAAATGTGTGTTGCGTGAATGCACGAGAGCCTGGGCCTTGTTCTGGGTGTGGAATAGTAGGAACTCTTATCCACTGCTGGTCAGAGTGTAGGTTGGTACAGTCACGTTGTAGAGTCATTTGTCACTAACTAGTCAAGTCGAACATGTCTAATCTATAGCTGACCATTCCATACCTAGGTGTACAATTGGAAGAACTTGTACTCCTCTGCTCAGAAGACTTAGATACACCTAGAGGAGGTTGAATACCCGGGCTCCAGTGGACCTATTCATTGTAGCATAATTTATAGAAAGAACATCAGAAACAAATTAAACATATGCAGTCTGATAGATGTTACTTATATCTACTCAGCAATGAAACGAACAACTTGAGGTCTTAATATGGGCCTCCCCAGAAACAGATCTTGAGACTGATTCAAGGGTGAGCAGTTTGGGGAGTTCCTTCATGGCTCAGCACGTTAAGGATCTGGCATTGTCATTGCTGTGGCCCTGGTTACAACTGTGGCATGGGTTCGATTCCTAGCTCAGGAAACTTCCACATGCAACCGATGTGGCCAAAAAAGGGGCGGGGGAGCAGTTCCCTTGGGAGTTCAACCCAGGAAGTACCAATAGCAGAGTGGGGAGGGAGGCAGGAGAGGACAGGCCACCAAGAAAGGTGTGTCATCAAGCGGGTGACAGCTGTGGGCCCCAGGGGCCCTTGGGAAACAGCATCACCCACGTGCTTCAGTGTCCTCATCTGTCTTTGTGGCCTGCTCCGCACATGGGAGAGGGTCCTTAGGCCAAGAGGTGTGGGTGCTGGTGGCTTAAGTGGTGCTGAAGTGTACCCCAGGGGTGAGAACCAAGGGATGTGGGTGGGGTTTGGATGGCAGGTGCCGCCAGGTACACATATTGATGTGGGGAAATGTGGAGGATGCGATGTCAAGGGAGAAAAGCACGTCACTAAAGCACGTCATGGGTAGAAATATTGTCACCACCTGAAACAGCGTTCCTTCCTGCTTCCCGAGTCACACGTGAAGGCTTCTGTGGGGATGAGGAGCGCAAATCCAGGCCAGGAAGGGCAGGCGCCCGGGGAGCTCACCGTTCTCAGTAGTGGTCCTTTCTTCCTGTTTCTACCTTGAGGTTTGATATTCACAAGGCACGTGGGTAACAACGTGAACTCATCTTAGGTGCTCACTGATGAGGCTTTGCACGCATATGCCTTCGCCCGTGTAACCGCCGCCACTCGGATGGAGAAGTAGGTGATTTCCAGCAGCCCTGAGGGCTCCCTCGCGCCCCTTCTCAGTCTGGCCCTCTCCCAGGCTCAAATTTCTTTTTGAAAATGGCTTGAGGAGTTCCCGTTGTGGCTCAGCAGGTTAAGGACCTGATGTAATTTCTGTGAGGATGTGGGTTTGATCCCTGGCCTCACTCAGTGGGTTAAGGATCCATTGTTGCCACGAGCCTCGGTGTAGGTCGCGGATGCGGCTTGGATCCCGCGTTGCTGTGGCTGTGGTGAAGGCCAGCAGCTGCAGCTCTGATTCGACCCCTAGCCTGGGAACCTCCATATGCTGCAGGTTTGGCCCCAAAAAGAAAAAAAAAAAAGAAAAAGAAAATGACTCAAAGCAAATTTGAGATGCTAGTATTTGCCAGAACTGGGTAGTGATGCGTTTGCGGGTGTTAGTTACATTTTTCTCTGTCCTTTGCTGGGTCCTTGATGTAGTTCAGCAGCAGCAGCGTAAAAAGAATCTGAGGACTTGGCCAGATGCGGGGAGGTGGCCCGGGCGGGGCAGGGGGCAGGGGGGATGCGGCGTGGACGACAGATTCCGAGGCTGCAGGAGAGTTTCAGGCCAACCCTGGGAATCCTGAGAACAGGCTTGTCTCTGAGGGAGGTTTGCAGGATGAGAACTGCTTTTGGCCGACTGTTCCCAAACTGTCAAGGCTTGGACATGGAGTCGCCCCGAGGGTCCCTTTCACCACCCCGCCTGCACGGAGGGCATCGGCGCCGCCTGGAAAAGCCAGTCGTGCCTTGGGTGGCACGAGGACTGGACCCGGAGCCCCCGCCTGCCCATTCTTTCCGGGTCACGAGCTGCCCGTTATGCCCATCACACCAGCCTGTTTGCGGCGCCTCCGTGGGTGGCCCGGGCCTCGCATTGTCCCGGCACAATAACGGTGGCCGTGCTCTTGTGGGGAAAGTGGGACAGGAAGCCTCGATCTGGGCCAGCTGCTCTGCGCTCCCAGCTTCCTGTTCTCTCTGGCGCTGCTGGGCGAGGCTGCCTTTGTCCCTGTCTGGGGAGGCTGGAGGCTGACTTCCCGGCAGCATCCCAGGCCCTGTTAGAACATCCTCTAGAAACTGCTGTCTCCTGAGCCCTCTACCCACTGGCCTTTAAAAAGAAAGATCATCAGTGGCCAAGTGGCCTGAGCTGAGGCTCCTGCCGTGTGTCAGGCACTGTGCCAGGCCCGTTTCATCCCTTCCTTTGATTTGTGAGTGCGCACCGTGTGCCAGGCGCTAGTCTGGGCCCTGGGGGTACAGCTGGGAAGAAAAGAGGCAAGGACTGTGCCCTCACGGGGCTCCTGCTCACTTGATCCTAATACGTTCTGAAAGGTAGGACAGTGTTACTACGATCTACGTATCTGGGAAGAGCAAACAAGATACAGAGAGGCCGATGTGCTTTCCTGAGGTCATGCAGTGGGTAGGAGGAGGAATGCAATTTAACCCCAAGTCCCTGTTTTCCAAACCTGGCCTCTGTGGTCAGATTAGGGTAAAGATTTCATTCCAGCCAGCCTTCCTTCTTATTTTGGCCTTTTCCTTAGGAGCCGATGTAGGTTGCTTAAGCTCAGTCTCCTTGTCTGACAAATGGGCTCTTAATGCAAGATGAGAAGGTGATAAGTGCATGAAGACAAGGAGGGCCTCCTGGAGAAGGTGACATTTGAGCTAAGTAAGGCCTGATGGATGGGAGGAGCTGGCCCAGAGCAGAACTGGGGGAGAGTATCCTGCAAGGAGGAACAGCATATGCAAAGGTCCTGAGGCTTTTTTTTTTTTTTTTAAGTGGAGTGGGAAGCCATGGAGGGTTTTAAGCCATGGATTGACAGGATCTGATTTACTTGTTTAAAAGGATCCCTCTGCTGTGTGTGTGTGGAGAGAGGAACAGGGAGGAGGTGATTGCATTAGGCCAGGCAGGAGGTGATGGTGGCTTGGACCAGGTGGGTAGTTGAGGAGGTGGGGAAGCTGATGGCATTAGCTGATGGATGGAAACGGAGTGTCAGAGGAAGAGAGGGGGCCAGGATGCCTGGGAGAGGGTTTGCGCGGGAGCCCCTGGAAGGCAGAGGTGCCCTTCACCAGCCTGGGAAGAGCCTGGCAGTGTGTGGGTTTGGAGGGCAGTTCAGGAACTCGGTTTCAGGTGAGTTAAATTTGCTCTGGCCTTGCACGTCCGGGTGTTGGAGTCCAGCCGGGCCCAGGCTGAGGATATACACGCGGGGACTGGTCAGGGACGTGTTGTGGTGAGTGTGGACAGAGGCAAGGCTGCTTTGCAGAGCGTCCCCGACTTTCCTCTCTGTGACCTGCCGTTTGGAGCGCCAGTGCGCCTCTTCCTGGGAGAGCCGAGTCTGCAGGTGGCCAGCGCCCCTGTGACGGCCATGGATGTCCTTTGGGTGGTGGGAAAGGATTCAACACCCCGCCTCTGCCCCCTGCCTCCCCCCATCCTGGGCGTCCCCTCCAGCTTCCCCGACTTGAAGATCTCCCCAGACAGGCGGGGCTGCTGTGCTGTAGTCACCCCCGGTAGGCCCTGTGCCACATCCTGGCCTGTGGACCACGCAGTCATTTTCACAGGGGTCTCCATGTGGCTGTTGCCGGGTCAGCCGGGGGCCAAGCCCTAGAGTCGGGGCAAAGCCGGCAGAGTTGGCCGTGCGCGGCTGGCCTCGGCCTCCCTCACCCACTGCCCCCCGTCTCCCGTTCTCGCCCCTGCATCCATCCTGTTCCCCCGTCCTGCCCGGACCTCTCAGCAGCTCTTGCTCTGCTTGCTCTGCCCACCTGCACCAGGGCCGGGCTACTGTCACTGCCCATCAGCTTGGCGGCACCCCCAACTCTGGTCCCCACTTTCATGCTTGATCCCTAAAATCTAGTTCCTCACCAAAACCGAGGGCTCTTTTGCCACCACTTAAAAGCTGGGAGGAGTTCCCATCGTGGCTCAGTGGTAACGAACCTGACTAGTATCCGTGAGGATGCAGGTTTGAGCCCGGCCTTGCTCCATGGGTTAAGGATCCGTCATTGCCATGAGCTGTGACATAGGCTGGCAGCTGCAGCTCTGATTCGACCCGTAGCCTGGAAACTTCGAATGGGAACTTCCATATGCTGCAGCGTGGCCCTAAAAAAGACCAAATAAATCAATCAATAAAAGCTGGGAGGCTTTGCTTTTTTAAAAAAATCCTGACTTCTGGCTTTTCTTGAAAAACAAAATAAAATAAAGCCAAAACCTTGAAACCCTAGCACATCTGGTGACACTGGGCCTGTGGCCTTCCCACCTGGCCACACACTTGGAGGGCATGAGCAGCCACTCCCCTGTGATGGACGTGTGCCCGCCTGTCCTCGACAGTCCTCCCCCATGCTCCTCCTTCATCATTTGTCACCTCACAGAGGAGAGAACGATATCTCTGTTCCAAGCCCTTGGGAAAAGCGGCAGAATGACTGTGATCCATCCATCCGGTGGGATCCTGGGCGCCATAACATGAGTAAGGGTCTCCCTTGAGTAACGACAGAGAGAGCTCTTTAAACTCGTTACGTGGAAAAAGCAGGCGCGGAGTATCCTGTGCATGCTGTTGTTCTTTGGTGTGTAAAAAGGGGAAATAAGAATATATGTGTGGGTGTGCATGTATGTGCATGCGTAAATGTATTTGTGTGTTTATTTTTTTCCAGCTTCATTTAGACATAGTTGTATACATGTAACATTGTGTAAGTTTAAGGTGTACAACTAGTTGATTTAATACACATATATTGCAAAATGATTACTGCCAAGCTGCAGCTTTAAGTATATAACGCAGTATTATTAACCATCATCACGATGCTGTGTATTAGATCCCCAGAAACGTAGCCAGCTAATAATTGGAGCTTTGTACTCTTTGAACAACTTGTGCATGTTTATTTGGAAGGGTGCACAAGCCACTTGGAGCTGTGGTTCCCGTGGGAGGTGGGAGAGACTAGCTGAGTGGGGCCTGAGGTATAGGAAAGAGACTTTTCATAGTTTTGATTTTTTATATTTTTCACTTTCAAACTATGTGAATGGCTATTATTTAGAAGTTATGCGGGGTTTTTTGGCCATACCGCAGGATGCAGAAGTTCCTAGGCCAGGGATCGAAGCCACTCCACAGCAGTGACCTGAGCGGCTGGAGTGACAACGCTGATCCTTAGCCCCCTGGGCCACAAGGGAACTCCAGAAGTAACATTTTTAAACAGGAAGTGAAAAAGGGGGAATGAATTGTAGCCGGAGGGGGATCAGTGGGCATCGAAGGCAGGCAGGGCTTGTGCTGGTCACTGCAGAGCTCCAGGGGAGGACATGCTCCACAGTTGTGTGTCGGCTGAATGGCTGAAGGGCTTTTCCTTATTCCCTGCCCTTGTCTGTGGGCGTGGTGCTCCAGATCCTAGGTGACCTTTGACCTTTGACCCTCCTTGGGGTCACCTCCAGGATACTCACCTCTCCCTGCTTCTGTCCTCCAGGCTTTCCTGCATCGCATCCGGCAGAACGTGGCAGACTCGGTGGAGAAGGGCCTGACGGAGGAGAACGTCAAGGTGTGGACACGGGGCTGCCTCCCTCCTACTGGGCGATGCCGGGAGGGTGCGTGGGGGCGGGGGTGGGTGTCACCCGTGGGCAGCTGGCTCTGCCCTCCCAGTGGCTTGGGGGCCCTCTCGATCCCAAGAGGACTCTCGATCCGTGAGCCGACTGTGCTTGGTCGGCTTTGAGGACTCAGCCCCCTTTCCCAGCTCAGGACTTTCACCCCTGGCTCATCATGACCATCCAGTCTTCCCTCCTCCTTGGGCCAGGCCCCCCGGGAGGGAGTCAGTGGAAAATCCCTTTCCACGCACCCCTGGGAGCCTGGCACCCCCAGCTGCCCTCCTGGCAGCCCTGGCCCCTGCCCTGCACAAGGCAGGACGGTTGAGTAATCAGGTCCAGGCTTCGTCTTGGCTGCGGCTCTGGGGAGTTTGGGAGGAAGTCAATAGGCCTTCTGTGTGCATGGTGGAGGCCCGGCGCTCCCCAGGCCCGGCTTTCTCCGTGACCTCACTCTCTGGGCAGCTGCCTCCAGTCCCTGGGCTCCAGGGTCCTGGTCCTAGAAGAGGGAGGGAGACAGGGCAGGGTGGGGGTCAGAGGTATCCAGCAAGGACAGCACACAGAGGACTTGGTCCGCAGCACATCCCCTGCCTTTGTCCTGGTGAATATGAACAGTAACCCTTGTACTTTGACAATTCTGAGCCCAATAGTTTTTTTTTTTTAATTTATATAATTATTATTATTTTTTAATTTATAAACTTTATTTATTTTATGGCCGCACCCATGGCACTTGGAAGTTCCCAGGCCAGGGATTGAATATGAACTGCAGCTGGGACTATGCCCGATCCTTCAACCCACTGCTCCTGGCTGAGAACTGAACCCGCACCTCTGTGGTAACCCAAGCTGCTGCCATTGGATTCTTAACCCGTTGTGCCATAGCAGGAACTCCCTCAGCCCAATATTTTTTAATAGGAAAGCTGAGGCTTAGAGATGTAAAGGGACCTACTTGAGGATCACTGCATGGCTGGTTCCTGGTAAAAGTGGGATCGAAGCTTTTTATGTATTCATTCATTCATTCATTCATTCAGTAAATATTTACTGAGCAGCTATTATTTTGTTATAGCTTTTTAGTATAATCTATTTGTTACAGTTAAAAATTATATAACAGATTCATAATTTGTTAGTTTTTAAAAATTACCTTTTTATGAGCTATAACTCACATACAATAAGAGTACAGTCCTAAGTGCAGACTCCTCTTTGCAGCTCCCAGCACATGACCCTCCTCAAAGGTAACCACTGACTTCTAGTCTTATTGATTAACTTTGCCTGTTCTTGAACTTTATATAAAAATGAGTTTTTTGTTGTGCTTGGCATCTTTCACTCACTGTTACATTGGTGAGTTTGCCCACATTGTTGTGTGCGGCCGAGGGCCATTCTTTTTCATTGCTGCATAGTATTCCATCATGTGAATGCCCCACAGTTGACTTGTTCATCCTTCTGTGGATGGATATGTGTGTGATTTCCAGTTTTTAATTTTGGTGACCATTCTTGTCTATGTCTTTGGAGGTACACGGGCTCTCATTTCTTTTGTGAATATACTCAGAAGACAGATACTTATTTTGAAACTCTGTGGCCATTCCTTGAAGTCAGTATAACAATAGGATCTAGCCTGTGTGTCTTTAACATGAGCAGATTCAACCATGCGAGCCGACAAAAACAAGAGAGAGAAAAATAACCAAACAGTGAGGGTGATTCTTCCAGCCACTTCATGTGACAAGCATCCCCCAGGGTGAGGATGAGACGGAAGGGGGTCCCTGGCCTTCTCAGGCTGCAGCATCGACTGGTGGTCTCCTGCCCCACAGCCCTCCCTGCCCACTCTCAGGCCTCTCCTTCTGCGGGCTGTCCAGTGCCTTTGCAGGGTCTACGGGGTTGGTCTTTTTGAACCATGTGAACACCTTCTTCAAGATTAAATTAAAATTCACTTAAAAACAAACAAACAAACCGAAAAAGGAATTTATGCAGTTCAAAGTTCCTAACGTAAAAGAGAGTTTTCCCCAGTTCTTCTCAGAGGCCCGTATGGATACCCGCTCTTGGAACCGCCAGGGAGTCTCTGCTTCTGCCAGTGTGGAGAGGAGTGGCCTTTGCGTGTGTTACTTTACACAGAGGGACCCGCACTGGACTCCTGTGTGGCGCCATGATTCGTCCCCACCTAACAGAATGGACCAAGGATCATTCTAGGGTTTCATATCCACTCCTCAGACCTGCAGATTCTGTTTACAGGCTCAGAGTATTTCAGAATGTGGAATTTATTTAAATATAACCAGCCCAGGAGTTCCCTTTGTGGCTCAGCGGTTAATGAACCCGACTGGTATTCATGAGGTTGCGGGTTCGATCCCTGGCCCCGCTCAGTGGGTTAAGGATCCAGTGTTACCGTGAGCTGTGGTGTAGATTGCAGATGTGGCTCAAATCTGGTGTTGCTGTGGCTGTGGTGTAGGTCGGCAGCTACAGCTCCCATTCAACCCCTAGCCTGGGACCTTCCATATGACGCAGGCATGGCCCTAAAAAGAAGAGAAAAAAATATATGTATGTATATAACCAGCCCAATTTGCTTGACTTTTGACAAGTCTATGTTAATGGATATTTAGTTTTTTCCAGTATTTTCCTACTGCATCTAAGGCT
>PVHT021183543.1:8084669-8095785 GCA_004024745.2 Catagonus wagneri
TGGCTGTGGTGTAGGTCGGCAGCTACAGCTCCCATTCAACCCCTAGCCTGGGACCTTCCATATGACGCAGGCATGGCCCTAAAAAGAAGAGAAAAAAATATATGTATGTATATAACCAGCCCAATTTGCTTGACTTTTGACAAGTCTATGTTAATGGATATTTAGTTTTTTCCAGTATTTTCCTACTGCATCTAAGGCTGCAGGATATGATCTTGGCCGTCCACCCAGTTTTCACCTGGGGCACGGTGAACACGTTGGGCTGGAGAGCTCTTTGGCGTAGGGGGCTGTCCTGTGTATTGTGGGATGTTTAGCAGTTTCCGTGGCCTCTGCCTCTGAGACACCGGTTGCATCCTCCCCACCAATTTGCGACAACCGAAAATGTCTCCAGACCTTGGCAACTGTGTCGCAGGTTGGAAATGACTGATCAAAAAGCTAAATTCTAAAAAAAAAAACAACACTAAATTCTAATTCAGGTCGTGCATCTCACACTGGCTAGGCTCCTGTGGGGAAACAGGCCCTCATGTATCATTTGCAGGAGTTTATGTATTTACTTATTTATTTGCTTTTTAGGGCCGCACACTTGACATATGGAGGTTTCCAGGCTAGGGGTCAAATCGGAGCTCCAGCTGCCGGCCTATACCACAGCCACAGCAGCGCAGGATCCAAGTCGCGTCTGCAGCCTACACCCCAGCTCACAGCAATGCCAGATCCTTAACCCACTGAACAGGCCAGGGATCGAACTTGCAACCTCATGATTCCTAGTCGGATTCATTTCTGCTGCACCATGATGGGAATTTCCATCTGCGAGAGTTTAAATGGCCCATTTTTTTTTTTAATATATCTTTTTTTTTTTGTCTTTTGTCATTTTTTAGGGCCACACCTGCAGCATGTGGAGGTCCCCAGGCTAGGGGTCGAATCAGAGCTACAGCTGCCGGCCTACACCACAGCCACAGCAACGCAGGATCCGAGCTGCGTCTGCAACCTACACCCCAGCTCACGGCAATGCCAGATCCTTAAGCCACTGAACGAGGCCAGAGATCAAACCCGCAACCTCATGGTTCCTAGTCGGATTCATTTCCTCTGAGCCACGCCGGGGACTCCTAAACGGCCCATTTTGAATGTCCTTCCCTATCGTGTTTTCTTTGATCACATCGTTTCAGTAGGTGCCTGGAAATACCCACATTGTCTTAAAACTCAGTGCTGTGGTGCGGCACACCTGTCGTGTCCGGCCGTGATGAAGGTTGCGACCAATGTCTTACTCTGTGATCCCCTGCACGTTGAGTGTCAAGTTCATGTCCTGCTGCCCCACTGGACTCTGTGACCTCGGGAATGCCACTGATTTTCTCTGAGCCTCTGTCCCTCATCTGTATATTGGGGATGATAACAGTTTCTGCCTGATGGAGTTAGAATGCGGACTGGGTGCCCCAAATGCGTATAAAGTTCCTAGCAGAGGATTAGCATTGATCCTGTTGAGTAAACGTTGGTGGTCTTTTGTCGTAACTCCTCTTAGCTCTGGTGGATGAGAGCCTGCCTTCCCACGCCCTCCTCACCCGCACCAGGGGTTGTGTATTTTTTTTTTATGCTTCATTTTGTTCTCCCTTTATGCCTCGATTTAATGCCCTCCTTGGGCCTCGTTTTCCCTTCCCAGATTCTGTTCTCGAACATTGAAGACATCCTGGAAGTTCATAAAGATTTCTTGGCCGCCTTGGAGTTTTGTTTACATCCGGAGCCTCAGTCTCAGCACGAACTTGGGAACGTTTTCTTAAAATTTGTGAGTACAATGCCCCAGCCCTTCCCGGAGCCTGCAGCTTTTGGGGAGTGGGCTTCTCCCTGCGTCCCCGACCTGCCCACCGTTGGCCAGCTTCCTCCGCAGGTCTGGCTGGGAGATGGTGAGGCAGGTGGGCAGGTGGGCCCAGCCCCTGCCCCGCCCTCCAGCCCAGGAATAAGGGGCTGAGGGCCGGGCCCAGCAGACTGGGGGAATCTCTTGTTGCCTCTCTGTCCCCTCCGTTTGGTTTTCCCTGGAGGTTTTTGCTCATCGACTGTGTCCTGGGCCCCCTGTGACCTCCCGGCCCGGAAGAGCCCCTCTGTTGCAGAATGACCCAAAGAGGCAGCCTGCAGCCGAGGGGACGGACTCGGGTCAGACACACCTGGGTCTGTGTCCTGGCAAGGGCTCCCCCTGACCAGCGAGGGTGTCTGATCCCTGGGTGCCCACTTGGGCTGCTAGTCAGGGAGGCTGATGCTGGTTATAATAGCTTCACTCTCCTCAAGTCGCTTATAGTTGTACGGGGACGGCTGGACGAGGGACGGCGAAGCTCCGCCCGCAGCGGGCAGTGGGCTCCGTTCCACACCTGCTCCTTGTGCGCGGCCTGGGGCGCCCCCCACAGGGAGGAAACCCGCACTGGCCTCACGGGCTTAAGGTCTGGGCCAGACTCCTCTCTTCTCCAAGCCTCGGTGTCCTCCTCTAATTGAGGACCAGGACTGATGATGCCTTCTTGGGTTGATGCAAAGGCTCAGAGGTAAAGCAAGAAAGCCTGTGGTGCAGAGCGGCGGTTCTCAAACCAGCTTTGCTCCCAGGGTACATTGGGTCGCATCTGGAGATGATTTTGTTTATCACCACTTGGGGAAGGGGACATGCTGCTGGCTTCTAGCAATGCCACCAAATAGCCCGATGTACAGCACGGTTCCCACAATAGAGGATTATCTGACCTCAGGCGTCAGCAGGGACCTTGGCCTGCTGGTGAGTCCCCGGTCCATGCGGGTGCTGACTTCCATTATCATTGCCATTGTCACCAGTGCCCTTCTCCAGGGTATCACATTGGGATGGTCCGAGTCTGTGACAGCAGAGCCTCGTGTGGCCCTACCCTTGGGGAGTGACCGACTCCTGTTGTTTCACTGTCCTCTGGGTGGACAGTGCTCCCGGCCAGGCTGCCCGGCTGCTCAAGGGCTGCGTTGTTTTAACTTGTCTGGGCCTCAGTATCCCCGCCTGTAGAATGGGTTAAAAACTAGACCTGACCCACGCTGTTTTGGGGATCGAGTGAAGTGATATAGTGAGTGGGCTCAGAACAGCTCTGGGCATGTGCGCCAAGTGCCCCGTAGATGTTGGACACTGTTCATGCGGCCACCACCCCTCAGGGTTTGAAGTGGGGTAACGTGAGAGGAGACGGGGCACGGTGAGATGGGCACTAGCGGAGGAGGAGGTGATCTGCTTTGGGTTTTGAGGTCCCTTGGCTGCTGCGAGGGAGAGCAGCCAGAGGGGTGTGGGAGCAGCAAGGCCAGGAAGAGGTCCTGGCCAGCTGATGGTGGCCTGGGGCTGCCTGGTGGCGGCGCAGGTGGCGAGAGGGGTGAGGGGCAGTATTGGTTCAGTGCAGGCATCTCGAATAGGAAAATCAATAGGCTGGGAGGGACAGTCGACCCTTTGGGTTCAGAGGAAGGAGTGAGCCCTCATTTCTCTGGAGCCAGGCTGCTTAGGTTCCCATCGCAGTCCCACCACTGCAAAGCTGAGCGACCTTGGGTAAGTCACCTCACCTCTCTGGGCCTTGATCTCCAGCTCTGTAAAAGGCGGGTCATGGCAGGTCGTACCTGCCCTGTGGTGCTGTCTCAGGAGGAAATGCTGTAACTCGAGCAAAGCATGGAGATCCCGCCTGGCACCAAGCTGATGTCGCACGAGTGTCTGCCACAGGCGTTATTCCAGCTGGGGCACCAGGGAAGGCTTTCAGGAGGCGGTGGCATTATTGGGGCTGGCCGAGAAGTGATGACACCTGGGCTTAAAGTGGAGCAGTCCATACTCTAGCCCAAGAGGGGAAGGGGCCGTGGCTTCCAGCCCAGCCCAGTGGGCGCTGCCCGGTCAGTGGGCAGAGCGAGACTTCCTCACCCCCAGCCGCACCGCTGACTTCCGAGATGATCACAAACCAGCGCTCCGTGAGCGTGCTCTTTGTGCTGGCTGCTCTTCTAAGTGCTATGAGTTTATTAATTCATTACAACATCGCAACAAGCTTCTACAGTTTGTGCTGTGATTATACCCATTTGACAGATGAGGCGACTGAGGCCCAGAGAGGGTTAGTCAGTGCGCAAGTTCACACAGCTGGTGGGTGTTGGAGGCGTCTGACTCCCAGGCTTGTGTTTTTCACCAGCTTTACATGATCGAGTCTCCTGATATTATTGTACCATGTGCCAGGCACTATACTTGACCCTGCGGTTGGTGCCAATAAGACAGGCTTGCTTTCTGCTGCCGTGAAGCTCCTCGGCCAAAGAAATGGAGGGTCAGTCAGTTGATGGTGGAGATCATTTCAGATGGGGATGCGGATTTGTGAAGAGTATAAAATCTGGATGTGCTAAGGAGTGAGCCTCCTGGAGGTTGCCTGAAATTGGGAAGTTAGGGACAGGATTGCTAGACTGAGCAAACAGTGACACCCAGGACAGTGGAGTAAATTTGGATTTCAGGTAAATGACAAATAATATTTTAGCATAAGTATATCTCATGTATTGTTTGGGACATACTTATACAAAAACACGATTTGTTGCTTATCTGAAATGAGCACTCAGCTGTGTGTCTTGTGTTTTCTCTGGCGCTCAGGGAAGGCGTCTGTGAGGTGGTGGAACAGCAGATCTTGGGGAAAGAGTATTCCACGTGGAGAGAAAGCCAGGCCGGGGGCCCTGGATAGAGCAGGGTTGGTCCACCAGAGGAAGGCAGAGAGGCCAGTGTGGCTGGAGCCGAGTGAGCAATGGAGAGAGTCCAAGGATGTCAGAGAGGGGGAGGATCCTGTAGGGATTGTGTTCTGAGAGCTGGAGGTTTTTAGCAGGAAGTGGCATGATCTGCATTAGGTTTTAGCCCCTTCTGCCCTCAGCTGTGTGGACAGGTGGGTGACAGGTTGGGGAAAGCGAGACCTAAATCTCGTACTCCCCACCCCACCAGAGACGTCTAAACGGCCTGCTCCGTCCCTTCTCCCAGTCTTAGGCTTTGCGGGTGTGAAGTGAGTAGTTGGGAGCAGGTGGTCTTTTGAAGCTAGTGTCACCCCCCGCTGTGGACAACGGCCACCACTTCTGACAATGGCCACCACTTCCTTGGGCTAGACCCTCTCCCCTAGCTGTCTGCAGCTGGCAGCTGTCCCCTTCTTCTCCTTCGTAGCCCAGACCCACAGCCACACCCTCCCCACCCAGCACATCTGTGTGCCCACAACTCTTTTGTCCATTTCCTCTTGGCTGGACACTCAAAGCCCCACGTGTAGCCCCTAGGAGGAAACTGGACACTTGGCCTGTTAGCTGTCAAAAGCAGCATTTCCATATTTGCTGCATCTTGGGCCTGAGATGCAACTGGGGTTGGGTTCAATGAAAGGAGATGGGAATGATGAAACTGAGTATGGTTTTGAAGAGGGGGTGTTGTCACTTGCTAAATTTAGCTTCTCTCAGCCTCAGGCTTTGCTCCCCTGCTCTTTTCACAGGCTTAAGGGGAGGACGACATTGCAGAGTGTGTCAGAGAAGGGGCTAAGAGGATGAGGAATGACACACCTGTGGCAATCTTATCACTTACTTCCCTCTCCTGCAGCCATGGCAGACATCACTAATCAATCATAGCATTCTCCACAGGGCTCCAGAATTCTTCTCACTGGTGTTTCAGCCAGCACTGCTTATTGATTGGGGTTGGTGTGTGAGAATGATCATATTTGGCTGTACTCTTTGGTCTAGTCCCTTCATGGTACAGATGGAGATGAATAGGGAGATCTTGTCATCTCACCAGGCTTGGATCCATTCTCTCATTTTTCTTCCCGCCTTCAGAATGTGCATATATTAGGACTGTCTGCATTGCAAGTGACAGTAATAACTCAAATAGGCTTACACAACAAAAAAGACTTTGTTGGCTCATACAAATGAAATACTCAGGGTGGATTGGCTTCAGGCATAGCTGGATCCAGGACCCCAGCTATGATGTTTTCAGAACCTGGCTTTTCTTTATCTCTAGGCTCTACTTTCCTAATGTTGTCTTGATTCTTGGAGTGGTGGGGAGATATATACCTCACATGATGGCAGAGGCAGCCCTCAGCAGCTTCAGGCTAATACTCTACTAGCTTAGCAACAACAGTTCAAAGGGAGCTTCTCTTCATAGTAATTCCAGCACAGTTCTTGAGGGCTCTTACTGGCCCGGCTTGGGTCACGTAGCCCCTGTTACCAGGATAGGGAGCTCTTTGACTGGTTTGGCTTAGGTCACATGCTCACCCAAGGTGCCTGGAAGTGGAGTGGGGTCAGTGAGGTCAGCATGTAGCAGGTGGTTCCCCAGGGGAAAACTGGGGGCGATGACCCGAACAAGGGGGAATGGGTGCAGGGTGAGTAAAGCAATACATGTTCTAGCGAAGAGTCGAGGCCGTGATGTGGTGGACCAGGGGCCTCTGGAAGAAATATGGGGCTGGTGGAAAGGCCTCGGGCACCACTCGGTTCCTTCTTCTGCTTTCTTGCTTTATTCATCCGGTAGTCATGAGGCCTGCTCTCTTTCTGAGACTTCAGTCTCCACTGGCCACAGCTGTGATCTCAGCAGGTGCACACCCTTCCTCCTTGGGGCTCATAGTCTAGGGGGTGGTTGTGGGGAGGTGAACAGTGCAAAGTGAGAAGCCAGACATAGCTGGGGGCGAGAGCCACCGTATTTCTCAAAATCTGCCTGGTGCCTTCCCTGGCTGCCTTCTCCAGGCCTGAGTCCACTCAGCTCCTTTTCTCAGGACTCTGCCTCTTTTTTTTTGTCATCAAAACCTACCCATCCACTGCTCCCCCCACCCCCTGTCATAGACAGATTCACCAATGGGACAATGCACTTGCTAAAATAATGATGGTAATAATAGCAACATCAATAACAGCAGTAATAATAGTGACTAATAGTTAATGAGCCCTTACTATGCACCATTTTAAGCATTTACCATGAATTCACCTGGTAACTCTCACAGTAGCCTTAGGACGGGGAGGTCCTTATTGTCTATAGTTTATAGGCATGAATACAGAGGCTCTGAAACAGGCTTTGCTCATGGTCACAGAGCTGGCCGTCTGGGCAGCTGAGCTATGAACCTAGGTGGTCTGGGTGTAAAACCTGCACTTGAACTTACAAGACCGACGCTGATAGTGGTCATGGGGGCTTCTGGTGTCTTGTCTTGGAGCTGTGCTAACAGCAGGGCCCGTAGGTCCAGGGAAAGCCCAGGCTCTTGGCCGCAGAGCTGGACCTCAGCATACACACTCGTGTTGGCCAGCAGCTCCGCTGGGGGCGCTTTGCTGCTCGGGGTGTCTGCTCACATGCTGCACACGGAGCCCCCAGAGGTAGCTGGGGCAGTTTGGGGTGCTTACTGATTCTGAAACCCAGTTTCTCTCCTCGTTGGTTTCCTCTTTCCGCAGCCACCCATCAGCAGGATGACTGGGGGCTTGGTTAGAAACAAGACGAGCTGCTTACTTTGCAGACCCACCTCTTCCTTCCTCAGCTTCTTGAGGCCTCCTGGCCACCGCCCAGGCCGAGGTCAGGGCCCTGCAGCCCTTCCTGTCCTGCGGCCTTGCCCAGGACATCCTTGTTTGGGGTTTGGCGGGTTGGGAAGGGGCATCCCATGAGCCTTTGAGAACCAAGGATGCTCAGGGGAGAGCTTCCTGCCAAGATGGCTCCTGTCCCTTCCAGTCCTGGAAACCCTGACCGATGGCTGCAGACCTGGTGACCCACCGGTGACCTCTAGGCTGGAAAGAGTCTGGTTTTGGGCTCAGGGGCACCTGGAGGTCAACGGAGCTATCCCCCTGCCTCAGCAATGCCACCGCAATGTGGCAGCGACCAGAAATCTACATATTACCCCAAATTGCTGAGTTTTATTTCGGCTCTGCTGGTTCGTATATACAGGGCGCTGCACGTAGTAGGTGTGTGGAGTTCATTCATTTAGTACGTATTCGTTGAGGCCCTACCATGTGCCAGGCGCTGTCCCGGGAACTGGGGAAACCTCAGTGAACAGGAGGATGTGGCCACTGCCTTCAGGGAGCCGACCGTGGAGTGGGAAAAGGCAGGCGATGAACAGTCGTCCAGATTGTGAGGATGCTGTAAAGAAAATGAAGACGGGGGGTGAGAGGTGGGGGGTCGATGGAGAACACCCAGCCACTTTGGCTGCGGTAGTCCAGGTGTCATCTGAGGAGGCGACATTTGAGTTGAGATTCGAATGGCGGGGAGCAGCCTGGCTTTGGGTTAGAGCGTTCCGGTCGGAGGACCAGCAAGAGCAACGGCCCTGAGGTGGGAGCAGGCTTGGCAAGTCCAAGGGGCGGGCAGAAGATCAGTGAAGGGCAGGGTCACGTTAGCTGGCCCTTGAAGGATGCAATCAAGTGTGGGCTTCATTCCTAGAGCGACAGGACGCCACTGGAGGATCTAAGCAGGGGTGTGACTCAGCCTAAATCCTAAGGACATTTATTGAGCCCTGACTCTATGCTGAAGCCTTAAGTATGGACCCATTTAATTTCTGTAACAGCCCCATAAATTAGAGGCTGTAGTTAATGCCACCTTAACAGATGAGGAAACCAAGGCACGGAGAGGTCAGGTAAGGGGCCCAGGTTCACGGCTGGAAAAGCAGAGCCAGGATTCGAGCCCAGGCCACGCGGCTGGAGTCTTTGTACTGGATCCGGGGCCGTGCTGCTTCCTGAGAGGTCGCTGGCTGCAGAACTAGGGCAGGAGTGGAGGCTGAGAAGCGGGAGCCACCTCGGCTGACACCCCCCCCCCCTGCCGTGGGTCCCTCAGGGTCTTTGGGGGGTGTTTGTGGGGGGGGTCCTCACCTCTTCGGCCCCCTGGCCCTGCCGTCCGTCCGCACGCCTCTGAGCCTTCGCACTGTGACCTGCGTCCCACGGGCTCTGTCCTTGTCTTGCAGAAGGACAGGTTCTGCGTGTACGAGGAGTACTGCAGCAACCACGAGAAGGCCCTGCGGCTGCTTGTGGAGCTGAACAAGATCCCCGCTGTGCGAGCCTTCCTTTTGGTGAGTTCACCGTTTCCGCCCTGCCCCTCGCTCCCTCTCTGCCTCAGCCTTGCCTCCGGATCCGTCCTCGGCTCAGCAGTCTGTGCGCGGCAGGGATGGCAAACGTTGTCTCTAAAGGGCCAGACAGTGAGTATTTTTTTGCCTTCGTGTGGCATTTCAGCCCCTGTCATGACCTGTCTACCCCGTTGCTGCAGCATGAGAGCAGCCGTTAACAGCACGTAGGACCAAGCACAGTTGTGTTCCAATCAGACTTTATTTACAAAAAACAGGCACAGAGGGCGAGATTGGCCCCAGGACCAATTCCTGGTCCTAAGAAGTGATCCTGATAAGACTGGGAGTAAGAGTAGTGCTGATTGTATTATTAGGATTATTATAAGTGAAAGAAAGTCTAGTTAAAATTGGCCCTGGGTGGGGGGGGTAGTTTCATTGGTTCACTTTTCTGCAAAGTTTAAGACCTGGGAGAGCTTCACAGACAGTCGAATCCGGGTGTTTGAGTGATGTCGTCAGGAGCGTGTCTCTTGGCTCTGCTCTTCTTGCCTTGGCCCCGTTCCCAGCCGGGATCTCCCCACGAGCCGGCAGCGTGGCCTCTGGCAGCTCCACGCTTCTACCCCTCATAGCCAAGCAACTCCAGGATAAAGAGGGCTCCTCCTTTCTAGTAGTAACAGCAAAAATCCTGGGTCTGATGCTCATTGGTTTCGTTGGACTCAAGACCGTATCCCTGAACCAATGGCTGTAGACAGAAGGATTAGTTGGCGTTCTGATTGGTCACTTCTAGAGCTGGAGGATGAGGTAAGCTCCACCCATCCTATAGGCTCTGAGGGTGGGGAGGACCCCTCAAGGACAGTTGGTTTGCACTTACGGGAGTAAACTGGGAATTGACATTGGGCAAAACCGCAGACATCCATGCCTGTCTTCCCGACAACTGCACAGTTCACCTGTGTATAAAACAGGTTCTCATCTGTCATCTTGGAGCTTTTGCAGCCGCTATCTGTTGTGTATGAGTGGAGATATACGCCTGTCTGCCGTACAGACCACCCAGATAACAGTGGTTTAAACAAGGTAGACACTTATTTCTCTCCCATGTTAACAGTCTGGGTGTGGACAGTCTGGGGCTGGTCTTGGGGCCCAGTGTCAGGGGCCAATGCCTTAGTGTGTGTCTGCATTGACATGGCCTAAGGCAGTTTCTCACCACTTCCACCTTCCAGGTGGTGAGATGCAGGAAGAGTGAGCCCGCCCCTCTCCTTTTAAGGGCACAGACAGAAGAAGCTGCAAACGGCTCTTTTGCTCACATTGCATTGGCCAGAACTTAGTCACATGGCCACACCTAGCTGCAAGGGATGCTGGGAAGTGTAGGCTTTATTCTGGGCAGCATGTGCCCTGCTGAAAATTCTCTTGCTCTGGAAGAATACATTAGGGGACACCTCCTAGCCTTCGCCTCAGTTGGTTTTAATGATTCCAGTATATTAAGTGACTTCCTAAGAGTACATACTCTAAAAGTGATTGAGCTTCTCATGGGTTCAAATCTTCATCTTTTGTCTCTGAATTTCCTGATCATTCCATCGCAGTCCCTTTCCCATCCCCATTACTGTTTAATTTCCCGGTGGCACATGCAAAAATAGAACAGTTAGCTGACATGGCATAAGAAGTCTTCACCGTCTGCCCAGAGCTAAACTATGTAATACAATTCTTTTCATGGCCGCACTTGTGGCATATGGAGGTCCCCAGGCTAGGGGTCGAATTGGAGCTGCAGCTGCCAGCCTACACCACAGCCACAGCAACACTGGATCCAAACCACTTCTATGTCCTGTGCCACAGTTTGCAGTAACTCTGGATCTTTAACCCACTGAATGAGGCCAGGGATTGAACCTGCTTCCTTACAATGTCAGGTCCTTAACCTGCTGAGCCACAATGGGAACCTCTTTTTTTTTTTTTTTTTGTGCTTTTTAGGGCTGCACTGCAGCATATCAAAGTTCCCAGGCCAGGGGTCGAATCGGAGCTGTAGCTACCGGCCTATACCACAGCCACAGCAATGTGGGATCAGAGTCTCGTCTGCCGCCTCCGCCGCAGCTCCCAGCTCATAATGTAGTTCCTTTTTCTTTCTTTCTTTCTTCCCTACTTCCTTCCTTTCTCTCTTTCTTTCTTTTTTTTTTTTTTTT
>PVHT021183543.1:8110590-8180530 GCA_004024745.2 Catagonus wagneri
GGGCTCAGAGGGCCCTGGGGGACCCGCCAGCAGGGCTTGAGATTCCTGTGGGGACACGCCATGCTCCCCGTCCGACAGAATTGCTCAGAGTGTCCTGGCCTTTGGCGCCTGCAGCTGGAACGTCTGCATCAGAAAACAGCTGGGTTGGAGGTGCCCCTCCTGAGTTCCGCTTCTGTCACGTTTTCCAACAGTTTTTAAAAGATGATCCCCTGAGCTTGGGGCAGCTGAGCCCCAGGCCTGGGTCCTGCCCCCGCCCATTCTGACGCCCTCGCAGATGTCCCCGAGGCCTCTGAGCCCCCTTGTTTCAGAGGAACTTGGAATCGAGTAGGCGAACGGGGTCGAGGAGCCTGGGTGGGAAGGGGGGAGAGGCGAGAATGAAAGCCTCTTTGGGAACAGCCCCAGAAAGCTCAACTTGAACATCGCCTAAGAATAGCTGGAACATTCTATTTCAGCCTTCAGCCCAGGCCCGGGATAGACAGTTGGCATTTTCAGGCTCTGTTGAATTTTCCATCACCGTTTCCAAGAAAGTGGTTCAGATTTGGGCTGATGCCCCTGGGGCTCGCGTGGCAGGTGCCCGAGGGGAGACCCCCTGTCCCTGACCCTTTCAGTTGTTGCCCGGGGATGAGCGGATCTCGCTGGCACAGCTCGGGACCGCAGTCTTGAGCAAGACAGACCCAGGGTCGGCCCCTTGGCGCTTCCAGTCTCAGGCTGGACCCACGAGGGCCTGGTACCTAACAGAAGAGGGTTGAGGCTGGGGGGGCCAAACCCAAGGGGCACATCTGTGTAAAGGCGGCAGCTACCACTCCAGTCCCCTATCCCCTTTGTTTCCCGCCTGTCCGACCATTCTTCTCTGACCTCCTTTGCAGGTTCCTCACCTTCTAGACCTCCAGGTGTAGGTGGGCCCCAGGCCTCGGTCCATGGGCCTTTTCCCCATGTGGACTTGCACCTGCAATGGCCTTGTCCACTCTCTGGCCTTTTTCTCTCTCTTTTTTAAAGTATATTCAAAAGTTGTGCGATCATCACTATAATAGTTTTAGAACATTCTCATCCCCAAAAGAAACTCTGGATCCATGAGCAGTCACTTCCCTTTTCCCTCCCCACCCCTGGCAAGTACTCAGCCACTTTCCGTCTGTGTGAACTTGTTGACTCTGGACAGTTCTTCTAGGTGAAATCACATAATATACAGCTTTTTTGTCTGGCTTCTCTCACTTCGCAGAGTGCTTTCAGGGTTCATCCCTGCTGTAGTATACATCACAACTTCATTCCTTTTTTGTGACTGAGTAATATTCCATTGTGTGGGGACAGCACATTTTCTTTATCCATTCTTCAGTTGATGGGCCCTTGGGTTGTTTCCATTTTCTGGCAATTATGAGTAATGCTTCTATGAACAGCCGCTCAGAAGTTTCTCTGTGGACATTCCCATGGTTTAGACCCCGTCTCTGTCCGGTGACTTCCAAACTGGACATCTCGCCTCAACTCTAGACTTGGTCCCCTGCCCACTCGGCGTTTTCCCCTTGATGTCTCATGGTTGTCTCCTGCCTACCGCGTCCAGAAGCAAAAGCTTGGCTCTCTCCTCCCCTTAGACCCGTCTCCCCTCCACCTACCCGCTTTGTCCTCATCTCCGTAAATGGTCTGATCAGATGTTCTGGGCTCCAACAGGGCACATCCTGGGAGCCGTCTTCTGGGACGGCTGCTGTGGGCTTGTGTCAGGGGTGCTTTTGCAGGACGCCTGCTCAGGGGGTAGCCTTGGGGCCTGGCAAAGTCTCCTGCGTCTCTTGCAGCTGTCACCCGCACACAACGTGAGGACCTCATCATTCGGTTGTTAATAGTGTCTGCTTGGCCATCAGGAGTGCAGTTCCCTGGGACGGACCCCAGTCCATCACGAAGGGAGTGTCAGCATCAGTTCTTGGTGCAGAGGGATGGCTGGGGACAGGTGTGTTTCCAGAGCGTGGGACCACTCACAGCTCTCCAGAGGATCTCGGGTGGCCCAGGAGAAAACTTGACCTGGGCCGGGTGGTGGGGAGGGGGGAGGGCAACACCAAAACACAGCGAATCACGCTGTGAGACTAGAACTTTCTTAGTCGGTTCCTTCCAGTCTTCCTGATTACCGCTGTGAGGACCACAGCTGGTGCTACAGTGACTAGGGTTTTGGGAGCTGTTCATTCATTCACCAGCTATTTATGGAGCCACTGTTATGTGCGAGGCATTATACTAGGTGCTGGAGATACAGAGTGAACAAAAACTGCTCAAACCCCTTCCTCTGTGTTCTGACGCTGAACTGGGTGGGATGCGGGGGGGAGATAGACAGCAAATGAATGAACAGGAGCTGTGTACGCTTGTTCAGATGGCATGGCTGCTATGGAACAAATATTTATCAGGCTATGAGGTCCAGGAGTGATGGATGGAGAAAGTGATGTTTGTGCAAAGACCTCAAGGAGGTGAGGAAGGGGCTCTTATGGGTACCTAGGGAAGAGTCTTCTAGACAGAGAGAAGAGCCAGTGCAAAGGCCCTGAGGCAGGGTGCGTCTGAGGAACTGCACGGAGGCCAGAGTGACCACAGTGGAGGACGTGAGGGAGAGCGTGGGGGAGTGAGGTTGGAGAAGTGCTGGGCCCAGAGTATGTGGGGCCTTGTGGGGTCTTTGTCTGCTCTGAGCGAGGTGGGCAGTGTGGGAAGACTGTGAGCAGAGGAGGAAGAGGCGTGGACCTAGTTCTTACTTGAAGCCTCAGGCTGTCTGTGGAGAACTGGACCGGGAGGTGAAGAGGGTGGAGGAGTGGACCAGGGAGGTGTTGACTCAAGCGATCCGGGGAGGAGGTGGCTGGACAGGGCAGTGGTGGTGGAGGTGGGTGCATTTCATGAAAATTGCCTCTTCAGGTCATGTGCCGTTTTCTCTTGGATGGGGGTCTTTTGTACTGATTTGCCAGAGTTCTTTCTCTTCATTCTGGCCACCTTGGGTCATATTCTCTGACCCTGATGTTATGAAGCGAGTTCCTTATCTGCTGGGAATCTGGCATTGTCACCATCTTGGTGAGAAGGCACAGGAAGTCACAGGTCTCTTTGCTGTGGCCCCGTTTGTCCCAGCTTTCATCTTCTCCCGGCCACAGTGCCCATCCTGCATCTTGCCTCTAAGGCTGAGCACTGACACCTTGCCCGCAGATGCTTCAGCGCTTCCGGCTGTACCAGCCCCAGTTTAGGCTCTTTCCTGTGTGGTGAGCAGCAGCAGTCTTGGGATGCTCGACTCCCTCAGGCTGGAGGACCTCCTCTCACCTCTTCCTTTTACAGCCAAGCTCAGATCCCTGATCTTCTAAGGGGCCCTCCCAGTTCGCTCTTCTTTGGAATCCCGCCTGCCTCCTGCCATGGCAGAAGACGGTTAAGAGTCTGAGTTTGGAAAATCCAGTTCCAGCTCTTTTCAGCTGTGTGACTGAGGGCAAGTTGCTGAATGCCTCTGTGCCCCCATTATGCCATCTGTAAAATAGGCATTGGAGTAGACTTCCAGGCTTGCCACAAAGATTAGATGAGACAGTGCCCAAGAAAACCCATGAGAGCACTTTGCGTATTACTAGGTAGTTAGACATGCTTGGTAAATGTTAGCTACTCTAATAATATAATGGTTTTGATTTTTATTGATATCCTAGTTCCTTTTCATACTAGTATTACCTCTTTGAGGAAGTGACAAATTCTCTGTGCCTCATTTTGCTCGTCTGTCAAATAGTGCCTTAGTCATGGGCTATTGTGAAGATTGAATGAAATAATACCCATAAAGTGCTTATGAGCTATTTTTATTGTTTCGAAGTCTGTTTTGTTCAGTATTAATAAAACTACCATGGGTTTCTTTTGTCTAGTATTTTCATGATATATCTTTTTTTGTCCTTTTACTAGCAGTCATTCTGTACCCTTAGATTTTAGGTACTTCTTTGGTAAACAGTATAAAGTTAAAGTTTTTAAAATTTGTCCTGTCAATCTGTATTTTTGAACAGGAGAGTTTAGTCCACTTATATTTATTGTGTTTATTTATATTCGAACCTGTTCTTACCATCTTTATAAAAATTTTATTTATCTGTCCTTTTTTAATTGCTTCTTTTTCCCTCCTTTCTTGCTTTATTTTGGTTAGTGTCAGTTTTTGTTGTTGTTGTTCTTTAGTTACTCCTGTTTTCTTTATTTCTTCTTCTTTCCCTTCTTCTTCTTCTACTAAATTGGAATTTAAAACTACCACACCGTCATTACCTCTCTTTTACCCTTTCCTCTGTAGAACCTGGAATTGGGAGTGCAGGATGTAGACTTTTGCGGTGAGCTGTTCTAGGACCCCCTGTGTCAGCTGGGTGTAGAGTCACTGAACATTGGATCCCACCGCTGAATGTCAGTGGCCACCAATCCAGGGTCTCAAACATGGGTGCCTTCAGGGCAGGTGAAAGAAGCAAGTGAGTAGGTTGAATGCACCCCAGTGAAGCGGGGTAGGGACTGTGGCAGACTGTAGAGCGCATGTCCCATCTAAGAGGGTGGCCACCACTCAGGTCAGCCAACTATTGTTGTCTGGTGACGATGCAGACCCGGAATGGCCAGAACTTCTGCTTTGGTTGAGAAAGCCTGGCAGTAGCATTTGGCCTGCAGGGCCCAGATTGTGACCGGGCTCTGATCCAGGCCTTGCATTGTGCAGCTGGGAGACTGAGATTCAGGATGGGGAGGTGACTTGCCCAAGGTCACATAGCATGTTGTTGTCAAAACCAAAACGCGAACACGCAGACCCGAGCTCTCTTCCTACTGTCTCCTTCTACCTCTCCAAGTGGAAGGACAGAGTTTTTAAGACCCATGCATTATTTCCTTCCCCCCATTAACTCCTAAGCCGAGGGGGCTGCAGTTTTCAAACATGCAACAGGGGCTGGAGTTGTTAAAATCATAACTGGCATGAAATGTATTTCATATAGTTGGCATGCATGGAGATTTTCTTTACTGTTCTGGGCAGCTTTTCAGTTCTCGGTTTTCTTGGATGTCCAGATGTTTTTCATTTCTTGTTTTCTTTTCTTTAACTTTCAAGTGGTATGGTGGGTCTTGTCAGTGCCTCTTCATTTGCATCTTACTGTCACCCTAGATAGGGCCTGAGGGGACCCAGATCTGAAATACAGGAAAGTCTTGGTAAAGAGGTCAGAGCTTGGCTTCCTAAGCTCCGATGATGGTGCTTTGGGCGGAGGTCTGTGGACAGTCAGAGCCACAGTTGGGCGCAGGACCCTGGACCTGGCTGGGGTGTCCACAGAAGGTGACTGTGTCCCTTTTGATCCAGCCTCCTCCCCCTGGTGACAGTCCCATCCTCAAGGCTGCCTTTTTTTCTCTCTGTAGAGAGGACAGCATGGCTTTCCAACCCCCATGTCTCCTTTTGAGCCTCCGTCAACCCCAGGTCACAGCGAGTAATGGGTATCGTCACTTATTCTGGGGACCCGTCCAGCTGTGTTTGCACACTGTTATGGATGGGTCTTTGGGCTGCATCCAGGAGCTCAAATGATGCCCTGGAGAATAGGGTTCCTCTGTCTCCTGGCTCTGTTCTCCTCTGTGTCGGCTTTGTTCCCGGGGGCTCCCTTCTCATGGGCGGTGTGGGCCTCCAGCAGCCTCAGGTCTGCGTCTGACTAGCACGGTCCCCGAGGGAAAAGAGAGCAGGTCTTTCCTGACCGTCTCACTGGGAGCCGTTCCTGGGAGACCTGGGCTGTCCTTGAGCCGGTAGCTGCGGCTGGGAGATGGAAGGCTCGCGAATGCACCCAGGGAGCTGGCCTGGAGTGGCCCCTCTGGGGCTCTGTGACTGGCCAGAGGACAGGGGAGACCAGGGGCCCCATCTCCCCCACTCCCGCCACCTCCCTCCTCCTCGCCCCTCTCCTCCTCTGCCTCTGGGCCTGGTCTTCTTCTCTTGGTCCTTTTCTGAAGGCTGAGCAAGAAAGGGGGAGCCGGCTGCAGCCATGTTTCCTTGTTGCCCGGTTTGGCCAGGAGTTTGAGGCCCCGCACCCCGAGTGGCCGCCCGCGGGCACCGTGTGGTAAACGTGACAGGAGGGGAGCATGGCAACAGGGCACCTCGCGGAAGCTCTGACCTCCTCTCTTCTGGGAAGTCCTCACCTCGGCCTGGCTTGTGAAACCACACGGCCCGCGAGGCGGCTGCTGGGGAAAGGTCACCCGGCCTGGCTCGGGAGGCACTTGCGCTGCTGATTTGCTGGGTGCCCCTGGCGCCACCCCCTTCTCTGCTCTCAGTTTTTCTAAGGAATCCCCAGGGCCTCCCCCTGCTCAGACGTTTTGTGTTTGTTCTGAGTCGGCTTTTGGGGCTGTTCATCCCTGCTGGTTCTGTTTCTGGAGGTGCCTGTAGCTCTGGGCAGGCGTCCGCCTGGTCCCGGTTTCTGACTCTGCGACCTTGGGCAGCAGGCCTTGTCTCTCGGTGCCTCTGTCCCCTCACCTGTAGAGTGAAGATAAAAATGCTACCTACCTCACTGGAATGATTTGAGGATGAAACGACTTAATAGATTTAAGTTTAGAGCAGTGTAGCTCAGTGATAATGAACCTGGCTACTATGCATGAGAACTTGGGTTCGATCCCTGGCCTCACTCGTTGGGTTAGGGGTCCAGTGATTCCTTGAGCCGTGGTGTAGGCTGCAGATGCTGGGATCCCATGTAGCTGTGGCTGTGGTAACGCCAGATCCTAAACCCACTGCTTAAGTTTTCCAAAGCTGCTGCATCATTTTATATTCCCACATCCAATGTATGAGGATTCTTTCTCTACATCCTTACCAACATTTGTTATTGTTTGTGTTGTTTTTTTTTCTTTTTATTGCTGCACCTGTGGCATATGGAAGTTCTTTTTTTTTCCCTTTTTTGGCTGCCCTGCAGCATATGGAGTTCCCAAGCCAGGGGTCAGGTCCGGTTGGCAAGTCAGGTCCAGGTGCTGCAGCTGCGGTAACGTCGGATCCTTGAACCCACTGTGCGGGCCTGGGATTGAACCTGCATCCTGGTGCTGCAGAGACACGCCGATCCCCTTGCGCCACAGCAGGAGCTCCCTTTTATTGTAGTTTTATCTGTGGACATGCCTACAAGTGGGCCATCAGCTCCAGGAAGGCTTGAGCCATGTCTGTGTCATCTGTGTCAACAGAGGGCTCAGCATGGGGCCTGGTACGTGGATGGATGGATGGGTGACGAGGGCACAGAGCTTCCTGGTTCCAACTTTGAGCGTATCATGCCTGGACTATTGCAGTAGCCAATAGGCGGTCTTCCTGCTTTTATGTTCTCTTTATGTGCAACTTCTACTCAGAGAGATTCTTTAAAGGCTAAGTAATTTGGATGGTGTCAGACTTCAGCTCATAAGTCCCCATTGCCTCCCCCAGGCTCTTGGGAGGAAACCCTGAGACCCCCTGGCCCTATGTGGTCTGGCTTTGGCGTGTGCGTCTGACCTCATCACCCGTCCTTCTCTTTCTCGCTCTCTGCTGCAGCTCCTCTGACCTTGCTGTTTCTCACTGCCTCAGGGCCTTTGCTTGTGCTCTTCTGTTGTCTGGAGTACTGCTCCCACAGATGTTTGTGTGACCCATGCCCTCACTTCATTCAGGTCCCCACCCGGAGGCCCATCTCAGAGAAACCTTCTGCATCTCCCGTCACTCTGGGTCCCTGCACTTGCCTAGCACGTACTAATAATATAAATTATAGCTCCTTGAGAGGGCAGTGTTCCGAGTTCACTGCCTGAAAGGTTAGAAATAGTGTAGAGGTCCAGAGCGCTAACCCCAGAGCCAGACTGGTCAGGCTCCAGTCTGCTGTGTGACCTCAGGTAAATGACCTGACATCTCTGTGCCTCAGTTCTCCACTGTGTCAAATGAGGATACGAACAAGAACTCCCTCACGGGGCTGATGTGAGGCTCGAGCAAGCTGGACAGAGCCTGTGCGCTCGCTGACTGCTGGCTCTTAGCTTCCCATTTGCGGTAACACTCAACTTTCAGACTCTTCCGCTCTTGACCGTGAGATTCCCGATGGCCTTCTCTGCCCAGACCCCAGTGCTCCACCCCAGACCCGTTGCTCAGTCAGGACTTTTTGAGTGAGGAACGAAGAAGGTCCGGCGTGCAAAGAGCTCAACCCTCAGTGACCCGCCCGCCTCCATCTCGCTTCCTCCTCGAAGCCTCCCCTCCGCGCTGTCCTTCCCCATCTCTGATTTATCACGAGCGCTTCCCCCCTCGGGGCTGTTGTCTGTGCCCCCCTCCCGCCCTCCTCCCCCTCTGCAGCTCCGTCACCCCCAGAGAGGGGCCTCCATCTCCCCAACTTGCTTCCCGTCTGGCCCGCCCCTGGGCCCGAGGCAGGTGCTCAGCAAACCCACAAGGTCCTGATGTCGCAGAACATCCGGGCCTCAGGACGGCTGGGATCTGCTCTCCAGAAAAGAGGCTGTTTCTGGTCAGGCAGGGCAGACAGGAAGCGACGAGGGAAGGGTCGTTTGGGGAGCGGGTGCTCAGAGCGGTGCCCCGGCCGGCACACGTGTATTGTACAGCCGCAGGGCTGGGCATGGCCTTGCCGGGTGCTTAGCGAGGCTGTCCTTTTTCACGGGGCTGCTTTTCCTGCAGTGTTTGACTTATCCCTCACCATGACCGTGAGCAGAACCAGACGGCCAGGTTCAAATCCAGGGGCCTCCTCTTACTACTTAGAGGCTTTGGGCTGACCTGCTGAGCCTCAGTCTCCCCATCCGTTAAATGGGACAGTAGCAGCACCTACGTCACAGGCACAGAGTAAAGACTCGGAAGGCGCTGACTCATGACTGCAGTCCTCGTCACCACCCTCCTTGTCACTGGTTTGTGAACGTTGAACCCGAGGCTTGGCGTGGAGGGCATCTGGCCCGAGGTCAGCCTGCTGCCCAGGGTGAAGCCAGCCCAGGAACGCGCATATGGAAAGCAGCCTCCTGGAGTGTCCTCTCTGATTTTTGAGGGACCAGGGAGATGGGGAGATACTGGACCCTTTGGGCACGTCGGGGCCGGATGATTAAAGAACTTTTATGTACCAGCGCTGTCCTTTTGGTTAAGCGACTTGGCCTGAAAATCGTCCCTGCTATCTTGAGGCCCAGCTGGTCCCTGCTGTCTCAGTTCCTTTCTCATTACACTTACTAAAACCCTTTGATTAAGACCGGCCTGACCTTTAGAATGTCCCAGCCCGGGCATGCGCCGTCAGGGGTACAAGGTGTGAGTGCGAGAGGGCGGGGGAGGGGCGTGCGGACCTTTTTACAGGTTTCTTCCCAGGTGCCCGGGAAGACAAGGGTTTTTTTTTTATACCCATTTTACAGATGAGAAAACTGGGGACTGGGGAGGGTGTGGTGACTGCGGCCACCTCTCTGGCCTGCCATCCTCTCGCTCTGTGTCTCTCTACGGCATTGTGTGTCTGTCTCTCCGTGTCTCTCTGTTTCTCCTTCTCTCTCTTTTCCTCTCCTTCAGGCACACTGCCTCCTGGCTGTTTGCCTTACACACCACCTATGCTCCCCCCTTTTGGCATTCGCTGTCCCCCCTACGAGGTGTGCTCTTCACCGGATTCTTGCAGGCCTTCCTTCCTGGCTTTATCCAGAACCCCTGTTCCAATGGCGCCCCCTCCGAGGGGCCCTCCCTGGCCTCCTTCTCGGAAGGCACACCTCCTTTCTCAAGACCCTTTAGCCCCTCGTTCTGATTTGTTTCCATAATGTTTGTCACCGCCGGACATTATATCGTAGACTTGATTTTTCTTCGCTTTGGCCCATCTCCTTTATTAGAAGGTAATAGCCACCAGAGGAGGGATTTTTCTATTTTATTAACGAATTTATCCGCCAGACCCTAGAGCACTGCCCATCGTGGAGGAGGCGCTCAGAGCACATTTGGTGAAGGAACACGTGGGGTCCCCCACCTCCAGGTCACGCGGTTTGTCCGGAGCAGAGCTGGGACTTGACTTGGAGCCGGGTGACCCAAAGGCTGCGTTTGGTCCCCTCTGGGTTGACGGCGCTCATTCCTGCCCTGTCTTCTACTCTAGGAGCTGGCCAAGAGGACCCCTGGCAAGCACCCGGACCACCCCGCGGTCCAGAGCGCCCTGCAGGCCATGAAGACCGTCTGCTCCAATATCAACGAGACCAAGCGGCAGATGGAGAAGCTGGAGGCCCTGGAGCAGCTGCAGTCGCACATCGAAGGCTGGGAGGTGTGTCTGGGGCAGGGGGCGCCCGGAGGGTGCACAGCTGAGGGCTCAGACTCAGCCTGGGTGCCAGATTCGGCCTGCAGCGTATTTTATTTGGCCTATATGATATTTGCGCCCCCCCAAAAAAGTTTCATTATTTTCCAGTTAAGTCCACATTAAAGTCTAGATTTCAAGCTTCTCTTAAAGTATTGGTAGCACCGGATCCCCATTTTCCACGGCAACAGCCGCTGGAGCCCCTGGTGTTCCCCCGTCCCCACCGGTCCCTGTCATTCTCCTGCACACCGTGCCTCATCTGCCTGGTGTTCACAGGCCTTGTGCTTTTGATCTAAGGTCAAGGGTAGCTTTAAGGGTTCACTCCAGGACAAAATTCTGGCTTTGACACTCCCTTACTGGGTGACTTTAGGCAAATGTCGTAACTTCTCTGAACTTTGGTTCCCTTATTTAAACCTGCACAAGTAATAGTGCTCAATAGAGACACTATGATCTTGATTATTAAGGGACAGGATCCCTCTAATTGGAAGACTGAGATCTTCTGTCGTGTGTACTTTACTTGTCTCAACACCCTCACCCCCCATTTCCCTTAAATCATTAGATCTGTCTACAGGTCTGTAGAAGGAAATGGGAAAATGTGAATGAATAAAAACAGGTCAATAGCCGAGTGAGCACAGCTGGAACGGGAGATTGAGACTAAAGAGGACTCTTAGGCACAGGTTGTTCTCTGCATCGTCTGCTCGATGCCCTTTGGATTTTCTGGCCCTTGCTACGTTTGAGCTTTCACCGCATCTCCCTGTGTTGGAGAATCCTGAATGTGACGGCGTAGCCTTGAGGTGGAGGGTGTGGCGGCAGAGGCGAGGGGCCTCTGTTCAGGGCGGAGGTGGGTGTCATGGATCAGTGCTTGCCATGCCCACTCTCCCTCGGCTGGGCCTTCCTGCCCGAATGAGGCTGGCGAGCACATAGTTGCATTTCTCAGACTCCCTCATAGCTCAGGTTTGGGGTGTGGCTGGCCAAGATCAGATCCAGCTGCCCGAGATTTGGAAGGCAGGTGTGGGGCGGAGGCCCCCCTTATGACGTTTTTGCAGCAAAGCACAGCTATGGTCGTGTTTGGCTTTGTCATTAGCAGAGGGCCCAGGTTCCAGCTTCTGTGTGTCAGCGAGGAAGGGCATACGTCGTGTTGGTGGTGGTGTGTATCTAGCAGGATGGGGTTGCTTTGTAGCTGACAATTGAGGCAGCAGCTCCTGAGGTTCTGGAAGGAGCCTGGGCAGCATTTCCTTAGAGGGTCAGCTCGGGCAGGTGGTGGTCTGATTCTCCCTTTCTGCAGCTGGGCAGAGGCAGCAGCTCCCCTGGAGGGCCGGGTCTGCAGTGTCCTTGGTTTTCTGGCAGCTATGGTTCTAGGCTCCTCTAGCCCCGCTGAGTAAGACTCTCATTTCTTTCTGCCGAAAATGCACAGCTTCGTTTCTGCTTCCTGCAACTAAAAATTGTGTCAATTAGGATGTGTCCTCTCAGAAATCTCATTTCACCTTCGTGATGTCAGAGCTCTGATTTGGTTTCTTGTGATCCTCTTGGTTTTCTCCTGGTGGTTCCATGATGGCTGGGGCTCCAGGCATCATGTGTTCCAAAGCAGGAGGAAACGGCCATGGCCAGGGTGGTGATGGAGAGCTCTCCTCCCTCATGGAGGAAAACCTTTCCAGAAGCCCCAGAGAGACTTCCCTTTACGCCTTATTGGCCAGAAGTATGTCACTTGGCCACTTTCAGCAAATATGCCAACCTAAAGAGCTCATAGAGCAGACACGTGTAAACAGCTGCCTGTTTAGGTTTTGAGCTTCCTGGCAGCCAAGGTGAAAAGGGCAGGGCACATAAGTTACTTAACATTCATTGTCAACAAAGAAAGAAGCTGAGCAGTTCTTCTGGGAGGCAGAGAGTTTCCTAGCATCCCGCTAGAGAGGAAATTTCTCATGTGGGACCCTGTGAAGAGGGTATTAAGTAAGCAGTTCGGCAGCCAGAGCAGAAGTGATTTCCATATAACTTCTTCTGGTAAGAGCCTAGGGAAATAGGAACTAGAAGTATTCGGGGCTTTTTTTGACCTTGAAAAATCTGCAATGTGAGAATGGCTCTTATTTCAGTCACTGTTGCTGGCGCAATAGGAAATAAAGTGACCCACGATAAGGCAATCCTTGAGCACCTATTATGTGTTTCCAAATAGAAATGTTGCTGTTATCCCCATTTTACAGATGAGGAAACTGAGGCACAGGGTCCTGCCTTTGGGACCCAGCCTTATAACTTACAGATTGCCCTACCTTAGGCAAGTTTGTCCTACTCCTCTGGCCTTATTTTCCCCTACTTGTTTTTTTTTTTTTTTTGGTCTTTTGTGATTTTATGGCCGCACCTGCGGCATGTGGAGGTTCCCAGGCTAGGGGTCGAATCGGAGCTGTAGCCGCCGGCCTACGCCGGAGCCACAGCAATGCAGGATCCGAGCCGTGTCTGCAACCTACACCACAACTCACAGCAATGCCGGATCCCTAACACACGGAGCAAGGCCAGGGATCGAACCCGCAACCTCATGGTTCCTAGTCAGATTCATCAACCGCTGCGCCACGATGGGAACTCCACCCCTACTTGTTTAATTTTAGTAATAATATCTTTGAAATTACCTCCTGGTGTCATTTTGAGGATAAAGCGAAGTGTAGAATATGAATATTCTTTGGGAAATGGGAAATAGTATTCTGTGCAGCAGAAACGCGTTGAAGTTTGATCCTCAGGGTGACTTGGGAAAATTATAACGTTCTAGCTAGAAAAAAATCATGTTTAACGTTCTAGCTAGAAAAATTAATAATGTGAAGCTAAACCTGTTACAGCCTCAGGGGGCAGTAGGGTTGAGCGTGTAGTTCACAGTCAGCGATGGTGGTTGCAGAGCCTTGTTTCTGATTCTCTTCTTGATCATTTCTCGTCTTTTCTTTGACCTCTTGCCAATCCGATAGGTGGCCGTCATCTCTCTCGGAATATGGCTGGCAAGGGACTTGTTTCTGGAGGAGGGGAAGTCTTTTCTTGGCCACCTTCTTGTTGTGTGCTTGGGCTCGCATCATGAGTTTGATCTCTGATCTGTGGTTTTCCTGGCCGGATCCTCTGTAAGCCGGGTGTCCTTTTTAGTTGTGGGACTGGTTTGGTTAAAACCAGATAACTTAATCCGTAAATCCATTTTACCGAGCACAAGGAAATGGGGGTATGTCGCAATATTGTGGAAGTGAGTGTCCAAGCCAGCCCCCTCTGCATCTAGGGGTTCCTTGGTCTCAGTTTCCTCATCTGAAAAGTCTGGATGATGGCAAGATGCCGCGTGGGTCCCTTGAGAATTCGGAGAGCGGAGACACTCAGAGCACCCAGAACGGTGCTTTCTTTATTGGCTCGGGGTTTGTGCTCATTAAATGTCAGGAGAAGCCAGGGCAGCCGTGCAGGATTTCTTTCTTCTTTTTTTTTTTTTTTAAGATAAAAAAGCATCATGCACCTTTGGCTGGGACTTATACCCAGTGTGGGCTGACCCTCCTGCCCAAGTACACTCTGGGTGTGAGCCCCACGGATTTTTGTTAGAAGCTCATGGTCGTAAAAAGAAATGCATGTGCTTACTAAGAAAGAAATGGAACACACCATTCTTGGTGGCTCTGGAAACCCTGGTTTAAGAGATCATCATCTACTCACTCTCGAGGGGCAGAAGGAAACAAGAGGGAAGAAACATAAAATCATTTAAAAGAAGGACCGTGAATAGAAGTTCTTGTATGTTCTCCCCCCCCCACCAGAATGCCTTGTGCCCCGGGGGATGGGGTCTCGCCCCTTCAAAGACCGCCGGTCTAGACCAGCAACTGCATAAAAAACCTGCAAGGTGACCCTCCACGAGGCAGCAGAGGGTGGTAGAGGTGAGCTCACCTGTCTGGGTTCAGATCCCAGCTCCCTCACTTACCAGCTCTGTGACCTCAAACAGGTGCCTGTGCACCTTAGACTGCTCTGTGCCTCAGTCTTCTCATCTGTAAAACGAGCATCATGAAAATTAGCGGAATCGGGTAAGATACTTCGGACCAGAGCTGGCGGGCATGGGTACTGCGCCTGCATTAGCCTTTGTCGTCTTCTCCCAACGTCACAGCTTCAGTTTTGTCTGAAAAGGTGTCCAGCCCTGACTGGTGGACTGCTGGATGCCTCAGCCGTGTCTCTGTGCATCTCATCCTTAGCAGCACCCCTGACCTGGGTTCAAGGATTCTGGAGAGACTGGGGCTGGGCTTCTTGTCAGGGCTGGAGTGGAAGGCAGGGTCCTTGGCCTTTCACATGAGTTCGCCGGTGTGTGCGTCCTCTCTGCCATCCCCGACGTTG
Organism: Catagonus wagneri; assembly: GCA_004024745.2. Classification (NCBI taxonomy): domain Eukaryota; kingdom Metazoa; phylum Chordata; class Mammalia; order Artiodactyla; family Tayassuidae; genus Catagonus; species Catagonus wagneri. The sequence goes on from PVHT021183543.1 coordinate 8,125,077, forward strand.
CCCTAGGCCCGCGTGGCCTTGGGGCTCTTGGGCCCTGCAGCTGGGTCAGGTCCTGGGTTCATTCACAAGCGGCTACAATCCCTTTCGGAGCCTGGAAGGCTGAAGGGTGGGCCTGCGTGGGGCGGGTGGAGGAGACAGCAGGCACGTGGTAGCCCAGGAACTGCCCAGTTGCTGTCTTCCCTGAGCTGACCCGTGGACCTCATCACCCAGGAATCACTCTTGCCCCGTTGGCAAGGACTCTGGGGCTCCCAGGGGCTCTTGTCATGGAAGCCCCGGGGCAGCAGGCGTGCTGCCTCGCTGGGTCACGGCCGGTGCGCGTCGGTGTGCAGGCGTCCAGGCTGTGCTTTCTGTTAGCGGGTGTGCGCGCTCCTATCCTGGGCTGCGGCTCTTGACTGCAAAGGAGCTGGTTTCCCAGGACCCCGAGTGGGCCCCGGAGGCCGTCTCTGGCACCACTGGGCCAGTGGATTTGCTGCGTCCAAACCAGCCCTGACAGTGGTGGGGGAGACCGCGGTGGGCGCTTAGCAGACAGCCTTGTTTGTGAGTTGCCAAAACCAGCCCCCCAGACTGGGTCTCAGAAATACTTGAGTCAGCAGGCCAGCTGGGACCCTGGGAGCTGAGTCCTTTCAGCTCACTGAGCCCCAAGTCCCTCTCCTGTGAGAGGGTCACCTCTGTCCTCTCCCGCCAGTGTAGTTCCAGTGCCCTCGACAGAGGAAAGCCATCGATCAGGTTGTGTTGGTTTTCTGTCTGCTCACAGATGCGCTCCGGGGGTGCATTTAGATTTTGGGGGGTGCGCGGCAGGCAGGGGCAGTATCCGTCTCTGGGAAGGAAGGGGGCGTGCTCCTGGGTTTGCCAGCTCACACGCCGCACCCCCTGCACCCACTCGCTCTCCCAGGGCTCCAACCTCACGGACATCTGCACCCAGCTCCTCCTGCAGGGGACCTTGTTAAAAATCTCAGCCGGCAACATCCAGGAGAGAGCCTTCTTCCTCTTCGACAACCTCCTTGTCTATTGCAAGCGGAAATCCAGGTGAGTCGCTGGGGAGACCGGGGCAGCACTGCCCCGGTGCGGGACCAGGAGGCATTTTCCCGTGGTGACAACATAGACTTGCCACTTCCCTCTCTGAGCTTCCCTTTTTTCTTCTGAGTGGAGGGGTTTGTTCTAAATCAGCACCATTTGTTTATTTCCAAATCAGAACATAGTTTATTTAAAACTTTCTAGTATCTACATTAAAAAAAAAAAGTAAAAAGAGAAGTTCCCTGGTGGCTCAGTGGGTAAAGGTTCTGGTGTCCACCACTTCTGTGGCTCAGTTCGCCGCCGTGGAATGTGTTCGATCCCTGGCCTGGGAACTTCTGCAGGCCACAGGCGTGACAAAAAAAGGGGGGTGGGGGTGGGGATAAATAGGTGGACTGAATTTAAATGTTTTACTTACCCCAATGTATCCCCCACTGTTCTTATTGCAACTTAATTTTTAAAAATTAAGTAGATATTTTGCATTCTTTTAAAAATTGTACACTAAAGCTTCAAAATCTGCTGTGCATGTTACACTTACAGCCTATCTCAGTTTGTACCAGGTTGAGTTGATGGGCAGATGGATGAGTGACCGGAGAGAGGGAAAGTTAGGGAATGGTGGAGTGGGGGCATGAGTGGATGGCTGGATGGATGAGCGGGTGGGCAAGTTGTTGGGCCAACAGAATTCCTGCCTTTCTGTTTTCTTGCTCAGCAGGTAGAGGACAATCTCAACTGACCAGTGTGGTGCTCTTTTTGTTCACCTCCTTGTGACTTTCTTTTTTCTTTCTTTCTTTTTTTTTTTTTTGCTTTTTAGGGCCTCACCCGCAGCACGTGGAAGTTCCCAGGCTAGGAGTCAAATCAGAGCTACAGCTGCCGGCCTACGCCACGGTCACAGCAATGTGGGATCCGAGGCGGACACTTTCCTGTTACTTAGTCTTGGGGATGAAATTCACCTTGCTGTTACTTTGTCTTAGCCTCTTCTAGGCTTCTTTATTCTTTTATTTGGTGAAGTCAGGGCTTAGGGGAGGTCCAGGTCCTGGGCCCATCTCCAACTTCCTTTGTGGTTCCAGGCTTGTCACTTGCTGTCTCTGAACCTCATTTTCCTCATCTGATTCTGCTGGCCTCCTAAGGTTGGAACCTTTCTGCAGGATGAATGATGGGCTTTCTGCAGAAGGGGAAAGGGGTTCTCATTGCTTTCTTCTTCCAGCCTGACCTCTCTGAGCCTAGTTTTCTCTTTTGCGAGTGGAGTTCTTAAACCCCTGCTTACAGCAGTGTTGCCTGAGAGGCAAGCTCCTTACAGGTGAATCCTGTTCAACCGTTTCTCTACTTCTGTGACTTTGGCTCTCTTTGCATCAATTTCCTCATCTGTAAAATAAGGAGAATTATCATGTGCCTCAGAGTCACTGTGAAGGACAAATGTGTTAAGTCTGCCTGGCGCAGAGGAGGTGCACAGAATGAGTAGCTGCTGTTGCTGTTAACTCACCTGCACACATGATGCATCCCTGTTGGTGTGATCTGGCTCGTAGTAGGTGCTTCAACCACAGGCCCCCCTCTCTCCACCTTTCCTCCCTGTTCTGAGACTTGGTCCTTCTGGTCATAGGCCTCGGTCTCCCTCTTTCACCATCTACGGGGGGTGGTGGGTGGTGGCGGTTCAGTGTGTCTCTTTCTCTCTCATTTGGTATTTAATTCCCCCTCGCTCTGTTAGTCTGTCTGCGTCTGTCTCATGTCCTCCTCTCCCCCTGCCGGTGTCCCCCTCTCCCTCCTTGCTTTCTGCCAGCTCTCATTGGGGCCATCCTGTGAGTCCTCCTTAGGTAATGCCAAGGCCACTGCCAGCGTCCGAGCCCTTGCCCACCACCCGCCCTGGGCTATCTGAAGCAGGTGCTTTGCGCAGACCACTGGTGTTTAGGAAACAGAATGTCCCTTCAGGCCTCTGTGACCTCCCAGCCTGGGCCAGGTTTGCTCAGCCTTCAGCTGCCCCGGCGCAGGCCCTTCCCCAGTCAGGGTGGCCACACCTGTTGGAGCCGTAGCTGATGCTGACGTACTGGACTCCACGGGGCCTTCTAGGGCCTGCCCCATGGCCGCACGTGCTCTCCTAATGCCGTTTCCTGCCTCAGGCCTGTGAGTGGGCTGGGCTGGCTGCAGGGAGAGGGCACATCTGTCGCCCAGGAGAACCTGGTGGACAGCCACTGTCCCTGCTCTGGGTCGGCAGCCAGAGGGCTGGGCTCCGAGAGGTCTCGGAGGGATTGGGCAATGGTGGGTGGCACTGCCGGCCTGACTCTGATGTGGTCACAGGAAACTCCTGACGCTGGTAGGTGTTTGCCTACGGTTGTGCCTTTGCCTGGGTCATGCCAGGCGCCTCCCGTCCGGGACATGGGTCAGGGAGGTTCTCTGACGCGGAGTGCTTCTGTCTGACCCCAAAGCGGATGCTCCTTGGTTGTCAGAAGCGGAAGGGAAAGTTTTAAAAGCCCACCTCCCCATCTTCAGAAGGGAGAACTGAGACGCAGGAGAGCTAAGTCTCTTAGCTCTCAAGTGCCTCTGGGACACCACAGAGGCGTCCACGCATGAAGTGGTTAAGGACACAGGGGCTCTGCCGCTTGCCAGCTGCGTGACCTTGGGCAGGTTACTTCAGCTCTCTGTGCCTCTGTTTTCCCAGCTGTTTAATGGGGGAGGAAAGCAGCCTACGCCTCAGGAGGTTGTTTTTATAGGTTAGTAAAATAAAACCTGTCAAGTCCTTAGAATGATGCCAGACACATGGCGTGTAAAATAGGTGAAATCTAAACCTTCCCTCGAGTGTGTCGCACACAGCTTATGCTTAATTTCGGTCTAAAATAAGACTCTTCCTTTTCATTTTAACTCCTGCTCCTAACCTTTTCCTCTTCAAGTCTTCCTCATTCCCAGTAAATGGTACCAGCATTTACCCGGGATCTCGGGCCAGAATCTTAGTGGTCTTTGATACTGACCTGCCTAGCCCTCCCATCATCGGCAAGTGCTTTGCGGGCTCTCATCAGACGTGGGCCAGAACCTCAAGGTATTCCGATAAAAATGCCAGGAGGGAGGTTGTGTGTGTATGTACGTAAATGATTTTTAAATTTACGTGGCAACACAAAGAGACGAAAATAGCCAAGATGATTTTGAAGAAGGACAAAGCTGGAGGACTTTCGTTACTGATCCCAGGGCTTATTATAAAGCTGCAGTAACTGAGACAATGTGGTTTGGGGGTAAAAGGAGACAAATAAATTAATGAAATGTAATAGTGAGTCCAGGAGTAGACCTCCAGGGAAGCAGTCATTTGAATTTTAAGAAAAACACCGCTGCAGTTCAGTGTATGCTACTCAGTCAGTTTGATATCCAGTGGGGAAAAAAAAGGAGTCTTGGCCCCTACCTCACACAGTTTACAGAAGTCAACTTCAGAAGGAACACTGATGTAAATGTGAGAGATAAAACGATGAAGCTTCTAGAAGAAGGCATAGGGGGCTATCTTCATGAACTGGGGGTAAGCAGAGCCTTCTTAAATTGGACAGAAAGTATAATTATAAAGGAAAAATAGATTTATCAGACCGTATTAAAATTAAGAACTTCTGTTCATCAAAAGACACCGAGAGTAAAAAGGCAAGCCAAAGAGTAGATTTTTGCAACCCACTTTGCAAAGGACTCATATCCAAAACATACAGAGAAGTCCTATGAGCCTAGTTTGGCCATCTGCCAATTTTTTTTTTTGGTCTTTTTTTTTAGGGCCGCACCTGCGGCATATGGAGGTTCCCAGGCTAGGGGTCGAACCAGATCTATAGCTGCCAGCCTACGCCACAGCCACAGCAACGTGGGATCTGAGCCACATCTGCGACCTATACCACAGCCCATAGCAATGCTGGATCCTTAATCCACTGTACAAGGCCAGGGATCAAACCCGCATCCTAATGGATACTATTCGGTTCATTAGCCACTGAGCCACCATGGGAACTCCCTCTGCCTGTTTTTATAAATAAAGTTTTATTGGCACACAGCCATGCCCATTCATTTTTGTGTGGATGCTCTCATGCCTCAAGGGCCGAGTTCAGTAGCTGTAACAGAGACCATATGGCCCACAAAATTAAAAATGTTGACTCCCTGGCCCTTTTCCAGAAAAAGTTTGCCGAGCCCTGGTATAAATCATTTTGAAAAAGACACCCCGGAGTTCCCGTCGTGGCGCAGTGGTTAACGAATCCGACTAGGAACCATGAGGTTGTGGGTTCGGTCCCTGCCCTTGCTCAGTGGGTTAACGATCCGGCGTTGCCGTGAGCTGTGGTGTAGGTCGCAGACGCGGCTCGGATCCTGCGTTGCTGTGGCCGCGGCGTAGGCCAGTGGCTACAGCTCCGATAAGACCCCTAGCCTGGGAACCTCCACATGCCGCAGGTGCGGCCCTAAAATGACAAAACGGCAAAAAAAAAGAAAAAGACACCCCAACAGCAGAATGGTCAAGAGACAGTCATTTCATAAATGGAAGATGCCAGATGGCTGATAAACATGAAAAGGTGGTCGGCCCCCTTACTCATCAGGGAAATACCGATGAAATGTGTATTAGGGACACTGCTCTGTGCCACTGGAATGACCAAAATGGAGAAATTCAAAACCAGTTGTGGAAGATGTGGAGCAATTGGAATGTTCCTAAGCTGCCGGGGGTGGGAAAGTCGATACGGCTTGGCCCTATATACTGGGGCCGATGGCACGCGTTCCTTGTAATGGAGCAGTTTGACTCCTAGGTTATTTAATAACCCAAAGAAAGGTGCACGTCTGTTCTCCATAAGACACGTGTCGGGACATTCACAGCAGCACCAAACTGGAATCAACCGGAATGTCCATCACCGTCACACAATCACGTGTGATTCCATGTATATTGAGCTTCCAAAACAGGCAGAGTGAATCCATGAGGTTAGATGTGAGGATAGTGGTTACCCTTGCTGGGAGGGGTAGTGACCAGAAGGGGGCGTGATGGGGGGCTTTGGGGTGCCTCCTGCCCTGGCGTATTGGAAGATAGATTCTCAGAAGCTTTGTTTTGTTCCCTGCTGCAGCCCTAGTACCTAAAACAGTACCTGGTGCCCCAGGCATTCTCTTGAGTGCTTGTTGAATGCATGGGTGAGCGACTGCCCTGGTGCCAGCTTGGTATCTTCCCACAGGAAGTGCTGGTCAGATTGTTGGTCGAGTGACTAAATGGGTGAGCAAGAGAATGACCTGAGTGAATGAATGAGTGGTGGGTGGGTAGATACGGGTGGGTGGGTAGATGGCCTGCCTTCTTCAGGTTCCTTTCCATTCCGGTTTTATTTCAGGAAGTTCTTGTTTGTTAGGATACTCTGAAAGCCTCTACCCGTCTTCTAGACTAGAAGGAGGGGTTTCTGTTGCTTCTTGTTGGTTTCACATCAGCATCTCCTGTTGGCTCAAAAGCAGTTCTGGGGAGTTCCCGTTGTGGCACATTGGTTAACAAATCCAACTAGGAACCATGAGGTTGCGGGTTCAGTCCCTGGCCTCGCTCAGTGGATTAAGGATCCGACGTTGCCGTGAGCTGTGGTTTAGGTCACAGACTTGGCTCGGATCCCACGTTGCTGTGGCTGTGGTGTAGGCCGGCAGCTGTAGCTCCGATTAGACCCCTAGGGTGCGGCCCTAGAAAAAGCAAAAAGACCGGAAAAAAAAAATAAAAGCAGTTCTGGGAGGTCAGCGAGGCTGTTTGCCCATTTCCCAGATGCAGGAACTGTGGCTGAGAGTGGACGAGGACTTGCTCCCTTCACCACCAGCCACACGCCCTGCCTCGGACCCGGATCCTGGGCTCCTCCCGTCTCTGCGCCCTTCCGCGTTACTGCCCTGCTTCTCCCTCGTGCTGTCGGAGGTGGCTGGGCCCCGGTGCGGTGAGGCTTGGCGGACAATGACTTCCCACTGTCTTTCAGGGTCACCGGGGGCAAGAAATCCACCAAGAGGACCAAATCCATCAACGGCTCCCTGTACATCTTCAGGGGTCGCATCAACACTGAAGTCATGGAGGTGGAGAACGTGGAGGACGGGACAGGTAGGAGCTCCCATGGGCGCCTCCCGGCTCACAGTGCCTCCTTCTCCCTAGAAGTAAACACTGTCTGAATTTTGTGATGATTTTTTTCTTGCTTTTTAAAAACATTTTTATCTCCTAAGTGTGCTGTGTTAAGCATTTTATTTAAATTGGATTAAAATTTGTTTTTGAATCTTATTTAAATGGTTATCTGATTGCATATATAATTACGTACATAAGTTATTATTATTTCACATCATCTTTCTCTGGGTAGCACTGGCTCAGAACATGGATTCATTTTTTTTTTTTAAATTGAGGTATAGTTGATTTAGATCCTTATATCAACTTCAGGTGTGTAACATAGTGATTCAGTATTTGTGTAGATTATACTCCATTTAAAGTTATTACAAAATGATGGCTATGTTTCTCTGTGCTGTGCAATAGATCCTTGTTGCTTGTCTATTTTATACGTAATTATTTGTCCCTCCTGATCTCATATCCCTATCTTGCCCCTTTCCCCTTCCTTCTCCACTGGTAACCATTAGTTTGTTTTCTGTATGGTATAAATGGTCACATAATACACTGTATATTCTTTCTCATCTTGCGTCTTTCACTTAACCCCACGGTGGTGAGATTCACGCAGCTCTCTGGGTCTTGTTTCCATTGCTGTGTAGTTTTCTGTTGCACAGATAGCCCCCGTTTACCCATTTGGTCAAGGACTTTGGGTTGTTTCTGCTGTTCAGTGTTATGGATGGTGACCCTTTTTTTACACCTCTCGGTGTATTTGTCCTTGAACTTGTCCAGGGTAGGGGTTCTGAATTGGTTTTGAGCCACAGACCCCTTTGGCAGTCCCGGGAAACCTGGGGACCCCTCCTCAGATTCAGGGTACAACTGGCTTCAACATCCCTGGATGATGTCAGCCCGTTTTGGGAGGGGTTCGCCAAGCCCCATCCCAGCCAGCAGTGCGTACGGGTCTGCAGCTTGACGTTGCCTAAGTTGGCTCACACTAGGGTTTTAAGTAGCCCAGGTGCCCGAAGGAGACAGGCCCGGAGGCAGGGAAGTGCTTCCGTGCTGCGGTCAGGGCCCCCCACCTTGAGTCATTCCTGCCTGAAGCCCTGGAGTTGAGGGTTGGGGGAGTTCCTTGCTTGCGGGTCTTCCTTGCCCACTGAGAACAGACAGGAGAGGGAGCGCTGCCAAGGGTGGAGTTCACTGCCAAGTCCCCATCCCACTGATGGCCCTGCTCCCCTGTCTTTCTGGAGAAGGAACGGCTGGTCCCAGGATCTCACTCGTAAACGTGTAGTAGTGAGTGTTGGGTTGCACGGCTGGGCTCTCGCTGACCCACCCTTGCCTCCTGCCCCCGCCAGCGGATTATCACAGCAACGGCTACACGGTCACTAACGGCTGGAAGATCCACAACACGGCCAAGAACAAGTGGTTTGTCTGCATGGCCAAGACGGCGGAGGAGAAGCAGAAGTGGCTGGACGCCATCATCCGTGAGCGGGAGCAGCGTGAGAGTGAGTGGCTGGGGGCTTTCCTGGCTCCTTGGGGGGACCGGGAGGGCGCGGCTTCCCCCGTCTGGTCACTTCTATAGAGTGAGCTGTGTTTAGGGAAGGGACACAGGGTCCTTTTCAGAAGGATCAGAGCTATAAAAAGCAGGTCTTTGAGGGGGCAGGGAGCTCTGGGGCCATTTTGACTTGGTGGGATCTCAGCTCATTTGGTTTAGCCCACTAAACAGATGGGGAAGCTGAGGCCCCATGGAAGGCCTTGCGCAAGATCTTGCCAATAGGATCGGTCGTCCTAGGATTCTTGGCTTCCTTCACCCTCGAGGGTTGGTGGTCAGGATGCTCCTTACGTGCTTCTGACCCCATCCCGGTTCTGTTCCCTCCACCTGGGGTTCCTTTTCTTTGACGTTCACTGAGTCTGTCTGGGAGGAGGGTTCTTGCGGGTTGGCGCTTACTTACCCGTGGTCGTGAACCTCTGGGCCCAGGCACCTCTGAGGCCCCTCGAATCGCAGAGCTGGTTGTGATGGGGGTGGGGGCACCGGGGGTAGGGACTGGACTGTCGTGCAAGGATCACCGTGCTGGGAAGGGGAGGCCGTGCTGTGTTTGGAGGCCAGTTGTGTCAGCTTCCCACACCTCGCGAGTGTGTCTGACCGACGGGCATGGACGTTCCTGCCGCAAAGCGTTGTGGTGCTGCTAAATGAGGCTTGGATTCCATCAAATCTGTAGATGACTTACAGTCCTTAAAAGGGTCCCCTCCTCCCCGCTTTACAGAGGAGGGAACTGGGGCTCAGCTTCCTCCATATCTGTATTCTGTCCACTTGAAATCTACCCTTGGATGTGTCGTGGACAGCTCGTGTCATGTCTAATCAGAATCCCCCCCTTCCTTTTTCCTCCTTCCCTCTATCCACTGGCACGTGGAGTTCCCAGGCCAGGGATCAGATCTGAGCCGCAGCTGCGACCTACACTGCAGCCGTGGCAAGGCGGGATCCTTTCACCCACTGGGCCGGCCTGGGAATTGAACCCCCTGTGCTGGCGCTGCAGAAACACCAGTGATCCTGCTGTGCTACAGCAGGAACTCCTAATCAGAATTCTTAATTTCTATCTTGTCTTCCGCCCTGAACCCACTCCTCCCCTCGACTTCCCCATCCTAGTAAGTGACTCCTTCATTTGTCCAGGAACTCAGATTCAAACTCTCAGCGTCTTCCCTGGTGGCTGCCTGCTCCCTGAGTGCAGTAGGTTGAGTCCCTTTAATTCAGCTCCCACATACACGCCGAGTCCAACCACTTCTCTCCTATGCCTGCTTCCTCCCAAGGACCAGTCACCGTCATCTCAGGAATGAACGTGGGCCCAGCATGGCCAGAGCCCTTGATTTTTTTTTTTTTTCTTTTGAGAAGTTAGACATCTGGGTTTTTAGGTGATTTTTTTTTTGTCTTTTTGCCTTTTATGTAGAGCCGCACCCGCGGCATATGGAGGTTCCCAGGCTAGGGGTCTAACAGGAGCTGTAGCTGCCAGCCTTTGCCACAGCCACAGCAACGCAGGATCCAAGCCGCATCTGCAACCTACACCACAGCTCACGGCAACGCCGGATCCTTAACCCACTGAGCAAGGCCAGGGATCGAACCCGCAACCTCATGGTTCTTAGTCGGATCAGTTAACCACTGAGCCACGAAGGGAACTCCCTAGGTGATGTTTCTTGATTTTAAATGTTGCATCATCAAAATTTTATTAAAATGCCACGAGGCGAAATAAATTACCGAACTTGGCCCCTATGGGGGCAGTTTGTGACTTTTGACACTGATCAGAGCTGGGTGTATGGTCAGGACTGGGAGTGGCTGATCAATATCTTTGCGGTGAGAGTGGAGGGCTGTGGTCAGTGCTGGACAGATGTGGTCATGAGTGGGGTGTGGTCTGAGTAAGCCTGGGTTGTTAGAGTCAGGGTATCGTCTAAACCCTGAACTGAAGGCTGGGTTTACAGGGGTGGTGTATCTGTGGTCAGGAGCACAGATATGGAGCCAAACCTGAGGGTCTACATCCTAGTTCCACTACTTCTAGATGGGCAAGCTTGGACAGAGAGCTTAAATTCTCTGGGCCTCAGTTTCTTCATCTGTAAAGTGGGAATAATGGAACTTTCCTTGTAGGTTTCTTGTGAGGATTAAGTGGGCATAGACTACGCGCTATAAGGGGCTTTGCTATTATTATTTGCCATTGCTATTATTGTCAGGATTGAACGGGGTCCAAGTAGAAAATATGGAGCGGTGATTGGGGTCCAGAGAAACAGGCAAATGTCCGTCCCTGGCCTGGAAGGGAGATCCCGGGGGGCTTTCTAATAACCTCTGATATTGGAAGCCCATCTTTAGGTTGAAGGGTTGACCCTTATTCCTCTGGGACTTAACCTGTCTGGGCTTCAGCTTTACCATCTGTGAAATGGGGGCGCTTAGCCACCCTCCCCCGCAAGTTTCTTGTGTGGGGCCACTAGCAGGTACCTGACAGTCAGTGAGTGGCTCTGGGATGACCGCTGGCTGTGGCGGTCCTGGGGCACCGACTTTCAGGAGCCGCAGCCCCGCCCCCCCCGCCCCCTGGCGCTGGCGCTGACTGTGCCTCCTCCGCAGGCCTGAAGCTGGGCATGGAGCGCGACGCCTACGTCATGGTCGCGGAGAAGGGCGAGAAGCTTTACCACCTGATGATGAGCAAGAAGGTGAACCTGATCAAGGACCGCCGGAGAAAGCTGAGCACCGTCCCCAAGTGCTTCCTCGGCAAGTGAGTGGCCCCACCCCGGCCTCAGCTGGGTCCCTGGGTCTCTGTTGGAGGCTGGAGGTGGGCAGCCCCACTTGGCTGTTCCCAGCCTTGTGCCTTCCCCCAGGAGCCCTCCTGGGCACAACCAGTAAGCACCCTGCATCCTTAGGGAGCCAGAGATCAAGGATAGTGGGGGTCCCCACAGCAGGTCTTTCAAATGTTTTTGACCACAACTCACTGCAAAATGTTTTACACTGTGACCCGGTGTACACATCCACGTAATATGCAGTTGAAGCCAGTTTCACAGAACTTACTGTGCTTGATACACTCTGAAAATATGTTTCTATTCTATTCTATTCTATTCTATTCTATTCTATTCTATTCATTCCACTCCACTCCACTCCACTCCACTCCATTCCATTCCATTCTTCATTTCAAAAGTAATGCTGAGCATGACCCGTCAAACTGACCTCACAAACTGAATGGGTTGCCCACCATGAATTGGAAAACACTGCTCTAGCATTCAAGAAAAGAGAAGCCCTTATAATATGTCAAGCAGAGAGGTATTTAACACAGGGGCTTGATTTCAAAGGCTTTGGAAGAACGGGAAGAGGACACTGCAGGCCCCTGAATTAGCCTGTTGAGGAGCCATAACAAAGTATCACAGACTGGGGAGGTGAAACAATAGAAATTAATTTTCTCACAGTCCTAGAGGCAAGAGGTCCGAGATCAAGGTTAGTGTCTGGTAAGGCCTCCCTTCCCGAGATACACATGGTGCAGGGGGGGCAGTGGGGGGCAAGTCCTGTAAGTTTTTTAGTACCTTAGGCCTCCAATTTCAATAGTGTTTGAAAAGTACATTATTTCCTAATAATAAAACATGATTACCCTCAACCCCATTTTATAACCTAGGACCAAGGGGTCAGAGCACAGGTTAGATGGGACTGGAGCCTGAACCCAGGTTTAAATCTCATTTACCTGAGGGAGGGGGCTGGGGATTGGGAGATGCAGAAGTTCAGTCCCCGTAAAACCGTCAGGCTGTTCCTACGCCCTATTGTGTGCTAGGCTCAGTGGTCCTCGCTCTGGAGAGGGTACAAGAACACGCCAGGCTCAAGACCTCACAAGACTTGGGAGAGCAGTTCGCCTGCCAGGCTAGGACTTTATTTAGAATTTATTAACTTAGACTTCACCACTTCCCAAAAGCTTTTGAAGAGGCCTGAGAGACCGGCCGCTGTAATTATTATATGTGTGAGAGGTGACATCACAGTGGTGGCGGGGTCATGTGGTTGCCTTCTGGATCATTCTGTGGGTGACAGCCTTTGCCGATGGGGTGGTGAAAAAAGGGAATTCAAGAATGTGAGCTCCTGGGAGGCTGGACTGCTGCTTGCTGAGAAGGGGAAGGAGACGGAGGGAGGTTTCGGGGCACGAGAGCAGTACAGAGTCTCTGTTTGGACACTTACTTTGAGACAGGCCCGCAGATGGAGATGTGAGCTTGTTAGCTGGGTATGAAACTTTTTGTGTGTGTGTCTTTTTAGGGCCGCATCTGCACCATATGGAAGTTCCCAGGCTAGCGGGTCCAATCAGAGCTACAGCTGCCGGCCTACATCACAGCCACAGCGATCCGAGCCAGATTTGAGCCCATCTGTGACCTACACCGTAGCTCACGGCCATGCTGGATCCTTAACTCACTGATCAAGAGCAAGGCCAGGGATCGAACCTACATCCTCATGGATACTATGTCAGGTTCCTAACCCACTGAACCATAATGGGAACTCCTTTTTTTTTTTTTTTTGAATATGAAATCTCGACTTGGGGAGCAGTCTGGGAGGGAGACCTAAGTGCAGGGGATGTGGGTGTTTGGATGGCTTTCAAAGCCATGAGACTGAATGAAATCTGCAAGGGAACAGGTGGAGAGAGATGATGCAGAGATGCAGGTGAGGCAGAGACTCAGGAAGCAGACGCCTCGGTCTGGACGCGTTAAGGTTGAGATGCCCGGTAGATGCTCCCGTGCGGAATGGATGTTGGATGGGCACTTGGAGACTGAGCTCATTGGTCATGGCCTGAGGCCTGCGGTCGGCAGGGCAGCGGGCAGGAGCTTTTAGGGATAGTTGGGCCCCTCGGGGGGTGGCTCGGATGCCTCGGGGTCAGGCTGCCTTTGCCCTCGGGGTCAGTGACCCCAGCTCCCAGCTCCCCAGGAGGGTCTGTTTAGAGGAGAATGTGGGAAGCAGGGAAGGGCAGTCTGGCTGGTCTCCACCAGTCAGTCCCTCATTCCTGGGCAGAAAGGAGGCTTTTCTTTCTGGAGGTGTTTGCTTCCGCCCCCGCCTTCCCCCGGGGCGGGGAGGGGGGCGTCAGAGGACCTCTCGCCTCTTGCCAAACCCTTCAGAGAGCTTAGTCCGGCCGGATGGGCTAACCTGTCTGCGATTAGGGCTTCAGCAGAGCGCTCTGTCTCCACAGGAAGGATTAGGAGGGATTTCTTTTACGGCCCATTTGAAGCAGGGCCAGGATTGCAGCTTGTTTTGTCATCACCGGGCCTTCAGGACCAGACTTCCTGCAGCAGAGAGCGCCAGCAAAACCCCCTCCCTGCCCGGCTGTGCCCTGCGCTTGGCCCCGGGCTCCTGGTCCTCCTCCTGGTCCCCTCGGGGAGAAGGAACCCTCAGCTCCACAGACACAATTGCGGAGCCTCTCTCTGCTCCGGGTGCTGTCATGTGGCCATTTTTAACCTTCATGGGACAGTGTGAGGCAGTTTACTGCCCTTATTCTCATTGTAAGGGTGAGGACACAGAGACGCAGAGCGGGAAAGGGTCCTGCACGAGGTCCCAGAGCCTCAGCTTGGAGACTGGGATTTGAACCCAGGACTCTGCCCTACCACTCTCTGCTGTGTTGATCCTTTTTCTTTTCTTTTCTTTTTTTTAGGGCCACACCTTTGGCATATGAAAGTTCCAGGGCTAGGGGTCGAATTGGAGTTGCAGCTTCTGGCCTACACCACAGCCCACAGCCATGTGGAAGTCTAGTCAGATCTGCAACCTACCGTATCCTTAACCCACTGAGCGAGGCCAGGGACTGAACCTGCATCTTCATGGATTCTAGTTGGATTCATAAGCTACTGAGCCACAACAGGAACTCCTTTTTTACTGTTTTGGTTTTTTTGTTTTGGTATTTTTAGGGCTGCCCCTGCGGCATGTGGAAGTTCCCAGGCTAGGGGTCTAATTGGAACCGCAGGTGCCGGCATATGCCACAGCCACAGCAACACCAGATCCGAGCCATGTCTGCAACCTACACTACAGCTCACGGCAACACTGGATCCTTAACCCACTGAGCAAGGCCAAGGACCAAACCCACGTCCTCATGGATGCTAATCAGGTTCATTACCACTGAGCCACAATGGGAACTTGCTCTTTATCCATTTTTCTCTTTATTTACATTTCATTTTTTCCTCGATAGTTAGCTGTCTCTATAACTAGATGAGGACTCCATGAATACAGAAGTGTCTGATTTAACTTTATAACCCTCAAGGGTTAGGCTTTGAGTCAGACTTGGACTCAAGACCTGGTTCCTCCCACCTTCTAGCTGTGTGACTTTGGGCAACGTTTCTTAACCTCTCTGAGCCTCAGTAACTGATCAACTAGTGAGAAATAATAAAACGTGCCCCGCTGGATTGTCGGAAGATACGGTGAGAAAACGCTTGTGACACGCTCGTGCCCCCAAGTTTGGGGTAAGCGTAATGGAAATGTGTACTGGGCTTTAGGAGTGGCCTATTTCTGCCATGTCAGAGACAGAACTCATAGATGCCACGTGAAAAAAACCAGGGAATATAATCTGTGTATTTTTGGAGGCCTCATGGGAGGAACATGGCCTTTGCCCTCTGGGATCCTCAGATCAGGTGGGGAGACGGAACTGATTCACGCGTCCATCCCAGTCATTCAGTGCTTGCTGAGCCCTTCCTGTGTGCCAGCAGTGAACAGGACAGAGGAAATCCCTGCCGTCATGGAGGGAGCCGTCCAGTGAGGGAATCAAAGAGTGTACAAGTCAATAAATACAAATGAGGACGGGAATTTCAGCGAGTGACGAGTGCTCTAAGGAAATAAGTAGAATTGATGTAAGGAGACCGGGAACGGGGTGCAGTTTTTCCAGGGTGGTCAGGAAGAGCCTAGATCTGACTGACAAGCAGACACCAACCGTGAGAAGATCTGAGGGAACAGCGTTTCTGGCAGAGGGAACAGCAGGTGTGAAAGCCCCAAGGCTGGAATGAACCTTGAGTAAATTGAAGGACAGTGAGGAGGCCAGCGTGGCTGGAGGGAGTGAGTGGCCAAGGCGGGGACGGGGGTGGATGAGGCTGCAGGGGTTGGCAGGCGCCAGATCTGGCAGATAAGGGGTGAAGGGTTCAGATTCTGTTCCAGGTGCTCTGGGAACCCATTGAAAGAGTTGACGCAGGAGAGTGAGGCGAGGATGAACTCATCACACAGGCCTCGAATGAGAGTACTTTAAGAGCTCAGGGGACAAGATGCGATGACCTGTCTGGCAGGGCAGTCAGGGAAGGCTTCCTGGAAGGAGAAGGCCTTTGGTTTTCGCCCTGGACAGAGTTAGATGTCATGAGATGAATCAAAGTCTGGTATTAGATGAATGGAAGAGATGGGATTATTGTACCCAGGGTGAGTGGTCACTGGGTCTCTGCTCGGGCACTTTCCTGGAAAGCCTGCCAAGACATAGCTGTGTCTCTCCTGTGCCCAGCCTCACACTTGGACTTGACACACAGCTGGTGAAATACATGCATGCTGCTGGAGGGCAGCAAGGAAGAGGGATGGAGGCTGACACATGCGAACTCTCCCTGGTCTCCCTACTCCTGAATCTCAGACGTCCCACCCAAGTAGCCTGACCTTCTCCCTGTGTCCCCAGTGTCTCTCCCACTGCTCTGAGATAACGTCTTTCTGGAAGACTGGATCTTGCTGTCCTTTGTCCCCCAGCCCCCCAGCAGCTGGCAGATGGCTGGTAACCTAACCTTACTCCTCACTCGGCTTTTGTGCATGCTGATCCCCCTGCCTATAACACCCTTCCTTGCACTCTGGTTGCACACGGTGCCCCGCTGACCCCGTGCAGTTCACAGTTGTGTTCTCCATGGGCCACATGGTGCTTTCAGAAAATTGTGGATTCAATGTCAACATTTAACAGTTGGGAGATTTCACAGGAAATGCTAGATTTCCGGCTTCTCTTGAATAGTTTCAGATGCTTTACTTTTCCCACGGGGCTGCTGTTGGCCATACTGAGGGGCTGCCGTCTTCAGAAGCGCTGGCTGGTTCAGCAGAGTTTCCACCTGGCCCCTTTTGCTCATTTATGAGGTTCGAAGTCCTTGCATTAGAGGTGAATTTCGTCTGGTCTTGTACGCTGGAACCCTGCTTAAGATTCAATGTGTTTAGAAAGCTGCCCACTAAAATCCCGAAAGTCCATCAATGAACCACTTGTCTGATGGAGCCTGTCAAGGTCCAGAGAGGGACGGCAGTTTGCCCAAATTCCCCCGCAGGCTGTGGACCCTTCTCGATCCTCAAAAAGGCTCCAGGTTCGGCTCAGAGCGGAAACCTGGGTCACACTTGCTGTCCTCTGGGCTGCCTTTTTCTGCCCTGGCAGCCGCTGTGGGGAACTTCCTGTCCCCCCCAACCCCGACTGCGGGGGGTGGGGTGGGGGGTTCCGTGCCAGATGCAGCCCAGGATGGCTGGTGGGCAGCCGGAGGCGGAGCCTGCAGCTTCGGAGAGTACGCCCTCCGCATCAGTTCCCCAACCTCAGCTGCCGGCCGCTTTCTTTCTGCTGCGAATTCTGGGGACTCGGAGACTAGAACTGGGGGTGGACATGACCCAGAACGAGCTCTGACTCCTTCAGGGCTCCTGCTGCACCACATGGATCCGTTTCTTCCGCGGCCCCTGGGCCCGCACGGGGCTCCCTGAATGCCTGGGCTTACACGGCTACCTACACACAAGGCAGGTCTTTGCTCAGCCAAACACTGGCAGCTAAAAATAGCCCTGCCCCCCTCTGGCCCTGTAATTGGACACGGGACAGCTGGTTTCCATAAGCAGGCGGGTCTGGCCTGCTGCCACCAGCTTTCATTGAGTGCAGATTGCCCCGCGTCCCGGCTCCCCCCTTCCCTGCTGACTTCCAGTGGGTTGAGCTCTGCCGGGACCCTCCAAGAGCCAGGACCTGGCGTCCAGCTGTGCCTTGGCCCCACTGGGCTGGTTTCCTCTGGGCTGTGAGCGTGTCTTTCTCCCTGAGACCTTCCTGCTAAGCCCCAGAGCGTTCCTTCTTGTTCAATGGCTCATTCCTTCATTTGCTGAAAAGATTGTTGAGCCCTGCTTTGCCCGTCCCCTCTTCCGGGGCTGCGGGAGCATAGAGCTGTGAATTTGATAAAAATCCCTGTCAGTGTGGAGGTGTCATTCTGGTTCAGGGAGATGGCTGATAAACATGTAAATAAGTCTGTAAATAGTATGACTCCAGTGATCAGTGCTAAAAGGAAGTCAAACTGAAAGGTGGGATGGATTGTGGGGGCGGGGGGAGACTGCTTTTGATGAGGTAGTCAGGGAGGTGGCATTTGAACTGAGACCTAAAGATGAAATGGAGAGTCTGCGTGAAGAGCTGCTGGGGGGAGAGATGTTTCTAGGCAGCAGGAAAATAGCAAAAGCGGAGTAAGTGTGGGGCACAGGAGATGAGGGGGCCTTGTCATCAGGTGGGCTATTTGGATGTTTTTCTGAGAGTAACCAGGAAGCCCATCGGAGCGTTGTAAGTGGGAGAAGGACGTGATTTGATCACCATTGGCTCTCCTGACTCTCCGCTATCATCTTCCTGGGTCCTTATTTCTTCCTGCTTATTGGTTTCTTGAGTCCCTCTGTCTGTCCAGTCATCTGTCATCCATCCCCGACTCATCCACCCAGTAATCTCTCCACTTATCTACCCGTCCGTTCCCCTCCACCCACCAACCCACTCGTGTTTCCAGCCACCTTATCACGTCTCTGTCAGATCGAGCCATGACTCGCTTTTCATTCTTTTATCCACTCGTGTGTCTGTCTGCTCTCCCATCCTTCCTCCCTCCCGCCCTTTCTTCCTTCTTTCCATCCATCCATCCTTCCCCCCAACTATCCTTCTGTCTAACCACCCACCCATCCATCCATCCTTCCGTTCATCCATCCGGTGAGCCTGGGCAGCGGGGCCTCACACACGCCTCTCTGCCGTTGGTCTTGGGGAAAAGCATCCGGCCTCCCCGTGACCCCCAGGCCTGAGGGTCCTGAGCGCTCTGCTTCCCCGGGGGCAGTTCTGGCTGCCAGTCCTGGCAGTAGGTGGGGCCCGGTGAGTTCGGTGCCGTTCCCTAGGGTCCAGGACTGGGGAGGTCCTCTCAACCGCATGTTATGTTCCTGGCAGTGAGTTTGTTGCCTGGCTCCTGGAAATTGGCGAGATCAGCAAGATGGAAGAAGGCGTGAACCTGGGCCAAGCCTTGTTGGAGAACGGCATTATCCACCATGGTGAGTGGGGGCTGGGCCCGGGGGGCCGAGCGGTAGGACCGGGTCAGACCTCACCGGCGCTGCGCTTCCATGACTCGGAGTTTCTGTAGCTCTGTCCAGCCGCCTGCTACCCGGGCGCGGTGTGACCCCAGGAAACTGGCTGCCCCGTAGGACTACTCTCAAGGCTGGGAGACCCAGCACTCGCCCAGGGCACCTGCAGATCAGGGCCACCCCAAAAAGTCGGGGCAGGGGAGTAGGATTTTCTCTTTGTCCTTTCAAAAGAGGCAGGTTTTAAGTCACCCAACAGCAGTGAAGGGGACAGATGAAAAGCCACGTCCTGTGGGGCCCACGTTCAAGCTGGAGGGAAAGATAATAAACAAGATGAACGAAACGTGGGCACACAGGGGGCGACAAGTGCTGGGGAGGCAGAGAAAGCAGGCGCAGTGTTCACTTCCGAGTGGGGGCGTTGGGGAGGTGAGCGGGTGATGTTGAACCGGGTCCTGGGAGAGGGAGGGAGCCAGCTGGGCGTGGAGTTCCAGGCAGAGGGAGCAGCCAGTACGAGTTCCCAGGGCAGGAGTGTGAGTGGTGTGTCCAGGAAATGGCTGGGAGGCCAGTGTGGATGCCAGGCAGGGGCCGGGAGAGCTAGGAGATGAAGCCAGAGGGCTGGGGGCCGAGGGGATGAATGAGGGCCAGGACCTTATAGGGGATGGTGGCGGATGTGGCTTTTACTCTGAGTGCCACGTGAAACCAGTGCTGCGTCTGAGTAAAGGAAAGACCTGCGTGGACTTGGATGTTACCAGGATCCCCTTGACCCTGTGGAGGGTGGCAGCTGTGACAGCCCAAGCGCGGGCGAGGGTGGGAGTCCAGAGTCTGATTCTTAACGGTTTGAAGGCAGAGCCTGCGGGGTTGGCTAATGGATCCAAAGTGGGGAGTGAAGAAAGAGAAGCACGAGGGGCGCTTTAGGGCCGCTGTGTAGAGGTGGCTCCCTGAGTCAGGACGACAGGGTCTCGGGCTCCGGCCCGCTTTGTGGTCTGGTTCCAGGGAGATGCTGGGCAGGTGGACTCCAGCGCAGGCTGGAGGGGGGCACCCCTGGGCCTCTCAGGAGACCGGCAGATGCCCCAGCCCCGGGCCGCAGATCTCTGCAGCGCCCCGCAGGTAGCGCGAGGTCCTGGTTTATGAATTGGAGTGTGGGCAGGGGGTCGCTGGGTTTGTACCCGGCACAGAACCTGGCCGAGTGGAGGGTGATATTGGCAGGGGTGGGTTGGGCGGGGCTGAGGGGCGGGCCCGGCCTCACCAGCCCTGGGTCCCTCCAGTCTCCGACAAGCACCAGTTCAAGAACGAGCAGGTGATGTACCGGTTCCGCTATGACGACGGCACCTACAAGGCCCGGAGTGAGCTGGAGGACATCATGTCCAAGGTGGGGACCCTTCCACCCTGACTCCATGACCCGGACCCCGTGGGTGCCGCAGAGCAGGCCTGTGCCCCGGTGGCCTGTTCTCCACTGCCCCCACCGGTCCTCCGTCCCCGTCTCTCCCAGAAGCCTGGGTCTGGAGGCCCCTGAAGGATGTGGCCTGATCCCAGACTCCCGCTTTTTCTCTTGCAGGGTGTGAGGCTTTACTGCCGCCTTCACAGCCTCTATACCCCCATGATCAAGTAAGTTATTCCGTCCAGCCTTCAGTTTCATCTCTGCCTCCTCTTAGCTGTGTGGCCTTGGGCCAGTAACTTAACTTCTCTGAGCCTCAGTCCTCCCTCCATGAAATGAGGCAATAACGTCACCTGCCCTGTAGGTTTGTCATTAGGATCAAGTGAGTTAATTTGTAGGAGGCACTGCAGAATCGTGGTGAAGGGTGTTCATTCTGGAGCCAGACAGGCTGAGCTTGGCTCTCGGCCAGCCAGATAGTCACCAGCTGTGTGATCTTGGGCAGTTACTTAACTGGCTAGTGCGTCAACTTTGCCTTCTTTGAAATGGGAATAATAACAGATCCACCTTGGGGCCTTTGCACTTGCTATTCCTCCTGCCTCGAATGTTCTTCCCCTACACGTCTGCCTGTTTCCCCCTCACTTCCTTCAAATGTCTCCAAATCAGAGGGGCCTTCAACCACCTTCCTAAAGTCTCACCATCCGGAACACACTGCCCTCCTTCCTTCGCTTTGGTTTTCTTCCTGAAGCTTATCAGTCCCTGGCATACTCTGTATTTACTTCTTTGCACACTCTCCGAGTTCCCCACTGAGCTGTACACTCACCAAGGGCAGGGGATTTGCTCACTGCTCTGCGCCCCCACCTCGGCAGCACCCGGCGCAGTGCTGCGCAGTAGAACTTTTCAGCGCTGACAGGAACGCTCGCTGCCTGTGCTCTGCGCCTGTGTTCTGTACCAGCATGGCAGCCACTAGTCACATGTGGCTTTCAGTTCCCTGAGACCGAAAGGTGTGGTCGCGAGTCTGATTTAACATTAATTGATTGAAAAACGGCCACATGCTGGAGAACGCAGGTCTAGGGCAAAGGAACCGTCGGTCAACGTTTGTTGAGTGATTACTGAGAGGGCATTCATTTCTTTTGCCTCTGTTTCTGCATCTGTGAAATGGGTGTAAGAATAGCTCACACCCCTTGGGTTGTCGTGAGGGTTAGATTTGAATGGCGCCTGGCACATAGTGAGGGCGTTATTGGTGCAGGTGGTGGGTGCTTGTCTTTACCCTGGAGCTTATGGTGATGGCTGGAGGGCCGGGGAGGGCGACATTATCCTGACCTGCTGCTGATGCCTCTGCCCCCGTCCCGACAGCTCGCGGGAGTGGGGAGGAGAGTCTTTTCCTGGCGCCTCAATAGAAGTCAGGCCCGGGGGGCCCCTTTCGCCTGCAGACCTGCCTCCTTGCCTGTTTGCAAACCCGGAAGGCAGGTGGGGCCAGCTCGGTCCAGCCTCTGCCCTTGCAGAAGAGGCCCCTCTGTCAGCCCCCAGAGGAGGAGGTGGCTGGGTCAGCAGCGGATCCCCACTTACTGCGCATGTGACCTGCTGGGCCCCCAGTTCCTGAAAGCCTGAGAACTCCCCAGCCAGCCTCTAAGAGCCCCAAGCCGCTGGCCACCTAAACCCAAAGGCTGAGAAATTGCTGCAGTTTGGCTGCAAGGTCAGCACAACCCTTCGTACCAAGGGCGGGCCGGAGTTAGATGCTACCGCAGGTCAGAGCGTATGTGTCAGCGAAGCCAGGACCAGCGCAGACCCCTGCCCTCTGCTTGGCGCTGACTGTGCACCGCCTGCAGAGAGGCGTTTCCGCGTGTTTACGCGTCTCTATGGCTTTATTACCTCTAAACACTCGAATGTTAACAACAGTAAACAAAAAGAGGAAGGAGTTGGAAGCTTTTCTCACCATTCAGAGTAAATCAGGTTTTCATGGGCTCAGCATTCTTGACATTTCAGGCTGGGTAATTGTTTGGGGGCCATTCCGGGCAGTTTGGGGCATTTGAGAGCATCCTGGGGAGTTTCTGTTGTGGCTCAGCAGAAATGAACCTGGTTAGTACCCATGAGGATGCGGGTTCGATCCCTGGCCTCACTAAGTAGGTGAAGGATCCGGTGTTGCCCTGAGCTGTGATGTGAGTCGAAGACACAGCTTGGATCTGGCCTGGCTGTGGCTGTGGTGTAGGCCAGCAGCTGCAGTTCCAGTTCAGCCCCTACCTGGGAACTTCCATATGCCTCAGGTGTGGCCCTAAAAAGGAAAAAAGAAAAGGGGTGGGGGGCATTCTGGTCTCTACCTCCTAGATGCCGGTAGTACCTCTGCACCCCCAGCCAGGTCGTGGCAGCCAGAGGTGTCTCCAGACACAGCCCAGTGTCCCTCGGGGGCAAGGTCGTCCCCACTTGAGAACCCAGGCGGGAGAGAACTTGCAGAGCCGTAGAGCCCCTGCCCCCTCGCACGGTTGTTGATCACGGGGTCCTGGGTTGGGACAGACCTGCCCCCAGGCGTGGAGTCGGGGCGGGCCCCCCTGCTTCTAAGCCCCGGCTGGGAGCGCCTGGAGATCCTTGGACCCTGGGCCCTTGGAGCGGGGGCGCTGGGACTCTTCCCGCCACCACCCACCTGCTCACGGCCTGCCTCTCTCCGCAGAGACCGAGACTACCATCTGAAGACCTACAAGTCGGTGCTGCCCGGGAGCAAGCTGGTGGACTGGCTGCTGGCCCAGGTGAGACGGCCTCCGCCCCAGCCCCACCGAGCACCGAGGGGCCGACCGGCTGTGGGCCCTGGAGGGCTTTTTAAAAATTCATTATTATTTAAAAAAAAAGTTTAAAGTGCACGTAACATTTACCATTTCTAAGCGTACAGTTCAGTCGCCTTACGTCCATTCGTCGTATTACCCAACCGTCACCACCGTCCGCTCCCAGAGCACTTTCCATCTTGCAAAACTGACAGTCTGTCCCCATTAAACAGTCACTTCCCGTTCCGTCCTCCCCCGGCTCCTGGCAACCACTCTTCCTCTTTCTGTCTGTGAATTGACGGCTCGAGGTACCCGGTGTGAATGCTGCCTGCAGCGTTCGTGCTTCTGTGTCTGGCCTCTTCCACTGAGCGCGTCTTCAGGGTTCATCCACGGTATAGCCTGTGTCAGAATTTCCTTCCTTTTAAAGGTGGAATGATATTCTCTTGTGCGGCTAGAGAACATTTTATTTATCCATCAGTGAGGGGACGCCTGGGTGGCTGCTCCCTTGAGAGTTTCTGTTTTAAAACTGGGATGGCGGAGTTTTTGTTGTGGCTCTGTGCGAACAAACCTGACTGGTATCCATGAGGATGTGGATGTGGGTTCGATCCCTGGTCTCGCTCAGTGGGTTAAGGATCTGGCGTTGCTGTGAGCTGCAGTGTAGGTCAAAGATGCAGCTCAGATCTTGCGTGGCTGTGGTGTGGCGTAGGACGGCAGCTGCAGCTCTGATTCAACCCCTAGTCCGGGAACCTCCATATGCCGTGGGTACGGTCCAAGTTGGTCTCATCCTGGCACCAAACTGGAACCTCTGTATGGAATTAGCCCCTTCACCTAGGTTCCCAGTGAGCAGGGACTGGGCTGAGTCTTAGAAAATCTACGTGTCACTTTTGCTGCAACTTCCCAAAGGCGATTGTTCCATTGAGGTGCAGTGAACACCGTTATCTTCCTGCCTCTTGTCCTTTATGGCTCTTATTCACAGGACGCTCACTCTGGGCCAGGCTCTGTCTGGGCTGAGCAGTATCTCATTGAGTTTTCCAGTGCATTTACAGATGGGGACCTGGGGCCCAGAGAGGCCAAGTGCCTGGTCCGAGAGCACACAGCCTTGGGGCAGCAGAGCTGGGGCTCGCACGGGCCCATCTTACCCACTTGGGCCTCAGTTCTGTGAACTTTGCAGGGAGCCTGTAAGAACGTTCATTCATGGTAGGAAGAATGTATTGGCTCCAAAGATGAGGAGACAACTGCAAAATCAAGATGAATAAATGCTCAAATTTTTACAGAGTGCGGTTTTATGACAGCCACATTAATTGTTAAATTTAGCATTCATAAAAATTTCATTCCATTCAAAACCAATTTGCTGCCTGGATTTTCTCATGTTGAACAAATTCCCGATCATTGCCTGGAAATCATAGCCAGTCTGTGTCAAGTAAATGCTTCTTGGTGCCAAGTAGCTTCAGAAGCAAGTTTAGAAAAATCCTGGAAAAACATTTTTCGAGCCCCTCAAACATTTAATGTAGGATGTGGGTGCATCTTAATATGTTTGCCATGACACGGGGCCCTAAGGCGTGGGAGGTCGTGAAATGACCCTGGATTTGCACGGCTGGGCAGCACAGAGCTGCTAGTCATTGGACTATACTGCCCTTCCTTAGGATGCCCTGAAGCCAGCCCAGAGCATGTGCTTTAATTATAGCCAGGCAGGCCTGGGTTCAGAGTTCAGCACTGCCACTTCTGAGCTGAGTGATCTTGGAGAAGCTACTTAACCTCTCTGTGCGTCAGTTTCCACACCAGTAAAATGAAGTTACAAACAATACCTTCTGGAGTTCCCGTTGTGGCTCAGCGGAAACGAATCTGACCAGTATCCATGAGGATGTAGGTTTGATCCCTGGCCTCTCTCATGGGTTAAGGATTTGGCATTGCCGTGAGCTGTGATGTAGGTTGCAGACGTGGCTTGGATCCCAAGTTGCTATGACTGTAGTGTAGGCTGGCAGCTGTGGTTCCGATTCAACCCCTAGCCTGGGTACTTCCATATGCCACTGGTGCGGCCCTAAAAAGCAGAAAAAAAAAAAAACCCCCACCAAAAACCCGGTACCTTCCCCTTTGAGTGATTTTGGGGATTCAATGAGTTAATCATGTAAAATGCTTGGAATGGTGCCTGGCAC
Organism: Catagonus wagneri; assembly: GCA_004024745.2. Classification (NCBI taxonomy): domain Eukaryota; kingdom Metazoa; phylum Chordata; class Mammalia; order Artiodactyla; family Tayassuidae; genus Catagonus; species Catagonus wagneri. Next base: position 8,150,125 of record PVHT021183543.1, read on the forward strand.
AGAGTAATCGTCCAGTAAATGGAACTGTTTTTATAATTCCTCATTTCCTTCACAAGAGATTCAAGGTGCCTCATAGTCACATGCAGAGTAGGAGGCTGGAGAAACTGAGGAGGGCTTTCGTGGTGCAGGGACAGTAAGACTGGGAAGCAGCTGGGGAGGGGGTGGGGGCGAACTGCCTGGGGTCCCGTCTTCTGAATGTGCTGTGACAGATGAGAGGCGACACCTGGAGGGTTTTTTTGTTTGCTTGTTTTGTTCTTTAAGTTCTTTGTTCAGACCCCATACTTGCAGGGAGTCAGGGCTCTCTGAAACCTACCTCAGACCCTTCTGTGACCTTATGTTTCCCGAGCTCCTTTGGTGCCTACCGCTGCCTGTTGGTTTCAAAGCATAAAAGTGGGCTTTGCCTTAAGTGGCGAATCCCAGGCATGAATGAGCTGGTAGTGGGCTGGGTCACCGAGCTGGCAAGCAGTCAGTGATCCTGGAAAGTGTTTGGAGATGGATCACACAGGATGCAGCCCTATGCAGGGTGGGGATCAAGGATGGGTCCGGGGTTTGGGTGCAGTGGGTGGCTGGAGGCACCATGGACAGTGATGGGAGACAGGGGAGGAAACACCAGCATTTCTGGGGAAATCGAGCGTTCTCCTTGGGCGTTCTCCTTTTGGGTGCCCTTGGCCTCCCCGGTGGAGGTGGAGGAGGTGGGTGGGGAAGGGGCAGGCTTTGCACACCTGCTGCTCAGGTGGCATTTCTGCTGCAGATACTCTGTTCTTTGTTAGCTCCTGGGCAGTATTTAAAATGAGGGGGTAGGGAGTTCCCATGGTGGCTCAGCAGTAACAAACCCGACTGGCATCCATGAGGACGCAGGTTCAGTCCCTGGCCTCGCTCAGTGAGTTGAGGATCCGGCGTTGCTGTGAGCTGTGGTGTAGGTCGCAGACGTGGCTCGGATCTGGCGTTGCTGTGGCTGTGGGGTAGGCCAGCAGCTGTAGATCCGATTCGACCCCTAGTCGGGGATCTTCCAGATGCCACAGGTGCGGCGCTTAAAAGAACGCAAAAAATAAAATAAAATGAGGGGGTAGACGGGAGTGTAGAGAAATCCAACAGGAGGGCTCTTGGGTTCCTCCCTTTCCCCTTTAACTGCTGCTGTGTATCAGGCACTGTTTTAGGTTCTGGGGACGCAGCAGTGACCAAGACAAACTCCTTCCCCCGTGGATCTTAAATTCTGCTGAGGGGTCGGGGAGGCCTTTAATAAACAAGGCAAGGAAGTAAAATACTGCGTTAGCTGGTGCCAGGCGCCAGCTCGGTGGTGGGAATAGAGAGCGTGGGAGCCCCCGGGGAGTGGGGGGAGCTGACCTTTCAAACTGCTGGGGGTGGTGCAATGTCACGGGGGGTCGGAGCAGGTCACATTGAGCAGAGACTCTGGAGTGGAGACTCGAGGGAGGTGGGGAGTGAGCCAGAGGGCCGTCTGGGGACGGAGCCGTCTCTGAGGGGTCAGCAACTTGAAGGCTCTGAGAGGGGCGAGCTTGGTGTGTCTCAGGTCGGGGAGGTGGCCAGTGGGCTGGAGCCGCATGAGCGAGCAGGAGGACGATGAGGAAGCCGGTGGGCTCTTGGGCGGCTGGGGCTCAGGCCCCCGCAGGGCTTGGGGCACAGACCAGGGCTCTGCCTTTGGGATCCCTCGGGCTGTATGGGGACGAGGCCGACAGTAGGGAGACCAGCCAGGTGGCAGCTTCAGGACCGCAGGCGTGGGGAGGACAGTGGCTGAGAGCTGGGTGGCTGCACACAGGGACGGCAGGGAAAGTGGTGAGATTTGGGCTTTCTTGAAGGTGGACCATGGAGCATCCGGGAAGGAGAATAACAGCCTGCATTGGTTTCTCTGTGCTTGGTGTCAGGCACAGCAGTGGCCTGCTCGTGGCCGGTGCTGTCAGAGCAGCTGTGGTCCTGGCCGAGGGCCCGCCGGAGTAGCCCAAGTCATTGTCAGTTGGTCCTAAGGACACCCACACCCCCAGCATCTTCATGCAGAGGAGGCGGGGGAGGATGGTGGGGTGAAGGTCGCAGCTGCCCGCGACGTGTGTCGTCCACTTCAGCAGGCCTGCCGTGGCTTGGCCTGGACTGGGGCCGCAGGGAAGCTGGTCGAGTCGATGCAGGATGGTTTCCATGAGATTGACTGAAAGACAGCTGGCATCTGGCTCCAGGTCAGGGAAAGGGGAAGAAGGTGTGCGTGGGGGAGAGGCTGGTGACGAGGATGTGACCTTGAAGACCGGTTACAGCAAGTCTTGATTTCAAGAGTCATCCTTACCTTGTGCCTTAGCAGGAACGTCAAGAACAAAACATAATTATGTCGTTCAGAAGGGTTATTTTGCTTTGAATATATCTTCATTTCTAGCTTCTAGGTCATTCTGGAAACAAATTGTTGATTGAAACCCACTAGATCATCTCAACTGTCAGCTGCACATCATAGGAAACCTGACTTATACAGTCAAGACATTTTTCTCTCATATAATAGGAAACCTCTGTTATACAAATAAAGATTTTTTTTGCTCGCGTAACTAGGTGTCCAGAGTTCATGGTCCTCAACAATGCTTTTTATACGCAGGCTCTTTCCATTTGTTTGTTCTGCCGTCTTGCCAGCTGCCTCATCATCATAAGATGGCTTCCACAGCTCCATGTAGAACGATGGCCAAAGGCAGGCAGCAGGGGCAGTTGGAAAGAGCTTTCTCACTCTGTTTGTTGGGAGAGGAAACTTTCTCCAGTCCCCTTCCTTTCCCAGCGGTCTCCCCCTTAGGTCTCATGGCCGAATGGGTTCTGCATGGACCCCTAAATCACTCTCTGGGGAGGAGAACAGGGGGTGCTGAGGGTGGCTTAGAATTCCTCAGAATTCATCCCTTGAGGCTGGGGGAGGGGCTCCTACCAGCTAATCAGATGAAAGTTGGAGCTCTGAGCATGAGAAGGGTTGATTGACTAGCTATGTCCTGTATCACTTCTGATGTCTCAGTGCGTTATCTCATTTAATCTTCAGAAAGCAGCTGTTATCCTCATTTTACTAAGGAGGAAACTGAGGCTCGGATTATGTAAGCTGCCTCAGCACACACGGGAGTGGGGTGCGCTTACAAGATGGTGTGCATGCGGGCGTTCCGTGATGCCTTGGTAATCGATAATAATAGAAATAGTAACAGTAGCCGTCTGTATTGATTGTCGCCTACACTGCGGGATCTGTACTGAGGGGTGGCAGAGGCCTTGGAGAGTTCAAGCTGGGGATAAAAAAAATACAAGTGAGGAAACGAAGCTCAGAGAGGTTAAGGAATTGCCCACGTCTCAGCCTGGCCAAGCTGGGGTTTGAACCCGAGGAACCCAGCTCCAGAGTTTGTTCTCTTCACCAGTCTGCTCCCGGGTTCGGTCAGTGGCTGGGGGCAGGAGGGAGCAGGGGCGGGCCGGGAGCCGGTGCGGGGGGCCCAGTTCTGCCGGCTGCCCAGAGACACACGCCCTGAGCAGCCGACCCCCGCGGTCAGGCAGACGGCAGTGCTGATGGCGACAGGGTTCCCGGCACAGGGTGGGAGAGGGTGACGGAGCTGGGGTGGGAGCAGGCGAGGGCCGGGCTGGCAGCTCAAGGCTCTGGCGGAGGAAACAAAGGATGAACAACGAGCTCAGGACCAGAGCCCTGCTTGGTCAGCTGGCCTCCCCGCTGAGTTTCCCTGTTGGTGACAAGTGCCGAGCCAGCCTGTGCCTCTGTTTCTTCATGGGTCAAATGGAGTTAATAAGAGCGGTTGCCTCTGGGTTGATGCACTCTGAGGAGCTGACACGGGCTCTGAGGCCTGAGAAGCCGGGGCAGGGCGTTCTGGGGGAGGAGGGAGTGAGTGCAGAGGCCCGCGGTGGGGTCCCGTGTGCGGTGTGCGGAAGGAGCAGCAAGGGGGCCTGGGGGCTGGAGCCCCACCAAGGGGGCTGGCAGGCGAGCGGGGCTGGGGGGCCGCCGGAGGTGAGGTGAACTGCACGGGCCTCTGTGTGCCCGTGCCCTCCCCCGGGACAGCAGAAAATGGGGACTTGGCGACTTTTGGTTTCCCCGCAGCTGGCGGGGTGTGGGGTGGGGGCTCACCTCTCCGGGGGTGGACGCATAGCGGCTCAGTGTATTTCACTTTCACCAGGGAATCCCACTGCTGTCCTGACTTTAGGGGCCTCCGCGTGGGTCACCCCAGGGCCCCTTTGGGGCAGGGATGGGCTGGGAGCCCAGATTGGGAGGGAGGTGACACTTGCCTGGGCCCCCCCAGGCTGCAGAGCTGGGCCTGCTGGCCTCACAGCTGGGGGCGGCTGCTCCAGTGGTGGCCTGTCGCCTGCATGGCCGCCTCCCTGGCGGGGCCCCTCCAGCCGCTGGCCTGGGGTCCTGCGGGACAGATTTGTCTTCCATGAGTCAGCCCGGGGCAGCCGGAGCACTGAGGCAGCGGCTCCCCCGGGCTCTCTGCTCTGGGTCTGAGCCCCGGCCTTGGCCTTGGCTGATTGAGTCCTGCCGCCTCTGAATTCATTTTCCTGTAGCTGAGGAATGCCCTCCCAGGCCGCTCCGTTGCTGGTGGGGGCTGGGGGCTTGAGGGGGCTGATACACCAAACGGGGCGGTCTGGCCGTGCTGGGCCAGTGCCTCTTGGAATAATTTCTCACTTGGCCAGTTGTTTAAATGAGAGCCTGACAGGCCCGGCGGCCGGGAACGTAGCTGAAGCTCCTTGACTGGTCACAAGCTGCTGCATGAGTTAGCCTTTGCCGACAATGCCTTTATTCACTCAACAAGCAGGTACTGAGCACCTGCTGTATGCCAGGCCCCGTCTAAGCACTTAGGATTCAGCAGGAAACAGAGTAGATCAAAGGCCTTTTCCTTATGGAGATGACCTCACTCATCCTGCCCTCGCGGCCGGCTGTCTCTGTGCTCCAGGCTTTGTCCAACTCTGAACCTTGCTCCCTGCTGGTTTGTTTGCCTGTCACCCCCCCCCCCCACCAAACACGCACGCGCGCGCGCACACACACACACACACACACACACACACACCTCACCCACTTTGCCGGATATACTGAGATTATTCGAGTTGCAAGAAATGGAAACAGATTCTGGCTATAACTTAAAGAAAAAAAGAGAAGGTGAATTATTGGGAAGGCTGTGGAGCACCCACAGAATCGGGGGGAGACCCAGGAGGCTGGTCTTAGAAGGAACCAGCACCTGGAAACCCCCAGTTTCTCAGAAGCAGGCGCCGCAGGCCCCATCCCCAGGGCACTGCCCTCAGGGAGAATCAGCACCAACTGTTCCCTGTCTTGGGTTCCTCTGCCCCGGGGGCAGGGGCATCGTGCTGGCCTCGCCTGGATCCTGTGTCCTCAGCCTGGCCTGGTGTGGGGGCAAACCTTGAGGGACTGTCCCGTCAAGGTGACATTCCACATGGGAACTGGCCCCAAAGCAGGCCCAGGAGGGACCCAGAATACTGGCCACACCTGTTCACTCTTCAATTTCAAGTTGGATGTCACTTCCTGAGATGAGCCAGATCCTTGTTTTAAATTGTACCAGTTAGGAGTGTTTTCAGTTGCAAGGTCAAAAAACCCAACTAAACAGTGGCCCAAGCAGATAGCGCGCTGCACATCAGTCACGCCACATGTCAGGAACCTTCTGCCTTTTGCTTCTCAGCAGAGCCTGCTCACTTGGTCAGGAGGAAGCCTTGCAGGCCCTGCATCACTTCACATGACTTTATCCCAGGCAGAGAGGGGACTGTTGCTTTTCCCTTTTATCAGGGAGGAAGATATTTTCCAGAATACCCTGGTAGGCTTCTGATGTCTCACTGGCTAAAGCTAAGTCAGTTAGGCATTGAACTTGATTTCTAGTATGAGAGAGGCAACTACAGAGGCTGAAACAAATGAGAGGATTACTTTTCTTGAGTATTAGAGAAGCCCGGAGTTTGGTGGCCCAGAGCTGCTGCGATGACTTCATGATATCGGTGAGGATCACAGTCTCTCTCTCTTTTTGCTCTGCCATCCTTAGTATGTTTCTGTTCTTGATGTCACATTATGGTCTAGGATGGCTGCAGAAGCTCCTGCCATCACATCTTTGTTCCAGGCAGGAAGAAGAGAAAGAAAGGAGGGGCCAGGGACAAAGAGCATTTTGCTGGATCTCTTCATCATTGATTTTTGTTTATGTGTCTTTGGCCACGGCTAGCTGTAAGGGAGGCTGGGATCTTGGTTGTCTAGATAGATGCATTACCGTCTCTAACACTAAGGGTTTTAGTACTAGGGTGCGATGGGTGGGGAGGGTTGTTGCTGGGCAACCAAGTGTCCCCACATAAAATCTCCATTTCTTCTTTGTTGTGTTTATCACATGATATACAAAGCATTTATCACATTTAAATAATTACCATACAATTAAATGCTTTTCTTGTTGGGGTGGGGGGTTGGGATACTGTAGTAAAGAAAACAGATTCAGCCTTGTCTTCATGGAGACTGCGTTCCTGGACTGGTGACGGGCTTTTCCTCAGCCTGGCTCAGCCCTCAGGTGCTAGTCCACCTAACACCCTCCCTTTCTGGTTCTGTTCCAGGGCGATTGCCAGACGCGCGAGGAGGCGGTGGCGCTTGGCGTGGGCCTGTGTAACAACGGCTTCATGCACCACGGTAATCCGCCCCTGCCCCTCAGCCCAGCTTCCTGGGGGGTCTGTCCTGGAAAAGAAGAGCTGGCAGGGCCCCTGGTCCCTGGTGCATTTTACAGGGAAGGGGAACTGAGGCCCAGAGAGAGCCAGTGGTGGCGGGCGGGGCCCAGCATGCCCGAGGGTGAGCCAGGGCTGGATGCGGCCTGTGGGCCTGTGGACCCCGAGGCTTTGGGGTGGCTCAGGAGTTCCATCCCTCCCCCAATTCCCGTTCTGCACTGATGGGGCGGTCGCTTCAGGTGTCCGGTGGGGACCAAGGTGGCCGGTAAGTCCTGGCTGGAAAAGCAGACCAGACTTCCATGGGCTGCCTCCTGGATGCGATGTGGCCTCCCAGGGCGGGCAGTGGGGCTGATGACGCGGGCCTGGCCCACACTAACAGGGAGGAGCAGACGGGTCCGTGGGGCAAAGGACAGGTGGGCTGTGAGCATGAGGGGAAGGAAGCCAGGCAGGGCCTTGCCCCCAGATCCATCAGTCCCTCCTCTTCCCACAGGAGAAGCACGAATGAGGGAACAGGGTCCCAAGACGGACCTGAGCCAGGAAGCCGGGGAGAGGCGGGGAGACAGTGATCCCACCGGCACCACTTTAAATTAACGTGGAAGTTGTTCTCTGCCTGCGTGGCCACCTCCGCCAACGCCCTATGTGTTAATTAGTTTAATCGTTCTATAGTATGAAGATCAGCCCCATCTATAACTGAGGAGCAGGAGCCCAGGCAGTTAGGACCCTTGCTCAAGGTCACATGACTAGGAGGGGCTGGGATGTGAACCCAGGCAGACTGGCATCCTAGGCCACAGGTCAACCACTGAGCTCTGTGGCCTTTCCTTAGGGCCCTGGGGGAGCCCTGAGGTGCCCACCCTTTCAGGACAGTGGACTTTCAACCCCCCACCGAAGAGCCTTTCTCCTGTTTCCAGAACATTCCTCAGGGCCTTGTCACTTGCCTGGGTGCCCTTTTCTCCCCGGGCTCTGGGGACCCAGAGTGAACAAGGCGGACAAGTCCTGCTCTCATATGTGTGAGTGTGTGTGTGAGAAACAGTGAAGCAGGTGCATTTCGCGCGCTGTTACAAGCACGTGAGGAGCCCTGGGCTCTGACTCCAGTGAGCGGAGTCTGGGAGGGAAGGCTCTGGGCAGAGGGGGGGCCTGTCCGACGGCGGCTCTTCAGACCCCCAGCTGCCGGTGAAGAGTGTCTGTGAGGGTGAGGGCGGAAGCACGGCGGCCAGTGAGGAGGCGGCTGCCGTGGTCCAGCAGAGGGACCAGGCGGCCAGGACCTCGGGGAGCCCTCTGGCCCTTGCCCCCCTCTCAGCTTCCGCCCCGTGCTCGCACTCTGTCTGCAGACAGCCAGACGGTCAGTATCTCAGGCCTCGCAGGTGCATGGTCTATGGTCTCTGTCCCTGTCGCTGAGGCTGAAAGCAGCTATAGGTGACAGGTAAACAAGTAGGCGTGGCTGGGAGCCAATAAAACTTTATTTAGATAAACAGGCTGAGGGCCGCAGTTTTCTACCCCTGGTCTGGCGGCTGGGTTTGCTGGCCCTTCAGCAGGGAGGGAGGGAGAAGCGCCCAGTGATGAAACGTGGTCAGATTTGCCCCCTGCCTGGTAGCCGGCAGTTTGCTTCTAGGCCTGACTCAGCAGACACCTCTGCTCCCCACGGGGCCTCAGTTTCCCCACCTTCCCCTCCCTGTCTGGGCTGAGAGGGGCAGGTTGGCCCAACCAGGCAGCCTCGGTCGTTCCCGAGGGCCGCCTGGTTCCCCGCGGGCCCGGCTCCATCACTCCCTCCCATCGGCTGGGCAGAACCTCTCATTTGTGGGTGAAGTAATTAGGGGTCCACCCCAGCTGCTATTTCGGGAAGGCGGCTGGCGGAGGACGCTTCTGCAGGGGTGACTCCGGGCCGCACCAACACCCTCAGGGTCGCTCCGGGAGGGAAATTGCAGGGCGCGGCCCTTACTCCCTCCTCCCCGGCCACGAACTCAAGAAATGGCTAAAAGAGGAAAGGGCCAAATCCTAGGGTTGTGGCGGCTGCAAAGTGCAGGCTAGGGTGCAGGGCGCAGGGAGGGGGTGGGGCCCGCGTGGCGCCTCTGTGGTGTCCGACCTGAGCTTCCCAGACCCCAAGCTGTCCCCAGGGAGGGCCCCTGAGGCTGGTGGTCCAGTCCCCTGGCTTCAGGCGCATGCAGGGAACCTGAGGCTCACTGTTTAATCCTCGCAGCCACCCTGGCAGTTGGTGCCGTTATTATCCCCGCAGATGAGGAAACCGAGGCTCAGAGAGGCTAAGTGGCCGTGGAGCTGGGAGGGGCTGAGCAGGGAATCGAACCCGGATCTGTGCCCGTCTCTGCCTGGCCAGTGGCCTCGACTGGAAGTTGGGAGTGGTCAGCCCTCACCTGGCTGAGCTCCTGGACTCCGGGATTCCAGCTGTTGCCCCAAACAGACATAACAGTGCCGAGACATAACAGTGCACTTCCTTCCCCCACTCCTGTTTACAGTGAGGGGAAGCCCGCCGGCCTCCTGGGGCTTGGCGCCCCGTCTGGGGAAAGCAGCAATTTGTGTGTCTGTTCTCTCCGCGGAGGTAGTGGAGACGGCCCGAGAAAGAGGCTCCCAAACAGCCAGCTGTCCCGGGAAAGGAAGAGGCAGAAAGGAAGCCCTCCTGGTGCTTTTTGTGTAGTCACCAGGGACGGTGGGGATGTCGCGAAGCTAAGGCAGCTGGTGGGCCTTCCTTCGGGGGCCCACTGACGTGAGGAGCTGCCCCCCTTTATGTAATCGTCCCTGCCCCCCTCGGTCAGGCCAGGCGGGGCAGTGTGGTGAAGAGGGGGAGGCTGGGCTCTGTGACCTCAGGCAGTTTATCTAGCTTCTCTGGGCCTTAGTCTCCCCACCTGTTAAAGGGGTACAGCAGATCCTTCCTTGTTTGCAGAGTAAGTAAACGTAATCCTGGATCCACAGTGGGCCCAGCACGAAGCCGCAGGGACCGTGTCATATGCTGGTTGTTACTGGTTCTTTTTATCCATTTTCCTAGCTTGTCTTAGAACAGAGATTGGAAGATGTGTCTGTGCGTGTGTGTGTGTGTGTGTGTGAAGAGAGTAAATAGTTTAGGCTTATGTGGACCATATGGTCTCATGAAATTATTCGGTTCCGTCATTGTGGCCCCAAAGCCCCAGATAATACATTAATAAATGGTTGTGGCTGTGTTCCAATAAAACTTTATTTATAAAAAGAGGAAATGGGCCACATTCGGCCCACAGGCACTGCGTTTGCCAGTCCCCAGTCTAAAGTGTCTCTCTATGGTCTGTGCCTGCTTACTGGTGAGGCGGAGTTCTTTTTCCCGTACTTACCACCCTGCTGGGTTTTCCCATCTGTTAATTGCCCATTCATATCCTTTGCCCGTTTATCTATGAGTTTCCCAGCTTTCTCGGGTTGATTTGTTAGAGTTTCTTGCATGTTCTTGGTACTTACTCTTTGTTGGTTTTAGACAGTACGTTGGTTTTGAATCTGTGGCCCGCCTCTGGCCTTGTTATCGAATGAAAGTCCTTAATTTTGTTGTAGTGCTTTCTGGGGGGTCTTGTACCGGAATTCCCTCTCTGCTGTAGGACAGAGAAATCCCCCTGCATTTTGTGTGGTGAGCTTTCGTTTTCCCATTCCTGTTTAGGTCTTCAACCCAACAGGAGTGTATTTTATATATGATGTGAGGTAGGGATCCGGTTTTTTTTTTTTTTTCCCCCTGAGTCCGTTTTCCCTATGCCAGCTGTGGAATACTCCACATGTTCATGCAACATCCGTCCTAGGCTGAGTCCCTATAAACACAGTGTCCTCTTTTGTGATTGCTCTTCTCTAGTCTGTTTCTGCTGTAGCCCCGCGCTGGTTCTGTTCCCATGGCTTTGTTATATGCCTTTATAGCAGGTGGGGTGGGTTCAGATTTTTCAAGAGAACTCAGAAAGCCAGACTTTTATGTGCAATAGCCTAATATGTTAGTGTTGGCTCATGATTCCACTTAAGAGAACACTGTGCTGGCCAAACCAAACTTGTCCAGGGGGCTGGTTCCAGCCCATTGCTGCCAGTTGGCAGGCGCTGCCGAGAGCTTCCTGTGTGAGCCTGACCCCGTCCGTGCTCTTGTGTCTGTGGGTTCGCAGTGCTGGAGAAGAGCGAGTTCAAGGACGAGTCCCAGTACTTCCGCTTCCACGCGGATGAGGAGATGGAGGGGACCAGCAGCAAGAACAAACAGCTCCGCAACGACTTCAAGCTGGTGGAGAACATTCTGGCCAAGCGCCTGCTGGTAGGAGCAGAGCCGAACTGCTGCATCTTCCTTCCCGGACCCCCCTGCAGGCCTGGGATCGGGGTGACTCCAGGCTATAGCTAGAGAAGTCGGGCTCCACTGCGAGCACACAACGGGATGGGGGCTTCTAGGTGGTGGCCGGCAGCACTGCCCAGAGCTGAGGTCCCTTTACGGGCCAGACTACCCTCATGAAAAGTGAGACTGGGCTTGCTGGGCCCCTCTTCTTTTCCCTTCCATCTCTCCTACATCCCAGCCTAGTGTCGAGAGAAGACGACCTCCTGAAATGAATCCTCCTGCACACCAAAGCCTTGGGTCTTCTGGGCTGGCACACCGTTCTGGTTTGGTTGCTGTAAATATCCTTGCAGTTAAGGGAGAACATATACCAGCCCGGGCAGGAATTTTAGCAGCTGAGCCCACGAAGTCCTGCTCCCCTGCCTACTGAGGAGCAGCAGACTTCATCTTAAGACCTGGCCCACAGCGGGCAACTGGGAGAGAGGCTCAGAGAGGTTAGGTCTGCTGCCGTAAGCAGAGCTGGGGCTGAAATCAGCTTCCTAGGAAGATGGCTATGTAACTTCTCCCCTGCAGTTCTTCAGGGGCTGCTGTGCCAGTGCCCGTTTCTCCCCCCATCAAGCCCCCCAGTGCTGCCCATCACACTTAGGATTAAGTCCATTATGCTCTACCAGACTCTTCCCTCTCCAGCTTCGTCTGCTGGGCGCTTCTCTTCCTCACCCCACCCAGCGCAGCCACTCCTGTCTTATTCTCTAGTACCTTGGAGCCTGACTTGGGGCCTTTGCACACGCTCCTCTGTTGGGAGCACTTTTCTCCACTCTTTATAAACTCGTCTTGGAGGAGTTCCCTGGTCCCTGGTGATTAAGGATCTGGCATTGTCACTGCTGTGGCTCAGGCCACTGCTGTGGCGAGGGTTCAATCCCTGGCCTAGGAACTTTTGCATGCCCGAGTAGCAGTCAAAATAAGAAAAAACAGCCAACTCTGTTCCTCATTTCATTCTGGTCTCAGCTCAGATATCACCTCCTCTGGCCCCCTGCCGTGCCACATTTTGTCTCTTTGAGTGCTTTATGTTAATTCAAACTGCATACAATCTCTACATCACAGTCTGTTTTTCATTTGTTTCTAGTCTGTCTCTTGCACTAGAGTCAGCTGCACGAGGGCAGGAACCATGTGTCCTGTTTGGTGCCATTAATGGAACTAAAGTACCTGGCCTGTGTAACAGGCAGCAGCTCAGCAGAATACCCACTGAATGAATAAATGCGTTTCCTGTATCCCCACCACCACTGACCCCCTAACACCCCACATGCCTGTCATCCTGTGATGGGGAGGATGGCTCCTCTTAAACTCCCTTCCTGTCCCCAAATTCTTGGTGGCTGGACACTTGGGGACAGATTTTATTCATTAAGCCAGTAAATTGTTATTGAGCACCTACAGTATGCCAGCAGAGGGGAGACAGTGGGGCATAATCAAGGAGCCTCTGTCCTCAGGTTGGGAGGAGGAAGGGGAGACGGCAATGAAAAGTAAACAAGGAGTTCCCATCGTGGCACCGTGGTAACGAATCTGACTGGTATCCAGGAGGATGTGGGTTCGATCCCTGGCCTCGCTCAGTGGGTTAAGGATCCTGCGTTGCCATGAGCTGTGGTGTAGGTCACAGACGTGGCTCAGATCTGGCGTTGCCGTGACTGTGGCTGTGGCTGGCAGCTGTAGCTCCGACTTGACCTCTAGCTTGGGAACCTCCATATGCTGTGGGTTCAGCCCTAATAAAAAAAAAAAAAAGCAAAACTAAATGGACACATGGTCAGCGCCAGGCCAAGGGGCAAGCCAGTGATGGGTCTTCCCTTGACAGTGAAGTGATGTGTCCTGCTGTGTTGCACACCTGCTGTGTCCTGGGTGCTGCCTGTGGTTTCCTCCATCCTGCCGCACCCCACCCCCACCCCCACCCCTTGTAGATCTGGGGCGCGAGGAGCCCGCAGGGTCAAGATGGGGCTGGCTGCAGACCCCGCTCCCCGCCTCACTGTCTTTCTTTGTGTTGGGCCCTCAGATCCTGCCCCAGGAGGAAGACTACGGCTTCGACATCGAGGAGAAGAACAAGGCCGTGGTGGTGAAGTCGGTCCAGAGGGGCTCGCTGGCTGAGGTGAGGCCGCTGAGAGGGGCGACCTGGCACGGCCTGCATGGAGGCGGGGAGCGTTAAGTGGTTATCTCTCCTCAATCTCAGAGAGGCCTGGAATGTCACTGGGGAAATGTCAGCGGTTCCTCCTCGCTCACTACCCTTGTGGGGAACCCAGGTCTCGTCTGCAGTGCCTGGGGAGCTGGGACAGAGCCCTGGGCTCGGCCGCCCCCTCCCCGCGCCCCGGGCTGTGCCACCAGCTCCCTCTGCTGGCCCCGTGCAGCAGTGCAGGGAACCCCCACTCGATCAGCTCTGATTATGGAAAAAAGTGGTCAGCACTTTGCCTAAGACAAGCGTGTTGCTCTGACACGGATACAAGGCCTGGAGGAGGAAGGCCGAGGATTCGGCTCCAGGTCCTCTCAGCTGTTCCCGGCAGGTAGGGAGGTGGGGGGCAGAGAGGCACCTGCCTCGTTGAGCTCGAGCTCTGCTTGCTTCCTCGCAGCGCTGAGGAAAGCGTTAGGCTTCAGGGAGCCACCTGCCACCTTACAGCGGCCAGTCCGCGGCTTCATTTTTCACATAAGTGGTTAGACGGGGGTGGTTGTGAGTCTTGGTTCAGGGTCCACATCTCTTCGTTTTTCCTGGTCAATCCCTCGTGGTCTCAGGGCTGCCGGTTCAGTGCCTGGTGTCCTCGCACAGTGGGGCAGGAGGCAAGGGCAGGCTGTGGCAGCTTCTCCTTAGGGAGAATCGTCTTTCCCGTGAGCGCCGCCTGCAGGCCTCCCTTCACAGCTCATTGGCTGGAAGGTGTCGCCAGCCCCTTAGCTGTTTAGGACAGAAGGGAGCAGGGTTGCCCTGCTGGGCTCACTCCCCTCACTCTTGGGTCCTGGGGCCGGCTCTGTGCTGCCCGAATGGGCTCAAGGCTCCGTAGTGATGAGGGGACGGGGCCGGTGACCGGGGGTGCATGTCTCCCCCCAAGATGGCCGGCCTGCAGGTGGGCAGGAAGATCTACTCCATCAACGAGGACCTGGTGTTCCTGCGGCCCCTCGCCGAGGTGGAGTCCATCCTCAACCAGTCTTTCTGCTCCCGCCGCCCGCTGCGTCTCCTGGTAGCCACCAAGGCCAAAGAGTGAGTGTCCCCAGGGGCGGGGTGTCAGGTTAAGGAGGTACCCGAGTCCTAGGGGTGGTGGTGGGGCCCAGGCTGTCCTGGCTTTCCATAGTTGGGGCCCCTTCTACAGGCACGTGACACGGTGCTGCTGCCATTGTTCAGTGGGTGGTTGTGTACTGGGCGCCTGGTGTGTGCTGCCTGGTGTTTCGGGCTCTGCATCCAGCCCTGCCTGGATGGATTCAGTTCTACCCTTTGTGGATCTCAGTCTAGTTGGAGGCAGAGCAGGAGACAGACAAGGACAAATAAAAACATCCCGAACCAGATGGTAGCAAGTGTGGACCAGTATATGCAGCTGGGCAAGGAGGTGGGCCCAGTGGAGAGATGTGGTCAGGAAGATGCCACTGAAAACTGCGGCAAAGACCTGAAGGAGGTAGAAGAGGGGGTCCAGGCAGAGGAAAGGGCACGTGCAAAGGCCCTGGGGTGCAACCGTGGCTCGTATGTTTGAGGAGCAGTGAGGACGCTAATGGGGCTGGAAAAGAGTGAGTGAGAGGGAGGGGTGGCGACGAGGTCAGCCTGACAGTGGCGGTCAGGCCCTATAGGACCTGTGCCCGTGGAAGGACTGTGGAGCTACCGGAAGATTCTGAGAAGAGTCAAGGGCGATCTGACGTAGATTCTGGCCTTGTCCGGCTGCAGGTAGAGGCTAGATTGTCAGGGCAGAGGTGGAAGCAGGGGGAGTGGTGAGGAGGCTGGTGGCCCGGCCCAGCGTGGCAGCAGTGGGGGTGGTGACAAGTGGTTGGGTAGCAGATATGGGTACAAGGAGGAGCATTTTCTATTTTAAAGCATGTGCATTTGGTATTCACGGCTCCCTTCTATTTAAGGCAGATGCTTTCAGTTTTCTATTGATGGGAATGATGGAAAGTTTTAAACAGGATTATTTCGGTAAAAAGACAAGCCAGTTTAGGGGAAATGATTGATAGTTTAATATGTGAAATTGGCAGAAATCACCGAGGTGGAATGTATGCACCTGGTCCAAGTTCCAGAAACACCTGGGATTTAAGAACAGGCCCCCAGGGTGGCCTTATCTGACTGGTGAGGATGATCCTGAGGCTCAGTGTGGGGACTTGCCCTCAGTAGGGAAGCAGATGGCAGCATCGAAGACCCTAGACTGGGGACACCCGCTGGGCAACCCTGGGCAGGTGTCGCCCGCTCTGCCTGGTGTTCCGGCTGCAGAAAGACCGAGACCTGGGCTTTCAAACCACGCTCTCTGGGAGACACATGGGCGTTTTCCTAGAGTCAGCACCAAGATGGGCTGGGTCGCTTGTCACCCTCTCAAATCTGTGACTACTAAATAAAATATTGCCTGACCGAGGTGCTGGTCTGGCCATCACGAGGCCTTCTCTCGTGAGAATGGTGGAGAAGGGGCGGGAGGGTGATGGAGAATTTCTCTGTGTGGAACTGAGTCACAAAGGGCAGCCGGGTGCTTCTGATTAATTGAAGACACTGTGCTGTGGGCTCTGCTTAGACAAGGTTTCTGTGCGTATATGGAAGGCCTGCTGCTGCTTCTGTTTCGGGCTGGATTTCCCGAAAGCCTGGGAGGCGGGCACTCCCCAGGATGGCTCCTAGTGGAACTGCTTCACTTTATGGCTGCTTTTGCTTGGTTGCTGCAGGATCATCAAAGTCCCCGACCATCCAGAGGCTCTGTGCTTCCAGATCCGGGGAGCTGCCCCGCCGTATGTCTATGCAGTGGGGAGAGGTGAGTGGGAGCCTAAGAGGTGGAGAGGGGGCCTTTGGGAGATGGGTCTGTGTGTGTCCGTGGAAGGGGTTTGGAGGCAGCCAAACCGTTATTGCCAGGCCTGTGCCTCTTAGTGCACCTTCCTTGCTTGAAGCCAAGGTTGGCAAAGGCAAACGCCTGCAGGGGTCAGGCAGTTACAGAGGGGTAAGTGAAAGAAAGACACTGGGGAGTGGTGAGGACTATGGCAAAGTGAAACAATCCATGTTCACCTAAAAAGGGGCTGTTTTTCTTCAGCTCAAGCTCATTATTACCAGGCAGGAAGGTGGGCCTACTCTTGCTAGATTTGATTTAAAAAAGAAAAAAAAGAAACCAGAAATAGGAATTTTGGCCACAGTTCTGTGGCCAGATCCAACCCATAGACCAAGTTTGAGACCTCTACTTTCAGTATTGCCTTCTCCTTATGTGCAGTTTAAGGGGTTACTCTGTCTCAGAGATGAGACCAAATAGACCCGAGATACCGGGTTTCTAGCCCTCTTTACATCTGAGGGCCCCACTCTTACAGTTTAAACCATCATTTTAAAGTCTAAATACAGCTTGTGGTCATAGCTGCATCTTTAACCTATTAAGTAATTAATTTTTGGCCACGCCCATGGCATGTGGAAATTTCCTGGCCAGGGATTAAACCCATGCCATAGCAGTGACCCAAGCCACCTCAGTGACGATGCTGGATCCTTAACTTGCTCTGCCACACGAGAACTCCCACAGCTGTATTTTTAATATATATTGATTGAAAATGCATGTCATGACAGAAAGCTCCTAAGCATTTGTTAATTTTTTTGTTTTTTTCATTTTTGGCTGCCCTGTGGCATATGGAGTTCCCGGGCCCGGGATCAGATCTGAGCCACAGCCGTGGCAATGCTGGACCCACTGTCCTGGGCCAGGCATCAAACCTGCATCCCAGCGTTGCAGAGACGCCTCAGATCCTATCATGCCACAGCGCGAACGCCAAGAATTTGTTGATATTTTAAAGTGGGTTTTTATTTTGTTTGTCCCTAAAGCAGTGGTTCTCAGCTGGGAGCAGTTTCACTCTCCAGAGACATCTGGCAGTGTCTGGAGACGGCCTTGGTTGTTACAGCTTGGGGTGGAGGCTGCTGGCGTCTCTGGGGAGAGACGAGGGATGTTGCTAAATGTCCTGCAGTGCCCAGGACAGCCCCCCACAACAGGGAATTATCCAGCCCAGAATGTCAGTGGTGCCGAGGTCAGGAGCCCTGGCTTAGAGCACCGCAGAGAAGAAGAGGTGTTTATAGGTAACTAGGCAAAAACACTAAAACAGCTGGTATTTCTTGAATATGTGCTAAGAGCCAGGCACGGAGCTAAACGCTTATGCATTTTAACTCAGCTAATCTCTCAAGAACCTTATGAGTAGATATGTTTAGTGTCTTCATTTTACAGATGAGGAAACCAAGGCACAGAAAGGTTAAGGAACTTGGTCAGTGGCAGAGCCAGGGTTTGAACCCAAGCCCTTGGGTCCAGGCCTGTACTTGTCACCGTCACACTGTGTAGGCCTGTTGTTCTCCTGTGAACAAAGCTTGACATTCATATGCATTTCTAGACCCTTCATATGAACCATGCAAAACCTTGGGGTCCAAGCCCTGCAGTTTGGGAATGGTGCTAGAGCTGAGAAAACATGCACTTGGAGGCCAGTAGACCCCAGTGGGAACCTGGCCTCTCCTAGCCACGTGACCTGGAGGGTCCCTCTGCCTCTTGGAGCCTCTGTTTCCCTGTCTGCAAAGTGGGGCTGGTCCTGGCCCCAGTATCACGGTTTTTGCAGGACTTTAAAGGAGAGCAAGCTCTAGAGTGAGGCATTCCTGGCTTCAAGTCCCACCTCCCTTCCAGTATGACCTTGGGCTAGTTGCTGCTTCTCTGAGCCTCAGTCTCTTCTTCTGTGAAGTGGGAATGCCAGCCCCTGTCCTGGCCCCTGGTGTGCGGTGGAGAGTGGCCCTGGGGTGGGAGGGATGGAGGTGGTGTTGGGGGGAGTTGGGGTGGTGGGCGGGATGGGGGACAGTGTTCATCTGGTTACTCACCTGCCTCGTCTGGCCCCACCCAGCACCAGCACTCAAGCACTCCTGTTCCCCCTTAGGCTCCGAGGCTGCAGCTGCAGGGCTCTGTGCCGGCCAGTGCATCCTGAAGGTCAACGGCAACAACGTGATGAATGATGGAGCCGCAGAGGTCCTGGAGCACTTCCAGGCATTCCGGAACCACCGAGAAGAGGCCCTGGTGAGCCACCCAGCAGCCCTGGGGATCAGGGACACCTTACTCATTGGGGTGGAAGCTGAGGGCCACCCTCCCTTCTCTGGGGAAAAGCCTGGAGATACCACAGCTTTGGGTAAAGTGGAGCTGCCTCCCTGGCAGGGCTGAGCTAGGCTTGGGCTCTAGGACTCATCTGCTTCCTTAAACCTCCTGGCCTCAGTTTTCACAGCTGTGAAATGGGTGTGTTAAGATCCTCTTTTCTTACTACACAGGCACCTTGGGCAAATAGTCACACTGATGGTAACAATTGATGTGATACTTGGGTTGGGGGCTGGGGTTCTGTTGGCGGGTGATGCTCATTCATTGGCTCATTTTAAAAGTGTTTATTGAGCACCTGCTATGTGCCTGGTGCGTTTTTAGGCCCTGGGGCCACAGGAGCCACAAGGTCTCTGCTCTCTTGGAGCTGACTTACGTTTTCAAAGGGTCCCCCTTCCCTGGCTTCTGTGCAGAGCATAGAGGACTGAATGTGACTGGCGGTCCCTCAGGACTGAATGTGACTGGCGGTCCCTCAGGAAGGTTCCAGGGCGAAGTCTAGGCGGGCTCTCTGAAGGTGGTGTCACCAACAGGCTAAAAGCCCGAGCTTTGGCTTCAGGGAACGGTGTGCACCTTGGCCCCGTCCCTTCCTCCCTGGGTGCCCGCGTGGTGGCCTCCCCTCTTACTCTGCTCCCTCGCAGGGCCTGTACCAGTGGGTCTACCACACCCATGAAGATGCCCAGGAGGCCCAGGGGGTGCCCGGTGAGGACCCCAATGGCGACGGGGCCCGAGAGGAAGACCAGCCCAGCTCAGGTAATGGGACAGGCGGGCAGCATGACGGAGACACCGGTGGGGACTGGGACCTCTTTGGTGTCCCCTCCTCCCCCCTCCATCTGGTCCATCTCGATGCCATCAGCTCTGCACTGGTCTCTGATCGCTGTTTTAACAAAGTACCAAAAACGTAGTGGTTTAAAACAATGCACATTTATTAGCTTACGGTTCTGGACGTCGGAAGTCTGAAGTGAGTCTCACTGGGCTCCCACCGAGGTGTCGGCAGGGCCGGGCGCGTTCGTGTCTGTGGCTCTGCACAGCGTCCATTCACTTGTCTGTCTCAGGCCCTAGAAGCCGCCTGCGTTCCTTGGCTGGTGGCCCCCTTCCTCCACCTGCAGAGCCGGCAGTGTTGGCCTGAGCCCTCCTCAGACCGCCTTCTCCTGAATTCTGACTCTCCCACCTCCATCGTCCCCGTTCAGGGCTCTTGTGATTCCACTGGGTTCACCTGGATCATCCAGAACGATCTTAGTGTAAAGGCAGCTGGCTAGTCACCCTATTTCCCGCTGCAGCCATAATGCCTCTTTGCTAGGTAACCGAGCGTACTCGCAGCATCCAGGGAAGGGCTGTGGGCCTCCTTCAGGCCCATAATTCTGCCCACCATGCACTCCCACGTTTCTGCCTCTCCCAGCCTCAGCCCTCAACCCCAGACCTGTGTTTCTGCCTGAGACTCCTGGGAGCCTCACGGGCATCGCAGACTCAGCATGGCCCGAACTCCTGACCTTCCTCCGAAACCAGTTCCCCGCTCAGCGCCTCCTCTCCATCCTTCCAGACACGCAGGCCCCGAATCCAGAGGCCTCCTTGACTGTTCTCTTTCTCCACACCGCATGTCGGGAGCCTTCCTCGGGCTCCCCGCCACTTCCATCGCTGCCTGGCCCGGGCCACCATCCTTCCTCACTGGGACCGTTGCGGTAGCTGCTCCTCCTCCCTGCCCTCCTTGCCTCGCCCCCTACCAGCCAGTCTCAAAAAAATAGAGCAGAACCTTCCACTGGCTTCCATCCTATGCAGGGCAAAGAACAAGTCCTTGCCCTGGTCTTCCAGGCCCAGCCTGGCTCCCCAGCCTAACCTCTCCTCACTTTCCCGCTTGCCCTCTCTGCTCTGCTCCGTCCACTCCAGCCTCTTGTTTGTAAATACCGAGTGGACTCCTGCCCCAGGGCCTTTGCACTTGGAGTTCCCTCTGCCTGGAATGTTCTCCCCCAGAGTACTTCTTTTTTTTTTTTTTAAACTTTTTATGGCCACGCCCACGGCAAATGGAAAGTTCCTTGGCCAGGGGTTGAATCCGAGCCACAGCTGCAGCAACGCCAGGTGCTTTAACCCACTGCTCTGGGTTGGGGATCAAACCCACGCCTATGCAATGACCCGAGCCCACTGCAGTTGGATTCTTAAGCCACTGCGCCACCACAGGAACTTCCCCTAGAATCCTTCTGACTTTATGCACCTCACCTCACTCAGCTGTCTGCTCAGTAGTCACCTCCTCAGAGGTGCCACCGTGAGTGCTGTAATTAAATAAGCCCTTTCTGTCCCTCAGTGTCTCCTTATCCTACTTCATTTTTCTTCACACTGTGTGTTCGTTAGCATGCACCATACAGTTATTTATTGTTTTTCTCTGTTTTTTTTTTTCCACTGGAGTGTAAGCTCCCCGAGGACAGGCATTTTGTTTGTTTCATTCCTTGCTGTGACCTTTGAGCCTAGAACCGAACCTGGTACACAGTAGGTACTCAGTGGATACTTGCAGTTTGAATAATAGCCCCCGTCTCCAGTCGCTTCTCTAGACTCTGCCCCGTACTTCCGGGCCGGGGGCGGGAGCAGAGGCGAGGGAGGACCAGGGGCTTTGGAGCCTGTGTGTCTGACAGCTCAAGGCTCCTTGCTGGTAACATTGTCAGGGTCAGCAAAGAGCCAGGGTTTCTGGAGTTGGCTGGAGAGCTGTCCCATGCTGCTGAAACATCCAGCCTGGCAGAGGGGTCCTAAAGGGTACAGGCCGATGGGGAGGGGGAGATGCTAGC
This sequence comes from Catagonus wagneri, assembly GCA_004024745.2. Taxonomy (NCBI): domain Eukaryota; kingdom Metazoa; phylum Chordata; class Mammalia; order Artiodactyla; family Tayassuidae; genus Catagonus; species Catagonus wagneri. The sequence goes on from PVHT021183543.1 coordinate 8,171,082, forward strand.
TGGCAGCTCCGATCTCAGTTTGTGCCCCTCTGAGAGGAAAGGGCTGTGAGCTGCCTTCCTCAGCTTGTAGGTGACCACAGTGATGACAGTAAACCACGCCGAGAGGGGCCGGCAGTTTCTATTCTTCTGTTCAACATGTAGCAGCACCTACTATGTGCCAGGTCTTCTCCTAGGAGCTGAAGATACACGAGTGAGCAAGGCGGACAGCACCTACTGTGTGCCAAGTCCTCTCCTAGGAGCTGGAGATACGCGAGTGAGCAAGGTGGACAGGGTCCCTGCCCTCGGGGCACTGGCTTGAGGGGAGCCAGACAATGAATGAAAGAAAAAACATTGACAAGTGGTGACATAATATGACGGTGAGGGGAGAGAAAGAGTGATGGTGTCCGTGTTGAGAGGTACACTTTGGAGCAGGTGGGAAGGAAAGCATTTCACTCCAGTGAAGTGCCTACTTTCTTCCTAGATGCGTCATTGTCTAGCTATGTGGCCTTTGAGGAGTCACAGCCTTTCTGGGATCATGTTAATTAGATCTGAAACTGGGCTACATAAAAACAGTGGCTCAGCAAACTAAAAAGTCTGAACAGAGTCAACAAGCTTCAGGTTTGGCTTGATCCAGCACTTCATATAATGAGGAAGCTGTTTCTCACTTCTCAGCTCTGTTCCCTCTGTGTTGATTTCCTTCTGTGACTCTGGTAACTTGGAATCCAGCTGAAAAAGAATATCTCATCTTTGTAGCTTAAACAGAAGTCCCAGACTTGACACTCATGGGCCCAGCTTGGATTACAAGCTTGTTCATGAACTAATCACTGTGAATAGGGGAAATAAAATATGCTGATTGGCCAAGCCTTTGCCACTGGGGGAGGGTGTGGATGGGTGGGGGGTCCCCTTTTCTGAGCCACATAGCCTGGGAATGGGGCTCAAGGGTTGATTCCTAGAAGCAAAATCTTCTAGAACAAGAGGTGGATGATAGTGGGCTGGCAAAAGTGAACCGAGCTGCAGCCCAGGCGTCAGGCCCCTCATGTGTCCGCATGGAGCTGCCCACGGTGCTGGGTCAGAGGGCTGGCCTGCAGGTTGGTGCCCCTCCTCAGGGTCGCCTGTCCCTTTGGCTTCCAGCCTTCCCCCTGCTGTCCCTGGGTCCCCAGCTGAGCCTGAAGGAGGACAGCCCTGTGGTCAGCCTGACGGTGGACAACGTGCACCTGGAGCACGGCGTGGTGTATGAATACGTGAGCACGGCAGGTATCAAGTGCCACGTGCTGGAGAAGATCGTGGAGCCCCGTGGCTGCTTCGGCCTCGCTGCCAAGGTCTTGCTGGGCACTGCCGTGGAGGGGGGTGTGGAACTGCCTGATTCCCATGTCCTGAGAGTTAGCCTGGAGCCCTGAATCCTAGTCCCTGCCCTACCACTTGGTAGCTGTGGTGCTTAGAGACTGGCTTATCTCTTAGCCTCAGCTTACTCATCTGTTAAATAGCCCAGTAATAGGCTTAACCTCCCAGGGCAGATAAACCCCTGAAAATTCTCCCTGGTGCACAGTGAGTGCTCAGTAACTGTTAATGTTTCTGCAGATCCTCGAGGCCTTTGCTGCAGATGACAGTGTCTTTGTGCAGAACTGTGGGCGGCTCATGGCCCTGAGCAGCAACATGAAGACCATGTCCCACTATGAGTTCCGCAACATCTGTGACACCAAGCTGGAGAACATCGGCCAGAGGATCTCCTGCTACCAGGAGGTGCCTTCACCCTACAGGGTCTCACCTTGGGGTTATTTCAGTTGTAAATGTCAAAACCCAACCAAACTTAGCTTGAACAAATGGAATAATTTATTGGTTTGTAATACTGAAAAGTCCAGAGGTGAGCTTCAGGCATGGTTGTATCCAGGCACTCAAACAGGTATCACACTGTTATAAAAACAGGGCCTTTCTCCTCCTCTTGACTTTATTTCCTTGTGTTGGCTTCACTCTCAGGCAGGCCCTTTTCATGTGGTATCAGGATATCCCCCCAGCAGCTTCAGCCTTAGAGCTCTAACTCTAACCTCTTCTTGTAGAAAAGGAACTCACTGAGAGCTCTTGTCTTGGCTTGGGTCCCTTACCTAGCCCTGTAGCAGTCTCTGCAGCGATGGGGAGGCAGCCCTACCTCAACCTCAAGGACTGTGGGTCGGGGAGAGATGGTGCCTCCAGGATGGCTCAGGTGCAGCAAAAATGGGGAAATGAATGTGGGTAGTTCTCCGAGGCCTCCTGTTTCTCCAGGCCTTCCCTGAACTTTGAATCTAGTGAAACATGGTGCAGTAGAATTCACTTTTCCATTCGGAACTATTGGCATTTTGTCCACTTTCAGAGTGTCTGGCCAGTTCCAGGTTGAAGTGGGTACTGGGGGTGGGCCAGAGTTCCCAGACCCCTGAATCATGACCCCATGTTCCCCACTTTTCTCAGTTTGCAGCTCAGCTAAAGAGCAGGGTCAGCCCACCCTTCAAACAAGCACTCCTGGAACCCCATCCACTATGTGGCCTGGACTTTTGCCCCACCAATTGCCACATCAACCTCATGGAAGTGTCCTACCCCAAGACCACGCCATCAGTTGGCAGGTCCTTCAGTATCCGCTTTGGTAGAAAACCCTCCCTCATCGGCCTTGACCCAGAGCAAGGTAATTGCATGTGTCTGTCAAAAATCGTGTTCAGATCTTACACTATACATGAAGCATGTCTGAAAGCTAGCTGTCCAGGGATCCAGGCTCCTTCTTTCTATGCTGCCATCTCTAGATGTTGCTTTTTTACTGATGGAGTCCTCATGGAATAGAATGGCTGCTGGAGTACCAGCCATCGTGTCTACGTATCAGGCAGGAAAATGATAGTTAGAAACCAAACTGAAAATCTCTTACTGAAGTAACTTAGTGTATTAAAAAGAATATTAAAAGGGAAACTTTTCACACTTATTGGGTTCCTTAAAATGGGTTTAAGGGGTTTAAGCCCCTCTGTCTAAGGAGCTTATGGGTGTCTGAGGGCTGGTTCCCACTGAGCTCTCCCTCCTTCCACTGCAGGTCACCTGAACCCCATGTCCTACACCCAACACTGCATCACCACCATGGCTGCCCCGTCCTGGAAGTGCCTGCCTGCTGAGGATGGGGACCCCCAACGGCAGGGTCCCAACGACAGCAGCTTTGGGCCAGCTGGTGGAGCCCTTGGCCACGAGGACCGGGGTCTAAGCTTCCTCCTCAAGCAGGAGGACCGCGAGATCCAGGATGCCTACCTGCAGCTCTTTACCAAACTGGATGTGGCCCTGAAGGAGATGAAGCAGTATGTCACCCAGATCAACAGGTGAGCTCGGGGCCCTGGAGGGAACGGGGGGGCGGGGTGTCAGAGGTGGGATTTCTCAACCTCAGCCACATCGACAGTTTGGGAGGATCATTCTTTGGGGCGGGGGTGCTGTCCTGCACACTGTAGACCGTTAGTGGGATCCCTGGCCTCTACCCACTAGATGCCAGTAGCATCCCCAACCACAGACATTTTCAGACACTGTCAGATGTCCCCGGGGGGGACAGAATCATCCCTGATTGAGAACTGCTGCTCTGTGAGAGGGTGGAGGTAGGCAGCAGCATCAGTAGAGGCTAAAACTGCTTGGTGAAAGGTTTTGGGGGTACTCTGCCCTTAACCTTGCAGGAGAGACGGCTGGACATGATGTCCCCTTTTGCTGCGAGGCAGCAGGACACATGCACAGCACCACCTGCAGCCTTGTCAGCAGAAGTGACGCCATTCTCTCAAAGTTCTGGGTCTCACGGCTCAGCTGGAGGACGTGGGGCGTGAGGGAGAGCCAAGTGGCACTCCAGGGACGCAGTTGGCCATATCGAGCGTGGGTGGTTCTAGATGACACATGACCCAGTTTCTTTGACAAATAAACGAGAGGGAAGCAGGTCCAGGGAGGAGGAGGCAGACTTGAGAGACGCATCAACCAAGCGCAGCATCTGGACCAGGTTGGGTTCTGTTTCTAACATGCCGTCTGTGAGAAGACACTTTAGGGAGCACGGGGGCCATTTGGGATGGGAACTGGATGGAGCTCGGAAAGGATTCGTTGTGCTAGGGGTGGTTTCTCAGCCTCCGCACTGATGACCTTGGGGCCGGAGGATTCTCTGTGGCGGGGTATTTAGCGGCACCCTGGCCACTACTCCTTGGACACCGGGAGTTCCCCGCCCCCCGCCCCATGTTAGCTGTGACAACTAAAAATGTCTCTGGACGTTGCTGATTGTTTGCCCCTCAGGAAGCTTGCTAAATTGCTAACCGTTTCCTGGGGTAGGGGAGTGGGCTGCAAAAATCGCCCCCAAATGAGAACCATTGTTTTACGAAAAGTCCTTCTGTGCTAGAGACACATATGGAACTGTTTCTAGGGAAAATTATATGATATCTTAAGTTTGTTTTAAATACTCCAGAAAAAGTGACAGGAAAGATTGAGCAAAGAAAAGTGGATCCTGAGTTGCCGTTGTTGAAGTTGGCAGCTGGGTACCTGGAGTTCATCGTGCTGTTCCCTCTCCTTTCGTGTATGATGGAAACTGTCCATGATAAAAGAAAAAATAGCGAGTTTCCATCATGGCACAGTGGAAACGAATCTGACTGGGAACCATGAAGTTGCGGGTTTGATCCCCGGCCTCACTCAGTGGGTCAAGGATCCAGTGTTGCCGTGAGCTGTGGTGTAGGTTGCAGACGCGGCTCGGATCTGGTGTTGCTGTGGCTGTGGCATAGGCTGGTGGCTACAGCTCTAATTAGACCCCTAGCCTGGGAACCTCCATATGCCGTGGTTGCAGCCCTAAAAAGCAAAAACAAAAACAAAACAACAACAGCAAAACAAACAAAACAAGCAAACAAACAAAAAATAAATGAAAAACTAATGTGGTGTCTGGAGCCAGGAGGCTTGAGTTTGATCCTGGCCATGCCACTTTTTAGCTGTGCGACCTTGGGCAAGTCATTCAACCTCTCTGAGCCTCGACGGTCTCATCTGTTAAAATGGGTCTAATCATAATACTGACCTCGTGAGATAGAGTAGGATTATATCAGCCAGGGTTTACTGATTCCTTACAAGTATTACAAGATATTCTCTTAAGCACTTTAGGTATTTGCCTTTTTTTTTGTCATTTTTTAGGGCCACACCCGTGGCATGTGGAGATTCCCAGGCTAGGGGTCTAATCAGAGCTGTAGCCACTGGCCTACGCCACAGCCACAGCAACGCAGGATCTGAGCCGCGTCTGCAACCTATACCACAGCTCACAGCAACGCCGGATCCTTAACCCACTGAGCAAGGCCAGGGATCGAACCCACAACCTCATGGTTCCTAGTCGGATTCCTTAACCACTGCGCCACGACGGGAACTCTGACTTTACGTATTTGAACTCCCTTAATTTTTATAGCAGCTTAGGACATAAATAGTGATATTTCTCTGTTTTACAGATGAGGAAACTGAGTCTCAGAAAGGTTTAATAATTTGCTTTAGGTCTCTCAACTAGGCACTGGTAGCATCAGGATCAGAATCTCGGGTCTGTCTTAAAAACCTATAGTCTTAGGAGTTCCTGCTGTGGGTTAAGGATGTCTCTGGTGGCTCGGGTCACTGCTGAGTTCAATCCCCGGCCCAGTTCAGTGAGTTAAGGATCTGGTTTTGCTGCAGCTGTGGTGTACATGGCAGCCACAGCTCAGATTTGATCCTGGCCTGGGAACTTCCTTATGCCGTGAGTGTGGCCAAAAAAAACAACCCAAAAAACAGCTGTAGTCTGAAAAATTATACTCTATATTAGCAGTTGGCACAGTGTGGTCTATAGCCCAAATCCATCCCACTGCTTTTTTAAAGTGAAGTTTTATTGGAACAGAGCCATGCCCATTTAAAAAAATGCTGTTGAGCCATGTGGCCCTTAACAGGCCACGTTTCCCAGTTGGCTTCTTTGTAGCTTGTCTGTGAAATAAAGACCCTCTGAATCTAACGCCCCCTACAGGAGGGATGTGTATGCGCATCTGCAGGGTTACTGCAGATTTTCCAGGAAGGGATTTTCAGGGAAGGGACACAGAGCATTTGATGGCTCCCTCTTCTTGGGGTCAGAGGTGAGGCCTGAGGTCAGGGCCTTGTCTGGGACCATGGCGGCAAGTGAAGCCACGGGCTTGTGCTTTTAAGTTCAAAGTCTTTACTCCCACAGGCTACTGTCCACCATCACGGAGCCCACCTCGGCTGGGTCCTGCGATCCGCCCTTGCCCGAGGAGGCCTCGTCCCCTCCACTGGTCGGCGAAGAGAGCGAGATGGACAGGACCGACCACGGGGGCAGCAAGAAAGTGTGCTTCAAGGTGTCTGAGGAGGATCAGGAGGACTCGGGCCACGACACCATGAGCTACCGGGACTCCTACAGGTGGGGGCGGCCCTGCGGGTCTCAGGGGGTGGGGTGTGGACGGCCAGGGGCACAGTGGAGGCCCCACAAGTCAGCGCAGCGGACACTTCCCGGGAAGCAGGGGCTGGGGCTGGGGCTTGAGCACGTGGTTCTGGGAGCGCTCATTCCTGCCGCTCCCGTCTTCGCAGCGAGTGCAACAGTAATCGGGACTCGGTCCTGTCCTACACCAGCGTGAGAAGTAACAGCTCCTACCTGGGCAGCGACGAGATGGGGTCTGGTGAGTGCAGAGCTCCTGCCCCAGGAGTGGGGCAGGGGGGCCCAGTGGGGTTTTGTCTGGTTTATTTAATTTTGTTATCCTTTGCTCCATGTTATGATCTTTTCTGTTACTTTACATATAGTCTGGGCGTGGTTTCCTTTCCTTCACTCATTCATCAAATGCTTGTTGAGCCCCTGGGACGCGCTGGGAGCCTAGCAATGGATGAAAAGACAAAGACCCTGGCCCTCGTGGTGCTGACATTCTCTGTGAATGTCAGGGACACGGAACAAATAAAAATGCACGTGACACAGTTACAGGTGACGACGAGGGCTCCATTATCGCTAAAATAGGGTGACCTTATGGTTTCCATAAATGACACATGCACAAACCAAAAATCCAGATGACACAGGAAAATTCAAAAGAGGTACATAAAAATAAGTCAGAATCTCAGCCCCTCCCCTGGAAGTGACCACTGATGATATTTGGGGTCATCGGTGAATGTGTGTTTCTGCACAGATAGATATGTAGGTGGATGGCTGGAGAGACTGAAAGACATAAATACGATTTTAATAGGAGATCTCATCATGACTCAGTGGGTGAGGAACCTGCATAGTATCCATGAGGACGCAGGTTCAATCCCTGGCCTCACTTAGTGGGTTAAGGATCTGGCATTGCTGTGAGCTGTGGTGTGGGTCACAGACACTGCTCAGATCTGGTGTTGCTGTGGCTGTGGCGTAGGCCGGCAGCTGTAGCTCTGATGAGACCCCTAGCCTGGGAACGTACGTATGCTGTGGGTGTGGCCCTAAAAAAAAAAAAAGAAGGAATTTATAAATTAGATTATATGTTCCTTGGAACTTTCACTGAAAGACGGAAATTTGTTTTTATTTTAGCTTCTCAAAATTGTATTCTGTGACTATGATACACATCTACACGGTTCATAATTAGAAGGGCGTGTCACCCGGCCTCCCAATTCCCAGGCCTCCACTGTCACAGCTGCCCTATGCTGTCCTTCCAGAGGCAGTCTGTGCATAAAAATTTAATTTTAATTATACTTCAATGTAACAGGAGAAAAAGAAGCTGAAATAAAGTCAGAGATACTGTTGAACTTTAAATAAATATTTCATCTCATAAGATACGCAGCCACAAAACCTGTCCCTGGGGAGTTTTGGGAAGGCACTTACATGTGGTAGTGGATTGAGCTGAATTGGGAATGAATTGGGAGACCTGGGGTCCAGTTCCTTCTCTCTGGCTCTCTGTGTCCTCATCTGCAGAGTGGAAATAGCAGTGACTTAGAATTGTGTAGTGCTTTGGTTCCAGTTGCCCACTTCGCAGGTGAAGAAACCCAGGCTCAGAGAGGTCAAGGATTATATGGTGTCACACAGCCAGGACCTGGGTCTGTCTGCCTCCAAATCTGCTGTGGGTTTGGGAGTTCTGCATCGTTGCTTTCTTGGGAAAGAAGCTGGGAAGATGTGCGATGGGGCAGGAAGAGTTGGCGGCTTTGGTCTCTTCCTTCCAGGGGACGAGCTGCCCTGTGACATGAGGATCCCGTCAGACAAACAGGACAAGCTCCATGGCTGTCTGGAGCATCTCTTTAACCAGGTAGGACCTTTATCCCAATCCTGGTCTGACTCTGCGTTCCTCCTGTCGCCCCTGGTTAGAACCCGTAAGCCGGGAGCCAGGGCAGGGGGTGTGGGTCATGGGTCCCTGTGGGTCAGGGGTCGGGACCTGAAAGGGCCCCGGAGCCACACTAACCTAGAGCTTGCTGCCGCCCAGGTGGACTCCATCCACGCCCTCCTCAAGGGGCCGGTCATGAGCAGGGCTTTTGAAGAGACCAAGCATTTTCCCATGGACCACAGCTTGCAAGGTGAGCAGACAAGAGTCCCCAGGCAGGACTGCAGGTGATATCCAGCATCTGGCCAAGAGATAGCCTGCCCTGGGGGACGTGTGCTGGGTGGGGTTGGGCCCCCCCCTGGTCTGGGCCGTGTTCTCAGCTTTGCCTCTCGCCTTCCAAATGGCCATGGGCTGGTCCAGGGACAGTGAGCAAGTTCAGCCCATGGGCCAGAACTAGCTCATGGCCTGTTTTTGTACGGACTGTGAACCAAGAATGATTTTTCATTTATAATGAGTTGTCACGACAATGAAAAAAAGAAAGAATGAATATATGCCAGAGGCAGTATGCCCTGCACAGCCTTAATCAGTCCCTATGTGACCCTTTATGGAAAAAGTGTGCAGACCTTGGCTGGTCCCTGAGCCTTTCAGGGTCTCTGTCTGTCCATCTGTAACACGAGGTTAATGACGAGTGGAGTTGGCTGAACCTCAGACCCTCCGGCCCTTTTATCACTTTAGACATATTCACAGATCTACCGACGTTACATTTGCTCAACAATATTCATTTACTGCCTGTATTATTATGGATAGAGCTTGTCTGAAAAAGTGTCTCCTTTTAAAAAAATGTGATTTTGAAAGGAACTTATTAAACTCCCTGTAAATGGAAAAGCAGTGCAACATGCCATAAAATAACGATGACCGTAAGGATAAATCCAATGGAAAGAAGAACAAAACTGGGGTTGTACTGTAGCCGCGCACTGTGCCTGCCCGGAGTTCTGTCTTTTATTCATGAGTGGGATTAGTGCGTTCAAGAAGTGGATTTAGGAGTCCCCGTCGTGGCGCAGTGGTTAACGAATCCGACTAGGAACCATGAGGTTGCGGGTTCGATCCCTGGCCTTGCTCAGTGGGTTAACGGTCCGGCGTTGCCGTGAGCTGTGGTGTAGGTTGCAGACGCGGCTCGGATCCTGCGTTGCTGTGGCTGCGGCGCAGGCCAGTGGCCACAGCTCCGATTAGACCCCTAGCCTGGGA
>PVHT021183543.1:8189090-8216393 GCA_004024745.2 Catagonus wagneri
TTTTTTTTTTGTGTTTTCTAGGGCCACACTCGCGGCATATGGAAGGTCCCAGGCTAGGGGTCTAATCAGAGCTGTAGCCGCTGGCCTACACCACAGCCACAGCAACGTTGGATCCTTAACCCACTGAGCAAGTCCAGGGATCGAACCCGCAACTTCATGGTTCCTAGTCGGATTTGTTAACCACTGAGCCACGACGGGAACTCCAGAACCCCCTTCCTACTTCTGTCCACCTTCTCCTTCCATGAAGGCCAGCTGAGGGTTTAAGAGACCCGGCTTCCAGGTGCAGTAAGGGCTTTGCTGCCTTGAGGCCCGGCTTAACCCCCGGAAATGGGGGGATGGGCTTTCATTCCTCTGTTCGGGGAACACATCCAACTCTAGTGTCACCGCTGGCGTCTCTTTGGATTGATCGATGCCATTGGTCTGTTCCGTGTCGTTTGTCGAATCCCACATACAGCCTCTGTGACCATTTATCCCTCCCTTCATTCAGCACCTGTCAGCGGAGACCTTCTGGGGCCGGGCTCTGTTCTGGGTGCCTGCTTGGGAGTCAGGAGTGACAGACTCTTCGTGGAACATAGATTCTAGAGCAGCTGCGGTCTGCCCCCCGTCTGTTTTGTCAATAAAGTTTTATTAGCACACAGCTGCATTCATCGGTGTAGGTATCATCTTACGGCTGCTTTTATGCTGCAAGAGCAGAGCTGAGCAGCATCTCCACAGAGCCTGGTCTGCTCAGCCTAAAATATTTGCTGTTTGGTCCTTTACTGAATAGTTGGCTGAGTGCTGTTCTAAAAGGGGAGACAAACAATAAACCAGCAAGCAGGGTAGTGTAAGGTGTCCAGCGATGAAGGTGCTTAAAGGAGACACAGCAGGGCTGGAGGGAGAGTGGGGGTGTCGGGGGCAGATTCTGATGGGCAGTCTTGGGAGGGGACCATGGGGGTTGGGGGCGCCCTTCCTTCTTTCCCTGGGGCCACTGGAGGGACAGGGACTGTGGGCGTGGAGAGATGTGCCAGCTGCTGTCGGTGATTTCTTTCCTCGAGGTGTTGGAGGGCAGAGAGGCTGCGGCTGCAGTGGGGCAGGGGCTGCGAGGAGGGTGGGCCTGGCGGCCCGATCTTCACCCCCATCCTAACCCCCATCCTCCTCTCTTAGGGCCTTTTACCTGGAACGGTCTAACCTGCCCACGGACGCCAGCACCACGGCGGTGAAGATAGACCAGGTGTGTCCCTCCTCCCCCATCCGCTGCGGAGCTTGGCCAGGGCTGGGGCTTTGCAGGGTCAGACAGGGCCCAGGGTCGCACCCCAGCCAGAATCCTGGCCAAGAAGCCTCCGCAGTCCCACCTCGACGAAGTCTCCTGGGATAACTTCCTCCCCATCCTCTCTGAAATTCCTCAGAATTCCCGCCTCTTCTTGTTCATCACAGCATCTTTCTGAGGCTGGAGCCCCATACCAGATGTGGCCATGTGGTGTTCTGTTGTTTGCTTCCAATTTATTGCCAGCATTTGAAAGTCAAAAGATTTCCCATAGAGCAGAGGCTTCCAGCTTTTCTTGAGCAGTGGAGAGCTATGTGGGCCGTATTCCTGCATTTGACCTTCGGGTGCTGTGTCTCCCTTGAGCTCCAGGCCTTTCCCCTCCTCCCAGGCTCCATCAGGCCTCGAATTCGACAAGGGTTTTGGGCTCCTGGGCTGGGGACTGTGAGCCTGGGGGCTCTGGAAGGAGGGGTGGGCACGGCCCTGAGGGAGTTGGCATTCTGGCTGGTAGAGTCTTAAGATGACACAGGAAGCCCTGGTGAGCCAGCGTTTCGTGCAGCACAGGCGACGCGGGAAAGCGGGGCAGAAGGGAGGCGGTTCCTGGGGAGCTGCTGCTGCTTGGAGAGGGCAGGGCGGGCACTGGCTCAGGCTTCATTGTGGGCACTCCTGGGCGGGTGCGGAGGGTTAGATGGGAAGGGTAAGCCTAAAATCCATCATGAGCACCAGACGCCAGCTTGGGGGGCAGCCGCAGGGGTTGTGGACGGTCCGCATGTGGGTGGTGGGCTGTCACCCTGGTGAGCCAAGCCGCTGTGACATCTGGATTGGACGTGATGACCGGGAGGAGGGCGGGTGGGGACCTCCTCTGACAGTCCCACTGTCTGGGTGTGCGTGTGCCTCACAGCTGATCCGCCCCATCAATGCCCTGGACGAGCTCTGCCGCCTCATGAAGTCCTTCGTCCACCCCAAGCCTGGCGCCTCAGGGAGCTGGGGCGCCGGCCTCATCCCCATCTCCTCCGAGCTCTGCTACCGCCTGGGGGCCTGCCAGGTCGCCATGTGCTGCACGGGCATGCAGAGGTGAGCTGGGTCGGGCGGGCCGGCCTCTGGGCAGTTGGGAGTCCAGGACAGGAGGCAGGAGGCTGGGTGTGAATCCTGGTTTGACGATGCCGGCAGAGCCCAGACGAGGCCGCGGCCCGCTCTCGGCCTCAGTTTGTCTGCTGTGAAATGGGACCTGGCTGGGGAGCAGGTGGTCACAGGAGGGCTGCCGAACTTTCTGCGTCTCTCGCTCTGGCTGGTGTGAGTGAGCCTGTGCAGCCTGGTTCTGCCGGAGCTTCCATTCGCCGTGAGCAGTAACACCCGCTCATCTTGATGGGGCGGAACTGGACACGCTCCCACTTCTGTCCTTTGTCCCTGCTGCGCGTCCTAGGGGATGGATGTCACCTGCTCTGCGAGGCCCTCCCTGACCCCCTATTAAAACGCCCCATCTCCCCACGGCAGGCACCCCCCACCCCTGTTCTCCTAGCAGCCCTCGTCACCATCCACGACGGACTTCACTGTATCCGTTTTCTCTCTGCCACCGCGTGGGGCCTGGGAGGCCAAGGGCCTGTTCTGTTCTCTGCCATCCCCGGGCAGCTAGAACAGTGCCTGGCACGAGCAGGTGCCCCACAGCTGTGTGTTGGGGGTGCTCACTGTGTCCTGGGCACCGTTGTTCACGTTCCACACGGGTCGACTCATTTCCCCTCACAGCGGGCCGGCAAGGTGGGGCCCCTTCCCGGGGTTTTGCAGCTGAGGTCATTCTGTCATTGCCAGGGGACACCTGGCAATGTTGTCGCAGCTAAGGGGAGGGAAGTACTACTGGCATCTAGTGATGAGAGGCCAGGGATGCGGCTAAATGTCTGCAGCGCACAGGACGGCCCTGCTCTGGACCGAATCAGGGGGCACGGTTATCATCTGCCTTACGGTTGGGGCATCGGGCCCAGGGAGGTTAACTCACTTGTGGGGGGGTCACAGAGTAGTTACATGGATGGGACTGGAACCCCGTGTTCTCGAACTGTTCAGAACGATGAGAGGGATGAGCAGATGTGTGGTCTCAGCTCTGCTGACAAGCCGTGAGGCACCGAGCCCTTCCCTTTATTCCTTCACCAAACGCGGACCGAGCACAGCATCGGAGCTGGGCACTGGGAGTGTCCCAGAGAATGAAACAGGCGGGGGTGACAGTGATGACTTAGAGGGTGCAGCGAGTGAGAAGCGGTGACACGCTGACTGCGCGAGCGATGGCGAAGTCAGCGAAGGCTGACTGGGGGCGGGGACAGGGAGGCCCGGGGCGGTGGGCGGGGGCGCCTCTCAGAGGAAGATGCAGCGGGTTTGGGAGACCAGCAGCAGGATGTGAGGCCCGGGGGCTGCCGGGCTGTGACAGCGGAGGTGGCTGGGGGTCCCTGGACGTGTGGGGTCTGGGAGGCTGTGGCGGGCAGGAAGCCGCCCGCGTCTCACCTGCTGCCCCTCCCCGCCGCAGGAGCACCCTGAGCCTGTCCCTGGAGCAGGCGGCCATCCTGGCGCGAAGCCACGGGCTGCTGCCCAAGTGCATCATGCAGGCCACGGACATCATGCGGAAGCAGGTGGGGGCCGTCCCGGGGTGCGCAGGCTGGGAGCGAGGGGCTCACAGCCGGGCGCAATGGAGGATTTCAGCATCGGGGGCCTCCCGTTACCCCCTCCCCACCTCACTCTCCCTTCCCACGCCCACCCCATCTCCCCTCTTCCTCAAGCTCCCTGGACTCCTGGCAGAGGCAGCCTCACAGTTCTTTCTTCCTAGGGCCCCAGGGTGGAGATTCTGGCCAAAAACCTCCGCGTCAAGGACCAGATGCCCCAGGGTGCACCACGGTGAGGGGCGCCCCTCCCCCGCCCCCTTCCCCCTCCTCCCTTCCCTGCAGGCGGGACCAGACTCCCAGGCTGGGCATCCTACTGCTGGCCCCACCCCAGGCAGGTCCCCCTCGTCTTCAGACGGGGCTTCACCTCTCCTTTACGGGGACCGACTTTGGGAGACGACAAAGACGGCTCAGGCTGTTGGCTCCCACGGCTCCCGCTTTGGCTGCGGAAGTGAGACAGAGCCCCCAGAGTGAGCCCCCCGCCCCCACTGCCCTTCCTCTGCCGCCCTGCTGCCCTCAGGGCCTCGGCCCGCTAGCCTCCTCCTGTCCCCATGCCCCTCCTCTCCAGGCTGATGCCAGGCCTTCTCACGGTACCACGTGCGGCTCCTTCTCCCGGGAGTAACTCATTTCATCGCATCTTAACTCTCACTGCACACTGCTCTGCTTTGCTGTCAACATCTGCCCACGCTTTTTAAGTAACTTTTTATTTTGAAATCGTTCTACTCACAAGGAGTTGCAAACGTAGTAAGAGTTTCCGAGCATTTTTCACTCAGCCCCCCCAAGGACAACATCTCATGTCACCACAGGACATTGTCAAAACCAGGGACCGTGTTGGAGCAACACAGGCAATCACCCAGATCTTACATGTGCTTCGCTGGTTTCTGCATGCACTCTCAGTCCTGGTTTTTTAAAATATTTTTACATGTCGCTTCCCCTGCTCCAAGCACCATTGCAGCCTCTTTACTTAAAGTAGCTCATTTGCTGTTATCCCCAGTTGGCAGGTGGGGACACGAGGCCCAGAGAGGTTAAGTATCTTGTCTGAGGTTACACAGCTAGCAAACGGCTGAGCTGAGCTTCTGAACCCCGGCGGTGCAGGCCCGGGGCCATGCTCCGGACCGCTCTGCCGCCTTGCTTCTCTGTCTGGTCTGTGTCACCGCAGCAGCCTCCTGGCTGGGCCCCCTGCCGTCATTCCCCACACAGCAGATCTGACATCTCTCCTGCTTGAAACCCATCAGTGGCTACTCCTTGCTCAAGGGCGGCGCTCAGAATCCTCCCAGTGCAGAAAGAAAACCAAGGCAGCTCCCTCACTTGCTGTGTTGGGGTGGGGGGTTGCCTAGGATATACGGAGCGCCAGACTCCAGGGGCGGTGTGCTGGGTCTGCTCTGCATCATCAGTGTAGAAAAATGCACCCCCCCACAGGCGTAAACACACACCCACACATGCATCTTTACCCACAGACGTGCACACACATCTATGTTGGTAAACCCCTTACCAGGCTGGAGGGAGCAGAGACTCCTGTGGGGAGGGGACCAGCTGCTAGGGGAAAGTGTGAGCAGCATCAGTCATGTTTCACCCTGCGTCTTTATTTGTACCTGTTGGGTTTTGTGTTCTGGGCGTGGATCATGCTTTCCCCTATGTCACGTGTTGAAATAACATTTGGCCTTGGCCTTGGCCTGCCGGCTGCTCCTCACCCTCTGCCCCTCCACCCGTCAGGCTCTACCGCCTCTGCCAGCCGCCGGTGGACGGAGACCTCTAAGCGCCGGGATGCCCGGTGCTCAGCTGCACCCTCTGGAGCTGGGATTGGGGAGGACACGGGGGCCACGCGGCCTTCCCCAGAGCTGGCCCGAGGCCTCTTCCATCACCTCCCGTAAGGATAAGTGGTGCCCCCACCTTGGATGAGCTGGCTGATCAGGCCTGTGCCGGCACGTCCTCCACACTTCTGCCAGAAGCCCGAGGGGCGCTGGGGACCCACAGAACTGCTGGGTGCTGCCAGGGCTGGGCTCCTGCCCACAAGTCCCTAGGACACAAGGAAGAAGTCACGGGCACTGCAGCTGGAGGCCCGCAGCCCCAGCCCCTTCGGAGTGGCTCAACCTGCACTTTGGAAACCCCTGGTTTCCTTCTAAGTCCACATTCCAGGCGACCACAGGCGTCTCCACTCCCCACCCCACTTCCAGACCCCCCCTCCCCCAGCCCTGTACTAACCTGCTCGGTGGACTCGGAAAAGCTGGACCTCTGCCAGGAAGGATGGAGGGACAGTGCACAACACCTGTTACCAGGAGGACAGTGGAAAGCCACACTGGCCTCTTGACATTGGCGCCATCGGAACCGGAGCCATCGGCCCTGGGCACGAGATTTGCTCTGACTTTATTTATATGGCGTGAACTTTCTATGGTTTATTTTGGTGTTTTTATGTTGTCGAGAACTTTTTTTTTCCAGGTCGTGTGATGATATATTTGACATTTTAAATTTCAAAGAAAGCTATATTGTCTAACAGGGGACCAACCTTTTCCCAGTTCTACTAAAAAAAAAAAAGAGAGAAAAAAAAAGAAAAAGAAAAACTAAATTATTGAAAATTCAAAAAATGTCAGTATCTCATCTTTTTAATATTGTAAGATACGGCTTAGAGGTGTGGATTAAGGTTCCTTTTCCCCCCTGCCCTCAGTTCTCCAGCGGTTGGTCAGTATCAGGTTCATTACTTTGTTGTCTTTGAATGACTGGCTCTAGGGATTTGAGAGGCCACTGGACCAGGCCTGGGGGGCTGGAAGGGGTTGGACCATCCCCAGGGGGAGGCTGTCTATTTTCTACGGGTAATAGGGCCTCTGGGAAACACTGAATGGTGGTTCCTGTAATTTATTATTATTTTTTTTTGTTAACTCAGAGCAGGGCCTTTGGGACTTGTCAGCTAGCCAGAGAGACAGAAAGCCACCCTGCCCACCTTCTGGGCACAGGGAGCTGCACCAGGACCCTTCCCTCTCTCCTACCTCCTAAACCCCCCAGCAGTTTGTCCCCTCCAGCTCCTGTAGGCCAGCAGGGAAATGTCACAGCTGAGAAAGAAGGGAGGGGTCTTTCTACCCTTGGCGGATGGGTGAGATCCGGTGTGGGTTTCGCCATGGCCCTGAGGTTTGAAGTCCCACCAGCATCTTGGCCCCCTGCCCGCCTGCGTCCCAGGGGCCCCTTCCCTCCGCTGCCTCCCTACCCAGGTTGCAAGAGGTAGGCTTGTTGCTGGACAGAGGTGGTGCTGATACAGAGGAGGGCCTGTTTAGCTCCTGGTGGAAACCGAGAGGGGCCCCTCCCTGAGGGCAAGGGCGTGTGCACGTGCACTGGTTTACTTTAAAATGTACAGATCTCATTCAATTCATGATAGATTTTTTTTATTATTAAAAGTCGGTTTATAATACAAAGATCGTGGTCCTTGATGGGTTCCTTTGGGGCCGACCCTGCTGGGGGTGGTTCCGCCGGCCAGTGTCACGGGAAGCATGAACAACGGCTTTGAGGACCTCACCGACGACACTTCCCATTGATTCCATCAGAGCATTCAAGGCGGCGACCCCTACTCAGTGAGTTAGCACTTTGAACTTAAGTTTTCTCCTCGAAAACAAGGGCCATATATATACTCCCTGCAGGGGAGTGGGACTACCCGAGAGTGCAGGTTAGGTCTGCACCTTGGGAAAATTACCATCTTATATTTCACCTTTATCTTGGATTCTCAGTATCCATTTCACTGTAATGGTGGGAAAATGACTTTTTCCAGGCATTTCCTTGCCACCTTCTGGGTGTCACACTGGTTCCCTGTCTCATGGCTGCTCGGGGATCAGGGTGGGTCTGAGGAAGGAGCCATTCTCTGCCCCCACCTGCAAGGTCCATTCGGTCTGGGACCTGGGATCCCGCGGGAATACGCTACACGTGGTTAGGCTCGTTCCTGGCCAATCAGAATTCACGCTGGCCAATAACGGACCAATCAGAACAGACGCCGGCGCAGACACGGTACCTGCGCATTGGGCCACAGGATGTACATGATCTACGGTCCAGGCTGTGAGTGGACTTTCAGGTACTGGCGAACTTTAAGAAGCTTCTTTGCTCTGTCTGCTCAGGCAGAGAAATTTCATTCCCTGGGCCGAACTGGCCTGCAGACGTGTTTCGCTAGCCTGCCTCTCCTTCCATCTTCCTCCCTCCATCTTCCTCCCTACGTCCTTGCTTCCCTCCTCCACCGCTTTCTCTTCCTACCTTTCCCTCTTCCCGTTCTTCCTTTCTTTCCCTCTTTTCCCACACGTTGGAAGACACCTCTGTGAAAGGCTTCCATGGGGGGGGGTACCCTCCTCTTGAAGATACCCCACCCCCACCCCCTCATGGCCATGCTTCAGACTCCCCCGAGTCCTGCCATTGCAGACCAGAGCCTCTTCTCTTTTCCTTTCTTCTTCCTGCAGACTAGCTGTCCCAGAGCCCATTCTCTCCAGGCCCTGATCGGGTCCCTTCCCAAGAGAGACCTTTGTGTCTTTCAATTACAGGTTTCAGAAAACTCAATACTGTAATAGGCAAGAGGGACTCCCGGTGGGATTTCGGGCACAGTGATGGACTGATTACTTGGGTTATGTGAAGCCAGTGTTTGGATTCAGGGAAAATCGAATCGATCTATATTTGGGATCAACAGGGAGGATCTGATACCTTCGTCCAGGCAGTCACTTTTATAGGAAGCAGCTGTGTCTGCCTGTTCTGCACCCCGAGGGCCTTTAAGGATAATAGTGGATTTTCCTGCAGTGAAGGACAGGAGTGGCTGTGGTTGGAGCTGAGAAGTGGGGTCTCTGCAGCCTGGTGCCATCACATCCCTTCCCAGACACAAGGCCGCATCAGCAAATGGGGTGAACACCAGGAGCTGTTTCTTTCTCGCTCTGGAAAGCCTTTGTCTCAATACAAAGTGAAGCATGAAGGGCTGCTCAGAGCAAGGGGTCATTTTATTAGAGACAGGAGGGCTCAAACTGGCCACTCAAGGGCTGAAACTTGGAAATAGATGTGGGTTTTGTTTTTATTTTCCCAATGTGGTGTTTTTATAATTTTGACTTAGACATTCATACTTAAAAACCAGTAGATTTCACTACCAAACTGTGATTTGGGGTTTGTCTTGAAAATTCAGAAGCTCTGGTCCTAGTGGCCCTTGTGGGACCACGTGTCCTGCTTGGTCACATGTTGACTGGAGCTGAGGAGTGGGCACTGCCTTTGGGCTCAGCGCCAGCACACTCCTTCAGCTGACTTGCTTGGCTCTAGGGTGGCCCTGCCCGGGTGAGCTTGGCCAGTGCTGGCCTCTTCGCTCTGCATCTTCGGCTCTGGAGTTGCCACTGCGATGTCGGCTGAGAGAGGAACTGGTGACCAGGAGTTGCTGTGCTTGACCAATGGATCACTGAGAGGTGGGTGAATCCCTACAGCTGAGGAGTCTCTCGAACCCCTGGTTCTCTGCTCTCTCTGAGCCTCAGTTTCTTCATCTGTCAAACGGAGCTGACCCCCTTGGTGTGGATTGTGTCAGGGGCTGCTCAGGAAACCAGAGGTGGGATGGAGTATGTCAGCCACTTTGTGATTTTTTTATCTAAATTTAACTGTTGACATAATTGCCATCCTCCTCCTGCATCAGTGACGCACCCCGAGGGCAGGAGTCACATCCGTCCTGCTGCTGTGTCCCAGTGGCTGGCCCAGTGCTGGGGCCAGTGAACCACGGCTAAATTAAAGAAAGAAGGCTCATAACCATCAGAGCCAGGACCCCACACCCCAGCTGTGTGGGACAAAGCACGTCCTCTGAGTGCCTCTCAGCACATGCTCTGCACCTGGCTTTGTTCTGGTGCTGGACTGGATTGTTGAGGACTGAGAGGCCTGGACTGCGACCTTTGGAGTCAGACATCCTCGCCTGCCCCCCGTGGATCTGGCAGCCCGCTGTACTTGCCGAGTGGCCATCTCTGGAAGTCAGCATCTCTCAGAGCGTCAGTTTCCTTCTCTGAGAAAAGGGACATTTACACCCCAGTGTAACTTCCAGGGGATAGATGCGGTGCTCTGCTTGTCCAGCAGGTGGCGCCAGGGACCATGTCAGTGTCCAGAGCTTGTAGTTACTTGAGTCTGAGACCTGTCTGACCCTGCCTTCCTGGCCTCCTAACTCAAAGGCTTGTTCCTGGGAGCCCACACTGGGGATGGAGGCAAACCGGAGGCAGGGCCTGAGGCTATCTCGGTGATGGCTACTGGCCCCTGCCCTTCTGGGTTTGGGCTAACTTGGTGTGAAAATTTTTTCTTTAGTAAACATTTAAAATTTTTTTCTCTTATTTTTATTTCTTTGCCCTCCATTTTCTTTCCTTCCTAGCTTTTGAATTTTTTTCTTTGTCCCATCGTAGTATGCCAGTGAGATGGACTCTATTTTTGTATTCTTTGTGTGCTTTTCCTTCTCTCCTTTCTTCCCTAGCAATTGGATGTATGAGAAGGATGTGAAAGACCCTTGTAAATTGTAAAGTGAGGTGCTCATGGGGTCCCTGATCGGGAAGCTGCAGTTACTAACCTGTACCCCACCCTGGCCCGGGGGGCGGGGAGGGGCCGACCTTCCTGGAATCACCGACCACCAGATGGCGCTGTGGGCCAGGCTGTCCGGGCTGAGCGTCTGAGAGAAACCGCAGGGGCTTCTGTTTTAAGTCTCTGAAGTTCAGGGGCTTTGAGAGGAGGGGCGTTGGAAAGTCTAGCTCAAAGCTGCCCCTCTTGGCACTGGTAACACCCCCTGGAGGATGGTGAGTGGTCATGAGAGGGCAGCAGGGTTCAAGTTAGAGCTCTGTGATGTGCTTTGTGACCCTGGACAAGGCCCTGTGCTCCTCGGTGCCTCAGTTCTCCTGCCTGTGATGAGAACATACAACTCAGTTCCTCAAAAAGGACCTGTTACCTTCTATCCAGCCTCTGCTAGAATTCTCTGAAGGACCAATAGGAAGGTTCAAAATCTGTTACGTGTGTTGAACACTTAGTACCTATGGGGCACTTGGCTTAAAGGCAACATGTCATGCAGTCCGCCTGCCAGCCCTCAGAGGTAGGTACTACAAAGGAGGAGGAAATGGGCTCAGATAGTGAAGTGACTTTACCTGTGATTACACAGCTCAGAAATACTAGTGACTCCAGGGCTGTGGTAGCAACTTTATATTTAGCAAGTGGAAAATGCAGTGGTCACTGGATTTTGTGGACTCTGCCCAAGTGCACCATGGGAAAATTTGGTTTTGCGCCTAGAACCTGGCAAAAATGGGGGCAGTGAAGACGAAGGGATGAAGAGGTCGCCTTCCTAAGGAAAGGATGGCTGGCATGGGAAAGGAGAGGGTGCTTTGCTGCCTTCTCACCATGGGTGCTGCCCCAGGGCCTTTGCATGTGCTATTCCCCCAGTTTCCTTCTGCTGTGGCATGAACCCCAGTCTTTATTTAGTTTGCTTTTGTATTTTTAAACCCATGTACTGGCTGTCTGCTCCAACAGACTGCCCGGCTTGTGAGGGCAGGAGCCAGGCTTGCCCTGCTCACAGCAGTGTCCCAGCTCCTAGCACAGTGGCTGGTGCCCAGTAGGTGTTGGCTTGGGTGGAGTGAATGAGGGAGGATTCCGGCCCTTGTGCAGCCCTCCCCCAGGAGAGGTATCGATGCTAGTTTGACCTTCAAGTTTTGGAAAGTCCACGATTGTGTCTCTCTGCTGATTGTGACGGTTCTGGCCCTGACCAGCCTCCCGCAAAACCTTTCTGCTCTATCCCTTTCCCTCACTGGCAATTGACAGCCGAGCTGCCACGCTCACCAGAGCCTCAGGCCCGTTGCAGGAAACCAGGATGGAGCTCAGGGTCCCCACAAGAATGTTCTGCCATCAGGCGGGGTCTGAATGGCAGGAGGGCGCAGCTGATGCTGCAAAGCCACTTGGGGGCTGAGGACACCCAGCGTGTCCAGAATATGCTCACCCGGTGCTCTGAGACACACGAGGTTTGCACAGACCATTCTATTGGGCTTCTCTTCATTGCCCTTCACATATACTGCACTTTTTGTTTATTTTTACAGGTGGAAGGTTGGTGGCAACCCTGCATTGTCAGATGATGGTTATTTTATTTTATTTTTTTTAGCAATAGAGTATTTTTATTTATTCCTATTTTTAAATTTGTTTTTAATTAGTGTAGTTGATGTACAGTGTTGTGTTAGCAATAGAGTATTTTTATTTTTATTTTTATTTTTTGGACTCCACGTGGCATATGGAGTTCCTGGGCCAGGGATCAGATCTGAGCCATAATTGCAGCCTATGCCGCAGCCACGGCAATGCCAGATCAGTAACCCACCGTGCTGGCCCAGGGATTGAACCTGTGTCCCAGAGCTCCCAAGATGCTGCCAATCCTGTTGTGCAATGGTGGGAATTCCAGCAATAGAGTATTTTTAAATTAAGGCACGTGCATTTTTTTAGGCAATACTATTTCACAGTTAATAGGTCACAGCTTAGTATAAGTACAAGTGTTACATACACTGGGAAACCAGAATTTCATGTGACTCACATTATCGCCATGGTCTGGAACCCAACCCATAGTATCTTCTAGGTCTGCCTTATGTGATTCTCGGTCTGGCTCAGCAGTCTGTTGGGGCTCACCTCTTAACCTCACTGGCATGATTTTAAAAATATTTATTGAGGGCCTCCTTCTGGCCTGGCCCTGTTCTAGGCTCAAAGTCATATCAGTGAAGAAAGAACTTGTGGAGTTTATTTTCTGCTGGAAGGAGACGGCCAAAAAAAAAAGCCCTGGACACATGGGTGTATAATATGTCCGATGGCATAAATGCCAGTAAGATAAATCAGGCAGGAGGGAGGACAGGGCCAGATGTGCGAGTGTTCTAATACCTGGTCAGGGAAGACCTCTCCGGGGCAGACCCGTGAATGGGGATGTAAGGAGGGGACAGTGGGTTCCCAGAAGAAACAGCAGGTGTAACAGCCCAGAGCTGGGAACTCTCCTGGCGAGTTGGAGGGGTGAAGGCCACTGGGGCAGGAGGGTGATGGTGGGAGGGTATGACATCAGAGCGGGCAGGAGCCAGGGCACATAGGTGTCTGGTGGCTTTGGAGCTCGTGTTTAGAATCGGGGAGGCAGGCACTGGGGGTGCGGTGAGGGGTTGAGTAAAGGACACGCAGTTTTCTCAGATGAGAACAGAGCAGTCGGGGCTCCCTGCCGATCAGGCCTGCCCATTTGAGTGCTTTCAAAAATAAGCTGGAGTACTCTCAGGAGGGAAAGTGGTATTATAACATTTTATTTCTATAATATGTTGTCTTTTTTCTATTGTGTTTTATGAAATGTGTAGCATTATGATGACACATAATTATATTTCTGTCTATTCTGTGCAGCCGCCTCACTGATGAACTCCGAAGCAGGGGTGTCAGGGTTCTTCTGGAGACAAGGTACGTGACTCTAATAGAGGGTTGCGGGCGCTCAGGCTGGGTGAGGTGGGGAGGAGAAATTCTCCTGGAGTCCTGGGCTTGCAACTGTGTGACACCAGTAGGCTGGGAAAGAGGCAGATCTCATCCCCAGAGGTGACAAAAATAAGTGACACTGTTCTAAGCACTTGATACACGCCTCGCCCACATCTTTCCAGCAGCTGCCTGTGCCATTACCCCATTACAGGGACCAACAAAGCCACTCAGAGCAGCTCACGTACCCAGGTCTCGTGCTGCTGAGGCTGCGGCCCACGCTGGGGTCACCTCCCCACTGCCCGCCTTCCTGCAGTCTGTCTGGGGGCCCCATAAGTCATTCAGCGCCGGGAGTGAATCATGAGGTCTGGGCTATCTTCAGGGACGTGTGACCTGTGCAGTTCTGCAGGGATCTATGCTTAGAAGAGCCCATGATTCGCTTAAGGCTCTATGTTACAGTCTTTCAGTTTTTTTATTTTGCCCTTTAGGGCTGCACCCATGGCATATGGAGGTTCCCAGGCTAGGGGTCCAATCGGAACTACAGGTGCCAGCCCGTGCCACAGCCACAATAACAGCAGATCCGAGCGGGGTCTGCAACCCACACCACAGCTCACCACGGGGAGGGATCCTTAGTCCACTGAGTGAGGCCAGGGATCGAACCTGCAATCTCATGGTTCCTAATTGGATTCATTTCTGCTGCACTACAATGGGAACTCCCAGTAATCAAATTCTTAATAAATTTTGCACAAGGGGCTCTACATTTTTATTTTACAGTGGGCCCAGCAAATTATGAAGGTGGTTTTGCTTAAGGACGCAAGCCAATCATGAGACCCTGCCCCTTTGCCTGGGATTGGCAGATGTTAGCCCACATCTGACCAATGAGAGGCAAGTATCGTGCTCTGGAGGATTCTGGGAAAGCCTTTTCTCCCTGGAAAGAGTGGGCTTGTGTGCGTTTGCTTGTGCCTTCCTGCTTTGGGTTTTGGACACTTGGATTCTCTGTCCACATCTGCCACTAGCTACCACCCTGATCCAGATAATCATCTTTCACCTAGAATATTCCGGTTTTTTCACTGGTCTCCTTGCTCCCACGCTTACCGTCCACCTTCCCCCATCCAGCTCCAGCCACTCTGGCCTCATTATTCCTCGAACCCACCAGGCAGCTTTCCCAGGGCCTTTGCACAAGCCGTTCTCTGTGCTGGGAACGGTCTTCTCCGGGAATGCCCACGGCTCTCTCCCGCCCTCCGACAGTCAGGTCTCTGTGCACAGGCAGGCAGAGCTGAATGGGGAGCCCGGGCGGGGACCCCAGTGACTCAGCCATGGTCCTCCTGCTCCAGGATTCTTGACGGAGGAAAGGAAGTGCCGCGTGTCAGCACCTTCACCTGTTTCATCCCCTGTTGTTGCAGTTGAAATCCTTTCCCGGGGACCTTGGCTGGGATTCGAGCCCAGGGTTCTAGCTGGGCTGTGGCCACCGGGCCGGCCCTGGGGGGTCAGAGGCTTCTCACCTCGAGTCTCTGCTGCCCCTCTGCCGTCCCGCGCAGGAGTCCGCAGCGGCTCCGGGTCCCACAAGTCAGTCCCTTCCGGGGCGGGCATTAGCCAGCCTCTGCCCAGCATTCAGGGAGGTTACTGCGCTGTCCTTCTGCTCTTTCCCTTCCAGCATTTTCTAGGCCCAGGTTCCCAGTGCAGAGCTGCCCCAGTCCCCACTCTGTGACCCGTCTCTGCTCCCCTGGGTTTGGCCTCCTGATCTTTCCAGATCCTTTCTGCCCTGTCCCCCTCCCTCTAGTCACAGCCTACCCGTCTATCCCTCCCTCCCTTCCCTCTGGCCCTGCCTGAGGGACATGTGTGTCACGGGGCACAGGGGCCAGTGGGTCACAGGGAGCTGCCCCCAGTTACCCTAGAGGTGCACGGATGACAAATAGGGGCTTTTCAGACACCATGACGGGACGGGGGATGGGCTACTCCAGGGACAGGAACACTGCAGGCCAACAGGCTGGAGGAGGGCCAGCCCTGCGGGGCCGCACACACTTACTGTTCCCTCCTGGCTTTTGGCCCAAACAGCTCTTAGGAAGAGAACACGGGTGGCCTTGGCAGGTGGGACTTGTTTCTGTGGTGTGTGGCTGACATTGGAGGACGATGGCACTACAGGCTGCTGGGGACCAGCCTGTCCAGGGAGCAAGGAGTCTTGGGCGGGGGGCAGGGCTACCCCTCCATCCATCATGCCACCTGCCGTCAGGGAGCTGGCGGGGATCCTGGCCGCTGTCCCCTGGGGCCAAAGCCAGACCAGGGTCCTGTGTGCAGAGCCTCAGCTGTGCAAGGGGCGGGGCCCCCCCTGCCCCCCTCTCCCAGGAGCCCCTCCTCTGTTCCATCTGGGTCCAGCTCAGAGTCTGAGCCTGCCTGATGGGCCTCAGGAAATCTAGCTGCTCTCCTCCCAATTAAAAGAGGAGCAGGGTCTCCGTGCCTGGCTGAAGAGTCAATGTGATGGGCAGTGTTAACTGAACACCTACTATGTGACGGGCGCAGTGTTCACCTGTGCCCGTTTCCTCCTTGATTCCTCCCAAACGAGGAGATTCAGGAGCAGCAGAGCCGGGTTTGGGTGTATGGCCTCCTCACTCCTGCCCCCCAGGCCCCCTGGCTGCTGGTGGAATGAGAGACGCTGCCACTGAGCACTAGGGCCCTTCAGAGAAGGAATCCCCAGGGTGATTCTGTCCCGGGAGGGCTCCTGGTATATAAACAAGGAAGAGATGACAAAACAGGTTGTAAAAACCGGGGGCTGGCTGAAATGTTGATGTGGACACATGAACACTTTGCACAATGTATTCACGAAATAAGAGCTACTATGATTACAGCCACCACCCCGATTCCACGTGCGCTCAGGCGTGAGGACCGGGAAGGGAAGACGGGGGGAGATGCAGGTGATTTAGCCTTTGAACTTTGTGGCCGGACTTCCTAGGTCAGATTCCTGGGCAAGTGACTTGACTTTCTGTGCCTCAGTCTCCCCGTCTGTAGCATGGGCTCGCGGCAGCGTGTCCCTCACGGGGCTGGTGTGGGGCTTGGCCAAGTGAGCGCAAGTAAAGCCTCTGATCAGTGCCTGGTCAGAGGAACTGCCCAGGAAGTTGTCATGGTTATTTGGTGGCACAGCCCACAGTTGCTCTTTGACTTAAGACACAGTCTCATTTGGAGGCAACTTCACAGAAGTCCAAGAGTCAGGCCTTCTGTGAAAGGGAAGCCCAGGACCTGGGTGAGGCTTGGGCCCTGAGGACGGGTTGCATTCATTTATTTTACAAAGAGGTGTGTTTATCTGTATATTCCACCTGAAGGATCCAGGGAAATGTTTGTGAGGATGCTGCGCCTAAAAGAACCTGATTTCTTTCAGGAGCTAGTTAAGCAGAATCAGTGAGGTTTACTGGGTGTGTGTGTGTGTGGGGGGGTGGGAATAGAGGGTGAACACTGCTTGGCTGAAGTCAAACTGGGTGAAGGGTTTGGTGGACCACACAGCCCTCTGCCCATGGGTGTCGCCTCCCCCCAGCCTCCGGGAACTACAGGATTCAAGCCCCTGCAGGCTCCAGCACTAGCACTCCTGGTGGGTACCCTTGGGGTGGGATATGGCAGAGGGTGGAGAACACACAGCCCCTGGGCACCTGCACCCTGCAGCCTTCCCTCCTCGCTCAGGTCCCCTCCAGTGCCCCCAGTGACTTCAGTAGGAACCAGAAATGAGAGGTCTGATGGGCCTTGGTTCAGATTCCAGGTCTGCCACTTACTGGCTGGGTGGTCCTGGGTGTGTACGTGACTACTGTGAGCCTCAGTATTCTCCTCTGTGAAATGGGAATAACTAAGAGCACTTCCCTCTCAGGGCTAGTGTGAAACTTGAAGAAGTTATGTTAAAGTGGGTAGCAAATCCTGGCCGCCTGGTCACTGCTCTGTGGCTGTGGGCCGTTATAGTTCTTCTCTCCTTTGTATAATGGAGCGTAATCACCACACCCATGTTTATCGTGCTTATTCTATACATTATAGGACTGAGCGCAGTGCCTGCGCTGTGTGAAGGGCTCAGCAAATGAGTGTGGTTCTCCTCTCGGGGGAACGGGTCTGTGTGAACATGCCAGACGCAGTCAGGTGGGCTGGACTGTGCTGCATAACAAACAGCTCCCCAGCTAAGAGGCCTGAACAGGAAGGTGGATTTCTTGCTCAAACTGCCGGTCCCCAGGGGGCAGCTGGGAGCTGTGCTCAGTCTCCTCCTTGTGACCCAGCGTGAAGGGGCAGCCACCCCCTCCAGTGTCACCGCAGCCTTGGCAGAAAGAGTAGCCCAGGAGGGGGTCTCGCCCTGGCAGGTAAGCACCCAGCATGTGATTGCTGTGCTCACAGCTCATTG
Source organism: Catagonus wagneri (assembly GCA_004024745.2). Lineage (NCBI taxonomy): Eukaryota > Metazoa > Chordata > Mammalia > Artiodactyla > Tayassuidae > Catagonus > Catagonus wagneri. The sequence goes on from PVHT021183543.1 coordinate 8,206,741, forward strand.
GCAGAGACCCAAGGCCACAGCCACAGGGGCCCAGGAAGTGCAGCCCCAAGGGGAGACACCTCCAGCGACTTCCAGAGTCCCTGCAAACTAGAACTTGGTCTCTGCCTCCAAGGGCATGACCTGCGGCAGACGGGGCCTCAGTGGAGAACCTCACGTGGCCTGTAGCGAATCCCCTCTCCTGGACGATCCCTTTAATGTCGCAAATCCCACCTTGTGAGGAGGTTGGTTTGGTTCTGCAGGGATTGTGCTTCTGTCTCTGTGTTGGTTCCCAAGGAGAAAGTTTGCTGCAGGGAAGGCTTCTGTCTGAATTACAGCAATTTGTGTGTGTGTGTGTGACTTTCAGAAGCCTCATGAGCTTACAAAATGCACCCCCTCACCCAGTGCCCCCAGCCCTCAGAGGTCCGATTAAGCAAACACAGGACCCCCGAGAGCTGACGCAGGACCCCCGAGAACAGACGCAGTGAGGGAGCCCCGGGTAGATGTTCTTTCTTCCTCCTGACTTTGGACAGTGAAACTCCAGCCTCCACTCTGCCCACTGGAGACTCCAGCTTGGGTGTAGAAAATTCCAGTGCAGACAGTTAAGCCTGGTCCTGGTGCCCGGGCCCTGGCCTGACTCCCAAACTTCAAGCCCCCATAGAAGTGCAGACGAGGGGGTTAGTCTCTGGCCTCCTCTGCCTGTCATCACCCGCTCCTCGCGGCAGCGCACAGGGGCTCTTTCTCATTGGTCCACGTTGCCCCGGGCGAGGGCCTGTCCCTTTAAGTGTGTCTTAGCTCCTCCCATCAGGGCCTCCCTGACCACCTTGTCCAAGGCAGCCCGTCTCCTGTAAACCTCTTCCTGTTCCTTCCCTGTACTGTTTTCTTCATGGCGTTTATCGAATCTGCGATCCTACTCATGTGGTTATTGGCCATCTCCTCCCACTTGGAAATCAGCTCTGTGAGGGCAGGACTGTGGCTGGGCCAGGGCTGTGACTTCAGAGCCTAACAGCAGCTAGAATGTAGGGGGCGCTTACTAGGTTTTCAGTGAGTGAGTGTAGGAATGAATGAATGAGTGAATGAATGAATGAATGAATGAAATCTCACTCTGATACTGTAAGTAGATTCAGCCCCAAACTTAGCTGTCCCTGGTCCCATTCCTTTAGAAGCTTGCCACGTCTGAGAACTAATGAAGAACTCATTCGTGCTAATAAATATGTATTAGTTCTTTCAAGATGAGATATGCATATTTTAATGAGGACTGTCTAGAGACTCAGGTTTTTAATCCAGGGAGGTTATCCCGCTAATGAGAATGTGAAGTGATGATGAGGAGGCGATGTGGATATTTAGGGCATGGAGGCCTGGAAGGTGCATCAAATCACAGAATGAGAAGGCGTCCTGGAGGCGGTGTGGGGGTGTGTTGCGGGACTCAGCACAGGACCAGAGCGCGTCCCAGCTCAGCCTCAGCCTCAGCATTCCTGCCTGGAAATGGGGATTGTCACCCACACCTCAGGGGTGCCAGGTTCAGATGATGCCAATAAAGCTCTGCTGCTTTGTACATTAGTCTTTGTTCACGAAACAGAGGGGGTTATGGTAATGAGCAGAAGCATCCCCACCTGTCACACGTGGGATCTTTTTGCCTTCAAAATTCCCGTCAGTCGCTAAATAATAAGGACAATTTGTTATTTCCTAAACCAAGGAATCCAGGGGGCATTCCAGGCAGCTTTGGGTTTGGCCAGTTCAGGGGTCATGTCTCATCAGGGACCCAGGTTTCTTTGGGCTTCCAGCCTTGCTGTCTTCTTTCCCTTGGCTGGATCCTCAGGCTTTCCCGCGGATCACCGCAGGAAGGTTCCACAGCTCCAAGTAGCACAGCCTCAGGCAATAGTGCCCAGAAGCAGAGAGAGAGGAGAGATGTGTGTTTCCTTTCATTGCTTCTTTATAAGGTTCGGGACACCTTTCCCAGAAGCCCCCAGAAGATTTTTTTCTCAGGTTGCTTCAGCCGTAATTGTATCCCAGGCTTATTCCTAGACCAGCTGTTGGCAGAAGAAAGGGTCTGATGACGATTGGTCAGTGGTTTCCCACCAGAGTCACACTCCCTGGAGACAGATTGAAGCAGGGGTGTTTTGGCTTGTCTCATGATTGGTGGCATTGCTGGCGTGGAGGAGGGCGGGGCTGCGGGTAAGATGTCCTCCAGTGGGTAGGACAGCCCGCACAGGACACACTGGTTATTCACACGTGTAAGGGGCGATTTTGGTCATCTTAGCCAAGAACCTGTGTCAGCTTTATATCCAAACAAAATGTTTTTGCAAGGTGTTAATGTACACTGAATAGGCTGTTTATGTTCTAGTATCTCGTTTTCCTGCCCTTCTGTGGTGGGGTGACTCCTGAGTTTGCTTCTATCGCATCCAGACTTTCCCTCCAGATGTCGGCAAGGATCTAACTGCTCATTGTGTCTTTTCATGTGCCTGTTCATTTGCATACTGAAATATGATTTTTTTATTACAAATTATTTTCCCTTTATTTGTTCTTTTGTAACCCACTTAGAGCATTATAATGGGTTTTTGAGTACTTGCGATGTTTTAGGTTAATTATTTATGACTTTCATTTCAGGGCAGTAGAAAGGTCATTAAGTACATTTCTTCTTTGGGGAGGTCATTGGGTCTGATGGATTGAGAACCACTGACTTGAATCCATGCAGATTCACATCCTGGGGTTGGGAGGGGAGTCTACCTGCTCTGAAACTCATGGCTTCCTGGAACTTGAAGCATATCAGAGTTGGCTTGAGATTATAGGCTGAAGTGGCTGTTGGTTTGGCACCCATGATGCCAAATTATCCCCCATGCACAGCCCCTTAGCTGCCACTGAGTCCCAGTAAATGTCTGGGAGGGAGACACCAAGAGGGCCACTGAGGCAGGACTGGGTTTGTGTTTAGCCCTGAGACCTGACAGTGGAAACCCACCACATTCATGGCCTGCCAGCTGTTGGTCATGAGACTGCATCAGTTTACACCCAGGAGAGAACTTACTGGTGGACTTGAAAGATCAGCTTATCTCTGAGCACAACCCAGAGAAGACAGGAGGGCAACAAAGTCTGACCACTATCCAGCAGAGACAGATGGTTCTGGAAGAGTCCTCTGGAGGCCACCGCCCGCATTCATTCACTCAGCCATCCAGCCAACATTTACTGAAGCTCTATTAGGTGCCAAGAATCACATTCCCGATGTGAAGGTTTGGGAGGAATCAGCCCTGAGCCTGCCCTGCAGGGGCTTCACATTAGCCAGAGAGAGGAGCTGGTCGGCCGGGTGTTCTGTTCAGTGAGCTTTAATCAGAGAATAGGCTAAGTTTTGACAGTTGCTTTATTACAGATTAAAAATAGAATTTCATATGTTTGACTTAAAGTGTTATTAATTAATCCATCCGGAGATATGTATTGTGCACCTAAGAAGTGCCCATCCTCAGAGTGAGTGTGGAAATCACACAAACATTGACCAGAGAGCATTTTGGGGTGAACTGCAAAAATCAGTGCTGCCATGAAAGACTCGAAAGATGCAGGGGTGGGGAATCCAATCACATCTCCATCGCATTTGCCCGTTTGGCCCATAGAGAGGCAGATGGTTCTTGGAGAATGGCTGTGGTTATTATAAACCTAGTCAGGTGGCGACTTCAGTTGCAGCTGCTGTTGCAGACGCATTATCTTTGAGTGGATCGGCAACCCCCCTCCACCTCCTCGGCAGCTATTGACCTGGCAGATGCTTTATTTCTTCTGGACCAATTTGCAAGGACTATGAGAAGCAGTTTGTTTTTATGGCTCAGAGCCAACCGTACACATTTAAAGTCTTGCCTCCAATCTGTGCCAGCTCTTGCTTTTTTGCTATAATATCATCTCAAGAGATTCTTGAGCATCTTTTCATTGTATCAGACGTCCCGCTGCTGCACTCCATTGTTGGCATTCTGCTGTTGTGACCTGATGGGCAAAAAAAGGTAGCAAGCACACTAAATGCCTTATTTAGTAAGTCAGATGTGAACCCTAGTCTCGGTTCCAATTTCTGTACGAGGAAGGAGAGCCCAGTCAGGAGACAGAAACCATGCCAGTTATCTTAACAATAAAATAGTATATTTGTGTCATTGTTAACTAGGTATTGAAGAACTGAAATGCAAAGAGAGGCAGGGATCAGCAAACCTCTGTTCACAGGTGAGCCGGCTGTCTTTGCAAATAAAGTTTTATTGACACATGGCCACAGCCCACTTGTCTGCATATTGTCTGTGGCTGCTTTCACACTGCAAGGGCAGAGTTAGGTAGTTGCAACAGAGATCACATGGCTTGCAAGTGTCAAGTATGTACCGTATGGCTCTTAAAAAAAAATGGCACCACTACGCTGAGGTGTCACAGAGGTGCCAACCACTTTAGGGCTGGAGAACCAAGGGAAGAGGTTGTAGTGAATAAAACAGAGGCTTGGAAGAGGGACCTTGTAGAATGGGAGCTGAGAGAATGAGAATCATCTAGGCCTGGTTGCTCGGTGCTGGCATGCCTGAGTGTGCTAAGGTGACGTCAATGGGGACAGGAAAAAACAACCAGGAAATGCAGGAAAACAGGGACAGGAAGTAGACAGGAAAGAGCGCATCCTTTCTTCCCAGTCCTGTCTCCAGGCCTTCCTCTAGCAACCCCGTAGGAGCGCTAATGAAGCCGAAACATGGTCTGCGGAGACAGCCCCAGGCACACAGAGTAGCGTGTAGAAGGCAGGGTTCTCAGAGGAGAGGCAGTAGCTTAAGAACTGGTGAAAGGAGCCAGGCCTTCCTTTCCTTAGTCATCCAGGCCAGTGCGTCTAGAGATGGAAGGCAGGGTGTGTATCAGCGATGTTTCCAGATTGTGGATTCCGTGGTGGGTCTCAGTTTCCTCATCTGTAAAATGGTAATAAAAATAGGAGTAGTAATAGCAATATATCTGTTAATGAATATATTTGGTTGCATTCAGCCTTGACACCCAGCGACAGACGCCAGCGCCCCCTGCTGGTGCCGCTGGAGATCACACTGTGAGACTTTGTGGCTCTCACTGGCTCTCACAGGCCAGCATGTGACAGGCCTGTTCTTACCATGCTCACTGATGTGCTGTTCGGCTAACGTTACTGCCCCGCTCCCTGGTCACTGTCACAGGCCCCGGTGCACTCGTTCCAGACCTTATCATTGTCTGAGCCTCCCCAGGTAGCAGCTTCTTCCCTGGTCTGTTCTTTCCACGCACCTGAGGTCAGGGGCCTTGTCCGTCTCGGTCTCTCCTGCCTCCTCAGAGCACAGACCGGGGCCTGGCACAGAGAGGGTGCCCAGCAGAGATTCCATTCAGAGCTGCATTTAAGCCTGAAGCACCTGTTTTGGCAGGTTTCATCATCCCTAATGCTGGGTGAGGAAACTCAAGCCCAGAGAAGAGGTTAAGTCCCCTTCCCGATGTCACCAAGCAGTGAGTGGCACAGCTGGGCTTCAGGACCAGCTCTCTCATCCTGTGCTCTGGCTGCTCCAACCTTGAGTACCCTCCTCTCCTGTTTTACCTTCCCGGAGCCTTTCTTAGGCCAGATCGCCCCAGTTCACAGAGGGCCAGCCCCGCCCCAGACAGCACAGGAGTTTGCCCTAGATAGTTCACCGTCCTTTTCAATCTGATAATCGAACGAAGGCCATAAATCCAGCAATATGTGTGTGATCAGCTGCCCCATTCTTTTCCTAAGAAGCAGATTTATGGGGCGTCCACACTCAGGGATGATTATTCCCCAATAGTTTCTAGTATCAAGGCTCCTTTATTTTCCCCCAATAAATCTAATTTATATGGACTGGCAGATTAAGCAGTGCATTTCCTGGCGTCGGAAGGCCGTGAATCATTCACAGTGCTTTCAGAAACTTGAGATTAAGGTTTTGCATAATGCAAATCAGGAAGAGAAGATGTTTGCTCTGTCCCACTGTGGATGCAATTAGAGCAATGAACACCAGGAGAAATTCATTTTCTGAGGACAGAAAGGTCTGCTTGGTATGCAAAAGAGCAGAGTTATTTGCAACACAGGAGCCTGGAACTTGGTTAGCAAAGCACCCAGTGACTGTTTGATTTGCGGCTTTAAAGAATTTAAGGATGAATAAAACATTGAATAAATTTTCAAAGAACCGTTGTCAAACAGCACAAGATCTAAGCATGTGAGGGGGACAAAGAGGAAGTCTGTACCAGTGATATCCCGGCTCCAGGGAAAGCTCACCCGGTTTTGAATCCTTCGTGCCACCTGGAATTTTCTCTGCCAGTTTATGCCTCTCCTGATCCCACCAGTCCCAACGCAGGTCCCCTCTTTCAGGAAGTCCTCTCTGCCCCAGCCAACTTACCCCAGCTCCTTTGACCTCCAGTTCACTCATTCACTTGGCAGGTCTTTACTGACCATTAACGCTCTGTTCAAAGATCGTGGGATAGATCAGCCAATACAACAGATGAAAATCCCTTCCTTCTTGGAGCTGATGTCCTCATGGGGAGTGAGAGACATAGATGAGATAGGGAAGTTGTTACTATGTTAGAAGATGCTAAGTGCTGTGGAGATAGGAACGCCGAAGTGGGGGTGGAGGAGAGGCAATGCCAGGAGTTGGGGGTGCTTTGCAGCTGTAGACCAGGTGGTCAGAGAGGGCCCGAGGTGGTGACCGGTACGCAGACACCTAAGGAGGTAGGGGTGAGACAGGAGTCTGTCTGGGCAAGTGTTCCAGCAGCAGGAAAAGCAGGTGTCCTTGGGCAGTCCTGAGGCAGGAGAAAGTGACAGGGGAGGGAGGATGGTGGGTGAGGAATCCAGACCAGGAGCAAGGCCAAGGTCATGGAAAGCCCTCCATTCACTCATTTGCTTAAGCTATTCATACATTCAACACACACTTTTGTAGCCTGACTGTGTTCCAGGACTTGCTGTTCTAAAGCCTGGAAATCTAGCAGCAGACATGGCAGGCAAGGCCCCTGCTTCCGGGGAGCTCATTCTGGTGGGAAAATAGAGAATAAGCAAGTAAACGAGGCAATTGCAGAGAGCAATAAAGAGAGTGACAAGCGAGAGGAGGCAGACCGGGAAATCAGGGAGCACCCAGGCCTGAGAGGACACACTAGTGACAGTGCCCTCAGAGCCAGGCCGGGCCATCTGCTCCCAAGACCCTCACCCCAGTCCTCCAAGTACCTTTCAGTGGGGACTGTCATCACCCTCACCTACTGGTTGGGGAGCCCCCAGAGCACTTGCTGAATGAATGAATGATGGAATGAATGCATGAATGAACAGTGGGGTGACCCCCTTTGCTGCCACCCCAAGGTCTTGTGAGGGGGCAGAGGAGGGGCTGTGATGGCCTGGGTGGAGTCCCTCCTTAGGGGCTGTTCTGGTCCAGTCATGATCCCTGATCTTCACTATGTGAAGGTGGGGACAGGACCTGGGTGTCCCTTCAAAATTGGAGGCCCTGCTCACACTCACCAGGCCCTGGACAGTCCAGCCCGCTGGGTGCTCCCATCCTGTGCCCTCAGAGATGGGGATGGGGAGGGAGGAACATGTGATTTTTCTGGGTCAAGGATGGACTGGGCTCCGAGGGACCAAGGCCACAAGGGGGAGAAGCGCTGACCAGAGGCTATATGTCCAGGGGCCCCTCCAGGCACCTGCTGTAGATGTGGCCCCGGGTCCCCTGGCCAGGCCCGGCAGCTTGGTGGACATCTGTCTGGCTGTCTCCCCCATTTCCATGTGAAAGGCAGGCGGGACAGGACACGGGGGCTGGGGGCTGCCATCTGCGGGCGAGCACGTTGTGCTGAGCGCCCCTTGTCCCAGGGCAAGGGCAGAGGTCGAGGACGAGCACGAAGCCAACAGAAGGTGCTTCCAGGGCCTAGGGTGGCTCTGAGGGGCAGGGCCACTGGGGGCCGCTGTCACCATCTGTTCCCGTCCCTTCCAGGGGGTTCTGGGCTCAGCCAACTTAGATGTCCCCTGCCCACCCTGGGCTGCTCTGACGCAGCGGGCGCTCAGCCCTTCTCAGCGGGCAGCTTGGAGCCGGTTCGCACCAGCTCCCTTGGCTCCAGGCTCTGCCCACCAGGCCATCCTTTCTCAACCCCTTAGTGGCCAGAGATGGGGATGGTCCCCAGGAAGCACCTGCTGGGTGACCAGGAGGCTGGACGCCTGGACGCTCCAACCAGTGGGGCCCAGGTCAAGGGCACAGGGAGGGGCTCTCCCAGGGAGCGAGCAGGAGGGGACAGGCCATCCTCTGCCAGCTCCGCTGCAGACCCTGTGGCTCCAGGAAGGCACTGAGGTCTGTCTCTGCAGGGGTTCCGTGCACCAGGCCGGCCTCCGCTGGCTCCAGAAGCCCCTGGGTCAGGACGACCAGCTCCTCCCTGCGGACGCCCCTCTGAGCCTGAGCCCGGCTGGCAGCGCCGACCCACAGGGATCGCTGTGCCCTGTTTCAGCTGCAACGTGGCCTGCGCTCCGCGGGCCTTGAGGAGGATGTGGGCTGGGGCCGCCTGCGTGGAGCAGAACCGCAGGACGAGCCCAGGGGTCTGACTGCGGACGGGGCGGGAGGGGACCTCAGTGGACACACGCTCAGGACCTTCAGACGCCACAGAGGAGGGGACCTTGTCGCTGGGCCCAGCAGGGCGGCTCCTAATTGATTCTGACCTGATCTGCGGGACAGCCGGGCCTCCTCCCGCAAAGCGGCCTTGGTTTTTCTCCCTGCACACCCGGCCCAGCGCTCTCAGGGGGGATGCATGGATACTCTGTTTGTAATTAAAAAGTAATTTAATTATCCGCTGAAAACGAGGTTCCAGAATATTGAAATGAATTCTAGCTGCTCTACACCGTCCTTCCTCCTTGCTGGTTAGAAACCTGGGGGGTGGAGGAGGTCGTGAAGGGGAGGGGAGGGAAGGGGGTCCCAAGGGGAAATGAGAGGGGTCCTCTGCCCCTGCCTTGGCAGCTGCCCCAGAGCTGGGGGCCGGGAGACACAGCCCAGGACACCCCCAGACCCTTGGGGTGCTCTGGGTCTGGGGGAGATGGGAGGAGCAGAGTTACAACCAGTCTGCGGGGCTGGAAGCAGCCCTGCCTCTCAGCAGCTGTGTGGCTCTGGGGTAGTGGCTGAACCCCTCTGAGCCTCACCTTTCTCAAGTGGAAAATACAGCTGATTGTGGTTCCACCCTCATAGGACTCCACATAAGATCTCCTGGAGGTCTTAAGTCACTTCTGAGCCAGACTGTCCCTGGCCGCCCCATTTAAAGTCCCAACCCCACCCCTTGTCACTTCCTCCCCCCACCCCAGGGTCTCTCCACAGCGCTGACCACAGGGACATGCCGTGTGTCACGTCTGACTCTTGATTTTTTGTCTGGCTTCCAGCAGGAAGTTGTCAAGTCCCTGAATAAAGGGATTCTGGCTTGTTTTGCTCCTTGCTGTACCTCTTGAACCCGTAATATTTGTTGGCACATAGTAGGTGCTCAGTAAAGATTTGTTCTGTTGAAATAATGAATGAATGAATGAATGAATGCTATGTAGAGCCGCAGGCAGGTGCCTGCATCTAACCGGCTCCGTAGGCGTGTACCCAGTGCAGCCACCAGCAGCCTGCTCCCTCTGTTCATTTTCTGCCCCTCATTCGTTCCACAGTTGTCTGCTGACCCACTAAGTGCCAGGGGCTGTTTCTCAGCCCTGTGTGAACACGGCAGTGGGGAAAAGCCTTCAGTGC
>PVHT021183543.1:8217393-8252924 GCA_004024745.2 Catagonus wagneri
CGGGAAGGGGAGCTGGGAGCAGAGACCTGGGGGAGTTGGGAGCCACGTGGCTGTGGGTGGGGACTCCAGGCAGTGGGCAGAGCGAGGACGAAGACCTGGTGGCACCACCTGCAGAGTCAGAGGAGCTGCAGGGCTGGGTGGCAGGTGGGCAGAGACGGAGAGGCGGGGGCGGCGCCTGGGGTGCCAGTGGGCCCAGATGAGGGTTTTGGCTTTTAATCTGATCCCGATGGGAGCTGGGCTGTCCTGGCCCAGGAGGGACCTGAGTGGGGGGTTTCGGTCTCCCTTGGGCCCTCCTGGGAGAGGCGGAGCCCAGGAGGAGCCACTGCAGGGGTCACAGGAGTGACGGGGCTGGGAGGGGGTGCTGAAGACAGTGTGCAAAGCAGGAAAGAGGACTTGGGGCAAAAGAAAAAATGTCCTCCCGGGTTCTTGTTCAATTGTCTTGTTTCTTTTTTCTCTTATAAGACCAAGATGTCCCAGAATTGGTCAGGTGGTCATTGCCCCCTGGTCACAGACAGGGGTGGGGTCCTGTGACTGGCTGAGCCCCTGGTGACCCCCTGCCTGTAGCTCCAGATGACCTGGGAGTTGGGGCTGTGGGGTGGGGGTGCAGCAGAGGGAGGTGCCCCCCACCCCAACCCCATGTGGGCTGCAGCCTCAGCAGCGAGGGACAGAGACCTGGGACCTGCGAGTTACTGGGCCTGGGCTCCAGGGAATCAGAGAGTTAACTGCTGCTCCTATTACTTGCTTATAATAGAGACTGAAAAGCAGGAATGCCAACTTTGGGGCCAAGATGGTGGCAGAGCTGAGTCTTGGCTCATCTCTGGTCCTCTTCCTGTGCCCTCTGCCTCCTGCAGAAGCCTCGAGGACGTGTCCCCGGCCCTGGAGGACAGGTTCCTGCAGCAGAGGGTCTCAGGTCTTACAGGAAACGCCTGGGCAGCTCCAGACTCCCATCTGCCAACTCTCTGATCAGTATTCTGTGTCAGCTGACTCTTCCTGGCATGGGACTGTTCCCATAACTGGGCACTTAGGATGAGGGCTGTGATTGGCAGGGGCACTGGGGACCTGGCTTCCTGGATGCCCTGCCAGCTGGGTGGGCACAGGCTCCAAAAGTGGCTCTGACATTTGGCCTCAACAGTCACAGCTACAGGGTCCCAGCATCTGCACACAAACGAGGACAGGACCACATCATTGGGCAGAGCAGTTACTTACACGGTGGCACCTGCTGGGCACTGCCCCTTGTTTAAGACCACTGTCCATCCTGGTTTACCTGCCATTGTCTGAGTGTCGAACGCCCTTTGCCTGTCCCATCCGCGAGCTGGATTTGCCCTGGGATGCCCAGCCTGGTCGCCTGCAGTGCACATTTGATAAATAGTGTCGAGTCGGTGCTGAGGCCCCAGCAGCTGCTGAAGGGGTGCCTTTTTCAGGGCCTCCGAGTATTTTCTGTCTGCTTGTCTTCTCTTTCTCACTTGTTCCTCCCCGTCCTTCCCTCCCTGATCAGGCACAACTGACACGTGAGCCCCCAAATGTCGGGGATTATGGCGTCTGGGCAGACACATGCTTGGGTTGAGGAATTACAGCTGTTGGGCCCCAGGCGGTAGGGAGTGGGGCGGGGGTGGGGGTTGCCCCAGCCCCCTGTTTTAGGACTCGGGGGAATGCAGCCTGCAGACTCCTCACTGGGACACACCACATGGAGGCAGCCTGTGTTCACCCCCGGGACTGGGGCTGTGCTGGGTGCTATTGCGGCAGGGAAGACACAGACCTTGCCCCTGCCTCCAGTGACATTCCTGTCGCACAGGTATGGGCATAAGTAGCTTAAACACAGTTGAATGAGCAGAAAATCAATCATGTCCCCCCACCCAATTTAATTTCTTATTCCAAGCCACCATTCCACTGGAAGTGAGGGACTTTTGTAGTTTTCTGTTCTATATTTAGTTCTGTGACCCATTTTGAATTAATATTTATACAAGGCGTGAGGCTTCAGTTGGGATCCATTTTTGTTTTTTCCGTACATACAACCAGTTGTTCCCATGCCGTGTGTGGAGTGAGTTCTCTGTTTTCCAGTGACTTGTTTCTGTATTTGTCAAGCATCAACGGGTGATATTTATGTGGGTCTGATTGGACCTCTTCATTCTCTTTCGTGGATCTGGGTGTTCCTTCCTTCATCAGTGCCACGGTGTCTTGATTATTATAGCTTTAGAGTTAGTCTTAAAATGAAGCAGTGATCCTTCAGTCTTATTATTCCTTTTGAAAATTGTTTAAGCTAGTCTGGTTCCTTTGCCTCTGCCTGTACATTTCACAATTAGCTTATCTGTGTGTTCAAAAATTCTGCTTGCATTTTGACTGATACTGTGTTAAATCTATAAGTAAATTTGGGAGAATTGACATCTTTACTATGTCGAGTCTTCCAGCTGATGAATGTGGTATATCTTTCCATTTATTTAGGTCTTCTTTGGTTTCTCTCATCAGTGTTTTGAAGTTTAAAGCATGAACTCTTGTGCATGTTTGTTAGATTCATACCTAAGTATTCATTTTTTTTTTGTCTTTTTGCCTTTATCTAGAGCCGCACTTGCGGCATGTGGAGGTTCCCAGGCTAGGGGTCTAACAGGAGCTGTAGCCACCAGCCTTCGCCACAGCCACAGCAATGCGGGATCCGAGCTGCGTCTGCAACCTACACCACAGCTCACAGCAACGCCGGATCCTTAACCCACTGAGCGAGGCCAGGGATCGAACCCGCAACCTCATGGTTCCTAGTTGGATTCGTTAACCACTGAGCCACGAAGGGAACTCCCCCTTAAGTATTCATTTTTGGAGCACTTTTTTAAGTGGTATTTAAAGTTGTTTTGTAATTGTATGTTGTTATGGTATAATTGATATTTGTGGGCTGGCCTTACTCATCTTACTGTTGGCTTGTAGGAGATTTTTGAGTGTTCCTTTTTTGGTATTGTTTGCATAAGCAATCATATGAATGCAGATAAGGACCTTTTTATTTCTTCTTTTCCAATCTCCATGCCATTTATTCTTGCCTTCTCATTCTGCTGTTTAATATTGTATTTTTGCCAGTATTTAAAAAAAAAAAAAACTGCAGGAGTTCCCTTGTGGTGCAGCAGGTTTAAGGGTCCTCACTGTTACTGCTGTGGCGCAAGTTCGATCTCTGTCCCAGGAACTCCCACATACATGCAGTGGCATGGCCCAAAACAAATAGACAGACAAACAAAGAAACTACAGTTTATTTCACATAAAAATCCCTGGCTTCATTCAAAAGCAGAGGAGTCAGTAGCCTAGGAACTGACTTCCCTTATATAGCGTGGCTGAGCTGAGATGGGGCACAAACTCTCCCACAGCCCTTCACTGGCACTTTCACTGGCCTCTCCCTTCAGGCATTTGCAGCCTTTGCCCTGAGCATTTAATCCTTCCAGCCACACTAAGAAAAAATTCTATTATTGCCCCATTTCATAGGTGGGGAAACTGAGTCACAGAGCATTCAAATTAAAGTGGCCAAGGTCATACTGTTGGGAGGAAGTGGATGCAAACCAGGTATTCTGGTTCCTGACCTCTCCCAAGGAAGGAAGCTCAGTGGGCAGCATTTGGTGGCCTGAATGCTGCTTCTCAGGGTCACATGAGTCCCAAGGCTGGAGAATTCTCCATGCTTGTTGGCCAGCTGTGTGGGTTCAAATCCCAACACAGACCCCTCTGGCTTGTTAACATCCCCATTGCTGCTTGTAATGACACTCACAAATGATAGAACATAGCTGCACATGTCACTATATAAAGGTCAGCAAGCACTCTATGACATAAAAGTGAATTACAGCAATTCTAATAAAATGTCATTTACTGCCCGATGAAGTGTTTCTCATGTGACCCATCGCAACTGCACTGGAAGGAAGCCGCCAGGTGTTCATGCACAAACATAGCGACGGTGACAAATGCGGGCTGACGGGTGTGTCCTGCAGCGACCTGATGCCATATGGGCACAGGGGTGAGAGTTCTGTAGGAGGACGGCCTCCCTTCTGCGTCAGCAGTAGGTGCTCTCCTCAGAAATCTAGAGCGACTTAAATCACAGGAAGAGGGTAAGACAAGAAACAACTGCGGTGGCGCTGGCAGCACCTTCATGTGCCTTGCCCCTTCCTCGCCAGCCTCAGGCTCACTCCCCTGCCTCTGGCCTTGGGCCTGGTCCCGCCAGTGCAGTGGGAGCCCCAGCAGGGGGTCACCAGGACGGGGCGGGTGGGGAGGGTGGTGGCTCCCTGGGTCCCCCCTCGGGGGTCCCCCCGGGCTGGCTGTGCCCTGGCCTCCTCCCTACCTCTCTGCTCCCGCACTCCGGGAAGGTCCCGCCTGCCCCGGGGCCTTTGCGCTGACCGCTCCCTCTGTCTGGGGTGCTGCTTCCCCGGCTCTGCCCACACTAGCTCCTTCCATCTTTTAGTGACGAGTGGGCCGCAGACTGAGCTGGGGAAGACCGGGGGAGGGAGGGCAGTTCCGGACATGGGGGACGGGAGCTTCCCTTCAGCCACGCGGATCTGGGCCAGGATGGACCTCGGGGGAGATGTCGAGTTGGATCTGGAGCTCAAGACCCTGAGCCCTGGGAAGGGCTCTGAGCTGGAGGGAGATGTCTAAGGGTGCGTGGGCTCCTGGGTTTCCTTCAGTGTCACCACCTCAGGGACACCCTCCACCACCCTTCTGTCTATTGGATGCCCCTGATCTCCCTGTTGATCCTTAAAGGATCACACTGTTTATTGTTCATCACACCAGTGTCTTTGTACTATTATCTTAGTTGGTTATCGGTGCATTTGGGTTTTTGCCATGTCTTCCATTGGACTCTAATTCCATGAGGGCAGCAACTTGACTGCCATGTTAAATTGCTGATTCACAAGTGTGCAACACAGTCCCAAGCACTTAGTAGGTGCTTAGTAAACATTAGTTGACTACATAAGTGAATTAGTGAATACACTAATTGTGTGTGTGAACACATACTCGTGCTTAACCCCTGTCTTTTCGCATACACATACACATTTCTAAGACATTCGTGGCCCATTCATTCATTCATTCAGCAGCATTTGTGGAGTGGGTTCTTAGTACCTGATCGTGACCATTGTTACAAACACAGGCAGGAACACATCCACAGGATACAACTAGGGGCTTACATGCTCAAGCACAGTACGGAAAAGACTGCTCCTCTAGTGTTGTTTTCTCTTTCTCTCTTAGAAAGAAAGATTTTAGCTGGCACGTAGCTGCCGAAAATAATGTCTACATTTCTCAACTTCCCTTGCAGTTAGTTGTGGTTACGTAATTAAGTCATAGTCAATGGAATGTGAGGAGAAGTACTATGTGTAATTTTCAGAAAGTGTCTTAAAGGAGGAACACATGTTTTTGTACCATCCTTCTCACTGCTAACTGGAATGTGAGTGTGGTGGCTGGAGCTCAAGCAGCCATGTTGGATCATGAGGTGGAAGCCATGTGTTCTAGTTGATAGAATAATAATATAAAAGGAGCCTGAATCGTTGATCAGAATGAAGCCATCCTGATGGCTGGATGCCTGCTGCTGGGCTTTGCTTACCAGAGAGGGAAATAATCTTGTGTTTTGCCTAAGGCACTTTTAAAATAGATTTACTGTCACTTGAAGTTGAACCTACTGCTGATTCATTCTCTCTCTCTCCTTCTCTCTCTCTCTCTGTCTCAAACACAAACACACCACACACACCCTTTAGTCTCTTTTCCTCACTGTGGAAAGAGTGGGAGGATCCATTCTGTCTAATGACATCACCCAGGTCCCTTGCAGGAGCTGCATACGATCCCATTTTGTAGCCAGTGTCCACTCACAAGCCCCATTGTATCCCACACACCCAGGACAAGGGATTCATTCAGACTCTCCCACCTCTGGGCAAAGAGCATCATCACCGCTGTGTTGATTTATGCTCTGACCTTTCATTTCTCTACTCCAAGAGGTCTGGGGAAAATTTATGGAAGAAATAACAGAGCGAAACCTGGGTTTCTTAGAGCTCAGGGACATCAACCACAGCATCTTAGAAAGGAAACTTGCAGGACAGCAACTGTCACAGGGCTCCGGAAGGTCCACCTCAGCTCCTCTGTCTCCTGAGGCCCCACCTGCCCTTCAGGGCCCGTCCCAGCCCTCCTCTTCCCTGAGGTCCATTCTGCAGTTCCCAGCCCTCAGGAACAGGGGTCTTCTCTGAGCCCCATGACAGCCCTGCTGGCCCACTCACTGGGGGGTTGTTTCCACCTAAATGTCCTCCATCCTCCCTAGGCCCTGCTCTTGGACACTGTCTCCTTCCAAGGTCATCAGAAGATTACTCGCACCCCCCAAAGGCCCAAGGTTCTTTCGGGGGGGTTGTTTCATAACCGTATACTTAGCATCAAACAAGTCACAGACAGAACCATGTTATGTCACAATATGCCGTAAAAGCAAAGCTACAACTTTGAACCTCTGTAAATATTTAAAAGTAATGAAATCACACTCCAAGTTTTATAAAGATGGTCATAAATCAGGAGTCCATGTTGATTATATGTGGGCCCTCCAATGTAATAAAAATGTACACATCATACATTATAAATGTACCTCTCCATGCCCATAAATCTGATGTAAAACTAACATATGAGCTATAACAGGCGTTAAACATTTCATTAACACTAGCTTTGCTTGTCTTCTTGAAATTTAAGATGTCTATTTTGGAATAATTTGGGTGGCCCGAGACTGTGATAAAAAGCTGGTGTGGGAAGGTGTGTGAGTTTAGCAAGCAGGGGGATATAAAATTCCAGTTGTTGACTTTAGAGTGTTGATTTGAAAAAATAGCTTGCAGCTCCCTTTCTTTTCTTCTTATAGGCAAACTCATGTGTAAATCCCCCTGGGAGGTGGAAGGTAAGTAACAAAAATGGAAACCTACTATGTGCTATGTTCTCACATTTAGTCGTGACACTTGTCTGTGTAGCCATTTGTCCACTGTGAACCATGGAGATTGCCACTTGCTTTAGAATGTTGTAGTCTTTGTAGAAGGCAGAGGTTTTTTGATTGAAAAGATGTAAGCCCAGTTCAAAATGACTTAAGTCAAAATGGGAAGTTACTGGCCCAGCCATGAGCAAGTTCAGGGGTTTCAGGAGGGACTGGATCCAGGAGCTTGAATGTGACTACAAAGTATTTGTCTCTGTCTCTCATCCCTCATTCCCTGGAAGGCTCTTTCTGTCATAGTGATAGAGATGGTTCCTACTCTAGCATGCTGTCCCGCCAGCTCAGCAACCCCAGTGGAAAGATACTTTCTCCTTTGTGAGAGTTCCCGCAGTATCCCAGACTCACCCTTACTGGACTATGGTGAGAACCCCTCACTCTGGCTAAAGGATTGCACGCTCTGATTGAGCAGGCTTAGGTCACGTGCCCATCCTCACACAGAGCAGAGAAGTCATCTCCTCCCCAAACTCGTGGACCAGCTGTGGGGGATGAGCGCTGCACTTGGTTTCCTTGGTATTCAACAAGAGAAACCATAATCGGTTGAGGCAAGATGGGAATTTACCGGATACAGAAAGGTTTTTCAGGTGATCAGAGATGGCTGAGAAACAGACGTAGAACAGGTGGAAATCAGGAGCATTCCAGAACAACCCTGCAGCAGGAGTTTCCTAAGTGGGTGACCTTGAGACCAAAGCACAGTGGAATGAGCCCAGTAAATATTTGTTGGTTGAATGAATGAATAATGCATGAAAAGGAGAGGGCTTAGAGACTGCCCGGACAAAACCACAGTCATTATACCTTTTCTTCTCAGATACTTTCCCATCACGTATTTTGGGCTGTTTTGTAAGGTCCAGCCCTGGTCATGACCTCCAGCTTCCTAATGCCTATTTATTTCTTGGCTTCCAAGATCCTGATGCCAGGATTTTCCTCCTTACTCTCTCACCGTCTCCCTCCTCCTGGGCCACAGGAGGCTCAGAGAGGTAAAGTGCCTTGTCCAAAGCTGCTCTGCCAGGTATTAATAGATCCAGAATTCAAACCCCGAGCCTGTCATTTCAGCCCTGCATTAGTAGTTTCAACTAAGTCAGCTGGCACTTAACTCTTCACTCAGCTTCCTTAAGATGAGCAAACCATTCCTTTAGGTGCCGGGGTCAAAATTTGGGCACCTTCCTAATTGCCTCCCTTTGTCCATCATATCCAAGCAAACACCTAGTCCTGCTGTTTTCATCTTCACAGGCCCTTTCTTCCTAAAATAAAATTTAATGACATTAGTATAAAGATGAATGTGTTCCAGGATTTTTTTTCTTCATGATTTTCAAACAAATCAGAATATTTTTCTGGGCTCCCAGGAGTATCATGAGCTCTAGGCACTGTTCCCACTGTGCCTTGTGTATCTGTCCACTGGCTTGTGACAGTAACTGACTTTTCACCTGCAGTCCATCCTGAACACACTGGCAGAGCAGTCCTTCAGCAGTGATCACCCGATGTAGATGCCCACCTATGGTGGCAGTGACCCAGGTTTCCCAGAGAATCTCCCCTCCCCACTCTCAGGCTAATTCTACTCTGGCTCTGGGAGAGGACACATGACTCGGTTCTAGCCAGTCAGAGTAGTGCATTCTCTCACCCTCAGTGACTGGCTCAGAAGGTGCAGTTCCTGGAACCAGCTGGAAATTGGCCCTCCCAAGTTACTGAGAGTGTGAGGGAGGTTGGGGGCTTCCTGAGATGCTACTCAGAGTGGGCTTGTGGGGAATAAAGTCAATAGAGAGGAAAGTAGAGTTAAGAAGAGGGGGAGAGAGAGAGAAAGAAGGAGAAGAGGAAGAAGAACAAAAAGAAGGCAGAGGAGGAGGAAGAAGAAGAGAGGAGAGGAGAAAGTCCAGATTTGATGGCATCATTGAAATCCCTAGATCCAGCCATGCCTGAAGCCATACAATTCTTGGACTGTTTTATAAGCCAGAAACCTACCTCTTTTGCTTTGGGTTTCTGTGACTTCTAATTGAATAGCTATGTATTTCCTAGTGCATAGCTCCCCACACCCTGCCCTTCATTTAGACTCTGCTCTGGCATGGAGTCGACAGGATCAAGCCTCAACTTTCCATCTTGGCATTCAGGCCCATCTTCCTTTACCTCTGACGGATATTTAAAAATCAAATGAGAAGGAAACAACCCATTTGAATAGTTTAAGCAGACTCTAGCACATCCATACTGTGAGACCATGAAATACGATTTAGCCATGAAGGAGAGTGGATTATTGATACGTGCAACAGCCCCAGTGGACCTCAAGGGCATTATGGTGAATGAAAAAAAAAAATTGCAGAAGGTTACAAACTTTGTGATTCCATTACATAACATTATTTTATTTTATTTTGGCCATGCCTGTGGCATGTGAACATTCCCAGGCCAGAGATCAAACCTACGCCACAGCAGACTTGAGCCGCTGCAGTAACAGTGCCAGATCCTTAACACACACACTCACTCACACACACACACACGAGTGCATGTAGATGATTATGAAACTAAATGAGGCCTGTAGTCTAGTTAACAGTCAGTAGCAAGGTCAGTTTCTTGGCTCTGATATGGAGTTCCAGCTCTGTAATTCTCCCCCCAATGGGGGAGGTTGGAGAAAGGGTACACAGGGCTCAATGCAGCTTCCTGTGAGCCTATAATTATTTTATAATTAAAAATGTAAAAATTACAGTGTAATGTGACTACTTCCTGATCCTCAAGCAATCCCGTCCCTTTCTCAGGTTCTTGTCCCTATTCATGAGTTTCTGCCTGGGTGGAGACCCTCCCCACCCCCATGTCTGCTTTCCCAAAAAAGGATGTTTAACTTTGTGGTTCAGAGAATGGGCATTGGTTTGGGTGATAGCAGTTCTGGTTTTTCTGGGATTCAAGGAGTTTCCAGGGATGTGGGACTTCAGTTTTCAAGCTGGCACAGTCCTGGGCAAACTGGAATAAGTTGATCACCCTAGCTTTGGATAAGTCAGGTGCACCTGGATTTAAGTCCTGACTCTGCTCCCTAAGAACTGTGTGATCTTGTGAAAAATGCTGGACTCTGCTCTTCAGTCCCCTCATTTGTAAAATGTAAGTAATAACAAGACTGTGCTGAATGGGGTTGTCCCAAGGAGTCAGTGCGGTCACACGTGTGAACGCCGATGTGCGTCCTGGCACGTAGCGTGTGCTCATTAAACCAGAAGCCTTCATTACTCCTGGCCACCCAGAGGACCCTCCCTGTGCCCCCCCAGGGAGTGCCCCCAATGCCCCAGGCTCTGTTGAATTCTCTAGGGCAGAGGTCCCACATTGCACCTCCATCAATAATTAACAAACGCACTAGAACTTAATAAAACATATTGATTACACACATTTATTTCATGTAATAAAACACATGCACAGCACTTAAAAATATAACTCTCTGGCCCTGAATTTGACCTACAACTTGCATATGAGCTAGAGCAGACATCAAATGTTTCATTAATGTTTGTTTGCCCTCTTTGAATTTAGAAGGTCTGGTGACACCTGCCACTTTCTCTTAGGTGACTCAGTTCCCTATAGACAGTCTGTCACCCCCATGTTTTGATCAGCATTTCTGGAGTCAGTCAACCTTGACGCTGAGAAGGAGCTTTCCATCTGCTCAGGACTTGGGATTCACCCATTTGATAAATATTTTTGGAGCACTTGCTCTTTTTCTTAACCACCCCATTCCCCAGACCAGAATGTAGCTCCACTAGGCAGTGTTTTTGTCTGTCTTGTTTATTGCGGTATCCCCAGGGGCTAGAATGTGACTGGAGCACAAGAGATGTTCCGCAGATACTTATGGATGGAGTGAATGTGAAGGAGATAAACAGCAGTGACATAAGCGTGCATGGGGTGGGGTGGGGGGAGTCACCTTTGAGCCTGAGACAGGCAAGATCAGGAAGAGCCAACTGGAAAAGATGTGGGGAAACAGCAGGTGCAAGGAGCCTGGGGGCAGAACTGAGCTTGATGAATTGGAAGAACAACCAGGGGGTTGGTGTGGCTGCAGTGGAGTGAGCTGGGGCAGGAGACTGAAGGGAGATGAGTCTGAGAGGTGGTCAGACCGTGCAGGACTTTGGAGGCCATTATGGGGAGATTAAATTTTATTCTAAGAGCCGTGGGGAGCCATTAAATGTTTCAGAGCAGAAGAGTAACACGGTTTAATTTACATTTCTAAAGCTCATTTTTCTTTGTCTTTTCAGGGCCTCACACGCGGCAGATGGAAGTTCCCAGGCTAGGGGTTGAATCAGAGCTGCAGCTGCTGGCCTACACCACAGCCACAGCATCTCCAGATCTGAGCAGTGTCTGTGACCCACACCGCAGCTCACGGCAACGCCGGATCCTTACTTAACCCACTGAGCAGGGCCAGGGATCGAACCCACATCCTCGTGGATACTAGTTAGGTTTGTTACCACTGAGGCACAATGGGAACTCCCTAAAGCTCATTGTGACTGCAATATGTATTGAATGAATGGGGATTCAGATTGAGGGGAGCCAAGTGGAAGCCAGGAGACCCGGGGTGGGGGAGGCTATTATAATTATCCAGGAAAGCCATGATGGATGATAGGGCTCAGCCCAGGTAGAAAAGTGGGTGAGCCGAGAACACGCTTAGGAGAGAGACTCAGCATCCCAGTTTAGTGGAGCTGAAATTTGGAGACAGTGAGGTGTGGCTTTGCCTAGAAATTCTCTTGATTCCTGGATGTATTTACCTGGGGACCTTTAGAAGGCGAGGGGATGAGATGGAACTATTTTAGCACCCTCAGACCCCACTTCCTCCAAGAGACTCCAGGGGTCTAATTCCTGGGCTTCCCTACTAGGCTTCATGCATCTAAGGTTGTTTTTTATTCTGAGTTTGCACGGAGCTCATGTTTATTTTTGCTAATTGATACAAATGACTTGCCCTCGCTGTGGTACTCCAGCGCTGTGCACTTTCACATTAATTGGTTTGGAGGAGGAAAATTAAGTGCTTCAATTTGCCATCTTTCCAGATGACAAAATGGAAAAGAAGAAAATTACTATGCCGAAAGAGATGAGCTGTGAGTACCTGAAATTCCCTTTGGAGGGGGAGGCAGAGGCTGCCCTGGTCTAAATTCCTAAAGGGAGCAACCCAGGGCTGGGGGGGAGAGGAGGGATGGTGGGGATGAGGTCAGAGCCTGCCAGAACCTCTGGTAGCCGGCTCTTCCTTTACATGTAATACCTAAAAAAACAGTGCTTTTCAAGGACTGGGTCGTGTTTAACTGCATAGCTGAGTGTCATTGCCTCACCTCCAGGGTCAGGCAGATGTCCAGCAGTTGTCAGTGACAGAAGATCCAGCACCAAACAGATGTGAGCGAAAAGGGAATGTATGTTTGGGCTCAGAGAACTGAAAAGGCCCGAGGATGGAGCTGGCCTCTGGTGGAGCTGGATCCAGGGGCTTTGGTCAGTTTCTCCCTCTTCCTTTTCCCTCACTTGGGAAAGAAGGCATTGCCATTGCAGCAACCCTAGAAGGAAGATGTCGCCTTCCCGGCAGTGTTACCAACGCTCGCTCCCGAGTTGGTCCTCAATGAGGGTCCTCCTGCCTATGTCCCTTGTGCCAATAGAACAAGACCGAGCTTGGTTCAGAAGCAAAGCAAAGCTTTATTCTTCCATCAAAGAAGGGAGAGGTGTGAGCTCACACTAGAGAGCTTGGGCTCTCCTGCACCTGCGCTCTGGGGACAGGCCCTGGGCGGGGCTGCTTCATAGGTGCTTACAGGGCTCTGGCACTGGGCGGGGAGGGGACAAGCTCTCCCCGGGCGCAGGCGCAGTGATGCTCAGCGCTCGGGTGCCGGGCGCAGCGTCTCTGCACACGGTCCGCCGCCGCCGCCATCTTGGGCTGCGTGGCGGCCGCTGCCGCGCTTCTGCACACGCCCGAAGCTGGGGTGACCGTGCAGCCATTTCAAACCGGGAGCTGTGGTCCCTTCGAGGGCTGGGTGCGAGGCCTCCGCCCCCGCAGCCGGGGAGCCACTGACGCCAGATGAAGCACAAAGGAAAAGAAAAAGGTTAGACTTTATTACCCGGAGTCTTTTATGTCCCAGGAATTGTTAACGGGCTTTGCCCGTAACAGTGGCATCTGTGGATTTCTCAGGGTTCACCTGATTGGAGCAGCCTGGTCACGTGCTCATCTCTGACCCAAACTCTGGGGTCAAGGTGGGATTTGGTCACGGTTAGGGCTACCCCCTGAGACGCCTTGGTGTCAGTTAGAAAAAGTGCGCTTCCTTCTGGGAGAAGCAGCCCTGGGCCGGGACGCAGGCTGGCCAGGGGCGGGGCGGGGCGATAGTTTCAGCCCCTTGTGTGGGTACCACTTGCCCAGCTGTAGCCAGTGGGCCGGGATACGCCACCTGCCAGGCCTGGCAGTGGACCCCGCATGCAGTGGGCGTGGGGCTCCCCCACTCAGCTCGTGAGCCAAGAGCGTAGGGTGGAGGTTCCCCAAGGATGGTCAGTCAGGACGCTGTGCCCAGAAGGGAGCGTTCACTCCCCCAGTTAGCATGTTTCTGTAAAGCGCCCACCATGTGCCAGGGCTGTGCGGTGAGGACAGTGGGCGGAGATTCCTGCCTTCGTAGAACTTCCAGCCTAGTCTGGGGAAAGAGACGGAACAGAAACGCAGAAATTTATTAGTTACGTAGAATCATGACCGCAGTGCTGTGGAGAAAAGGAATCCGGGCGGAAGACGGGTGTGTGGCGGCAGATGGGGCAGCGGGGGACAGCCTCACCGCCAAACTGACGTTGGAGGGAAAACTGAAGGAGGGGAGTCACGTGGCTGCTGGGGGAGAGAACTGGTGGAAGGAGAAAGAGGAGGTGCCAAGGCCCCGAGGTGGCAGGTTACAGGCAGTGGGCTGGGGCTGGGAGACTGGGCCTTGTGGGTCATTTTGAGGCCACTGCAGAGTCTGAGCTGGGGAAGGCTAGGGTCTGACGGGGAATGGAGGGGGGATCTGAGGGAGGAGGGCCGGGAGAGAGATCATTGGAAGACATTGGCTTCCCTCAGTGTTGCTAAAGGCCCTGTGGTCCCTCCATCACATCTGGGTGCAAACCCGCACCTGATCCCCAAAGGAGCGTGCCTGCCAGGCGCCTGCAGGAGTGGTGTGGGTACTCGCCGGTGAGCATGTGTCCACATTTGTACAGAGCCCATCTACAGCACATGCATGTGATTGCACACGGTACACTCCCATGTATGCACACATCCATGGAGACACACACACACGCGCGCGCACACACACACACACAGTGCATTTTCCTACCATCTTCCACACACTTGTGGGGACACTGCCTGTAACCGTTGCATGCACAGTGCCCTGCCGTGTACATACACCCTCACATATAGGAGGTTGAATCACTGGTTTTGAAGCCAGACTGTCTGGGTCCAGGTCCCAGCACCAGACTGTGTGATTTGGCTCATGTGATTAAACACATGGATGTCTTGGTTTCCTTAAACTGAAGAACCTATCTCAGAAAAGCTGTTGTGAGGATGACATGAATTAATACACAGAAAGTGCTTAGAAGAATATCTGGCAAGCAGTGGCACTTTACAAACGTGTGTCATCATAGTTTCACACACAGGTCCACATGCTCACTTCCACACATGGGCTGCCCGTGAGCAGCTACCTGCATGCACCTGTACTTCCCACACCTGCACTGACACCAGCCTGGGCAGCACACACATGGGGGTGCATGTTCATGTGCACAGGCATGACAAGCCTAGACCTGTGTGCATTACTCTTGCAGATCAGCACCCACACACATGTCATGTGTGTGTGGATGTACACCCCATGCATACACATGCCACGTGCAGTACATACATGTCCCCGTGCATACAGGTGCCCTGAGCGCCATACATACGTGTTCACAGGCATACGTCTACCCATGCACACTGTATATATATATGATCTCCATACATACATGCATACCATTATCTCTGTCCCCTGTGCACACATGTACCCATAAGTGCCATACCCTCCTCTCTCCCTCCCCCGCAGGGCCAACTCCTCCATCTCCTCCCTCTCAGACTCCACACAGTGCCCTGCAGGTCTGAGTCTCACCAGGAGCCCCAGGCAGAGGGAGGTCATCATCTCTGAAAACTTCAGCTGTAGGTATCCCATGCCTAGCTAGTCCACCCTTAGTCAGTTTGTCCTGGGGAAAATTCTACCCACGTGAACACAGAGATATTTCTGAGGATGCTCATTGCAGTAATGCTCATAGTTGCAAAAAATTGCATCTGACCTAAATGTCCCTCACAGAACAGCTAAACAAATATGGTTTTCTCCAAACTAAAGATACAGCAATTTAACAGAATTTTTAGATCTTCATTTCTGTTATGGAAACATCTTCAAGACATGGTGTTGAGTGAAATCAAATTGAAAAATGATAACACAGTTTGATACCATTTGCAAGAAATAATATAAAATATGTCTTTTTTATGGGCCCGTATTTATGTGGAGAAAAGATATGAGAAAGGATCTAGAAAGAGACATTCAACAGATCACAGCGGTTACTTCCAAGGAGGGGACCGAGGCTGTTTAAAAGATTCATTTGTCCTAAAGAATCAACAAAATAACTGACAAAAATAAGCAAATTTAGAAAGATCACAGGATAGAAAATCAATAGTAAAAATCAATTTAAATTTTATATACTAGCAATGAACAATTGGGAAATGAAATTTTAGAATTCCATTTGCAATAGCTCAGAAAACGTTAAAATATAGTTAACCAAATATACACAAGACCTGTATTCTAAAAACTACAAGCCATTACCAACAGAATTTTTTTTTTTTTTTTGGTCTTTTGTCTTTTTGGGGCTGCACCTGCAGCATATGGAGGTTCCCAGGCTAGGGGTTGAATCGGGAGCTGTAGCTGCTGGCCTATGCCACAGCCACAGCAACGTGGGATCCAAACCGCATCTGAAACCTACACCACAGCTCACGGCAATGCCAGATCCTTAACCCACTGAGTGAGGCCAGGGATTGAATCCGCAACCTCATGGATCCTAGTCAGGTTCGTTAACCACTGAGCCATGACAGGAACTCCACCAACAGAAATTAAACACTGAAATAAATGGAAGGACATACCTGGATATAATCTGATTAGGATATAATTAGAAGACTTTTGGTATTATCATTAAAATGGCAGTTCTTCCCAAACTGATACATAGATTCAATGTAATCCCAACTGAAATTCCAGGAGACCTTTTCAGAAATTGATTATAAGATTTAAATTAAAACACAAAGGACTTATGTGCACAGGCATGACAAGCCTAGACCTGTGTGCATTACTCTTGCAGATCAGCACCCACACACATGTCATGTGTGTGTGGATGTACACCCCATGCATACACATGCCACGTGCAGTACATACATGTCCCCGTGCATGCAGATGCCCTGAGCGCCACGTTGCATCCCACTGTACCAGGCTGGGTCATCGCAGGAAACAGATGACAAATCTCAAGAGAGAAACTGAGGAGGGTGTAATGGAGCAAGTGTTTACAGAGAGACTGCAGGTAAAGGGAGATGAGAAGGAATGGTGAAGGCCCCGAGGATTAGCATCGAGGGAAGCGGTTACCTTCCCTCGGATCCCACGTTGCTGTGGCTGTGGCATAGGCCAGCGGCTAAAGCTCCCGATTCAACCCCTAGCCTGGGAACCTCCATATGCTGCAGGTGCAGCCCCAGAAAGACAAAAGACCCCCCCAAAAAAATTCTGTTGGTAATAGAAAAAAATTTTTAAATAACTAAATTCCCGGACTTTGTCTGATTTCAAGACTTGTTATAGAGCTACAGTAATCAAGATAGGATGGTATTGGTATAAGGAAAGATGTGTAGATCAATGGAACAGAAGAGTCCGCAGATACACCACTCATGCATATTCAACTGATGTTCTGCAGAGGTGCCCAGGTAATTCAGGGGGGAAAAGAAAGTTTTTGACAAATGGTTCATAAATAAATGGGTACTTATAAAGGGAAAAAATGAACTTCAACCCTTTGCACATGCCATGAAAAATTAACTTCAAATAGGTCATAGACATAACAGCTAAAACTCTAGAAGGAAACCTTGGTGGGAACTTTGAGATGCTAAGGAAAGCAAATATTTGTCAGGCAGGATGGGTACAGCACTGACAATCACCAAAAAAGATAAATTGGACTTCATAAAAATTAAAAACTTATGCCTTCACCTTCCCCGTCAAATGTATTTGGGAACAGACTTGCAGTGCCGAGGGCAGCAAAGGCTGAGTTTCTCTTCTCTTGCTCCTGTCAGGGACCCTCTCCTGCAACCACAACCCTCCCTGGGCTCTATGTCAGCTTCCTCCTTGAGTCTTCAGGTCTGGGGAGGTAACCGCTTCCCTCGATGCTAATCCTCGGGGCCTTCACCATTCCTTCTCATCTCCCTTTACCTGCAGTCTCTCTGTAAACACTTGCTCCATTACATCCTCCTCAGTTTCTCTCTTGAGATTTGTCATCTGTTTCCTGCGATGACCCAGCCTGGGGCAGTGGCTGTCGCAGCTGCTGGTATGAAGTCTGTCTGGAGAGACAGTCACAGGTGAGCCAGTAGAGGGATGTTCAGCTTCATACGTGGTGGAGACGCAGCAAGCGTCAGGGGAAAGGTTGCCCATGGAAGTATTGCCTCCTCCACCCCAACCCGTGTGGGGTTAATGGCTCGGGGTAACAGTACTGAGAAACCTCAGATAACTGGAATGGACGGAAAAGAGGGTGTCTCCACCATGTGGGCTTCTGTAGGTCACCCCTCTGTTCTGCACTGTTGTTAGAACAAGAATTTTCTAAGTTTATCTTCTGCCTTCTATCTAGTCCTTGGCTTATCACAGATGGCTGTCTCCCTGTCAGAGGCTTACTACTTCATGTCTAGGTCAACAACTCACTCTGTCGGACAGTTCTCTTTGTCTAGCTTGTGGTTCGCATGCTGCAGCTTGATGACTTCCCATTTATTTAGCCTTTGAAAGATTCAAAATGGGCTTTTCCAGAGTGAATAAAAAATTTTAGTCCTTAAGATGGTTTTTGACATGTCAAGACAATAGAATTTTAGTTATTGGATATCTTTTTTTCTTTCTTTCTATTCATGTTTTGAATATCCATGATGTATTCAGAACCAAACTCATAACTTTTGGAAATGTTAGGTTAACCACACATGTGTCTTTGTTGCTGGTATTTTCAGAACCGTTAACGTGCTAATGTTCTAAAGAGGAAGCTAGAAGGTACAGCCTTTCCCGGACCCATTGACCATGGGACCTTTCTATAGCAGAGCTTTACGTGGTACTAATGCCACAAGGAACAAATGGATAGAGCCTGGCTCAGTTATTGCATAGATGGAGAAACTGAGGCTTGGAACGATGTGTCTTGCGATATTTCACTATTAGGCTTGCAACCCAGCTTAATCACATTAAATAAAGCATTGTCACAGTGAACTGCAGGTATAGCAAATAACAGCTATTAGTTCCTTCCCTTTTCTTGTCTTCTGCTCAGAGCCTCAATTTTAACATCTGTCAAATGGGAGCCTTAATGCTTTTCTTC
The DNA here is from genome assembly GCA_004024745.2 of Catagonus wagneri. Taxonomy (NCBI): domain Eukaryota; kingdom Metazoa; phylum Chordata; class Mammalia; order Artiodactyla; family Tayassuidae; genus Catagonus; species Catagonus wagneri. Next base: position 8,235,866 of record PVHT021183543.1, read on the forward strand.
CTATAGCTGTCATGACTTTCTTGGTTACAAGTGAAGGAAAAAAACCAACTTAAATAGGGGATTTATTGGATCATATAAAGCTCAGCTTAATCTTGATCCTGACAATACTGACAATGTCATCTGGACTCTTTATTTCCATAGAGTTATTTTTATGTTAAGGTAACTCCCCTCTGCCATGTCCGGGAGCAGCCAGGATGACCTCCAGCTGCTCTAGGCTGATATCCTCTTAGCTTAGCTACCCCAGCAGGTGGAGAACACCTCTTCCCCGGCACTGAAAAGCCCCAGGGCTAATGGCATCTGAGGCATCTTGGGTCACATCCTGAGCCAGTCACCACAGTCTGGAGAATGGGGTGCTCTGGTTGGTCAGATCTTGATCACATGATAACATTGACTCAGCTCCTGGGAGTTGCTCATTGACAACAGGTAGGTTGCTCAGCAACCAGCTCCTGTTTCTTTTCTGCCTTACAAGATGGCAAAATTTTGATTATTGAATTTTCAGGCTCAGCATCTGTTTCTTAGCCATTACATTTCCTTGAAGAAGAGGGAAGATGGCAGAGTGATTAAAATAGACTGAAGTTCAACAAACTATGGTTCAAATTCCGACTGTGCCATTTACTCACTAGCTTAATCTCTGTGCGACTCAGTTTCCTGTAAAATGAGGTTAGTAATACTGTGTGCCTCTTGGGTTGTAAGAGTTAAATAAAGTGATTCACATAGATGGATGGGTTCTGTAAAAGTGAGCTAAATTGTAGATACTTGGTGGAAGGAGGCTTCTGTCATGGCAACCGTCATACCTGTCTCATCATGTCCACTTCATCCTTCTAGTTCAGTCCATGTTATCGCTCCATTAAAAGGGCCCTTAGTGACCTGGTCAGGTACAGCATTTGGCACATAGTAGGTGCTCAATAAATATTTGTTGAATGCAGAACCCAGGGCACCTCAGGCAGACTCAGCCTTTTGCCTGCTTTTCACAAATCATGGTGAAGCAGTTCGTGCCGAGAAGTCGCCCTCTCTGGGTCTCCAGAGTCTGCCTTAGAAATAAAAACAGCAAAAGCTGGCTGCCCTTCGACCTGTTAGTCTCCCTTCTCAGTGAGTGCAGGGGAAGCCACCACCTGGTGAATAATTCACAGGCTACAGTCAGCAGCTCCAAATGCTGTGTTGGCAAAAAGCAAGCAGCCTGCAGAACTGTTTCTTATTTTTACTGGACATAAAACCAGGGTTTTGAGTGCTTATGTTCCCATCCTACTCATTTCAGAGGCAATTAGCTGTTGGGTGCCTTTGCCTGTAAGCTCCTTTGCACATGTACTTGTTAGATGCACTCATCCCTGTCCAGATAGGCCAGGGGAAGATTTATGTCAACTCGCTATTAAAGCACAATTTTAACAGTCCTTTTAAATGACAGCAGCATCTACGCATAAGTAACACTGTATGTTAAGCCTCCCCTCGGGGACAGTAACCTGCTTCATTAAAACAGCCGTTAATGAAGAGGCTCTATAAATCAGCCTCTTTTACACAAAAACAAATGATCTAAACTATTTCTGCAGCCCTGCCCTGCTGCCAGCAGACAACTCAGAAGGGAGGGAGGCACCTGGAAGACATCACCCTGAAGGGCAAAAGAAGCCAGTTTTAAATATTTTAAGTGAATTCAGGCCAGCCAACCGGAACTTGTTTTCTCCAGCAGTAGCCTGGGGACATGTGGAGAAAAACAGACCTAATTTCTTTGCATGACCAAACCTTCCTACTGCATTGGGCTTGGAGTGAGGTCAGCCTGACAACCTCTCTGACTTTAATGGGGTGGGGGTGGGACGTCCCCAGACCAATGGGACTTGAGCTCCAGTGCCCAAACATGAGCCTGCCAGTAAGTCCGCCTTTCCTGAATGGCACCTGTTCACACCCCACCCCATGATTGTTGTTCTCACCATCTCAATACACTGCCAGTACTACTATATTTAATATTCTTTAAATTGACTCATTCTTTTAAATTAAACCTCAGCCCATACAGTAACGGCTGTGCAATTACGGAGTTCATGTCCATGTTTTCTACTTTTTTCAAAATATACATTGAAATAAATATGTCCCTTAAAAATAATGTTTATAGGGAGTTCCCGTCGTGGTGCAGCAGAAACGAATCCGATTAGGAAACATGAGGTTGCGGGTTCGATCCCTAGCCTTGCTCAGTGGGCTAAGGATCCGGTGTTGCTGTGAGCTGTGGTGTAGGTTGCAGACGCAGCTTGGATCCCACGTTGCTGTGGCTGTGGCGCAGGCCAGCAGCTGTAGCTCCGATTAGACCCCTAGCCTGGGAACCTCCACATGCCGCGGGTGTGACCCTAAAATGACAAAAGACCAAAAAAAAAAATAATGTTTATAGACATGACATGTAAAGTTATCTTTTGTACTCTACTGTCACTACATGGCACCTACTTTTGAAAAAGCTGAATTAACTCAGTAGGCTAAAGAATTGGATCCTAACAACCACCATTGGGATTTGGCATTTGCTGTATATTTTGATGATTAAGAGCTAATTTTCTAGTCCAGAGACTTCTGTCCAAGAGACCTGCTTTACCTGGGGAGCAAATGCTGCCTCCAGACCAGTTCTGGACTCAGGGTACACAGGAGTACCATGTGTTCTAGATTACTAATGCAGTGATGTCTTTAACATGTAGGTAAATAGATTAGAGAGATGGGGATTCAGGGGATACAGCTTGAGCTTCTGGATCCAACTATACTGCAGGCAAGATGTGGCTGAACTTTTAGTTTTCATGAGACAAATTTTGTTTATTTGATCAGTCTTGCTTGAGTTGAGCTTTGTCCCTTGTAACTAAGAAAATTCAGACTGTGGGGAGGCAAAGGGACATGATTCAAATGATGGTGTGTCAGATTCCCCAGAAAGGGCTGTCCAAGCAAAGAAAGCCAAAGCTTCTTCTCTCTAAGCTGTGGAAGCACCCCAACAATGAATGAAGTATACCTCTAAATCCTTGACACCTGCTCGAAGACACCTGAACCTGTGAGAGGCCGGGTGTAATGTTGGCTTGATAAAGTCCTATGGGCATGACATGCTGGGAAGTTATGTTCTCTCTCTGTCCTTATTCCTGTCCTTGGGGAGGAAACGATGGCTCCTTGTTGTGGTTTTACCTGCCCTGGAGTGGAGGCAGTCCTGGGAAAAGCAGACCCTGATGCAGGAATGCACCTGGATTTCTCACTCTGGAAATAACTGATGGAGGTGAAGCAGCCATTTGTTAACTGTGGCCTCAGACTTTGGAGTGTGTTCTCAGGGTCCAGGGCTCACCTGCTGCACAGGTGGACCTCCCTCACTTGTGCTGTGAAAAGCAGTGCATCCTCAGGACACATTTGTTCTGCCTTTCTGACCTAGTCAGGCCTTTCATGCTGTCACCTCTCAGACACTGAACCCAGGCTGTTAGAAGGAGAGATGGACCTTTGCGATGTTGTGGTCCACACCCCTAATGATAGGGTCAGAGAGGCTGAGGCCCAAGTGGGAAAATGCCTTGACCAAGGTCATAAACTTGCTCTGGGCAAAGTCCGGATGAGAACTGAGCAGTCCTTGTCCTGCTCTCCCGAGAGACTACTTCCCTTAGTCGCAGACAGACCCCTGCCCTTGTAGGCCAAGCTCGTGGGCACCCTGGGAATGGTGGCACAGCACACTGCATGTCCACAAGCATCCTTTTGTTCCCAGATGTCACTGGGATGCTGCAAAAATCAAGAGGTCATAGATGGATGACTGATATTGGGAGGATCCTGAGCTGGATAATTTGCTCTTCAGGGTGAAGGCCATACTCATCTGGGTGTCCCCCTAAGGCCTGGGAAAGCCCTGCACCACTCAGAGAGACTTACCACAGCTTCGTTGGGATAGAATTAAGCCAGTAACACCTGGACAGTGTCCGCAGTTTCGTGCTTCCCTGACCAAAGGCCTCAGCATCCAAGGTTTCCTCCCTTTCTTAACCTCCTGGTGACAAAAACCTAAGGTCTCCAAGCTTCACCCAAAACATAAGGGTGTACCTAATCAATTTGAAAATTTGGTGGCAATTAGGCCACTTACTGACCGTTCCTACACCTACACCAGTTCCTCTGAGCTTTCGATACTTTCAAATGGCAGGTCAGGCATGACCACTTCACGGAGGGAAGGGCAAAGACATTCATGGTTTACAGTTCCTAGACCACCCCTCGCAAACAGGAAACAGGACAGGTCCCTGTTTTTTCTGTGTCTTGGCACCGGTCCTCTCAACCAGACCCTAATTAGGATGGACGGCTGTTCTCCACCCTGGGACTGGAAGGAAGCCTGGGATTATCTCAGCCAAGAAATCTCCAGCCCAGAGAAATGTCAGAGCCACCACATGTTAGAGCAGAAAAGAAATGATACATTTTTCAGAAGCCCCTTTGCACCTTGGCTGTAGCTGACTGTGAGATGATGTGCTGGGGTTTGGGTACAGGCAGTGCTGATCTCGCTCTCTTAGAGGTTTGGAAGATTCAACCCCCTCTTCCTATCCCCCACCTCAAGGGGAGAGGTAGTCAGCCATCTTCAGGGCCGGTTCACCCACTATGGAGAAGTCCCAGCTCCTTCGCAGAAGGAGAGAATGTCAGGCACGGATCTTAGCATGGAGAGTTGCCAGGTGGGGGCTGACAGATGCCACAGAAGGCGAGGGATCCTAAGACCACTGCATCTGCTCTCTGGAACTCGTCTTCAGAAACACTTGCTCAAGGGGGCAAAGAAACTAGTATACAGATACTCCCAGCAACATAGTTCATAGCAGTGAAAAATAACCTTTCAAATTGGAATAACTCAATATTCTCTACCGTGAGACTGGTTAAATAGTGTAGTGGTTAGGAACGTGTACTCTGGGTTCAAATCTTGGCTTTACTGCTTACTGGCTATGTACAAGTTTCTTAACTTTTCTGTGCCTCAGTTTCTCCACCTTTATAATGGAGAGAAAAAAATATTAGTATATTTTAAGGTTCTCACGGCTTTCTTTGCTCGGCTCCCCGCTCTGTCCCCATTACACTTTCTTAAGCCAGAACATTCTGTTGGTTTTCATCAAGAGTCACTGATGCAAAATTATAATCAGAGCCTAATATTAAGCTTATTGGAACGATAGACCCTACAGCAAATGTTTATTGTTTCCAAGAGAGAAGAGCTGGTGCTCAGCTGTCAACCTGGCGATTCAGGTTAAACGATGGGTGCTTGCCCTCTTTCTTCTCTTTGCCTCAGTCCCACCTCCAGTCCCCCAGGTATAGCTGGAGTCTGTGCAGTGGTGCTTCTCACCACCTGCACGGCACACCCTGGTCCAGACTTCATTAGCTCCAGCCTGGCAATGACATTGGCTTCACATGTGGCCTCCCCTCTTCCACTCTTGTCCCCATAGTCTGTTCTTCACATGCAGCCAGAGATTCTGTTGGAACCTGTGTCTCAGCTCATATCCCTCCCCCTTTGAAGCCTCCTCCCCTGTTTTCATTTAGAATAAACTCTAAATGGATGAACATCTGAATAAAGAAAAAAATATCTAAATAGAATAAAATCTTCAGAATGGTCTTGTTCAATCTTTCCAGATTGTCCATCTGCGGCAGCCTCCCCCACCATCGCTGTCTGACATCCTTCCCTCCCTTTATTTAATGCTACTTAACATTTTTTTTCCTCTTTAAAATTATCCCGTGTATTCATTTTCTAATGTGATTATCTGTCTCCTCTGCTCTTAGCAAGTAGAGTTTGTGCCTGTCTTATTCACTGCTCTAGCCCCAGGCCCTGGAATATTGCCAGGCAAAGGAAGTACTCAAAAGATATTTGTTGGAAACAGGATTTGGTCTTAACATCACTTCTGCTTGATGCTTTGGGGACAACTAAGAACAATTTTACATTAGAAAAGGGATGGAGATGCTTTGCTTGTGAATCCAACAATTCCCATGTCTTGGTCTAAATCCACTTACCAGCCTGCTGTCCACGTCAATACCAGTCTTTTTGCACCAGAAGCCCAAGGCTCAGCATCGTGACTTGAGGTAGACGCAGCCTGAGATGTGAAGCTTATGATCTCCCTGAGTGCTTTCGGCATCTGTATCCTCATTTGTCAAAAACAAGTACAGAAATGGGTCTGTGTCCTTCCAGAGACTTTTCAGCATGGGGCCTGTGTTGCTCAGCTAAGGAGGGTGGAGCTTCAGCTGTGTCTGCTGCCCTGGGCCAGGTGGGACGGAGCCAGGGGATGGTCCGTGAGCTCTGTCCCTGCTGTCCTGGCACTGGTGCTTGCCCTCTCCGAGCACTCCAGGTATTAATTACCAGTCAGCTGGATTTCTCTGGGCTCAGCCTAATTTCCTGTTTAGTGAGCAGTGACTGGAGAGAAACCAGAGAGAATTATTCCGTCAAAGGGCTGGTTTCTAAGGAAATCCCTCAGCTCCCTCTTCTTCTGGCCTGGCGCCAGTATTCTCTCTAGATGCTTAGGGAATCTTTGGAAGGATAGGAGCCAGACATAAAGCAATTAGAGTAAAATGCTAATGGTGGAATGCAGGTGGTGGGTATAATGTGTTCACTGTAAAATTTGTTTTAAAATTTTTCAAAATAAGGTGTCAGGGAAAAGTGACACGAGAGTTTCTGTTCCCGTAAAACTTTTTTCTTTTTAGTAAAAGACCTAAAGTGTCCGAACCAAGAGCGTGTCCAGGGCGTGGCTGACCTGATACATCATTTATAGCATGACAGACATCCCTCTTGTCCCCGTTCCTTCTCCTTTTACAGCCACACCACTCCTTCTCTTCATCTTCTCAAGAGCTTTGGCAGTTGTCTCTGAAAACTCCTCATTAGTCCAGAGTGTTCAGAAACGTCACTCTCTCTTCTGGGTTCTTCTGCTGAATATGCCAAGAGGAGCTGGTCCCCGGGTGACCAAGGAGCCCCAGCCCCACAAACCACAGCTGTGGGGGAACAGTCAGGATCTCAGGTCCAGCCGGAAAGACTGAGATGGATGTTTCTCTGTGAGGATTCCCAAATCTGACAAGAGGAGGGAAGAGGAATTTGTCAAGAGAAAGAAGTGGCCAGAGACAAGAGTTAGGGAGCTGGTTGGATGTGGAAACTTCCGTAAGAGGCATGAAGAAAGAAAATTGTGGTAGTGGGAGGGGGTGTGTATGTGGACACTCCAACCCCATGCCATGTTCTGCAGCCAGATACCCTGTGACAGAGGAGAGGACCCTTCCAGGGAGGTGAGTGAGCCCCACCTCTAGGTCATTTTGCAAGTGTTTATTGCTGGTCAGTTATGTACCAGGCAGGGCAGTGGGTGCTGGGAAGTACAGGTTCCTGCTCAGATGACCACTGTCGCTTTCCCCCTTGAAATCCCTTTCTCCACCCAGCAACCAGGGTGAGGCAGTTAAACTCCCCGTCTGACTTCGGGCCTTTGCACTTGCTCTTCTCCATGTCTGGACTGCTGTTCCCCCACTTGTTTGTCTGCGTGGGCTCTCTTCCTTATTTCGGGTCTCTCCTCAGATGTCACCCTCTCAGTAGGCCCCCTTTGGCCACTCCATTTAAAATTATTGGAGTTCCTGTCATGGCTCAGCGGAAACAAATCTGACTAGCATCCATGAGGACGCAGGTTCGATCCCTGGCCTCTCTCAGTGAGTTAAGGATCTGGTGTTGCTGTGTGCTGTGGTGTAGATCGCAGATGTGCCTTGGATCTGGCATTGTTGTGGCTGTGGTGTAGGCCGGCAGCTGTAGCTCTGATTCGACCCCTAGTCTGGGAACCTCCATATGCTACAGGTGTGGCCCTAAAAAGACCAAAAAAAAAAAAAAAAATTATCACCTCCCTCTTCCCAGTCCTCCTTGCTAGCACTTAACCGCTATCCAACATGACATGGATTATATGTGTTTATTGGTCTTACCTCGTGAGAACATCTGTCTCAGAAGCATTGTGTGAGCTTTGTTCATGGCTATATCCTGGGCACCAGATAGTTCCTGGCATATGTGAGGTGTTCATGTATATTTATGGATGAGAAGAAATCCTTTTCCTCTGTTTCATAGTGTATTAACAGAAAATCGAGGTATAGTAAGGCCGACAGTTCATAAAATGGCTGCCATTGAAGAGGTCCTTTGTTCCACTTCTGAAGAGAAGCGTGTCACCCACAGGGGACCACAGGGGAATGTGCCTAGTGGGGCAGGGACAGAGGGAGAGGAGGGAACTGTGGGCCAGAGCTCTGTGGTGGTTTCCATGGCAAGGAGTTCGAGAAGCAGGGCAAGCAGGCTTAGGACTGGCTGGTTTGAAGGGTTTCACTGGGCTCTGGGGCAGAGGGGCACCTCTGGTGTCTGAGACCTGGCCCTGGAGTGATTAGGGCAGGTGGATAGTGGCCTGGAGTGTGAGGGCCTGAAAAGGAGGTGGCTGGAGTGTGGGCTCTGGATTGGTTGATAGTGGTTGAAAAGTACACTCACAGGCACGTTGTTTGCTATTTCTAAGAACTGGCCATCCCTGGGAGGCACAGCCCTCCAGGGTCAGCACGGCCTTAGAATATACAGAATAAGACAAGGTTGAACCTCTCTGGTGGCTCAGGAGGTTAAGGATCTGGCATTGTCATTGCTCTGGGGTCACTGCTGTGGTACGGGTTCCATCCCTGGCCTAGGAACTTACAAAAAAAAAAGGGGAGTTCCCATTGTGGCGCAGTGGAAACAAATCCGACTAGGAACCATGAGGTTGCGGGTTCAATCCTTGGCCTCACTCAGCGGGTTAAGATTTGGCGTTGCTGTGAGCTGTGGTGTAGGTTGCAGACGCAACTCAGATCCGGTGTTGCTATAGCTGTGGTGTAGGCTGGTAGCTACAGCTCCGATCTATCCCTAGCCTGGGAACCTCCATATGCCTTGGGTGTGGCCCTAAAAAGACAAAAAGACCAAACAAAAAAAAAGGCAGGATTAGTTCATCCTTCAGCTGATAGCACTCCAGCTGTGCTTTGGGGGCATGGCTTCTCCCTTTTTCCCATTTGTGAAGGGTGGATACACCTAAGTGAAGCCAGTTAGCACATCTCATTCCTTTAGCCCTGCAATTAACTCAAATATGCATGTGACCCAGATCTGGCCAATGAGAGAGAAATACTTAGGCTGAGGAAAGGATACAGTGGTGGGTTAGTTGTGGGGCCTGGAGGCTAAACCAAAAGTGATAATCCTGTTTCACTTTGTGATTGGTTAATGGTTGGGTGTGTCATTAGGGCCAGATAAAATACAGAGTATCCAGTTATATTTGAATTTCAAATAAACAAGGAATAGTTTTTTTTTTTTTTTTTAGCATAGTATATTCCAGTTTAAATTCAGGACAGACTGTATGTTTATTAAATCTGGCAACCCTATGTATAACCCACTATGGGCCAAAAAGACATAAGGAGATGTCTAAGGAGGTGTAGGTGGGACCGTGGGCAGCCGGGTTCCATGAAGGACTTTGATCCCAGCTTTAAAGAGAGACAACAAAGACTGCCATTTATTTCTTCCATGTGTGAGGATGTGGTGTCTGGAATTGTGCAGCCATCTTGAAACCATGAGGCATTAAGTTTGAGGACATAATGAAGATATTTGAACAGAGGGACAGGAAGATTCAGGCTCCTTTAATTACAACATTGTACTTCCAAACCCAATCCTAGGAATGTCCTCTCTGTACTGAATTTTATGTGAGATAATTAACTGTCTTACTTATGCCAGCAGTTTTCAGTCTTGGCTGCACATCATAAGCACTTGAGATTTAAAATATGTGGATGCCAGTGCCATACTCTATAGCAATTAAGTCAGAATTTCTGAGGCTAGGACTCAGTCCTTGGTGGGTTTTTAAGGCTCCACAGGTGATTGTATTGTATAGCTCTTTGCAACTCAAAGTGTGGTCCCTGGACTTGAAGCGTGGGCTGTGCCTAGGAGGCTGTTATAGCCATGAACCTAGACCTAATGACTTAGAAGCTGCTGTCTAAGAAGGAACCCAGTTGATCTGTATGCACGTTAAAGTTTGGAAAGCACTGGCTTAAACACCACTGTTAATTATTTACTGTACTCCTTGCAGCTGAGTAAATCCTGATTCAAATTCAAATAGTTAGGACTCCAGCGCACTGAGTCCCAGCCCATCAAGGGTTCCCTCTTCTCTGAAATAGCCACATATGTTGCATCCAGAAATTTGATGTCTTCTGGACAGTGTCTCTCTCTACTGCAGGCCACACGCAGCTTTTCAGGTGATCTGATTTTCACTAGAGCATGAACTATTCCCGAAATACTCTGTACAGGAGTAGTTTTTTCAACAGTTAGTCAGAAAAGCTCTCCTCCTGTGGCCACGAGGTGGGTCAGGTCACCTCCAGGCCCAGACTGGGAGCCAGTGAGGAAGGCTGTTGGCTACCGTAACACATCTGGCTTCTACCTGTCCAAATACCACTTGGGTACTGCTCTCAGTCCCCAGAGGATAGGCCCTGCCCATCAACTCACACACCTGGGAGCTGCTCGTAAAATGATTCTGGGGCTGGGATAGAATTTAGCTAAGTCTCAAGCAATGTCAAGATGGGCAAAGCTATGGGCCAGGTTTTTCCTGAGATGAAGCTATGGGTCTGAAGCTAGGGCCACTGAGGGATGTGGACTTATGTTTCATTAAGCATTCAAAACAGAGTGGTCTCTGGGTAGAGAGAAGTCCCTGCTTCTGAGGGAAATGATGTTTAAGGAAAGGTAATGTCCATCCTGGGACAAGATGGGCTGGGAACATTCCCCATCCAGCCTAAACCAGGAGTCTGGAAACCATCCTTGTGATGCAGGTCTCAACATTTAAATTCACCATTTCCAGACCGTTAGAGAGAAAAGTTATCCCCAGATCAAAGCGAGTGACCACCAAGTATCAGTGGATGTCTGCCATTTATTTGCCTTTGCAGATATATTAATCGGATCTCCAGGATGGTTAAATGTATGCTGTATTTTAGATTTCACATATGGGGGGGGAGTGGGATGGACTGGGAGTTTGGGGTTAGTAGATGCAAACTATTACATATAGAATAGATAAGCAACGAGGCCCTACTGTATAACATGGGGAACTGTATCCAGTCTCTTGCGATAGACCATGATGGAAGATAATATAAAAAGGGAATGTGTATAGATGTCTGACTGGGCCACTTTGCTTGTACAGTGTTTTTTTATCCTTTGGGTAAATACCCAGAATGGAATAGCTGGATGATATGGTAGTCCTATAAATTTTTTGAGGACTCTCCACACTGTTTTCCATGGTGGCTGTACCAGTTTACAGTCTTACCATGTATAAATGTTCCCTTTTCTCTACATCCGCACCAATACCTGTTATTTCTTGCCTTTTTGATAACAGCTCTTCTAACAGGCATGAGGTGATATCTCATTGTGGTTTTGATTTGCATTTCCCAAATGGTTTGTGGTATTGCACATATTTTCATGTGCCTGTTGGCGGTCTATATGTCTTCTTTGGAAAAATGTCTCTTCAGCTCCTCTCCCCATTTTTAAATCAGGGTGTTTTTGTTTTATTTGTGTTGTTGAGTTGTACAAGTTCTTTATATATTTTGGATATTAACTCTTATTGGGTATATTATATACAAATTTCTTCTTCCATGCAGTAGGTTGTCGTTTCATTTTGCTGATGGTTTCCTTTGCGGCACAGGAGTATTTAGTTTAATGTAGTCCCATTTGTTTATTTTTACTTTTGTTTCCCTTGCCTGAGGAGCTGTATCTAGAAAGATACTGCCAAGACTGTGTCAAAGAGCATACTACCTATTTTTTCTTCTAGGAGTTTTATGGTTTCAAGATAAGTCTTAATCCATTTTGAGTTGAATTTTGTGTATGGTCTGTGATAGCGACACTTTTACTTTTTCCTTTCCAATTTGGATGCCTTTTATTTGCTTTTACCCAGTTGCTCTTGCTAGGACTTCCAATACTATTTTGAATAAGAGTGATGTAAACAGGCATCCTTGTCTTGTTCTTGATTTTAGAGGCATAGCTTTAAGGTTTTCACCATTGAATGTGATATTAACTGTGAGTTTGTCATATATGGCCTTTATTATGTTGAGGTGTGTTCCTTCTGTACCCATTTTATTGAGGTTTTTATCATGAATGGAATATTGAGTCTCGTCAGATATTTTCCTGTGGCTTTGGAGTTGACAGTATGGTTTTTATCCTTTATTTTTTTTAATGTGGTGTATCATGTTGATTGATTAGCAAATTTAAACCATCCTTAAATCTCTGGAATAAATTCCACTTGATCATATTTTATGATCCATTTAATGTATTGTTGTGTTTGGTTTGCTAGTATTTTAAGGATTTTTGCGTCTATGTTCATCAGAGATATGCCCTGTAATATTGTTTTTGTGTGTTCTTTTTGTTTGGTTTTGGTATCAGGGTGTTGTTAATTTCATAAATGAGTTAGACAGCATTCCCTTCTCTTCAGGTTTTTTGGAATAATATAAGGAGGATAGGTGTTAAATCTTCTTTGAATATTTGATGGAATTCACTTGTGAAGCCATCTAGCCTGGAATTTTTTTTGGCGGGGGGAGCTATTCAGTTACTATTTCAATCACTGTATTAGTGATCAGTCTAGTCAAGATTTTCTATCATTTCATGATTCAGCCTTGAAAGGTTGTATGATTCTAAGGATTTGTCTATTTCTTCTAAGTTGTCCAGTTGGTTGGTATATAGCTGATCATGATATTCTCTTAAAATCCTTTGTTTCTGTGATAACCATTGTTATTTCTCCTCTTTCATTTCTGATTTTATTTAACAACTGTATCTCATTTTGTCCATAGTGAGTCTAGCTAAAGGTTTGTAAATTTTGTTATCTTTTCAGAGAACCAGCTCTTGGTTTCATTGATCTTTACTATCTTTTTTGTCTCTGTTTCATTTATTTCCACTCTGATCTTTTATTGTTTCCTTTCTCGTAATGACTTTGGGATTCACTTCTCTTTCTTTTTCTAGTTCCTTTAGGTGTAAAGTTAGATTGAGATTTTTCTTGTTTCTCTAGATACTGCTGTATTGCTAGAAACTTCTCTCTTAGTATGACTTTTGCTGCATCCTGTAGATTTTGGTATATAGCATTTTCATTTGTCCTTGGGTAATTTTCAGTTTCTCCTTTGATTTCTTAGTTGACCTAATAGCTGTTCAACAGCATGTTGTTCAGTCTGCACACATTTGTGATTTTTCCAGCTTTCCTCTTGGAGTTGATTTCTAGTTTTATACCATTGTGACTAGAAAAGATGCTTGATGTGATTTCAACCTTCTTAAATTTATTGAGATTTGTTTTGTATTCCAACATATGGCCTATCTTTGAGAAAGTTCAGTGTGCACTTATGAAGAATGTGTATTTTGCTGCATTTGGATGGGATGTTCTGTACAAATCTATCAGATCCATCTGGTAGAATGTTTCATTTAAGGCCACTCTTTCCCTGTTTACTTTCTGTCTGAATGATCTACCCATTGATGTAAGTGAGGTATTAAAGTCCCCTACTATTATTGTATTGCTGTCAATTTCTTCCATTGGGTCTGTTAATAACTTTTATATATGTTGGTGCTTCTTTATTAGGTGCATATATATTAATAACTGTTATATCTTTTTTTATTAAAGAATTTTTTAAGTATAGTTTATTTACAATGTTATGTCACTTTTTGCTTACCATGAAAGTTTTGATATAGGAATCTATCTATCTATCTATCTATCTATCTATCTATCCATCCATCCATCTATCTATACACACACACAAGTTTGTTTTAAGTTGATGTCCTCTTAATTACAAATGCATTCCAGTATCCTACATTTGATAACTTTCTTATCTCACAGTTTCTGGTTTTGGTAGCATATTTGCTACATTTACTACATGAATGCCTTTACTGGGGAGACTTTTCATTTGTAATGTTTTTGTTTCTAGTTGTGGCATTTTCTATCTAGAGAAGTTCCTTTAGCATTTGTTGTAAAGTTGGTTTAGTGGTGCTGAATTTTCTTAGCTTTTGCTTGTCTGTAAAGGTTTTGATTTCTCCTTCAATACTGAATGAGAGCCTTGCTGGGTAGAGTAATCTAGGTTGGAGGTTTTTTTCCTTTCATCACTTTAAGTATATCGTGCCACTCCCTTCTAGTCTATGGAGTTTCTGCTGAAAAATCATTCAGGAACCTTATTGGGCTCCCTAGTAGGTTATTTGTTTCTTTTCCTTAGCTGCTTTCAGTATTTTCTCTGTGTCTTTAATTTTGGTCAGTTTGCTTAATGTGTGCCTCTGGTGTTCCTCCTTGGGTTTATTTTATATGGTATTCATTGTGCTTCCTGGTTTTGAGTGAGTAATTCCTTTCCCATGTTAGGGAAGTTTTTGGCTGTTATCTCTTCCAGTATTTTCTCTGGCCCTTTCTATCTCTCTCCTCCTTTTGGTACCACTATAATGTGGATGTTGGTGCATTTAAAGTTGTCCCAGAGTTCTCTTAGACTGTCTTCATTTCTTTTCAATCTTTTTCTCTTTTCTGTTCAGTGTCAGTGATTTCAACCTCACTTATTCATTTTGCCTCCTGTATTCTGCTGTTGGTTCCTTCTAGTGAATTTTTGATTTCAGTTATTGTATTTTGCATATCTGCTTGCTTAATCCTTAAATTTTCTATTGCTTTGCCTCCAGTGTTTCTTATAATTTATCAGTCTTTGCCTCCAGTTTATTTCCAAGATCTCAGACCATCTTTACTGTCATAAGTCTAAAGTCTTTTTCATGGCTAAAGTCTTTTTCATGGAGGCTGCTAATCTCCACATCATTTAGCTGTTTTTCTGTTTTTTTATTCCTTTATCTGGGTCATGATTTTCTGCCTTTTCATTTTGTATAGATTAGATTTTTTGGTGTGGTCTTCTTTTTTCAGGCTGTAGGGTTGAGGCCTCTCTTACTTCTGATGTCTGCCCTGTTGTGGCTGAAGTTGGTGCTGGGGGCTTACTTCAGGCTTCCTGATGGGAGGGACTGGTGCCTGTCCACTGGTAGGTGGAGCTGAGTCTTTTCCCGCTGGTGGGTGGGGCTTTGTCTCTGTGTGTGAGTGTGATTAGAGGCAGCTGTGTGCCAAGGCGGTCTTTAGGCTGCCTGTTTGCTGACTGGGTGAGGCTGTGTTCCCACCCAGTTTGTTGTTTGGCCTGGGGCTTCTCAGCCCTAATGGGTGGGGCCAGATTTTTCCAAAATGGCCACCTCCAGGGGAGCTCAGGCCAGTGACTATTCTGGAGACCTTTGCCTCCAGTGTCCTTCCCTGACAGCAAGCCATAGTCACCTCCTGTTTTCCCAGTAGATCGTCTGAGATCCTCAGGTAGGTCTGACCCAGACTCCTATGGAGTCTCAACTTTGGCCTGGGACTCAGTGCACATGAAAGCCTGTGTGCACCTTTCAAGAGTTGAGTCTGTTTCCCCCAGTCCTGTGGAACTCCTGTATACAAGCCCCTTAACACCAAATGCTCTGGGGGTTCCTCCTCCCAATGGCAAACCCCCAGGTATGGGAACCTGCATGGGGCTCAGAACGCTCACTCCTATGGGTGAGCCTCTGTGATAGAGACTTTCCAGTCTGTGGGCTGTCCACCTGGCAGGTACGGGACTGCTTATACTGCATAGGTGCCCCTGCTACCGTCTTGATGTGGCCTCCTTTATGTCTTTTGGTGTATAATATCTTTTTTGGTAGTTTCCAGTCTATTTTTTGATGGTTGATCAGCAGTTGGTTGTAATTTTATTGTGTTCATGAGAGAAGGTGAACTCTAGTCCTTCTACTCTGATGTCTTAATCCCATCTCCTATATCTTCTTGATGAATTATCCCTTTTATCATTATATACTGTCTATTTTTTTCTCTTGTTACCTTTTTCAGCTTGAATTCTATTGTTTCTGTTATGAGTATAGCTATACTCACTTTATTTTGGCTACTATTTGCTGAAATATCATTTTCCATCTCTTCACTTTGAACCTGTAGTTGTCATTGGAGCAGAGGTGGGTCTCAGCATATAGCTGGGTCTTGTTTTTTATGCAGCCAGCCACTGGTGTCTTTTGATTAGTGAATTCAGTCAGTTTACATTTATAAGTGAGGACTTAGTGCTGTCATTTTATTCTTTTGTTTTTCTGATTGCTTTATATTTCCATTGTTTTTTTCCCTTGTGTTTCTGTCTGTTATTTTCATTTGGTGGTTTTATATGATGTTTTTCTCTCTCAGCTTTTTTTTTTTTTTAGGGCTACAGCTGCACATATGGAGTTCCCAGGCAGGGGTCGAATTGGAGCTACAGCTGTCAGCCACTGCCACAGCAGCTTGGGATCTGAGCCACATCTGTGAACTACACCACAGCTCACAGCAGCGCTGGATCCCTGGCCCACTGAGCAAGGCCACAGGTTGAACCTGCATCCTTATGGATACTAATCGGATTCATTTCTGTGGCACCACCACAGGAACTCCACCAGCTTCCTCTTATTTCAACATTTTATGTCTCTAGATTTATATTTTGTGGTTACCATAAGGTTTGTATAAAACGTCTTTTGAAGTGTTCCTTTCTCTGCTGATAGCATCTTATGTTCATATACAGCTTCTATACTTTTCTTCTCCTCTCCTTTTTTGTTGTTGTTGTCTCATAGTGTTCTTTCTTACAGTGTGAGTTTATTGCCAAACTGCAGTAGCTGTAGTTATTTTTTTCTGCCTTTCCCCCCTTTAACCGTTATGATTATAATAAAGCATTCAGAAACCTTTTTTAAAATTACTTAATGAATTTTATTACATTTATAGGTGTACAACAATCATCACAACCAAATTTTTATAGCATTTCCATTCCAAACCTTCAGTGCATTCCCCCACCCCGCAACCTGTCTCATTTGGAAACCATAAGTTTTTCAAAGTCTGTGAGTCAGTATCTGTTCTGCAAAGAAGTTCATTTGTCTTTTTTTTTATTTTATTTTATTTTATTTTTTTTTGCCTTTTGTCATTTTATGGCCGTGGGTTTATGGCCGCACCCGCGGCATGTGGAGGTTCCCAGGCTAGGGGTCTAATCGGAGCTGTGGCCACTGGCCTGCGCCGCAGCCACAGCAACGCAGGATCCGAGCCGCGTCTGCAACCTACACCACAGCTCACGGCAACGCCGGATCGTTAACCCACTGAGC
>PVHT021183543.1:8269856-8284400 GCA_004024745.2 Catagonus wagneri
GGCTTTGCTCTCAGGAAGCTGACTGCTGTGATGCGCTGTCTTCCCACACAGAAAACACTCAGGAACGGTTTCATTCTGTCACCTTCTTCGGTTAAATTTCTTGGCATTCCAACATCTGGTTTCCAAAAAGGTGAAATGGAAATACTTCACCCAGGTGTTTCCTCTTTTCCAGACTCCAGTTGCCCCTTCTGTGACCCCCACTCTCTTCTCCAGACTCCCCCACCCCCACCCCCGCTAAGGACAGGTGAACCCTGGTCTCCCCTGTGCCTGCGGAGCAGGGCTGCAGAACCGGCGGGGGTGGGGGTCTGGGCCCCCCCCTCCAGGTGAGAATGAGCAGGAGCTGTAGCTTTACGGCCCAAGATGGACTGTGCTCAAGTTCACACAGCACAGTGGGCTCCACCTGCCGCAGGGACAGCGAGGGGCTCTGAGCCAGAGGAATTCCTGGCCCGAGAGCTTTCTCATCTCTCATGTGAGACCTTAAATCCAGAGCTTCCAGCAACAATGATTCCGTCTGGGGGGCAGAGAGTAGCTGAACTTGAGCTCCAGTCTGTGCCCTGGAGACAGACCCGCCCCAGCTGGTCTGGAGCAGCTTCCTAAGGCTCGTCCCTGACCCGCTCGCCAGGGAGTTGAGGAGCTTGGTGGAGATTCAATCCCAGAGCAGTAAAGATGGAAAGACAATTTCTAGGAATCAGGCGATTAAATACGCAGGTGAACTCTGCTCTTTGCTGAGCTGAATCCTGGACACCCAGCAAACCCTTCTGACCACTCAGAGCCCAGCAGTGTCTCCCTGAGCTGGCAGGAGAGCTGGGTCCTTCTTGAAATTCTGAGGAATTTATAAGTGTGGGGCCCCCTTCTGTTCCATTCACAATGTCGTACATCCTGGGTCAGACCCTCAGCAGCCCGGGTCCTGTGCTGAGACTTCCTTGGTCTGGGGCATTCCCTTGGGTGCTGAGAGGGGCTAATCGGAGGGGCTCAGGGGCCCTGAAGCCCTGGGTCCCTCTCTTAGGCTGCAGCCAACACTGGGTTTCCCTGGAGATGGGGAGGAAGGTTCCTTGTAAAGGTCACACCTGTTCCTCCAATTCCCACCCCCTTAGTGCCTGGTGGGCTCTGGTCTCCTGGAAAGCAGCTGTTTTCCTATTAAAATCACTGGATTGTGAGATTATTTGCTCATTTACTTTTGGGGAATAGGCTATTGAACCCGCTTTAGAATTTTAGCTCCAGGGGAGAAGGGATTCTGTTCACAGTTGTATCCCCAGGGCAGTGTCTGGCTCATTGTGTGTTTGTTGGAATATTAAACTAATAAATGAATGGGGAATCCTATCTGTCCCTCTCTTTCAGTCCAGCTCCTCTCAGAAAGCCTAGCATGTGGTAGGACTCAGTAAATATTTGTCAGATGAATGAAAGAGTGAATGAATGAATGAAACTTCTCAATTTCTGCTCCCCCCACCTGCCTCCTCCATTGCCTTCAGGTCCCCCCCTCGCCATCTAATTCCAGCACACCTCTTCTCTGGCCTTTTTGGTGGATTGGGGGCCCCAAGCACTCCCAAGTGCCCCTCTTTACTTGTCTCCTCTCACCTGGATGACAAATGTCTCGAACCTTGGCAGCCAAGCACTGATGCTCCCGGTTCTGCAGGCCAAGTACGAGCTGCTCCAGGAACACATCCTCCCCCATCACCATCACTGGTGAGCCCATGGGGCTGCAGAGTGTCTTCTGATTGGGTCAAGCTCCTGGTAACAAGTTGCCTTACAGACATACCTGGTTCCCGGAGTCTAGCAGTCAGTCATCTGCTATTGAGGCCAGTGCCAAAAACAGCATTATTTCCCCAAACTCAGCTGCACCTGTGGTGATGAAAACACAAGACAGCCTATCTTTAGCAGGTGACAGACTGCACACATGGAGCTATATTTAGCATTTTGTTCCAAGGGTGGAGTTTCCAACCCAATGCAGAGAGTGGCTCCCCTGGGGGTCCCCTCAGCTCAGCATGGTCTCTGGTGTCTGGTGTGGGATGGAGCAGCTGTAGGAGGGAAGGCCTGGGCTTGCGCAGTCCCAGGAAGGGGGTGGAGCCCTTTGTGTGTAGTGGTGCTCTCTGCCTTTCCCCTTCTGGCCTGTTTGCAGAAGGCTTGATCCTGCCCAGATCTGAGTGCTGTCCTTCTGCAGGGATGACCTGGCCAGGTCAGTTTGAGCAAGATGCCGTGGGGTCAGGCTTGAAGGTCATCTGTCCCCCATCTGACCTGGTAGGGGAGAGGGCAAGGATTGCTGAGCTGAGGCAGAGACTGGGGTGCTCCCCCCATGTCCTTTTCTCTTGTTTCTTTTGTTTTGGTTTGCCCGTGGCATGTGGAAATCATGGCCAGGGATCAAACCTCCATCACAGCTGCAATCTGAGCCACAGCTGTGGCAGCACTGGATCCTTTAACTCATTGCACTGGGCTGGGGGTCAAACCTGAACCTCCTCAGTGACCTGAGCCGCTGCAGTCAGATTCCTAACCCACTTCTCCATGGTAGAACTCTGTTTGCTCTTGTTTCTTTTTTTTTTTTTTTGTCTTTTTGCCTTTTTTATGTAGAGCCGCACCCGTGGCATATGGAGGTTCCCAGGCTAGGGGTCTAACAGGAGCTGTAGCCACCGGCCTTCGCTACAGCCACAGCAACGCGGGATCCGAGCCGCGTCTGCAACCTACACCACAGCTCACAGCAACGCCGGATCCTCAACCCACTGAGCAAGGCCAGGGATCGAACCCGCAACCTCATGGTTCTTAGTCGGATTCGTTAACCACTGAGCCACGAAGGGAACTCCTGCTCTTGTTTCTTAAAGAAGCAAGGAATCTGGCCTCCTAGAAGCACGACTACATTTCGCAGATACCCTTGTGACCAAAAGTAGCCAATGAGGTGTGAGCATCCTCTCTCTTTCCATTGGCTGGGAGAGAACAAGGATGCAGGGTTAAAAGGTAGGACACTCAGTTTCCTTATTTGTACAATTGGTAGGTAATTGTACCAACTTCTTCTGGTTTCTGTAAATTAGAAATTTTTTAATTTGCCAAAGGATGGAAAACCCAATCTCACAGGCCCAGGAAAAAGTTTATTTATTTTTTTGGCTCAGGCAAGTGGATGCTTTTAGAATGGATTGCTGCAGGCAGGACTCAGCAAAAAGTGGGGACCGGAGGGAGGCAGGTGTTCTTTAACAAGATAAGCATTTACTCCTCCTCAGAGTTCCAAATTTGTCTCTCACTTTCGTGGCACACCAGGTGAAATGGTGGTCACACTGACAAAGATAGGCTTGACCTTGGCCAAGCTCAAGGAACCCACAAGATTGGCTGGGAGATGGACAGTGTGGTCAGAGCACCCAAACCTCTGAAAACTCACGGATTGCAGGAAGCTCTCCCTGTCTCTTTGTCCTGGCCTCAGGACCCAGCTTGTCTTACCTGTGCCCATGCTTTTCACTGCAAATCTGTTGTACAGCCACAATTCTGCCTTGAAAGGAGCACAGAATCTCATTTTAACCTAGGTGTTGCCTGGTAGATGTGCCAAAATCCTGCATCTACAGAAAGTCCAAAATGGGCACATTTTACTGGTGACTCTGGAACAATGCAGAGGGAGGTGATTTTGGGGATTTTATCAATGGATGTCCAGGTCCCTGGGCCATTTCTGCCAACTTCAGCATCAGCACCCATTGCCTTTAGCAACTGAATTTCCTTCTACTTCTTCCCTAACCTCCCTTATCTCTGGGTAGTTATTTCTCTGCAATCTTTTCCCAATTTGGGGCCCACATTTTCCAAGCCCAGGTGACTTTCTCATTCTGATTTCCCCCCACTATGGAAGTTCCTCTCCTCTGAGCAACTCTCATCCCAGCTGCCAAGAGATGTGTTTTCTCCCACTCTGCACTCATAGTAATTCTCATGGCCTCTTCCTGACTGCCCCCTGCCAGATATTGGGCCTGTGCCTTTTCCTTAGGATCCATTATTCTGCACCAGAGCTCCATGAGGTGGGGCCTGTTTTCCCATTTTACAGATGAGGAATTTGAGGACGGGTCAGGAGAAGGGACTGGATGGTAAATGGGGGAATTGGGGTTTGCCTGGTGCTGTGTCATCCTGCAGCCCAAGCTCCTCACCACTGCTCACTGGTTACCCAATTTAAGTCATCCCAGGTCACCATAGGCTCTTTGCCACACCCACACATCACCAGGATTGGGTACACGTGCTTATTCCAGGGGTGGGTACACGTGCTCTGTGAAGGGCCAGAGACTTTGTGGGGGCACCTGGTTTCTGTTGCAGCTTCTTCACTCTGCTCAGCTGGAGACAGTATACAAATGCATCAGCATGGCAGTGTTCCAGTGAAACCTGATTTACAAAAACAGGTAGTTGGCCTGTTGAATAGTCCCTCAATATTTTTCTTTAAATAAACCCATGTTTATTTTTCACTAAAAGACTTTTATTTGAAATGGAAACCATATCGGCAGTATAAATGGAAAACCAGCATGTATTACTGCAAGAGGATGGTAACCATAGAAATAAAAACAATCCACTTAAACAGAGGGGCTGCATTCTACACTGAGCCCAGGGCCTGTTCTTTTTTCCCTCCAAAGGATGATAAGAAGGCTTAAGGGATGTGCTAAAGGCATATTAGCACCAAATCAAGATGTTTGTCTTTGAGGTAATTGGAAGAGGTGAAGGAGAATCAGTACAGGATCCGGCCTTGCTTAATGCCACACCTCTTTGTCTCGCGAAATGATCCCTTGCATTGCGATTTGTGAAGCCCTGGTGCCAGAGAGGGGAGCTGGGAGGGGTGGGAAGGGTTGCTTTTACATTGGAGCAGTGAGTTGGGGGCCCTCTGCAGGCAGTGGGGGGATGCAGGACTCACAGGAGAAAAGACTGTGGATGTGGCCTCAGTGCTGGTTCCCTCAGAGCTCTGTGGGGCACCGTGGTCCCAGCCAGAGCTGGCAGCTGCAGGAAGCCACCAGCTCTGGCTCTAGGGGCAGGCTGAAGGCAGCTTCTCAAGTTTATCTGTGTCAAAGGAATTCTCACTACAACATCGAGACGTGAATAACCTCAATTCCCTTCATCGTGGTTCCCTTTTCACCTCATTCTTCTACTTTAGTTTTCTCGTTCTTGCTTACTTTCTGTAACACTTGTATATTAACACACACACACACACACGCACACACACACACACCTTACCTCTTTAAAAAATCACCTATTTTGGTCACTTTTTATTTCTGGCATCCACTTCCTCATCCTCTTCCATGAATAGACAAGCACAGAATTAATTTGTATTTTCCGCTATGTCAAGGCCTCTTGTGAAATTACTCCGACTCTCTCATGGAAGCCCTGGTAACTCAGTTTAATGATCTCCTGCTCCTTACATCCGTGAAGAATGCCCATGCATTTCTGGCAGGGGCCAGTTCTCATTCTCAGGGTGGCTTTAGCTGTCCTTACCATTGCCCTGAACTCAAAACTTCATGCTTCCCCCCCCATCCCCCACCTTGTTTCTGCTTGGAGCAGCTCCTCTCTCGTCTCCTGGTTCTGTCTGTGCTTCTTTGCTCCCTGGCTTCCCAGTCTTTTCTTCTTAAGGCATCTTAGATTTGATGAAATTCTTGAGTGTTTCAGGTGATAATAACTGCAGTGAGGAGGGAAAAAAACAGCGAGGTGTGTTTCCCAGTGGACAGTGAGGGTTAGGTAGGGCCGGCCTTGGCTCCTAATGCCGGGACTCTGGGGCCTGTCCTGATGGTTCGGTCAATAGGATGATAGAAAGTTCTGTGTGTCCTAGAATCAGCAGCCTTGAAATGCACTTCCATCCCAGATCCTTGGGAGAGTGTTACTGAGATGTTCCCAGGGAGGTGATGAAAATTGAGTTGTTTTATGTCAGGAGCACATGCATGTATGGCTGTGACTGAGGAAGCAGGGGCTGACCGGCTTCCTTTTCTCTGCAGCGACTGAGAGCTTAAGTTCCAAGTGTCAGCAAGTTGTAGAGTCAGGGACGCTGGCCCCTGTGGATGGCAGTTCAGGGTGTTGGGACCCCCTCCTCCTCAGAGAGGTCCTCCAGGGGCGCAGGGCGTCCTCTGGCAGTCATCAAGGGCTAGGGGTTATCTGGGCAGCGAGAGCAGGGACCTCCCAGAGCAGGAATCACTCTGGGGAGGAGCCAGGACTTTTACAACATGCTGTGGCGGATTCCTCTTTGCAGTGGGTGGAAGATGGATGATTTCATTATTTGTGGCGATTGCCATCACTCCGGGAGTTTGGGCTAAAGCAAGCACTTTCGCAAATTGCGCCTTCCT
The DNA here is from genome assembly GCA_004024745.2 of Catagonus wagneri. Lineage (NCBI taxonomy): Eukaryota > Metazoa > Chordata > Mammalia > Artiodactyla > Tayassuidae > Catagonus > Catagonus wagneri. Next base: position 8,276,123 of record PVHT021183543.1, read on the forward strand.
CTCACTGTCATTCATCACGTTTAATCATTCCTTCACCCCCAGGAGCTCAGGGGAGCAGCTGTCCCTGACTTGACAGTCTTTAGTTTTCAGGGGTTGCAGGGAGGGGACCGGGCACAGGGAGGGACAGGGCTGAGAGGGACGGTCCTGCTCCAGGCGGGCTGGGGCAGCTGGGGCTTCCACAAGGCAAAGGAACGGCTGGCGAAGGGAGATTATAGAAGAGACCCTCATGGGGCCTCAAAGCCCGGCCCCATGGCCCAGAAAGTTCCCCATGGAAGGGAGGAGGCGGAGTGCAGAAAAGAAACAGCCAGGGTTCTCTGCCAAGGGAGTGCTGCCAGTTTTAATTGAAGATGAAATGTGTTCCTGTTTGTGTACAACTAATTTTCCTCCCAAATGAAGGGTTTTGTCTATCACTCAAGTATTTCAATAGCAGCTGTGTAATTAAGGCAGCACTACCTCTTTAGTTGGTGAAGTAGCCTGTTTGTGTTAAAATGTTGGGGGTAACAAGCATGGCTTGAGTTACTTCCTGGGTCCAAGTAGGAAGAAAGAAACAAAGCAAACACCTCCAAATAGAGGCCTGGCTCCCATGAGGATGACATCATCTGGAAAAAGTGAGCAGGTTCCCCTGAATGAAGGGGCCCCAGAAACCCTGCTCTGGTTAGAGGAGCTGTGAGAGGAGAAGGGAGGGTGTACCCAGAGAGTGTATGGACAGGATCAAAACTCACATGCCTATGCAGGGCTCCTAGAGAGGAGGTATATGTGAGGGAAGCTGGTTGAGTGTGTTTTTTCAACATGGTTGTATTTTGTTTGCGTAATAAATACATGGGAAATTCGTTTCCACAAGGAAATAAGTGCTCTCATTTTTGTTGAAATGCACGACTCTCTTAATTCATCTTTTATTGTTTTTAGTAAAAAGATGGGTAGAGGTTTGTTTACAAAAAAAAAAAAAAGCCCGGCAATCAGAGAGATAATAAACAGTGATGACTGTCAGGGACAGCAGAGAATGCTGAGGACAGTGGCAAGTTCACCCTTAGAGCCCAGTCCATTGAGGGCAGCTGTGACCTGCTCAGGTCGTGAGTTGCCTGATGGAAAGTATGTCTGTCTTGCCGTGTCTTTGATTTTTCAGAGGAAGTTGGAAATCTAGATTTTTATTTGAAATCGTCTCTGTTTTGTTTCGGCTTTATTCAGGTACAGTTGACAACTAAAATGGTAAGATATTTAAAGTGTACAGCATGTTGATACGTGTGTTGTTGAATCCTCTCATTTTTAATGTTAAAAACCAGTCTCACAGACCAGCCAGTTTAGGGCTGGTCACAACACATCTCCTGGCTGGATGTGGCCTCAGGTCTGTCCCTTGCCATTCCGGGGTAGACGGTGAACCTGTTCACTTTAGTAGCAAAATTTGCTTCTAACTTTGGTAAACGATTCATTTCATCTGTCTTGGACTCAGTTTTTCCACCCACAAAATCAGCTCCTTTTATTTCTGCTGTGGGTTATGTTTAAAGGCACTAAACCTAACTCCTTTATTCTCCTTGATTCCCCTGTAGGTTTGGTTTGGGTGGGAAATGTCTTGCCATTCCGTATCAGAAAGTCTGTGAGGTCTTTATTTAGATATGTGGGCTCCGAATTAGTCAGGAGTTAGGTTTGGCTGCTGTGATAGGGTCTATGGCTTATACAAGATATGAGTTTATTTCTCTCTCAAGAGAAAAGCTGAGTTGGTATGGCAGGTCTGGTCCATGAAGCTGTCAGGGCCCAGGTTAACTCTTATCTTTTGGCTCCACTATGTCAAGGCCATTGGTCTGATCCACTTGGTTCAGGTGCCCTACAGTTTTCTGCATTTCAGCACTGAGAAGGCGAAAAAGGAGAGGAATAGGGTACCTGCTTCTCTTCATGGGCACAGTCTGGGGAGGGATGCTTCTCACCTGTGTTCATATTCCACTGGGCAGCACTTACTCACCTGGCCCCAAACCACTGCAAGGGAGGCTTGGAACTGGAGTCCTGCTCCTGTGCTGCTGAATATAGCAAGGTTTATGTTACTAGGGAAAAAGGGGTGGACAGAAAATAGGAGGCAGTTAGTTACTGCAAGCAGATTAGGTAGCCGACTCAGAGTAAAACAAGCAAAATCCTGATATCTCAACTGAGATTCTCAACTAGCTTTCAGTTTTACTCCTGACAGGTGACGATTACTTGGTTTTTAACTTCTTTGATACATTTTGAAGCAAAATGCCTTTTCAAACTCATGCTACAAGATTTTGCCCCAAACCTTCATTGCTTCTGTTTATCCTTCATAATTTTGGACACATTTGTGTACCAACTGAATTATTATTTGCTTTATGTTTTATTGTAAATAGATTCAGTATTTTTTCGAAATAAATTTGAGGAAATTTGCTGAATTATAATGAAAATATAACGTCAGGATTTGAAAGATGTAGTCAAAGCAGTGCAGAGAGAAGAATTTATAGCTTTAAATGCATATATTAAAAAAGAAGGAGGATAAAAAATCAAGGACCTAAGATTCCGTCTTAAGACCCTCAGAAAAAAGATCAAAGTAAACACCAGGTGAGAAGAATTTAGAAAAGATAAAGAGGGAGTTCTGGTTGTGGCTCAGCTTTTTTAGGGCCACACCTGCAGCATATGGAGGTTTCCAGACCAGGGGTCGAAATGGAGCTACAGCTGCTGGCCTACACCACAGCTTCAGCAACACAGGATCTGACGACATACACCACAGCTCATGGCAACATTGGATCCTTGAACCCACTGGGTGAGGCCAGGGATCAAACTCACGTCCTCATGGATACTAGTCAGGTTTGTTACTGCTGAGCCACAGCGGGAACTCCCTAAAGTAATTCTTTACAGTGGCTGTGCGTTACTCTGCAGGGTGTCTATACTTACAAAACACTAAGCTGCTCCATGAGTAAAGGGAATTAATTTTGTTTCTGGTTCCAGGCCACTAAGAACAACACTGTACTGGCATCCTTGTGCGTATTGGTACAAGATATTAGTACTTTTACTTCTCTGGGATGTATTTCCAACAGTTTGTGAGCTCGGAAGAGATACATTATTCCATAAATTGTCTGTTTATAGCCATTGGCTTTTGTCAATTTATGAGTTCTTTGCATACTACAGAAATGAACTCTTGATCTATTAGTGATATACAAATGCTTTTACAGATGTATATAAAGACTTTATGTAATTATTTTACATATAAAACTTCAATATTTTAATATTTTCTGAATGAAATGTTTTTAAAACTTTAATATATTTTTAAATTATAGTTGATTTACAGCATTGTGCCAATTTCTGCTGTATGGCAAAGTGACCCAGTCATACAATATATATACATTCCTTCTCTTATATTACCTTCCATCATGTTCTATCACAAGAGATTGGATATAGTTCCCTGTGCTGTACGGTAGCACCTCTTTGCTTATCTATTCTAAATTTAGCAATAGTTTGCATCTGCTAGCCCCGAACTCCCAGTCCATCCCACACCCTCCCTCTTCCCCCTTGGCAACCATAAGTCTGTTCTCCATGTCTGTGAGTCTGTTTCTGTCTTGTAGATAGGTTCATTTGTGTCCTATTTTAGATTCTACATATACGTGATATCATATGGTATTTGTCTTTCTCTTTCTGACTTCACTTGGTACGAGACTCTCTAGTTGCATCCATGTTGCTACAGATGGCATTATTTTATTATTTTTTATGCTTGTACTATTCCATTGTATATATGTACCACATCTTATTAATCATTCATCTGTTGATGAACATTTATGTAGTTTCCATATCTTAGCTGTCGTGAATAGTGCTGCAATGAACAGAGGGGTGCATGTATCTTTTTAGATTATAGTTTTGCCCAGATATATGCCCAGGAGTGGGAATTCTGGATCGTATGGTAGTTTTATATATAGTTTTCTGAGGAACTTCCGTACTATTTTCTGTAGTGGTTGTGCTAATTTACATTCCCACAAACAGTGTAGGAGGATTCCCTTTTCTCCACACCCTCTCCAGCATTTGTTATTTGTAGACTTATTAATGATGGCCTTTCTGACCAGTGTGAGGTGGTATCTCACTGTAGTTTTAATTTGCATTTCTTTAACAATTAGTGATGTTGAGCGTTTTTTTCACGTGCCTACAGGCCATCCATATGTCTTTGGAGAAATGTCTGTTTATCTATTTAGGTCTTTAGGTCTTTTGCCCATTTTTTTGATTGGGTTGTTTGGTTTTTTTGGTTGTTGTTGCTGAATTGTATGAGTTGTTTGCGAATGTCAGTATTTTCAGTATTTCTTTTTTTCCTATTTTGTACATTCAGGATTATCTATCTTGGTTTTCAAAGTCTCCCCAGCCTCTCTAAATTATAATTGCAATATCCTAGATTTTTCTGCACAATTTTTATATGTGGTACAAGATGCCTCCTTCAGGGCCTGTCTTAGCTGCAGGGAGCTTCCTTCTTTCTTGTTCATGATCATGGCCTTCTGGGAGAGCCTACTCCTGGTGACTGAATGAGGCAGGGGTATTAAGCCTGTACAGTTGGCTCCAATGTGGGCTGACCTGTACAAGCTCCGGGGAGAAGGGTTGTCACACTGAATCTGGTGGGATCCTGAGTGGGTCACCACTATGGGACACCAGGCTCATCCTGCTGGCTCCCCTGGGAGACAGTGTGGAGCAGGCCTCAAGGGATGATTGAGAGTGAGGCAGCTGGGGAATAGCCTACCAGCTCCCATCTGTCATTCCTACATTGTCAGCTCCTGGCCAGGTGGACTCCTACAGCTGGAAGCCTCAGTGGGAGAGGCTCAGGGGCAGTAAGAAAACACCATGGGGCAAAAGTGGTGAGAAACAGGGGGACATGCGGCCCCGCTGTATGCTGCACTCACAGCCCTGGGCTGTCACTCATTGTGTCTCCATCTGTGGATCATGAGCTCCTGAAGCTGCAGTCTCATTTGTTCTGGTCTCTTCTGCATCTCCAGGGACCTCAGCTGTGCCTGGCACATAGTTGGCTCTCCCAATATATGTGCAGAACTGAGGACTAAGGGCTTAGAGGTCCACCTCTTTGGCTGCTGAGCTGGATATTTAGAACCCTTAAAAATCCCCCATTCTAGACTGCATGTTCTGACTCGGCCATTTTGCAGACCTTACTTTACTCCTGCTGTTTTCTTAGCTGGTTCTGAACTGCTGCTATTTGTGGCCAATTCTGCTTTTTCAACAGTAGTGGCATTGCAGAGGGGCTTGGACCCACGGATAAAAGCTCCAACGAGTGCTTGGCCGATGCCCTTTGATGTTGCAGCCACAGATCCTGATGGCGGCCGTGATGGTAATAGTCCCAATTACCCTAGCCATCTCGCTTGATGGGATGACCAGGAGCGCACAAATTGCTCCTGAGTGTGCCTCTTTAGCGCAGATTATTCTGAAACCAGCCCATCAACTTTGATCAGGAGAAGATAACAGATAGATGTGCTTTTCTTTTTTCCTTTTGGTGGAAAAGGTGCAGTCATCTAGAAATCATTTGAAGGTCATCCAAATGCCCTGACCTTAAGGACACAGACTCCTGAACATTGTCTCCATCCTCAAAGACAAGCTTCCATCTCTGCATCTCCAGCACTTGAACAGGGCCCGGCTTGGGGCAAGGAGTGTTCAACAAGCCCAGGTGAAGTCAGACACGGCTAGCTCACTGGCCTCTAGGACGTGTGGCTCTTTCCAGATAGATTCAGGCAGGATTGCTGCAGAGGGAGGCTCTGCCCAGCCCATCACACAGAAGAGACCCTTCATGTCATCAGGGTACCAGGTTGGAGTCCTTGGTTAAAGCGAGGTTTGCCAGATTTCTGTGTAATCAAGGATCCTTTCCCCTTTGTGATTGCTAGGTGACATGGGGTGATACTTTGAGAAACTGAAGTCCCCAAAATAGATTTCCCCAGTGGTTTTGGCATCCACCGATGGCCTGTACCTGAGTCAGTTATTACATTTGCAAATTCTGTCATTCCTTATACCATCAGCTGGCATTATTCAGAAAGCACTGTCTCTGGCCCCAGTCATCTTTTAGTGTCACTAGTAGCTTATAGGTTTAAGAAAAATTCAATGTGTTCCTATCCATTTCCATACATTTTTTATGCTGAAGTATTTTTACACTGTCTAGTGGAAGCCTTTTGTTATAGTTTCTCTTTCCTTTTGACATATTCCCATCAACTTTGAGTCCTTCTCGGATTTATGGCACACAGTGACCATCTGGAATCTTTGAAAAGGTCAGCATTATGTGAGACCGAATGATGGCAGCTGTTCCATGTTAAAGAGAATGGAAGAATCATGACAGCCAAATGCAGTGCACGATCCTAAGATGCAAAAAAAAAAAAAAGCACTAAATTTGAACTGTTAGATTGTATTACACTGTCAACATTAACTGTCTTGAGTGTGAAAATGTTGTTGATATCATGTAGGAAAATGTCTTTTTCCTTAGGAGATACGCACTTGCAGTGTTTAGGAGTGAAATATCGTGATCTCTGCACCGTCATCTCAAATGGTTTAGTCAGAAGAGGAAACACACACACACACACACACACACACGCCATACACACTATAAATAATGTCCACAGAGAGAGGTGGCCCACGTGTGGTTGGTGCCAGATGGTGAATCTAGGTGAAGGGTATATGGATGTTCACTGTATTCCTCCAAATGCTCTATGTATAGGTTTGACGTTAAAAAAAAAAATAAGTTGAGAAAATAAATTCAGAAGGGTTGGGAATTGTGGTCAGGACTGTGCATAGCTGGACTTTGAGCCACCAGGTCCTAGACGGCTGCCGATACCATGACATGAGGAACCAGCCAGTTTTTTTGTTTTTTTTTTTAACTTCCAAAGGATAGCACAGAGACAGATCTGAAGGCAAAATTCTCTCTTATTCAAAAGAAAGAGCTAATGAGGAAAACAGTGGGGACGGGGGGGAGTGAAGCACTGAAGGCCCCACCTGCAGCATGTGGAGGTTGCCAGGCTGGAGGTCAAATCGGAGCTAAAGCTGCCGGCCTGCACCACGGCCATAACAGCACGGGATCCGAGCTGCATCTGTGACCTACACCACAGCTCATGGCAACGCCAGATCCCTGACCCACTGAGCGAGGCCTGGGTTTGAACCCACATCCTTATGGATACTAGTCGGGTTTCTTTCCGCTGCACCACAATGAGAACTCCCTTATTTATTTATTTATTTATTTATTTATTTATTTATTAGGGAGCAATTTGCTAATCAAACATTTGAGGCAGGCATTGTTGTTAGTTACTTCTTCCTACATTGTTTATCTAATTCCAACAACAACCTTTAAAAGACAAAATGAAGACAAAGAGAAGTCACAAACCTGTCCCCAGCAAACATCCATCTCAGATAAAGGTGCCAGTAAAGAAATATAATTAAACCAATCGACCATGAAGAGAAAGGATCCATAGCCACCTGCACATAGTGATTTTAAAAATCCTTTGTCTCTTTTTCAAAGAAATCTTTGTAGCACAAAGGATTGTATCCTTTGGGCTGAAACGTTGGTGGAGACCCCTGGACCTCTCACCTAGGCTGAAGCTCTGCCCTGAGGGCAAGTCTGGGAACAAAGGTATTGTTCCCTCTGCTTGATGCGCACTTTGTAGGATGCTGCCCTGGTGGGACCTTTCCCATCAGGTAGCTCCACCTTTTTGCTTTACAGCAGGAAAGGAGGCTCCTGGGGATGCGGCCTGCTGAGATGAGCCCTTGGGTGGGCAGTGGGTCTGGTCTGGGTGACCTCCAACCCCTGGTCAGTGCTCCATGGGATTCAAAGCTTGACGAGCAGGAACTAAGGGGCTTCCTCCTTAATTTGAAAAGCTCCTAAGACTGTTTTGATGCAAGCAGGTTTCCACCTTCCACTGCATTACAATGTGGCGGCTTGTGTATAAGAATTCAGATGTTTTCTTTGGGATGAAGACAGATGGGAACATACACCACCTTTCCTCTGCCCGCCCCTTCTCCAGGCCACCTGCGGCCACGGAAGGAAAGGACACGCTCATCGACACAACCAGCATCCCGTGAAGACACTCTGATTGTGCTCCAGGAGAGACAGAAGCAAATTAGCCAATTATGGCAGCTCTGCTAACGACTCCACACTCAGGCAATTTCTGTCTGCTTCCCACACGGACGGAGAAACTAAGACAGGGACCAAATAAACATCTCAGAAAGGAAAATATATTTGATGGACAAATTAAAATGGAAGATCTCTTGATTTTTGAAAGCATCTGAGGTGATTCTCACTCCAAGGTCAAAAGCCAACAGTGCCTTCCCA
>PVHT021183543.1:8296145-8309482 GCA_004024745.2 Catagonus wagneri
GAGGAGCTCCCCTCGTCACTTGAGAAGAATTGTGTCAGTGACCCAGAGTGTGGACATGGGCTTCTCTGGACCAGAATCCAAACCTGCTCTGACGGGAGGCCGAGGAGTTCAGCGGTGGTCCTTGGTCACCCCGAGTGGGGCTGCCCCAGTGAGCAGAGGTGCCCGGGGGTCGGCGGGCGCCCGGAGGCACCTTAGATCCCCTCCTCCCAGCCCCTGAGGTCGGGGTGTCTGCAGACACAGCTGGTCCACTGCGCACTGTGACAGGTCTCCTCGAGCGCCCCATCGTGCTGGCCCCCCACCTCCTGACGCTTATCAGCCCCTCTGGATGTCAAGCCCTGCCAACCCCTTCACCCCAGAGGCCGGCCCCAGAGTCTGTTGCACTGCTCGTTGAAAAGGAACACAAGGAGGACTTTTCTGTTTTATCTGTTAAATGATTTAATTCACGAGGGACTTGGTCACCACGGGCTCCCAGCACAGCCCGTTTCCTGAGTCCCTTTCAGTTTACCTTTTGGATGAAACCACCCAAACCCAATCACGCTCTGCATTGGGCTGCACTATCTGGCCGTAGGGGACATCTGTTCTAGGATGGCCAAAACCTTTGGATGCTACCACCTGGTCCATCCGAGATGGAAGAGGGGGTTCAGATACTGAAACAAGTGTAAAAATCATGTTGTGTGCTAAAAGGGAAAAAAGCAGAAGCAAGTAATTATATATATCCCATCTTTACTGAGTGCTTCAGTGAGATGTAGCATTTCTATTGAAGTATAGAAAAGCTGGGGTGGGGGGGAGCTAATTGCACCGCCCTCCTGTTTTCATAACTATTTTCATGTCAGGCCACATCTAAACCTCCCGAGATGACAACAAATGGTACTTGTAATTGCTTTATGAAATGAAAATTTCCGGTATCACTTTATAAGTCCCCAACGTGTATGTATAATTGGTTTCCTCACTGTTCATTTCACACACGTGTGTTAAGCACCTCCTGTGTTTTGGACCCTGTACGGGTGGTTTGGCAGTGGACAAGCCAGGCAAGGTCCCTCTTTGGATGGAGCTGATGTCCTCCTGGGGGGCTGAGAGAGTAACCAGGACATGGACAGTGAACCAGGGACCATCAGATACTGGTGAGTGCATTAAGGGGAAGAAACCACGGGGTGTGACTGGGGAAGGGGTCGCCCTAGGTCTGGAGGTGGGGTGGGCTCTGAGGAGGTGGCTCTGCTCTGAGCCCCAGAGGATGAGGAGGAGCTGCCTAGGAAGGGCTCAGGCGGAGTGGAGACAGCGAGATGCCCCTGCAGCCTCTACATCACCAGGACACGGTTCTGGGGGAGCTGCAGCCTCTCAGATGCACCTGCTCTTCCAGCTCCTGTCTCTGCCCTGGGAATGCAGGGCATCACTGTCAGCTACTGTGCTGCCAGTGTGTGGCCCGGGCATGAAGCTGTCCCTCTGGATAGTTTTCTTTCTTTCTTTTTCTTTTTCTTTGGCTGTACCCGTGGCCTGCGGGAGGTCCCAGGCAAGAGTCTGACCCCGTGCCACAGCAGTGACAATGTTGAGTCCTTAACCACTAGACTACCAGGGAACCCCAGTAATTTTATGTCTCAATCTCTCCCTTTGGCAAATAGAGGGGCCTGGATTCTAGAACTCCACCCTTTTAGTAAGCACGTTCTTCCAGGTCCCAGAGGTTTGTCCTTCAGGTATTTTATTTGTTCATTCATGCGTTCCCTCACTTGCTCATTCATTGCGCAGATGTCTGTGAAGTGTTCGTCTGACCTGCTCTAAGCACTGGGGACAAAGCAGTGGACAAAAAGATCTGTCGGTGGTGAAGCATCCATCCAAATTCAGAGAGGTGCACACGGATGTTACATCAGTAAAAGGAAGGGTATGTCAGGTCCTGGTCGGTGCTTTGGTGAGAAATAAAGCAGGAGGTAGACACTGAGGGTGGAGGATGGGGTTGGGGGGTTACTGTCAAAGTGGGGTGAAGGGGGCCCCCTGAGAAAGCCGCAGAGAGGGAGTAGCCTGAGACTGCCTAGGGGAGGAGCTTTCCCAGCAGGGGAGTGGTGGTTTAAAGGCCCTGGGTGCAGCTGGACCTCCAGGCTCAGCAGGGGGTCAATATAACCAGATAGGAGACATCGAAGGGTCAGGGAGCAGGGAAGAGGCGCTGTGAGGAGAGGCCGACTCAGGAGGGCCCGAGGCCACTGTGAGGACCTGGCTTTTCTCTGAGTCAGTGGGAGCAGCAGAGGGTTTAGATCAGAGGAAAGACAGGACCTCATGTATTTCTGCCACTGTTGTCTCAGCAGAACTCACTTCTTGAATAAGCCTCGGCCTCGACTGTGCCAGAGTCCCAGGGCTGGGCTTGGTGTGGCCGCTGACACATCCACTCCGGGCCCCCGGTGGCGGGTGGCCCAGGGCCCCACTTTGCCCGGGCCTCTCATTTGCGGTGTATCTCACGTCCCCCCTCCCCGGTCTCAGCCACTTAGGAGCCTCATCACCCCTGGCACCGAGAACGAGGCTCAGCAAATGGCTCATGAAGCACCTTTTTAAAGGTTAATGGTCACTGGCGAAGGAAGAAAGAGCCACTGAGCATCTACACGCTCTTTGATGATGTGGATTTTTCAATTAAGTGAAATGAGACTCACGCCTCCTTCAGGTACCTGGTCTGATTCCCAAGCAGCCAAGGGGTGTCTTGGAGGCTGGAGCTATCAGCCCTGAGTGAGCTCCAAGGCTTTACTGAAGCCGCTCCAGGTAGGGGAGGGCCAGGCCCTCCCAGGCTCCCTGCCTGCTCTGCCCAGGTGAGCTGTGTGTGTGTGACGTGGTGGTTCTGGAGGATTCCAGCTCTGGCAGGTAAAATTCGGGGGGCGGGGGCAGGGATAAGGTGTTTTCTTGGATTCACCGTGCACAGTGCCTGGTACCTGCTCGGGCCAGGACAGGTGTGCGGGTATTGGGTTGATGTCAGATGATGAGCCCTACTCCGTGGCTCTGTGACAAGGAGGGAAATCGGCCCAAGGGCTCTCCTGGTCACACCTCCTAAAATTCACACATGCTTTCCAGCTAGTATTTCATTCGTTCAGTTATTCAGTGATGATTTACTATGTGCCCACTCTATTAGTTACTCATTGCCGAGTCACAAACTGGCAAGCTTAACGGCTTAAACAAGACTCATTGGTTATTTCCTAGTTTCTCTGGGTCAGGAATGAGTACCACTTTTCTGGGTGCTCTGCTTAGGGGTCTTACAGGCCACAATCAAGGTGTCAGCAAAGATGGGGGTCTCATCTGAAGGCTTGCCTGGGGAATGATTCATTGCCAAGCTCACTCACATGGTGGTTGACAGGATTTGTATTTTGGGGGGTGGTCCTGCTGAGAGCCTCAGTCTCTAGCTGGTTATTGGCTCAGGGCCAACCTCAGTTCCTTGCCACAAGGGTCCCCCCAACATGGTAACTTTATCAAGTTTAGCAAAAGAGAAAGTCTTCTAGCAAGATGGAAGCTGACTGCAGCGCCAGGATCCAGGATCCAGCGTTGCAGCAGCTGTGACTTGGATTTGATCCCTGGCCTGGGAACTCCATATGCTAAGGGGCGGCCAAAGAAAAAGAGATGGAAGCTGAAACTTACATAACCAAATCATGAATCAACATTTCATCAGGGTAGGGGTATTCTATTGATGACAGACAGGTGACTAAAAGGGGGAGGAACTGTACAAAGCGGTGCATACCAGGAGATAAGATTCTTTGGGGTCATCTCGGGAGATGCCTGCTGCAGGGGATTGTGGGGAACAGACTCTAAGATGACCCCTATCTCCTGGTATTCATGTCGTGTGTGAATACCGCCCCTCCAAGCCCCCAGGTGTGGATGGGACCTCTGACTTGATTCTCAGCAATAAAATATGGTACATATAATCGAGTGTCATTTCCATGGCTTTGTTACGTGTGATTGTGACTTTTGTCTCCCCAGCAGACTCTTTCTCTTGCTTTGATGAAGCAAAGTCATCATGTTGGGGAGAACTGGATGTCAGGGAATTGAAGGTGGCCTCTGGCCAACAGCCAGCTTGGCACTAAGACCCAAAGTTTAAGGTCTGCAAGGAATGGATTTCCAACAACAACCATATGAACTTGAGAGCAGAGCCTTCAAATAAGACCCCAGCCCCAACTTAGACACCTTGAAGACAGCCTGCAAGAGACGCTGGAAAAAAGGACCCAGCTAAGCTATGCCCATAATCCTGACTCACAGAAACTGTGAGGTGGTAAACGAGTGTTGTTTTAAACTGCTAAGTGTGTGGTAATTTGTTACACGGCAAGAGAAAATGGATCCACCCGCTTAATGCCAGTTCCTGAGCTGGGCCTTTTGGAAAGCTTTCTTTATAGAGAGCAGCTTCAGAAATGTTCTGACATTTGTCTCATACAGGCAATTTCAAGTGAACACTCTTGATAACCCCATTTCATGTTTGGGCGGAAAACAGTGATTAACAAAGCTTGGGAAAAGTGTGAGGCATTTAAATGCAGCTGCAATTTCAGAACCTTTCAGAGCTCAGCTGTGAGCTGCTACACTGATGGAAGGGCTGATGACAACTCGCTTGGGGTTTGGTTTGGGAAGAGAGGGGGCTTTGTAGAGGTCTTCTGGCTGATGATGGGTTGTCCAGAAGGGTATTTGGTCCAGAACGGGAGCAGGAATGAGAAGTGGCCAGAAGAATGCTGAATTGGATGCTAGGAATTCCCGAAGATCAATCAGCCTTCTCTGTCTCCCATCCCCACTGTGGTCACCTGGTCCAGGCCACGTGCCCGGTTGACTCCACCAGTCTCTTTGCTGGTCCTCTGATTCCTCTCTTGCCTCTGTGTGGTGAATTCTCAGCACTGTGGTCAGAGGGATGTTTCAAATTTCCCAAGCTAAAAATCCTCCCATTATACTTCGGACAAAGCTCAAATTCCTGACAGTGGGTGATGTGGCCTCTCACGCTGGGTCCTGCTGGTTCTGCTCTGCTTTGCAGTTATGTCACCCTCACACCCAACTCAGCCTGAATTTTTCTCCCCCTGGCTTTTCTCCTCATCAGATCTCAGCACCAAGCTCCCTCCTCAAGTTCCTTCTCCAATTGCTTAAACTCCAGCCACCAGTGACACTTTGATCACGTTGATCTGCTTTGGTCTACTTCAGAGATGATTGTGTTGCTTTACATACTTCACAAGCGACAGGCTTCCCCAGCAGAATGCAAAGGCCTGGGGGTCTGGGGACCACGTTTAGTTCCCTGAAGCCCGGTGAAGCCAGCACTACGTGGCATAGAGTAACCACTAGTCGACTTGGCCAGATGGATGTGTTGTCTGTCTTCAGAATGTGTGGCGGAGGTGGTTCTGGACTCTCATGGAGGACACTTACAGCTGATAAGGACAGATTCTCAGCATCTGGGCTGTTGCAACGTGGGGTCTCTGAAAGGTGATGCAAAGGGCCTGCAGGACCACTTAAGATGCCAGCAGACTGATTCTTTGGTTAGGAGTTATCACTGCTTCCTAAACTCCCTGACAAATCACCATTCCTGAGGTTTGGTTTCCCCTTTGCCCAAGGATTCCCTTCGAAAGCTCCATCTAGCTGGGAACCCGACAGACTACACTGGCTCCAGCCTCCAAGGTGAGTATTCAGGAAGTATTGCTTGAGTGCTTGCAGCATGCCAGGCGTTGAGCCAGCTCTGGGATTCATCATGAGACAGGACCCACATGTCCCCATCCTTACGTGTTAGTGGAGAGTGAGAGAGTGAAGATGCAGCCTTACTTTCCTGCAGCACCCTAAGGAAATGCGTTCGCAAGGAGTTGACAGGATGGGTGGGAGCCACTGAAACGGTGTGATGGAGGGGGTCTCTCTGGGGAGGTGACACGTGAGGTCTGAAGGATGAGAAGGAATGAGTCACCTGAAAATCTGGGAAGAGTGTTCCTGGCAGTGGGACCAGCCAGAGCAAATGCCCTGAGGTGGAAGTTTGGCAAGTTCAGAGGTCAGAGAGAAGGTCTCTGTGGCCGGAGCAGAGAGATGGGACAGGTCAGAGAGGGTGGCAGGAAACAGCCTTGTTTGCCATGATGGGGGGTTATTCTAAGTATAACAGAGATCGCAGGTGTTTGTACAGGGCAGGGCCGCAATCTTCACACTGTACAAAGACCCCTCTGGCCTCAATGTTGATGATAGATTGGAGGAGCAGGGCTGGGCCTCAGAGATGGGATGAGGCTGGTACAGCAGCAGTTATACCCTTGGGATCGTAAGGGGAAAATAGAAACAACGCAAAACTGTTCTCTTTGTCTTTTAACTCACAGTTATCTCTTGAACAATTTTGTAGAAAACAACAAAACCAAAAAACCCCAAACAAAACCAAACCCATGTGCAGTGTTTGTTGTCTGTGGCTTTTGCAGTAAAAAAGTAGCAGTGAATATGAAGCATTTACTGTCAGATTCTGGGGAGGAAAGGACAAAAAAAACCTTATGATTTTTTTTTAATTTTAATTTTTTGTCTTTTTTAGGGCCGCACTCGCGGCATATGGAGGTTCCCGGCTAGGGGTTGAATTAGCGCTGTAGCCACTGGCCTACACCAAAGCCACAGCAACGCCGGATCCAAGCCGCCTCTGCGACCTACGCTGAGTGTACGCCGAGTATACGCTGGATCGTTAACCCACTGAGCAAGGTCAGGGATCGAACCTACATCCTCACGGATGCTAGTCAGATTCGTTTCCACAGAGCCACTACAGGAACTCCCCAAAACATTTTGATTTTTCCCCTTGAGGACCTGAATGTGGAAGTGTAGATATAATTCAAAATGCTCTTCCCCCAGAGAGCAGCAGATGCCCACAAAAGGTAGGCGAGGTGGTTCAGGCTGGTGCAAAACGTCCCCTCACCAAGCCTCCCTTGGTCTCTGGGATGTTCACAGAGAAAGTCAGTTCAGTCCTGGTGTGACTTTAATGCCTCTCTGGGCACTGCTTTGTTTTCATTGTGTTTGTTTTACGGATTCTCGTCTGTTTACGGCAGGTGACATTAATTTTTCATTTGCAATAGTGGAATATCAAATTTCCTTTAAAAAGGTATTTAAGAAACTGACTTAAAGCCAAATTGAGACCAGGTGAGAATACAGATGGGTGCAGCTGTTTTAGGGAGATGTGAGCGTGAATCGGATGGTGTCATCCCCCTGTCAGAATCTTCCAGGGTCTTCTCTCGCTCAGAAGAAAACCCATACTCCTCACTGTGCTGGTCTGGGCCCTGGGCGGCCCTCTTCCTCATCCCCTCCCTTGCTCTGTCACTCCACTCCAGCCATGCCGATCTGTCCACCACAGGGCCTTTGATATGGCCTTTCTTCTGTTGGACTCTCTTCCTCCAGAAGTGTGTGTGATCCCTGAGTCTGGGGGGCTCGGGCTGGGTGGGGTCTGCGGCCATGGGGTAGTGGGTGCCCATCCATCCAGGGGCAGCTGTGACTCAGTGCAGTTCATTGTGGAAGGCATGTCTTTATGGGGAAAAACCCTGAGAAACCCTTATCTTAATAGGAAATTTCCTAATTTTTTAAGTCTTAGCTTTCTCCAATTTAAAATAGTAAAACAGTAAAATAATTGTAGCAAAAAACCAGTCTGTTGAATGAACTCTGACCTGCTGGCTGTGACTGAGCCACCTCTGCTAAGGGAGATCAAGACGATGGCCTTGCAGTATCCTACATTCCAGAATATATGACAGGCACTGAGCCACATCGGGAACTCCAGGGAAACCTTTTTGTTTATTGTGTTATTGCTTTACCACCAGTCTGCCTACTGGGTTGTGGTCAACTCTTGTTATTCCCACCTACAGATTATTTACTGTGATCCCACTGCTTCTGTGTCAGGGTGGCAAACCCCAAAGTTTATAATAGCAGGAGAGTGATGCAAAGGAGTGGGGTGTGCTGGGAGTAAGGTAGTAGGGCGTGGTGGGGACTGCGAAAGACTGGAGAGCCTCTGCTTTGCCTAAAGCGAGTGGTTGCCATCAGCTCCAGTGCTGGGCAGGTATGGGGGCCAGTGTGTACCGATCTCTCTCTCTCTCTTTTTTTTTTTTTTTGTCTTTTTAGGGCTGCACCTGCAGCATTTGAAAGTTCCCAGGCTAGGGGTTGAATCAGAGCTGCAGCTGCCAGCCTGCGCCACAGCCATTGCAACACAAGATCCTTAACCCAGTGAGCGAGGCCAGGGATCAAACCCGTGTCCTCATGGATACTAGTCTGGTTCATTAACCACTGACCCACAAAAGGAACTCCCCAGATGCTCTTTTTGAAAGAGAAGATAGAAATTCTATTTTTAGGTAAAATCTAACTTTAAAATGTTAGCAAATACTTTCATTTAAAAAATATTTTCCCCTGGGAGTTCCTGTCATGGCTCAGCAGAAGTGAATCTGACTAGTATCCATGAGGATGCAGGTTCGATCTCTGGCCTCTCTCAGTGGGTTAAGGATCCAGCATTGCCGTGAGCTGTGGTGTGGGTCACAGATGCAGCTTGGATCTGGTGTTGCTGTGACTGTGGTGTAGGCTTCCGGCTACAGCTCTAATTCGACCCCTAGCCTGGGGACTCCCACATGCCATGGGTGTGGCCTTTAAAAAAAAAAGACCAAAAAAAAAAAAAAGTTTTCCCCCACACCCTGCCCTAGTACACCTTGGCTGTGGGTGAAGATGCCTGTGGAGCTGAGTTTTTGGCCCTTGCACTTTGGATTATTGCATAATATGTTCCAGTGAGGAAATGGAGGCACGGAGAGTTTAAGCAACTTACCCAAGGTCACACAGCAGGAAGTGGCAGAGCTGGATTTGCACCAGGGAGACAACTCCAGAGCTCCTGCTGTTCCCCAGTCGGCTCTGCCACCCTCTAGGCCTCCAGAGGGAATGAGGATGTCTTCCTGGGGTAGTGCAGGGATTTCTCGGGGAGCCGGGACGGTGGCGTGGGACTCAGTGGTCTGAAGTGCAGTGTCCTGGGCCCCAGGTCATGGGGCAGTGTCTGTCAAGAGGGGGGACTGTCGTGGATGGTGAGAGGAGGACAGGCCTGCCCCCAGCAGACACGTCTGCAGAGGACTGGCCCGGGGCGGGGGGGACGAGGGGAGACGCCTTGAGGTGGGTAGCGTGTAGTTTGAGGCTGTAATGCTGGGCACACGTTGGTCCCCCCCAGGAGCTGGGGGCGGGGCTTGGCCAGTTGGTCGGGGTCCTCAGAGGCTCAGCCCCTCTCCGTGTGGGGGGGCAGCCCTCTGCCCTGTCCCTCTGAAGGTGGCCATTAGGGAGGGAAGCCACAGAGCTCAGTGCTGGACAGACCTGCTTCCTGACAGGCCAGTGTCTCTGAGCCATAGTTTCTCCCTGCCAAGTGGGACTAATAGCAACCTACACGGACTGCCTGCTGGCGTGAGGCCCTTGTTAACGCATCTTAATTCCTTTGAGAAGGGACTTTTCTTATCCTCCTCTATAGCAGAGAAAACAGAGGCACAGAGAGGTTAAGTCTCTTACCTGGGATCACACAGATCCTATCTATGGAGTGAGGTCTCCAGATGAGTGAGGATCAAATAGAGCCCTTGGCATTCTGGCAGGTGCTTGGGAATGCCAGTGCTCCTGGCGACCATCAGCACTGCTGCCGCCACCACAATCACCATTGGCAAAACCACTGCATCTGCCTCCGAGGGCCGTTAGGAGCAGCAGGTGAGGTGCCGCCCATAGACCCAGTGCACTGGCTGCAGCAGAGTGAGCTGATGCCAACCACATGGCAGCAGTAAGAGCACCTCTTGCTCAGGGTATAAGAGCGACTTTCTGCATGTTTTTCCAGGCCGAGGGATTGTCTGCAAGCTCCAGAGAGCTTGGTCCTGAGTGCGATTCTGAGGGTGGGTCTGGAGTTCTTGGGGGGCCTTCCTCTGGGCTAGTCCCCCACAGCCGTCCTGGGAGCTGCTTCCTGGCAGGATTGGGAGGCTCTGGGGCTGAGCAGCTGCAGGCCCCCAATCCCAGCCCCCACCTTGCCGCCTCCTGGGCAAACACTGAAGGGGTGACCTCTCAGGGCCTAGGGCGCACAGCCCCCTCCTTGCCTCCCCTGACTGCAGGAGAAAGTGGGTAAACCTGGCCTCCCCTCACTGTAGGACAAATGGTATCTGGTCCAACACACCCATAACCGGATGTTTCCTGGTGCAGTTTATCTAATTGCAGGCTCTGATGCCTTGTGGGTCTTGAAATCAATTTAGAGTAGAGCCTGGCACTTAAAATCTGCAATAGACCAGAATAGAATAGATCAGGAAACAGCAAAGTGTGTGGTATGCAGTGAAGAGAAGTAGTATTTGGGGAAACTTCTGCTTTGTTTTTACATAAATAGATGTGTGTGTGTGGTGGGGGTCACCATGTGAAATGCTTCTCATTGTGGTTGTGTTAAAAAATGTTTGACACTCAGGGTCTTAGTGTCATACAACTGGAGAGTCACCCCAGGGCCCAGCAGGTATGGGCTCTGTTGATTTTGGGAAGGAGATTGTAAAGCCTGGAAGATGAACGAGGGAAAGAATGGATCACTCGGCTGGCGCATGCCGAGTCCCTGGGCTGCTCCCTCTTTCCCTTATTGGCTGAGCCTCTTCAGCCTGTTGTCACTTTCCTGGAGCCTGTGTCCCCGCTTTCTGCTCTTCCACATGCCCATCGGGTAAGATGTTACTGTGTGGTTTCCGGCTCTAGTTTATCTGTTGGCCCCCCTAGAGCATCAGCTCCCCCAGGGCAGAATCCCCATTTCCTGATGTGCCCCAGTGCAGGCCCAACGCTGGCACGCAGTAGGGGTTCACTGAGGGCTGGGGCACCCGTGTCACCTGTTGTGAGGATGTCTGGAGGCCGGGGGGGAGGCGGAGGGTGTTCTGAAGCAGAGGGGTGAGTCTTGGAGAGTGGCACAGCTGGGTGATCTGCTCTTTCTGAATGTCCCTGAGTCCCCTGTACCCACCCACCATGTGCCCCCTGCCTGGCTCCTGTTGCAGCCCCTAAGTCGCCCCAAGGGTCCCTGCTGCCAGGCTGGGCTTTGCGGGAGCTCCAGAGACCAGAGGAGCTGGGAAATTAATGCCCCAGGGGCCCAGGTGTGATGGAATTGGGGCCACACTTGTCTGTCTTGGCTTCGGTGCCTGTTGTGCTGTGGGCTCCCCAGCAGGACGGGGCTCTTTTTGCGCAAGTAAGTAGCTTGCTGGAGGTGGGCCTGTGCCCCTTCCCAAGAATCTTGGGCACTCAGGGGCCGGGCTTCGCGGGCTCCGCAGACTCGCAGGCAACCTCAAGGCTGGTTCCCAGACAGGCAGGACACTCATGGTCTTTAGCCCTCCTGGTCTCCCTGTCCCACATCCAGACTGGTGTTTGTGATCACCTTCCATATAAACTTCTTGGACCTGAAGCCTTGCCTCTGGGTTGGCTTCTGGGGAAACCAAAACACTGGGTGAAGGACTTGCTTTTGGTCTGGGTTTACTTTCTGTGCATATTACATATGTTTGTTTGTATGGGTGTAAGTATTTTCCCCGAATAGGGGTGGATTTGCAAGACGAAAAAATGGGTAAACCAGTGTCAAGGGTTTTATGTGGCAGGAGGCAAGGACAGGGGTCTCATCTCCCCATCCTTGATGTGGGGGAGGGGGCCTGCAGGACAAAGAAGGCTGCAGTGAGGGAAAATGAGAGAGGGCTGGGGTGGGGGTAGGCAAGGAGGGGGAAGGGGGGAAGAGGAAGGGGAGAGGCGGGGGTTGGGGTGAGACAACGTGGGGCCAGTGGGTCTCTATGGGCCCCGAGGAGCCGCGTCCTCAGTGCTGAGTCGGTAGCTGCCTTGACCCAGGAACACAAAGTGTCCATCCAGTGACCCCCTCCTGGCTTCGGTCTCTGTTAGAGCATGAAAGGTGTCCAGCAGGTCTTTGGGGCTGATCAGTTTTCAACCCATACATGTGGGACCTGGACATATGTGCGTGCAAACTTATACACGTGTACACTCATACACACACGCCCTGTCTCGTCACCACACACTCGCCACTCAGACGCAGCAAGTCAGGTGTCGTTAAGATGCCAGGCCATGCCTCTGCTTCCTCGCAGAGCCCGTGTGACCCCGCTGATCAAAGGCGGCTATGAGTCCGGAGGGTGAACCCTGGCATCAGTCCTCGGGTCACCATGGCAACCCAGCCGCTACCTGTTTGTAAGTTTAAAAGCTCCTGGATTTACGGGGGCTTGCAGGGTAATTCATGCAGGTCAGCTGTTCACTATTCAGTACCCCCACTGTTAGGAGAGGCAGCGAGGCACACAGTTGGCTTGTGCTCCGTGTGTGTGTGTGTGTGTTTTGAGCTGGCACACAATTAAGATGAGGGGTTGGGGGCAAATAGCATTAAAAATACATCCAGTAGTAATTGGACTACAGTTGATTGCTTTCAGAGTGCCTAACATACATATCAGCATCACATCTGGTGAATTCTGAAGAGTCTCAGGGATAGAGCGTGAGTGTAAGAAGGAGGGACACACTCGCGAATCTGATCAACTCTCCGTGCAGTGCTGAAATCGCTGGGGGAAGGAGGGCTTAACCTCCAGGCCCGAGATGTGGGAGCAAGTCCCAACACACCCATCGGAGGGGCCTGCAGTGACGCTGGGATCAGGACGATGGGAGACCCGGGGCTCCCCATGGCAGGACTCCAGGCTCTGCGAGACTCGCCCTCTGGTGTGGACCTTGGGGGAGAGAGTTGGGGAGAAGGAGGCGGAGGTGGAGAAAGCTGGAGAGCAATGGCCAAATCTGGTTCTTCCGTCAGTAGTAAGTAGCAGAAGGAGTGAGGAGGGCCGGAGCCAGCCGGCCCCCAGCCAGCACCTCCTGAGGGGTCAGGACCCACCAGACGCCTTTCAGGCAGGTTCAGGGTATTGACTCAGCCAATCTCCCCAATGCTGTGGGGTGGGTTTTGATACAGTTTCCGTTGTAGAAGGGGACACACTCAGGGAGGGGAAGGAGGTGGCCCAGGACACGCAGCCAGCAAGTGGCCTGTGGACAACTCCATGCAGGAGTTGGGGTGGCAGGTCCTGGGTCTCCATGTTGGGAACAACAGGGAGGGGTGGGGACTGTGGCAAACTACAGGGCCTGCACGTGTCTAAAGGGGGAGCCTGGACTTTGTGCCCCAAAATGCTACCGGGAGAGAGTTTGGGCCCAGGGTGGCCTCATTTCCTGAGACCTTTGGGGAATGAAGGAATCCGATTCTCAAGTGAAAGTGCGAGTTTTTCACATTGGATTCATACTTTAAAAAAATGCCAGGAGAGACAAGCTAGACACATCTGCTGGCTGGTTTTGGTGTGCATTGTGACCTCTGACCCAAGGGGAGAAGCATTCTGGAATGCTGGAGCCTCAGGGTGTGTGCGGCACTGGCCTGGGTGGTGTGAAATGAGGGCTTTTCT
>PVHT021183543.1:8310482-8345461 GCA_004024745.2 Catagonus wagneri
TGAAATGAGGGCTTTTCTCCCAAGAACGTAGGCCCTCCCCTCCCCCAGCAGGTCAGTGAGTTTTGGGGGTGACTGCCCGCTGAGCTGACGCGGTTCAGAGGGGGCGCCTGCTCCGTTCCACCTGAGTGGCCAAGGCAGGCTCTTTGGGGCGAGGACTCAGGTTACAGGGACTTGACAGGACGGGCCCTGTCCTGACGTAACTCACAGTCCTTCGTGGACAGTGACCTCCATTTTCCCAGGGTTGCCCTGGTGGCCAGAAGGTCGGGCCATGCTGGGCCTGTATTTCCAGTGGCCGCCCGTGGCTGGAGACGGGGCTCATCCTGTGGGCCAAGGCCCCTCCCCCGGCCTCTGCAGGAGACTGTCCCCCAGGCCTGTGGGCACTGGCACCTGCAGCCCCACCCCATGCAAAGCCCTGCTCCTCAGCCAGGCCAGGGCAGGGTCAGGTTCAGGACACTGGCAGAGTGACCCCTCTGGGGGCCGGGTGGAGGCCCCACACTAACCATCTCCCTCTCAATGGCCCTCTCTCCTGAAAGGGTCACTTTAAGAATGCCAGGTGGCAGGTGCCAGATTTTGGCATCTGAGGAGCTGCCGTAAGCTCCCTGGGACCAAAGCGGTCCTCTTTTGTCAGCGCTGAGGGGGAACAACCGCCGCTGCCCTTTAATTAGGAGGGGACATGCTAAGCTCTGGCCTCCTGCAGGGCAGCATCACCGAGCATTAAATCGGCCCTGCGCTCTGTCGCTCCCCGCAGACCGCGAGGGTCCGTGAGGCCAAGGAGGAGCCCCCAGCTCCAGCCTGGCTCCTGCGAGGAGAACAGCCGCCCAGAGAAAACGCCAGTCAGCCCGGATTCCTGGCAGCCGCTCAATCTGGCAAAGTATTTCTCGCAAATTACTTGTTAAGACTGAAATCCGGGCAGGACTCCGCAAGTTCAGGGGCATCTATTATCTGCTGGTTCCAGGCACCGGGGCATCTCTGTGGGCAGGGCGCTTGGCTGTGGGTGGGAGAGGTTTTGGAGCCGCTCGGATCAGCTCAGCGCCTTCTCTTCTGCTTCTCCTGCCGGGATGGAAGCCGGTTCTGGTCAAGGGGACACAGTGCCCGCCCCCTTCTCCTGTGTCTCTGGACACCGCTGTCAGGTGTGACCAGAGTGATTCAAGCACATTTCCCACAGTTGAAAGGGGCCACAGGCCGTGTCCCTGGCCCTCCACATCCCCAGGGGCGCCCATCTGAGGCTGCACAAGGGCACAGAGTGGGGTCAGGTATTCAGGACCCAACTGAGGAGGTCACACAGCACTGCGGAGGGGTGGTCACCATGGCTGGGAGCTCAGATGGCGACATCAGTGCTCAGACAAGTCCCAGAAGACAGAGGGAGAGGTGGGTGCCTTGTGCCGGGGCTGAGACCTGGTGTCTGGGGCTGCTGAGGCAGAGACCAGCAAGCCTCAGTTGGCGGCACAGGGCCGGCCCAGGTGGGTTCTGCTTCCCCCGACCCACTGTTCTGGCAGGTGACCTGCCACCTAGAAACCTCCTGATCTCTGTCTCTTTTCTCCCTTTGGTCACTGGGAAGATGATGATGCTCATAGCTGCACTGTGGCCCTTCAGTGTTGCTCACCTGTGCCTTCTCCTCACACCCTGTCCCTGTGATTGTTTCTTTCACTCCTGGTTTTCAGTGTGTGTCCAGCAATGACAGCCCAGGTTCACTCACAGGGCTGGTGTCCTCCTCCTGCAGAAAGCTCACCCTGCAGCTCGGCACAGGGGTGGAGGGGGGTGGGGGAGGTGTTGATGAATTCTCCCCCCAACCCCACCCCAGTGTTCCCATCATCTCTTTTCTGGGAGTCTCTACCCTGAATCCCAGTGAGTCCTAAGTCCCCTGACATCCCACCCCCTCACCCCCATACACATGTGGCCTCAGCCTAGGCCTGTCCAGGCCAGCACACCCCGCTTAGCTCGGTTTCCTCTCCTGGAACCCCCTCATTCACCCCTTCTCCCTCCCTCGTCCTGTGGGAGTACGTCTAGTCCCGGGGGAACCACATGGCAGACGACGCAGTGCACCATCCCCGTTTCAGTGCTGCATAGACTCCCACCCCATCTAATTCCTTCGGTTCCTTCTGCCATAAACACCCTCCAGCACCCTGCCTTTTTCTTCCTGGGCTGCATCTGTGCGGAGGGGCCCAGAAAACAAACTCACTCAGAGCTTGGAGAGGAGCTTTGGCTGAGAGGCGAACAGCTGGGGCTGTTTGAATGTTGCAGCCCCCCCCACCCCGCACACATGTATAATCCTCAACCCCCAGGGCCCCACTAGGGGGTGGCTTGGGGGTGGGAAAGTGCAGGTTAAACAGCACAGGGGAGGGGCAGGGTGCAGGGGTAATTAATTTTTCTTGACGGTTTATCAAGCTGTCATTAATTTCCTTATCGCATGTAAAAATGGAGGCAGAGGCTCAGTTAAGAGTGATGTTCTGGTGCCAACCGTGCTTGTCTTTTAATCACGTTCTTTGCATATTGATTTTGACATCTTGGTTCAATCACAGGCTATTTCACTGCGGTTGTGGAATCGCTGTGCAGTTTGTGGGGCTTTTCTCCATCCCCCCCGGGAGTATGTGAATGGGACCCAAGGCAGCACTGGGCTGGCAGCCTCCCTGCAGGAGGAATGAGAGGATCCTGGCGGAGAGCGGTTACCCTCTAAGGGAAGGAACAGTGTCAGGCTGCAGAGACCTTGTCCCAGGAGGTGGGGGATGAGGACTCTGGCAGGACAAGCGCACGGGTTTTCCTTTACAGGGAAGGAAGAAATTGACAAGGCAAGAAGCCTGGCTGGTGGCAGTCCCTGGAGTCTATGAGGTGGAGAGGCTCTGGCTGCAGCAACACAGTGCTGAGCCCCAAGCAAGTGCCGTCCGTGTAACCAGAACACAGAAATATGCATCCATCCCAGCTGTGGGCGTGGGCCAGAGGCTAGAGGCTTAGGGGCGTCTCTCTGGGCCCCTGTGATTATTGTGTTTAGTGTGGGTATCTCTCTCCCCACCACCTCTGAGGTCCTGTCTGCAAACGTCACCAGCATTGAGGATTTCAGATTGTCTTTGCCCTGGGTGATGACAGTAAGATGAACCATGACAATTCACATCTCTGTGATGCTGTGTCATGATTATATGGATGGATGTGTGCATTTAGGAAGTTTGTGCCTTACTCTATGATTATTATTTCTGTTCTACAGATGAGGAAACAGGCTTAGGGTAGAAAACTTGCTGAAGGTCACACAACTGATGAGCGGTGGTTTGAACCCAAGTCTGGCCTCAGAGTCCTGACTCGTAACCACTACCATAATCCCAAAGGTCCTTCCTGTGTTTAGAGTCTGTGGTTCACTGGCCCTTTCCTGTGTCCCCAGTGAAGACAAGTCTGAGAGTAAGCCCTGGGTTTTGGAAGACCATTTGGTGTCAGGACAGAATATAGATATTTGGGAGCCTGAGCATTAATTTTCCCGGCCATTCTAGGAAGGCGCCATTTTCTCATTAAAGATGCTCCAGAGGTTGGATCTGAATGTGGGCTGGTTTAAGAGCGCCTGCTCTGACCTCCAAGGCCATCTGCTGATTTGTTCTCCAGCCACTCACCCACCCCCTACCCCCCGGGTGTTGGCCCTGGGCTACGTGCTGTGTGAGGATTCATTCATTTATCCTCACAGCGGTTCTGTTCTCTTTCTAAATTGGGAAACAGGCACAGACTGGTAATTAAGTTAATGAGTAAGGGATAGGGTTGAGATTTGAATCCAGACTACTTGCTGCCAGGGTCTAGGCCTTTAACTACTCTTCTGTGGAGCCCCTCAAAAGAGCCCTGGGCTGCAATTGCAGGGGCTTTGGGGTGGGGGCAGAGAGAGGCGTTTCTCTAAGGGTCCCGCAGGGCTTGCTGAGAAGGGCGGGATCCCCTCCCACGACCTGCTCCTTCTCCTCCAGGACTCAGGTGACACATCCCCTCCTCATTCCCCGAGTCCCCACCGAGTCCAGCCTCCCGCCGCTCCATCACTCCAGTCCGGCTAAGGTTCTTCCCAGGACACGTCTCGCTCGCTGAAACTGTCTGCAGCGTTGCTTTGCTTTCTTGCTCATCATCTGTCTCCTGTGACGAGGGCAGGGTCTGCGGGGACAGGCCTGGGGTCTCGGCTGCATCCCCAGGGCCTGGCACCGTGCTGGCACAGGGCGTGGGCTCCCGAGGCCTGTGGGTGGATTCTGTGAGGGGGAGAAATCCCCAAGATCGCCCGCCCCCGCTACTGGCTCGACGGGACAGTGGGGTGGGGGTTCCCGAAGCTGTGCCCTGTCCCCTGGCTGCACTGCCACGTGGGCACACGTCATAGCACATGACCCTGGTCATCATGGAGCCCGCTGACCCTCCAGCAAGAACGAAGCATCTGTGCTCAGCCTCCAGAACCCACTCCACGTGCCGCCCCGAACTCACACACCACGGCCTGTGCCTCGTGGAGGGACAGGGTCGGGGGGTGTGGACAGGACCCCTCGGCACCCCATACGAGGGGACAGAACATAAACAGGGCATGTGGCTCACTATTCCTGGGCAGGACAGTGTTCAATCCAAGTTTCTCGTGGCTTTTCTCTTCTGGAAGAAATCCTGATGGTCCCTTTTCTTTTTTTTTTTTGGCTCTTAGTCTGAGGCATTATGATGGGCCATGGGCTGTGGTGGAATAAAAACCTGGCAGATTTGCTTCCCTTGTCACATCCTGCGCTCAGCCCAGGCGGCGTCCTTAGGAGCTGACAGTCAAAGGTGTTAAAGAGAAGTGTCACAGTCACAGTAGGAAGCTCTGCTCCCAGGAGGGGACTCTGGGGAGTTTGTGCCCAGGAAGTCTTGGCAGGGGAGGCTCTTTCCTACAACCAAGCTGAGTTCTCTCTACCTGCCGGTGGCAGTAACTGCAGAGACGCCTAGAGATGGTGTGTGCTGAGGACTGCATGTCGCAGGCAGCAGACTCTGGCTGACCTGGCTGGAGTTTTGGCCCCTGGTCAGAGTGTGGGGCTGTGGATCCTGGGCCTGAGGTGCTGGCCTCTCAGTGTGGGGTGAAATCTGCGGAGTATCTCAGCCTTGCTTAGTCTGCATTTTCTTCATCTTTCAGCAAGAAGAGCAGTCCTATCCTGCCGCCTCTCTGGCTCGTAGGGGGATCATCTAAACTCATAATGTGTATGGTTGCTCTGTGCCTGCAAATTACTCTGAAATCTGATGTTGAGTTTCTGATTCGAGACATACTTTATATCTATTTTAAGATCAATTATTGCAAACATATTCCCTTACATTGTATCTCCTTACTGTAAGTTTTCTTTATCTTTGATCCACAGTATGAAATATTTTGCATCACAAGCCAATGTTATGTTCAAATTTATATATCTGAGCCAAATTACGAACACTACTTTTACTGTCCTCTATTCCATTCCATTCCATTCTTTTCCAACTTCAAATTACTGTCCCAGATGTATTAGATGGATGCTTGGACCAACAATGGCTCCCTGCCTGCCCATTTGAAAACGCCACCTTGCACAGGGCTCTCTCATGCCTGTTGCTGCAGTGGATGAGTTTTCTCTGCTGACCAGACCACGAGCTCCCTGAGTCCGGGTGGTGACTGATCCTCTGCATTGTGCGCAGCGGGCCCTGTGCCTGGCACAGACTTGCTTGATGGCTGTAAACCATGAACCCTTCTTTTCTACCATTTTGTTGTAACTGTCTAATGGGAGACCGAATGCTCAGTAAATGGCATCCCCTTCTTTCTGCAGAAATGGTGAGAGTTTAATGGGATTGTCTGACAGGCTTCAGTGCTAAGAACTCTATGGTTTGACACCCTGTAAAGAGCCTCCCCCAGGCTGTAATGCTGCTGGGGCTACGTTGCCCACCCTCGTCCCAGTCAGCACCCCTCACACTGAGCTCTAAAGGCATTTTGAGTGTCAGATTTGCATGCAAACCCAGTGAGTGGAAATGGGCGAGGGTGTTTGGGATTGTCACAGAGAAAGGGGTGATCTGCTGACATCTATTGGACGTGAGCCAGGGACACTAAATTTCCTGCAGTACCTCCACATTTCCACACCCTGAAAACTGCTCTGCATGAAGTGCTGCTGCAATATCTGCATGACACTTGATGTGTCAGTTTGAAGTAGAGAAGGTTGTAGGGGAGTTTGTTTCAGCTCCCCACCCCTATTTTCTTTCTTTACAAATGTGAGAGTCTCTAAGGTTTACACCCAGAAAAGCCGGTCCTGGGACAACCGGGGCGGGGGGGCACCTTTTAGAGAACAGCCTGGCCCCGACATGCCAGCCAGGTTAGAAGCAGCGAGTCCTGACAGGTCCAAGCTCTGGTGGATGGAATGTGCTGAGAGGTCTCCTCGCCGTGGGGAGAGGGTTGAATGTGTTGCAGTCCACCGGGCATGCATGCCCTTCTCATTGCTGCCCAGCACGGATCCATCCTCCCTCCCTGCACACGCAGGTTCGGGGCTTTCTGGGACCAGACCCCTGGGAGCAAGGAATGAAGAGCTTTGAGTCTACTGGGTTGGCCTTTGAGGGCAGGGGGCTGGCTCCTCTCAGGCATCCTCAGCGCAATCAACCCTCACTCACCCCTGCTTCAGGTTAGAGTCTGTCAGTCCCTGGACTCCTTGCTTTCTCTCTAATCAGTCCATCAGCATACACATACACACGTTTTAGGAAACAAAATGTGCATACAGTAAAGGCACAAATCTGAAGTGTACAGCTTGTTGAATTTTAAAGTACTCACCTTTGTAACACCCCACTCAGGTCAAGATACAGATTTACTTCATGACTAAAAATTCCTTTGTGGCCTTGTCCAGTCAGTAACATTCCT
Source organism: Catagonus wagneri (assembly GCA_004024745.2). Classification (NCBI taxonomy): domain Eukaryota; kingdom Metazoa; phylum Chordata; class Mammalia; order Artiodactyla; family Tayassuidae; genus Catagonus; species Catagonus wagneri. The sequence continues at coordinate 8,317,297 of PVHT021183543.1, forward strand.
GAGATACCTACCGTTCTGACTTCTGTAATCCTCTGTGATCGCAGATCATTTTTTGTCTGTCCTTGAACTTCATATAAATGGAATCATAAGTAGGCATTCTTTTGCCTAGCTTTTGAGATTCTTTAGTGTTGTTGAATTTATCAGTTTCTTTTTAATTTCTGAGTAAAGTATGTTTCTTTTAAACAGTTTGTAGTTGAGACTAGTTTTTTGGTTGGCTTATTTATTATAATCTTGCCTGATGAAGTCTATCTTTTAGATGAAGTATATAGTTTGTCTCATTTATTCTTTGTTCTTTTGGTCCTCTATTTATGCTTTATTTTGATTCATCGAGGCTTTTTATTACTCCATTATGTTTCCACTCTTGTTGTTGTACATATTCCTTTCAATGAATATTTTTGTGGTTGCTTTAGAGACTACAATATGCATTACTAATTTATTACAACTGATCTCTTTTTTTTTCTTTTTTTAGGGCCGCACCCGCGGCATGTGGAGATTCCCAGGTTAGGGGTCTAACAGGAGCTGTATGTAGCTGCCGGCCTACACCAGAGCCACAGCAACGCAGGATCTGAACTGCATCTGTGACCTACACTACAGCTTATGGCAACACCAGATCCTTAACCCACTGAGTGAGGCCAGGGATTGAACCTGCAACCTCATGGTTCCTAGTTGGATTCATTAACCACTGTGCCATGATGGGAACTCCTACAACTGATCTTAAATTAGTCTCATATTCATGTACCAAATAAGAACTTTACAACAGTATAATTCCATTTATCATCTCTTCTGTTATTAATGTTCTATATTTTCTGCTATATATGTAATAAACCTTACAATACATTGTCAGTATTGTTACTAAAAGTCAGTACTTAAAGTAGTATTTTATATTTACCTATATATTTATCCTCCTGTCATCCCACATTCCTCTCAGTAGAACTGTGCTTTCATCTGGGATCATTTTGTCTCAGCCTGAAGAACTTCCTTTACAATTCTTTGTGGGGTAAATTTACCTGGTGACAGATTCTTTCAGATTTTGTTTGAAAATAGCTTTATTTCATATTCACTCTTGAAGACTCTTTTTGCTGGGTATAGAAATCTTATTTGGCAATTTGTTTTTGTTGTTGTTTTTGACCCTCTAGCAGTTAAAGAATATTCTTTGCCTTAAAACGCCTTAAAACACCTGCTGTATCTTAAAGAAGTCAGAAGCCATCATTTTGATGGTTTTGCTGAATAGCATGTATTTTCTTTAGCTATATTTAAGATTTTCTCTTTACCTTTGGTTTTTAGAAGTTTGATTATAATGTACCTAGATGTGGCCTTTTTGTATTTATCCTATTTAGAGCATCTTGAATCTTTGGCTTCATGTCTTTAACCAATTCTGGGCAAATTTCACCCATTATAACTGCCAACATCATGTCTTCTCTTTCTTTGCCTCTTTTCTTTTCTTCTGAATCTCCAGTTATGCATATGTTAGACTATTTGAGATTATCCCACATCTCATAGGTTCTCTTCTTTTTAGAAAAATCTTCAGTTTTTTCTTTCTCGGTTTCAGTATTGATAATTTCTAGCAAACAGACTTTGGGTTCACTGATTCTTCCTTTATGTCCAGCCTGTTATTAGGCTCATTAAAAACATTCTAATTTCAGGTATTGAATTTCTCAGCTCTGAAATGTCCTTTTGGCTCTATTTAAAAATTTTCAGTGTCTTTGTTGAAGTTCTCCACTTTGTAGTCTTTTGTCCATCTTTTCCTCTAAATTCTTTAAAGTAGTTATTATATCTATTTAAAAGGACTTTTGTACTTTAATGGCAGTGGTTTTTGTTGCGGACTGCCTGGGTTCAAAGTGATTTAGGGAAAGCGAATTCTCTGATCCTCAGTTTCCTCATCAGTCTATGAGGGTGTTAAATGAGTCATGAGTAATAAATAATTGTTAAAACAATGTAGCATACATATAATATTCAATAACTATTATTATTAACATTTTTATTAAAATTTCCCAGTGATTTATATGCACCACTAGAATATCACTTCCTCCAGTTCAAACATTGACAAAGGAATTTATTGGACCCACATTTCCTGGGTTTTTCATGATATTGAACATCTTTCCTTACCTAGGGTTAGTCATTGGGATTTTCTGCAGAACCACTCTGGGTGGTGACCTACTTCCAGATTCCCCGATAGAGCCAGTGTACTCATATCTCCCTTTGGAATGAAAACAGCACCCTGTTCAATGCATTCAGAGTCACCAATATTGTCATTTGCTCCAGTATTTCAACCTGTTCTCCTCTTAGAGGTGTTTCAATAGCAAATATTTCTGAGGGCCTGCTATGGGCCTGGGGAAAGCTCTATGATCTGGAGGTACAGCTGCGAACCTAACAGAACTTCTGCTTTATGAAGCCCATCTGCCCTCTTCAAACCACCCAGCTTGACTGTCTTCACCTTCTTGGTGAAGTATATTGCTTCATGAGTGAACTGTTGCACTAGAAAAGGTACAAAGTCTTAGAAAAGCAATGGCCTAAAATCCTCAAAGCAGATAAAACTGAAACCTACCTCTTCAGCCAACAAGGGTAAATAGGGCACTCACTTGGCACTGACCTTGGCACTGGTATAATATAGGGGTTCTCTTCTGGGAGTGCTTTTTCCCCCAGGAGACAATAGCAATGGCTGCATCATTTCTGGTTATAACAGTTGGGGTGGAGTGCCACTACATCTAGTGGATAGATTCCAAGGATGCTGGTGAAACTCTCATGATGCACAGAATGGTCCCACAACAAAGGTCACCTGGCTCAAAACGTCACTGTGTTGAGACTAAGAAACTGTGGTATCATACAAAAGGCTGACTCCCTCGGGGCTCATCCTTTCATTAGAGATGAGATGCACATACTGGTAGTGCAACACCCAGAGGCAAAGCAGCACAACCCCAAAGGAAGATGCTTGACGCCACCTTCCATGAATGAAGTAATGAATTTGTTTGATAGATACTTATTGAGTGCCTACTTTATTTACATTATCTACTAGGCTAGGTTCTAAGCAAGCAGTGAACGAGGTAGACAAGCTTCATCTATTTCCAGGAGTTTCAGTCTACCCATTGATGATGGGTAATTTACAAATGAACATAATTTCAGGTTGTGAAAAATGCAATAAAGGAAATAGATTGTGTGATGGAATAAAGAGTGACTTGGTGTGGGGCTACTCCCTCATTTTCAGTGGTCTGAGAGGGCCTCTTGGAGGAGGTGACGTGGGCTGAGTCTTGAAAGTTGAGCGAGATCTGAAGGAACAGTGGGCCAGGCAGAGGGAACAGCAAATGCAAAGGCTCAGAGGAGGGAACAGGTCTAGGAATTCAAAGGACCAGAAATCAGGCTAGTGTGTGTGAAGCTTGGGGTGTAGTGAGATTGGGGGATATGGGGACATGGACCAACTTTACAAACTGTGAGATGACAGAAAGAGAATAGTGATGTTTGATTCCTGCAGTCACAGTGGAGTTTTTGGGTCCTCAGTTCCTTATCCTTTTTGGTTCACTGTTATTATCAGGGGAGAGGAGAGTTTCCTTATAATCACCCCCATTTTTCTTTCTTAACATACCACCACTACTGAAGCCCATCCTCTTTAGTCAGTTACTGCCTATGACATTATTCTTTGTTTAACAGAGGCTAAGAGCAAACACATCCAAGTTTATCAACCAAGCCCTAAATCAGGTTGACAATTTAGACAGAACATTAGATGAAGTGGAGCCAGTGATCCTGATGCATATAAAAGATACACATTCTTTCTCCTGGGTCCTTAAGGAATTAAGGACCCAGATTGCCAGTTTAATATTTAAAAACAGGTAAATAAAACTTAATCTCTCCATAGAAACTGGGGATCCTGAAGAAAATAAGGATTTACTGGCAGTAATATACACATTGCCTTTTGTTTGCATAGTATGTCATACTTCACATCACTTCTTTACATGTTTTCCTCCATTAATAAGTATTTATATGTTACACATCATTACAAGTCTTTTCTCAACTCAACAACAATAAAATGCCCATAAATACCTAGGCCTGCTGACTTTCTCCTAAATGCACTCTTTCCCTGTCTCCAATTCATCCCTTTCTTTCTCACAGTATGTTCAACACTGTACATGGTTTTCTTTCCTGCCTCATTCACTCACGAAGGGACAGCTGTTGCTTTTGTCTGCCCCGCATCCTTCTTCTTCTCCTGGAAGTTCAGCCTGATTTTCTTTTTAGTGACCAATTTCTTCCTATCCCCTCTTTACTCCATGTGAAAGGACCGACCCCACTAGCTTCCATTTCTGGGTTTACAGTCATGATTCAGGCCTGGCTAATCAATGTATTCTACTTTCCTCTCTCCTTGGCCGAAGTTATTCACTGATGATCTCATGACCCAAACCAGGCCAATGGGAGCTACTTGGAAAAAGAAACCAGAAGCCATTACTGTCAGGATGTAAAACTAGGCCCCCAAATTGAGAAGAGTTTGCCTGTGTATCTGGCCAACACACAGGAAAATAGAATCAAGAAATGCCCCGACTACTTGAGCTACTTGATCCAGCCATGCCTGAAGCTACTTTCTTCCCAAAGAGGAACTGCATCTTTGGAGTGGGTATCAAAACTAAGTCTTTAAACTCTCTATGAGGAGAGGTAATACCTGCATTTTAGGGACATTGTGGAGAAAGGTATCAGATGGGTTATGGAAAAAAGACATATGAAACATTCAGGTTGCAGGGATTATAAGGCAGTCAGGAGAGGCAACGATCCAGAGTAGCTCTCACACATAGGGAAGGCTTCCCAGAGGAGAAAAAGTATGAGCTAGTTTTAAAGGATTCATAGGAGCAGAAGGAATGGGAGATGTGACAGGTTGGGAAACCCCTGAGCATGATCTGAATAGCAGTTGTCCCATGTGAACTTTGTCACTGATGGAAAAGCACAACCAAGTCAAGGACAACAGGAATAATCAAACCCTTATCCCAAATACAAGGCTGCCTGGGGTTTATAAATCTGGCCACCAAGAGTCTTACAAACTCCCCTCTTTGGAGTGATACCTTCCCATCTGTCAATCTCATCAGCTCAGACGACTGACTCAGCCCCTGTCTGTCTCAAAGGGCCCTTCCTGTGTCTTGCAGCTCATTCTAGAAGAGAAGAATATTTCTCAGGTCTGCAGAAACTCAGAGAAGAAAACTCATTTTATGATTTGAAGGGAGATGAAAGGCATATCTTAATGGCACATTTCAAATGCATTCGTGCTCATCACGGAAGCATCTAAAGGCCCTACATCATTTAGAAAGCTGCAGCAGAGGGAATAATGAATGCAGAATATGTGAGTGATTCATTCTGATTTTTAAAAAATGAAACCCAGCCAGAGAGAGCTTTGTAAAATATCTAAGGAAAAAATATCTCTGAGATTTGTAAAGTCATGAAATTAAAGAGATGATTAAGTAAAAGCAAACCCAGTACATAACCTTAAAGGAACCAAACATTTTGATTTTTAAAAGGTGCCCCCCCCCAAAGCCACTAAAAGGGTGTATGAGGGGTAAGGAAACTATTATGAAAACGGGAAATTGATGCTCTGAGCTGTTCACAGCTCTGTCCCTGGAGTGTGAAATTAGCGACTGAAGGCAGATTTCACAGGCACTTTCGTGGAGCGTGTTGGTGCGGCGCTGGATTTGTGATGGGGCCCCTCTGCCAAGTCGTGCCCACTTGCAAGCTGCTGTCATTATTCATGCAAAGCACAGAAAATCCTGAGTGTCTGGAGCGTTTTGCATTTATATTGGAAGCAGCTTCTCTCCTTCCTGAGTCTAGTACTGAGCGCACGGCGGGGCAGAAGGTAGGGGGAGCATCTCGGAGACCAGCCCTCTCACCAAACTCCTGTTTACTCTTAGCAAAAGAAAAATCCATATGGAGCACGCTGGCAATTATATTGTCAAATCTATAGGAAACAGGACTCCAGTTAAAATGTTAAACGTTAAAATCTCGCCAAGGGATTCTCCTGGTCTGGATCTCGGAACTAAAACCAATAAGGGCATTCTTTGTGTCTCCATCAAGTCACCACACCTGGGAGTGGAACTGAACAGGAAGGTCAACAGATTAAAAAAAAAAAAAAAATGGGAGATGGTGAATTTGGAGATGTGAGCTTCACTTTTCTCATTCTGTTTCTCCACTTATCCCTTGCATACTCGTGTTGGGCACAGACAAGCCACAATCGAAGAGAAAGATGTGGTCATAACTTTTATCCTTCCTCACCCACATTACTGCTCGTGGGCAGCTGGGCCAACTTGAAAGGGTCCCAGGAAAAAGAATTTTAAGGAAGTACAGTTAACCCTTGATCAACACTAGTCCACTTATATGTGAGTTTTTTTTCAACAGTAACCACTACAGTACTGCAAGACCTGACACTGGTTGACTCCGTGGATATGGAACCTTGGGTATAGAAGGCTGGCATGTAGGAAGGGTCAGCTATAAGTTATATGCGGATTTTCCACTGCACGCAGGGTTGGCACCTCTAGCTCCTGAGGTGTTCAAGGGTCCTCTGTAGATGCCTGTGGAGCCAGAGAAAACTTTGGTCTTAGGTCAAAACCATCTGAGGTGATTCATCATCTTAGGAAGACCTTGTGATCATTTTTATTCATTATTTTTGAAACACCATTATACTTTCAAAATTCCACTCATTCCTGATCGTTAAAGAATCATCTCTCTTTGGTGCTCTTCCTTCATGACGTCCAGGTAACGTTTGAACACTGTGCTGGGCATTCTTGCTAAAAGTAGACAAAGCAAATGACAGTGATTACAATGACAACAGCAAAAAACCCAGCTCACAGTCCTCCACTACACACTCTGATTCATTGTTTTGTAAGATGAGGTTGCCCAGACTTCACAAAGGCTAATCTGTGACGCCACGTGGAAGAGTGGAGCAGGCGGCTGCAAGAGTGGCTGATCGGCACCGTGAAGGTGTCCTTCAGAACCCAGGTTCTTTCTGTCTCTGCTCTGCTTGCCACAGTCTAGGCTCCGTCTCCTTTCTATCTGACCTCTTTGCTCCTGTTCCGGAGAGCCACTCTGGACTCTCTCAGAATAAGGGGGCATCGCTTGTAAACCGCCAGCAAATATCTCCTAGAATGTCTCTGGCCTTGCTTGGGTCACAGGCAAGGAAGATGGGATTACCCTTGGAGTGGCTCTGCAGCAGGGGTGGCATCTGTCTCCCTGAGGCTCCCAGGATGCAGAGGGGAGCAGGATACTCCTGACCAAGCCAAGGACTGCTTAGTCTCAAGGACAAGGGTTGGGGATGCCAGATCAGCTGTCGGCATATCCACCCCTGCACAGTCACAAAGGCCTCTTGATCACTGTGGGTACCAGCCTAAGCATGTTTAGTCTGTGTATTGGCTGAATTGATTCTATTTCCGAAGGCATTTAACGTAGTATTGGATGGGTCTTTCCTCCCCCCAGAGTTGCTTCAAAGATATGCAAAGAATGAAAACCACACAACTAGTTCTCCGGGGCATCCATGGGCTGGAAGAAATCAAGGGTGTATTCTAGAAATGAATCTTTCTCTTTCTCTCTGTCCACATGTTTCAGGCAAGGCTGCCCTGCTTCTGTCCCCATCTCCTAGGTCTCTGTTCCCGCTTTATTCTGCCCGCCGGGGGCCTGGGCTAGGCGTGACACCAGGCAGCACCCGTCTTCCTGGGCTTTATGCTTCAGAACTTCACTCACTGGTACTTTCCACCTGAACCATCCATTTCTTCCCACACGTGGCTTTATAGCCTGAGTTCAATTTTCCTCTCATGTTGTTTTTGACACATCAAGGATCATGATGTTTAAAAAGATGATCAAAAAGGAAGAAATAAATGAAACCCCAATTGGGACAAACTGGGGTGATTGTGTCGGCTCCCCTCTCAGGTCCATATACTGGGATGAGAACAACAAAGCCCTACGGGTCTCCAGACGCATACTGTTTTCTTATTTCATTTTGTGGCCTCTCCGCATATTTGGCATCTCTTATGATGTATAGGAAACAGATGAAAATTAAAGTATCAGCAGGATTACATTCTGCTGTGAGTGGCCCAGGCCCCAGATAAAAGAAACTTAAGCACATTTATTTTTGTCTTCTGTAACAGGCTGGAGGTGGGAGCCATGCTTGACCAAGCTCTCAGTAGCCACATTTCTTTTTTTTCTCTGCCACAGGAGGCCTCCATTCCCCGGGTTACTTCATGTTCAGGGATGGTGGTCCCAGCTCCAGCATTTCCTACTGTCCAGCCCTCAGGAAAGAGGAAGAAATGAAGTTGAATGGGGACAAAGGACACACTCCAGGTTTCTTCTTAGGAAGTTTCCATTTTTACTCCTTCGTTTACAAGCCATACTTGGCTGCAACCTTTTTTTTCTGATGGGTTTAGTATTTTAAAACTTGATTAAGAAATACTGTGTAATAATCACTACTTAATAGTACTTAACTAGTGATTACTGTGTGCCAAGTATACTCAAAAAAAGTGTTTAATTCAACGTATTTAACTCTCCAAGCAATCCCATTTGTGGTCACTGAATAACATCTCCTGAAGATGGCCATGTCCTAATTTCCAGAACCCGTGAATATGTTGTTTTGCCTTGAGAAAGAAACGTTGCAGGTGTAATTTAAGGCTCTTGAGCTGGGTTGATTGACCTGGACTATCCAGGTGGGCTCAATGCAATCACAAGCGTTCTTATAAGAGGAAGGCAGGCGAGGCGGTCAAGGAAAAGAGAAGACATTATGCTGCTTGCTTTCAGGTCGGAGGAAGGGATCTTGAGCCAAGAAGTGCAGTCAGTCTGCAGAAGCTGGAAAAGGTAAGGACACAGTTTCTCCCTGAGAGCTTGTAGAAGGAGTGTGGTACTGTGGATTGAGTTTAGACTTCTGACCTTCAGTGTGTTCTTTTAAGCTGCTAAGTGTGTGGTAAGCTGTTACAGCAGCCATTAGAAACAATACCCCTGTCATGTAGATACTGTTATCCCCGTTCACAAAGGAGGAAATTGAAGCACAGGGAGACTTAGTCACTTGCTCAAGATCACACAGTTTACTGGTGGGGCAAAGTGCTAATCTGAACCAGGCAGTCCCACTCTGGAGACTACCTTATAGCCACTGTTTACTTCATGGAATGTGTACACGTGTGGTCTTTTGGGGGGTTGATTTGATTTTTGTCTTTTTAAGGCTGCACTCTCGGCATATGGAGGTTCCCAGGCTAGGGGTCGAATCGGAGCTACAGCTGCCAGCCTACGCCACAGCCACAGCAACACTAGATCCTTAACCCACTGAGTGAGGCCAGGGATTGAATTCAATGGATACTAGTTGAATTCGTTTCCACTGCACTGCAATGGAAACTCCCTTGTTTACAATTTTTTAAGTAGTAGGTTTTTTCAGCCTTTCAAAACTTTATTTCATATTTTGGAGAATTCAAATACATCTGAAAGCTAAGAGACTGATGTCATGCAGTCCCATGTACCCACTGCCAACCCTCAACACCTGTGGCCAAACTTGTTTCACCAGTGGCCTCCTGTCCTCCCCTCCCATTTATTTGTTTGAAGTAAATTCCAAATATTATATCACTTCATTTGTACATATTTCTAAAAAAAGTCTCTTAGTATCATAATCACCATCCATAAAATTCTGATTTTAATATCTTTAATAACATCAGATGCCCAATTCACAATTTCCCTAATTGTCTTTTCTTTCCAGTTGGTTTCTTTGAATTAGGATCCAAACAAGGTCTACATATTTCCTTTGATTGATATGTCTTTTGAGTCTGTTTTAGTTGATAAAGGAACCATTCAATAAAAATACAAGCCCCATGTATAATTTTGAATTTCCTAGATGGCAAATTAAAAAAGGAAATTGGTGAAATTAATTTTTATATGTTTTATTTAACTCAATATATCCAAATGTTATTTTAGCATATATCTATATAAAAATTCTTGAGATACTTTACAATATTTTTTTCATACCAAGTCCTCAACATTAGGTGTGTATTTTACACTTAGAACACATCTCAATTCAGACCAGCTATATTTCAGGTTCTCAGTGGCAACAGGTGGCTACTGGCTGCTCTACTGGACAGCACTATTCTATAACACACTTCCTTTTTTTCCCTTGATACTTGTTTTTTGAAGAAAAATGGTTACTTCTTGCATTATGGAATTTGCTGATTGCACCTCTGGAGACAGAAGAGCTTTTCATTAGAAAAAAATGTGTTACTCCCTGATGCTAGGAATTCAGAGGAAAAGGGCTTGCTCAGCTCCTGGGGTCTCTCCAGGGAAGCATCTGGAGGGGCTGGACTTTCAAAAACCAGAGAAAGAACAGTGCTGTCATGGAACAGTGTTCTCAGACTGCGCCTGACACCCATTCACGGATCATGACATCAGTTTAGCTGGTCCTGATCAGCATTTTAAAGGTATGAAACAGGAGTTCCCGGCATGGCTCAGTGAGTTAAGAATCTGCCTAGTATCCATGAGGGCACAGGTTGGATCCCTGGCCTCGCTTGGTGGGTTGCCATGAGCTGTGGTGGAGGTTGCAGATGTGGATCCCGCATTGCTGTGGCTGTGGTGTAGGCCAGTAGCTACAGCTCTGATTCGACTCTTAGCCTGTTAACCTCCATATGCTGCAGGTGCAGCCCTAAAAAGACTGTAAATATATACATATATATGTATGTATATGTATATATGAAACAGAACGGAATAGGATGGAACAGGAGAGGAAACGCCTCGTGCCCATATGTGGGGAGGTTGCTGTTGTTTCGTGCAGCATGTATGTGACTGCACACCTGTGTTTGCACCACATCTGAGAAAATGTGCATCTCTAGCTGAGGGGCACTGCCCATCCTGGCTGGGCTGCCAAAACAAATTACCACAGATGGGAAACTTAAGCATTAGACTTTTATTTTCTCAGAGGTCTTGGGCCTGGAAGTGCAAAGTTAAGGTGCCATCAGGTTGGAGTCTGGTGAGGGCTCCCTCTTGGGTTGCAGATGGCCGCCTTCTCGCTGTGTGTGCTCCCATGGCCCTTCCCCGGTGTGAAGGGTGGAGAGAAAAGAGCTAGCCTTCTGGTGTATCTTTTTATGAAGCCACCATCCTGTCCAATCAGGACTCCACCCTTATGACCTCATTTCCTTGGAATGACTTCCTTAGGCCCCATCTCCACATCCAGCCGCCCTGGGAGTTAGCGCTTCAGCAGGGGAATTTTGGGAGGACACAAACACTGAGTCCACAGCACAGTCAAAAAAGTGTGAAAAATCCTGCTCTGGAGACTTTGCACACCCATCTTTTTCAAAGTCAATAGGACAACCGCTTGTGAACTCCTCTGTCTGACTCAGCTGTCATGAAAGTCTCAGCCAGGGTGTCCTATCTGATTTTCCCGTCTCTTCAGGGGAAAATGAGGGACTTGTGTATTTTCAGGGAGCAGATGCTTGCATGGAAGTGCATATTTAGTATGCTCCCCCATACTAAATATGGCACCAAATATGCCATATGGCACCAAAGTTCACCCTCATTCCAATTTTTAGAAGTAGAAATGCTTACATAAAGGGGCATTGATCTTTTTGCAGTTTTGTAGCCAGAGTCATGTCTGGGAAAAGCCAGGGTCTGCAAAAACCACCTTAACTACCCACTGCAGTAAATGTAGGAGGAAGAGACATGTAGGTGGAGTCGAAGTTTGGAATGTCCGAGCAAAGTCGGTAATTATGGCACAGATGAGGTCACTAACTGTGCATGATTATGCAGATCCAGGTGGAATGCAGAATGCTAATGAAGTCAGCATCTCCAGCTAAGAGGGAGGCTGTCAGGCCAAGAGCCCTGAACTGAGGAAGCAGGAGGGACAGGTCAGGCTGGAAGGGGCAGGAGCCCCGGGGTCTGGATCCGGTCCCAGGTGGCCTTAGCCTCAGGCAGTGAGGGGTCCTGCACCCAGAAACAGCCAGGTGGGAGGTGCAGTGAGGCCTGAGGAAAAGCTCTGCTAGTAGGGGCAGGTCCACCGAGGTGAACGGTAGGAGGGATCCAGGTTCGAGATGATGCTCCCCAAATTGTGAACTGCTTGTCACTGGTGCTTGGTGAAATGAATTGTGTGGCGCATGGGAATTTTTCCATCTAGAAGTTTCATTTATGGTTAGGTTTGTATGGCGACATGATTAGGGAGCAAGTGACTTGATTCTATCACTCATTTCCTCACGCGTGTCCACTGAGCCAGCACCATTCAAGGCACCGATTCATAACCAGCAAACCAGGTCCAGTCCTACCCTCATGCAGCCTTCATTCTAGTGCAGGGAGACAGAGATCTACTTTTAGTTATTCTACTTAGGTGTAGCTGAGTCTGCATTTTTATTTAAACAAACCTCACGTTTTTGCCCCTGGCACAGGCAAGTCACCCCCTCTAGCCCACCTGACCCTCCTGCCACCGGAACAACATACTCGGACGTTTCTGTGAAAGGGAATTACGTCCTGTGTAATTTCAATCTTCTCAGTCATGGTTGTTTCTTTGGTGTCATGGGGTATTTTTAAGCATCAAAAGGAAAAAGGAGGAGAAAAATCCAAAGAGGCCACCCCCAAGTCTGAAATCCTGTTAAACCTCAAACAAAACCAAACCCACCAGGGCTTGACGGAGTAAAGCTCATAAAGAGAAGAGACTACAGTCTTGGTGGTGAGATTCTTTGGGTTCCTTTATGACCCCAATTCCCTCCATCTGGGCAGCAGGGGCTGGGGAGAGTCTCTTATTATTTTTTAGATAGTCTGGTTGGGCTCTTTGGAACAGAAAAGACCTTTCTTTGATCTTTGGGTTTTCTTATTTTAAGTTTACTTACATACTGAAATACATGATTATTTTTTTGAATAGCTCTGGTCCTTTGAAAAGGAAGGGGCAGAAATGATTGCCCAAGGCATGTAGTAGAGCTAGAAATAGGGCTTAGAAATGTTTTATTCTCTGCTTTTCAAAGCGAGTATCCTGACAAATACGGAGCTTGCTACCAGGAGGTGGAAGAGGAAAGGAGCTATCTTCCCTAAAATCCTAAGATCTCAATTGGTACAGGACATTTTTCTAACAGCAGAGCTGCTCTCCAAAGCACTTTTTTCCTGCAGGTATTGTAATATTCACAGTACAATTGTGAAATTCTCAGAAATAACCCCTAGATAAAAAAATCCAAAAGCTGGACACAGCCCAAAGGTCCTCCAGTGAGTAAATGGATAAACCACACTGTGAAATACGATGCAGCTGTAAAAATGGAGGAGCTGTTTGCTACCAGGTATAGTCTGGATGAGTCTCATAGGCATTATGCTGGAAACAAAGCCAGTCCTCTCAAATACTTTGTGATGATTCCATTTATTTGATGTCAGAAAGACAGAATAATAGTGACGGAACACAGATTAATATTTTCAGGGGGTTGTTAAAGGTAGAGCACCAGGGAATTCGGGGACATAATGGAACTGTTTGGGATCCTGATGGACGTGGTGGTTGTATGAATCTCTACATGTGTTAAAATTCTTAAAAACGTACATATAGAAAGGAAAAACTTAGCTACTTCCCTGGATGATAATTTTTAAAAATTATTTTTCAGAGGTCTCCCAGAGTGAAACTTGAATTCACAGTGGTGTATAACTCATGCATTAGTCCCCGCATTTGATATATGTGGTGTACACGGACCTCACTGGACTCCCCTGGGATACCCCTTGGGCTTCATCAGCTTCCCCTTCCCAAAATCGTCACCGCACTCAGCCACCCTGTTCTTCCTCCAGCAAACCAAACTCTATCCTGATCTTTCTACTTGCAGTTCCCTCCCCTGGGGTGCTCTTCCCTCGGGGAGCCCTGGTTTGTTTGGAACTTGCGGAGCTGAAAAGGTCCTGGGAAAACTGTGATGGGTTGGTCACCCTAAGCCAGAGTAACACCCTCACTTCCTTTAGATCTCTGCTCACATCTCCTTTTCAAATAGAGATTTCCCCAGCCACTATCTAAAACCACACCTCTCTTACCCGCTTGATCCTTGAACCCCACTTATTTACCCCCATCCTACTTCTCATGGCCTGTCCCTCTGCAGCATGTCTGTTTTTATTTGCTTATTACACATAGATCCAGTGGGATATTTTATGGCAGTGAGGCTTAAACAATAAAGTGAGCTGCAGAAAGCCACTTGGCATCCACAACTGTTTAAAGCCTACAAACCATACAGTATGACATTTGCAGACACACAGATGTGGTAAGTCATAGATCTCTGCAAGGGAAGGCAAAGCACCCCGTGGAGCTTTGTGGGCAGAGGGGGAAGGGGCCAGAGTGAGGAAGGGGCATGGGGTTTTACTCAAGCTATTTGTTTTATTTTAAAAGAAAACAATCTGAAATACAGTATAAGATTTCACAGAACTGGCTGATGGGATTGTAGTCAATCACTAGGTTCTTCTTTGTATTTTCGTAATGGCTTGAAATATTCATGATAGAAAAGTGCAAGAGCAAAGATCTGTTGCTGAAGAAAAAGTGATTGCTTTGTTTGGGATATACCCAGAATCACCAGACTTTCTAGAAAATGAATGTCAGCTCTTCATGTCCCTCGCAAATCACATCCCATCCCATCTGAGATGTCTGTTGAGCTCCTGCCTCAGGAAAGGGAGAGACAAGGTGCCTGAAACACAGCCCTTGCCTTCAGGGGGTTCTCAGTCTAGCATAGGCATGAAAAGAGAAACCAGGATAAACAATTTAGGTTAACTCAAGGCATCACTAGACGATCGCTGAACACATACGCTTGGGATTTGGTGCTTGATGACTTATTTGGTAGAGAAAAATAGAAAACTTCACTAGGGCCTTTCTAGGCACCTGAAACAGCACTGGGAAAGCTTTCCATCTCCCTGGGTTTGTGGAGGAGATGAGCTTTCAGTCCTGGTAAGAGAGCTCTAGATGCATGAAGGGAGAAGAAGGGATAGCTTGATTTTGCCACTTAAGATTGAATCTGCCCAGTGCCAGGGCATCCAGGCAAAGGGAGGTGGGCTTGTTTCCATGAATCTTCCCATCACCTGGACACCTGACTTCATACTGGAAGAGGATGTGCAGCGTCCAAGTTGCTGTGGGGCTCTGTTGGTACCAGTTGGGTCAAATGGCTAGTGAGATGGCTCACATAGGCTGAGAGGAAGGACACTTGGCAATTCTAGGGCAAAGCGGTTCAGCCACAAAGGTTTACTGAGGAGCTGGTGACCAGTTCATCCTTTCACTTACTTGTGTATTCATCCACTCATCCACCTACCAAGGATTTCTTTATTGAGCACATACATCGTGTGCTTAACATGTTCTGGGTGTTTGGGGGAGAGAGGTGAACAGGAAAGATGAGATCTCTGCTCTCCTGAAGGTCACAGGGAAGATGCACTGAGCATATTTAAATGGTGACCGTGCTAGGAAGAAATAGAACAGTGATGGCCCAGCAGAGGTGGGGGCAGCCCGGGGGCCCTTAGGTACAGTAAGCCCCTCTGACACGTTGTTAGAGCCGCGGCCGAGTGTGGAGGCAGAGGCAGGCGTGTGATCATGGGGTGGAGGAAGCAGTGAGGACAAAGTCAGGGGCGGGGATGTCACCTGGGTGTGTCTCAGGGAACAGCAGGGTCTGCGTGGCTGTCAGCCGGGTGCAGAGTCAGGCAGGGAGGCGGCGGGGCTGGGGTCAGGCTCGCAGCCCAGGTAGGGAGACTCTCTGTCCCCAAAGGAAAGCAAGGGACTGAATCTGTTCATCTCCCTGCTGGGAGATGCCCGTTCCTCCTCTTACTGGAAACTTCGAAGAGAAAGCACTCGCTGCATTTAATCTAATTTGGGTCCTTGGAGCCCATCAAGTTGTTCCGCTCCTGTCCCTGGGGGTCCTTCTCCTTCCTGCCCTGACCCTCCTCCTCCCACCTGGTCTGTCCACGCGGTGACAGCTCACCCTCTGACACCATGTCCCTAAGCCGCCCAATTTCCTGTGCGTTATTAAAATCATGAAAACACAAGATCCAAGTGCAGCTGTTATCTTATTGTTGATCCAGACAGGAAAGGACTGGACAAAGGAGAGAAAAGTCCCTTGACGTTGGGTCATTATCAGCCCAGTTCAGTGAGACAAAGGCTGGCGAGTTTCTGATTATGATAGTTCTTTGGGTGCTTGGAGCAAAGACGCCATGAGACAGTGATACCAGCTGACTTTGTTCAGGGAGGAAACAAGGGCAGGGAGTGGGGAGGGCCTGCTTATGCTTGAGGCGATAATTATATCAACCAGCACTTATTGAGCACCTACTGTGTGCCACGCCCTGCTCTGGGCACTCAGTGTCATCTCATTTAATCCTCCCGACAGGCCTTTGTGGGCAGGGGTGATCTTAGCCCGTTTCACAGATGAGGACACTGAGCAAGCAAGCAGCGCTTTGAGAAGAGCGTTGACCTCCAGCCTTCTCAGAGCATCGCCAGTAAGATCTGTGAGCTTGCTTTGTGCCAATGGTGTGTGACTGGATTTCAGCTCTTTGGTCTTTGGTTCATACAAGTAGGGACTGGAGTAGCATGGATTCCCAGTGTGCGTCGCTTCAGCACTAGATTATCTGGTTATTCTGTTACAGTTGGGGAGGCTGCACAATCAAATGATTGCAATTAAATTGCAGTTCTGTCTTAGGAGCTGTGTGATGAGCAGCGGAACGCTTCAGCCCTTGGGGTTTAATTGCCTTGTCTGGTGTGTGCATGCACATATGTGTGCACGCCTCACGTACATTCATGTGTGTGTCCCAGTGTGTATGTGCCTGGACTTGTGTGTGTGTGTGTGCGTGTGTGCGTGTACAGTGGTTATGAGCAGGGCCTAGGGGTCAGATTAGCCTGGATTAGAATCCTGCTCAGTTCTTCCCAGTCCACAACCCCTGTGGGCCTCAGTTTCCTCCCTTGTCACATGGGGACAGTGGCCCCACCTCATCAGGGGGGCATGAGAATTAGATGAATTAGTCCGTGTGAAGCTCTTAGAAGGGGCCTGGTGCAGGGTTGGTGCTGGACCGATGTCACTGTTGTTACTGCTGTTCATTGTCACCCGGTCTCTGTTGCACACCCAGCTCCGGGCAGGGCCCTGGGTGAGTGCAAAGTGAGCCCCTTTCCTGTCGTGAGCGCAGGGGAGGAACATCCCAGCCCCACCCGTAACCAGCTGGGGACCTTGGGGGGTTCCCCTCCCTGTGCCACTTTCCTCCTCCAGAAAGTGAGGGGATAGCGGCAGTGCCCCCACGAGGCGGTTGGGAAAAGACACCAAAAGTGTTTAGAACAGCGCCAGACCTGCAGTTGGTGCATTGGGTGCATTGGCTGCTATTATTATTACCTGTCCTGCTCAGATTCTTTTTGCAGGCATATTGGCCAATAAGCTACCCTTGTTCTGCCTCAGGGCCTTTGCCCTTGCAGACCCCTCAGCTGAAACCCCTGCCTCAGATCGTCACCCTGTGGTTCCCATTCACCTGGTGGACAGCCGTGTCTGACAGAGCGCCTCACTCACTCTCTGCCTTGTTGTCCTAGGTTCCCATTTGATTTCTATGTGGCTTCAGTTGGGGTTCCCAGAAGCAGACCTCCAGACAGGGCTTTTAGTGCAGGTTGCACCTGCGGGGGTGGAACCAGGAGGCACACTAGGGGAGGGGAGGAGACAGGGGTGTCCTGAGCATTGCTCCTGATTCCCATGGGCCGTTGGCTGAGGGCTCCCGGAACCAACAGCTGTCTGCCCTCCTGGTCACGGGCCAAGAGAAAGCGCTCCGGAGCCTCACGATGTACGACCTTTTCTGTCCAGAAATGCTTGTAGAAGGAAGGAGAGAAGGAAGAGATGAGGGAGGATGGGACGGAGGGAAGGTGTGGGGGGGCATAAGAAAGGGCTTTGTCAGATTTAACCAGATGGACACTTGCCATCATCAGAGGGCAGTCTGCTATGACCGTTAGTACGTAAGAATTCAGAAAACTGTTGTCACAGACCTGATTCTCATTTAATCATAGAATGTTCTCAAGGAAAGCATTTAAAGGGTCATCGAGTCCAATCTCGCCATTGGCCAGATAAGGAAACTGGAGTCCAGAGAGGGAAATGACTCACTCAGGGTCACAGAGAGAGTTAATTGCAGATAATGAACCAAAATCTAGGTCTTCTTTTTTTTTTTTTTACATTATTTAATGAATTTTGTTTCAATTATAGATGTACAGAAATCATCACAGAATCTAGGTCTTTTGATTTCAAAAAAAGTCCTGCTTTCACTGTGGAACTGGTTTGGAAGATGCTCTCTTTGGGGATTTCTTT
The DNA here is from genome assembly GCA_004024745.2 of Catagonus wagneri. Taxonomy (NCBI): domain Eukaryota; kingdom Metazoa; phylum Chordata; class Mammalia; order Artiodactyla; family Tayassuidae; genus Catagonus; species Catagonus wagneri. The sequence goes on from PVHT021183543.1 coordinate 8,335,506, forward strand.
CTCTTACTGCACAGTGGGGTTCTGTCACCTGCCTTAGGGACCACCTCCCCAGCCCACACACCTTTCCTTCTCTTCCGAAAACCGCCTCACATGCTTCCTCCTCCCCAAGAGTCCTGCCCTGCCCTGCCCCGCCCTGGGCAGAATCCATCACTCCATCGCCTCTGACCTAAACACGTGCATGTTCTTCCATCCAGCAGATCCCGTTTTTAAGAATGTGTCTCATAGGAACAAGTGCTCCCCAGCAGGAGGACATATATTCCAAGGTATTTATCACAGTGCTGATTGTTGTTGATCACAGCCGATCACCGACTCTGAAAACAACCTAATCAAAGTGTAGCATGTTTACACCATGGGCTGTTGGACAGGTGTTTCAACATGACGACTTGGATCTCGATCCAAGAAAAGCTTCATAATATATTGAGGATTGAGAAAGCACAGGGTGGAGTCATTTATGTGGTGAAATTGGATTTTGGAGGGAAAAAACACCAAATCCTTACCAAGAGAGGTCAGAAAATCCTTGTTAGGTGACTGTGTTTGGCTGTGAGTCTGGAAGTGTGTGTGAAGTTGGGGAGCTGTTAACCCTGGGAGTGGGTCGAGGAGCAGGAAGACTGGGCAGGTGTGAGCCTGGGAGCAGACGTGGAAAGGAGGGGGTGTGGTGGAATATTGGGAGAAAACGTGGACAATCAGAGTCCACCCGTACGTGAAAACTGGCCACGTTGAAAGAAATGCACTGTGTTGTTGCTGAGGGTGTGACTGAGTTGGCCATTCTTGTCTTGACTTACGCAGTTATTGTGATAAAGTTTTGGTACTGAAGGTCATAAATAACAAACCGTAAATAAATAGAAATCCCTTGGTGGAGCCCCTCGGGACCCACGTGGCGGACATAACTGTGTCGAGGGATTTCCCAAGTCAGCAACTCAAGAGGGAGGTTTTCAGGGCCCTGGGCAGCTGGAAACGGCGGGCGCCTCCAGAGCCGAGGGTTTCAACAACTTGGATGGAAGTGGACATGGAGGGTGAACTCTAAGAACTTGAGCCTCCTTGGATTCTGGTGTCCGTGGGGGTTCCTGCAACCAGCACCTCAAAGGTACTGAGGGATGCCTGAACTTGAACCTACAAACACAAGGAGGCCAGCTTCCTCTGCTCTTCTTTGCCTCGGGTAGGATCAGGGGCCGGAGAGGCGTGAGGTAGCTGGGGTGTCTCTGGGTTACCTGCCCCCTTCTGGACGGGGTGGCCAGCCAGCCAGAGAAGGGCCACATGCAAGAGGAGCTTCAGATGTGGACAAGAAGGTTTCGGCCTCTGTGAATGAGTGTGTGCTGACCCAGGGGCAGTGGTTACCAAAGGCGGGTGTGGCCCCCTAAGAGGTGACTTCAGTGGCACAGTGATGGGCTGTGTGTTGCTGGTGTTCAGTGGGTGGGAGCTGAGGACACTAGCTGACCGCAGTACACAGGCCAGGCCCGCTCCCTGCAGAACTGTCTTACATCCTGCACTCGTTTCAGCAGTTCCACTGGATGTTCGTGTGAGTAAACCGTATTTACAGTGCTCCGAGCCCCAGAAGGAAGACCCACTTTACGTGGAGTGATAATGATGCTTTTTGCACTGTTTTAATATTCCCTGAGTTTCCTGGGACAGCAACCACCGTGTAAATCAAGGGAATCTGCCATTTGTTCTGTTCCGAACGTTTGCTGGTGGTGGTTCTTCCCTTTGAATCATCACATCACTCGCACCGATGTGTCTCATGGCATTTGAGATGCTAACAACACGGTTGATACCAGTCTACACTTACAGCTTAATAATTTCTGCTGGTGTGATCATGCCAGAACATTTGCACTTTGAAACATGTATTATGTTACTGCAAATTACTGCATGTGGATTACTCTTCTTACATTTCTCTTTATCTTACAGTTAGGGCATCAAAACGAAATTTTAAAAAACATCTGGGTAAGGTTATATTATGAACTTCCTTTGAAAATACTAATAGGAAATTATATATTTTTATTTTATGACTTTTATTTTCCCATTATAGTTGATTTACTGTGTTCTGTCAGTTTCTACCATACAGCAGAGTGACCCAGTCATACATATATATTTTCTTTTCCTCACATTATCCTCATCATGTTCCATCATGAGTGACTGGATATAGTTCCCTGTGTTACACAGCAGGATTTCAGTGCTTATCCACTGCAAATGCAATAGTTTGCATCCTAATAGGAAATTATAAAATATTTGTTTTAAAAAGGTGACATTGGGTCTGATAGACCTGAGACCCACATTTAAAAAAATTGGCAATGTCTTCTCTTTCCCCAGGGAAGCTGTAGCTTCATTTAGAGACACTTTGGAGCTTTTTTGTTAAATTGAGCTAGATTTAAAAAAACACCCACAAAAGAGGATCTTTTCTTTCCTCCTTATCCATCAAGGCTTCCTTTGCCAAATCCTTCACGAGCCTGCTGGAGACCAATGTAATTCTGATCCTTACATCCCTGTAAATTCTACCAGGACAAGTAGGGCTGTTGGGCTCCAGTTTGCCTCAGATACAACTGAGGCTTCTGCCAAATTTAGGCTACTGCCCAGTGGGCAAATAATTTGTCCCTCCATAGGAGACATTAGTAATCAACAAACACACATTTTTTAAAAAGGCAGAAAAAGCTTAGTCATGCAAATGAGGGCAGAGGAGCGAGGGTAAAGAAAAGGACCTCATTCTTATTCTGCAGCTTCAGCGGAGCCCTGGCCCACCGGCCGGTTTCTATTAAAGCGCTCAGCCCAGAACAGCCACCGCGCTGGCACGCTCGCGCGTTAATGAAGGTCTGTCCCAACGGGAGTAAACACCACCCGTTCCCAGGACACCGAGAAGCAGAGCATTAACTAGAGGTTAACTGGGTCACTGGCTGCGGCACAATATGGGTCATTCTGGATGTAATTTAGTTCCCTTCAACTGAGGCTCCAATAGGGCCACCACTTCTCACAGCGGGGACGGTGACTTAGCGGCCAGCTGAGGTCTCTTGGATACGAGGCCCCGAGCTGTCCTGTGATTCATGGCGCCTCTGACATCAGCGGGCGTTTTTGTGATGCAAAGTTCCATGTTGTCTAAACACACACACAAGGGGACCAGTGAGTATGTGTGGTGCTGTTACGGGCGTGCCCCCCACGGCACACGCAGACACAGGACTAAATGAGAAACTTGTTAAAGAGCCTTCCGTCCCTGTGAGCTGTCATCCTGTCACTGTCCCTGAAGAGTGTCTTCCTGTGCAAAGGTACTCTTTAACTGCAGGCGTATTTGGGAGATTGCAGGGTTATTTAAACAAGTCCACATGTCAGAATTATCCTTTATGCACATGTTCTGCCTTTATATCTTTTGGAAAGTAAAACCCAGGGAACAAGAGGTTCAAACAGCCTGGTTTCATATGAGCAGAACTGGAAGGGATTAAAAGAGAGGGAATGCCCATGGTCAGTGTCGCTGCCACTGGCCCTGGAAAGCCCGTCACAGGCTGCTACCTGAGGCTGGGAATTTGGAGGCAGGTGTTCACTGTGACAGTCACACTTCCTGCTCCTCATTCTGAGATGTGCCAACCAGATGGTGGAGTCCTAATGAGGAAGGACCCAGCCTGGGCTGAAGCGGGCAGCTTGGACGACGCTGGGCTTTGCACAGGGTCATCAGAGACGTCGGGCAACCATGTAAAGCTGCCCAAGTTGGACACTCTGACCTTCAAAATGAATTTACTGGCTGTGAAGCCCAGAGCACAGCACTTGGCCCTGGGAGGCCCCAGGATGTGAGCTCTCCTGCTTCTCACTCTCACCTGGGCTGGGACGTGACCTCCCCACTGGCTTGATATAAACATGCCGCCTCCTGAGAGTTGTTGGGATCCGACCAGCTTTCTCCCAACAGGTGGCAAGAACCACCGTGAGCTGTTAGCAGAAGTGCCTTTGGGTGGAAACATCCTCATGGCTTCACCCCCCTGTGTCCTCTGTGGTCAGGACGACGACACCAGCTGCCTGGGGCAGGGGAGGGCAGGGGAGCAGGAGACGAAGAACCATGTTTGTCATCAGGAGGTGGGTCTGCAGGCCCAGCTTGTCTGATCTGAGTCAGTCCCGGGTTTTTGCTGGAATACTGGGAAAGAGGCCTATTTTTACCTTCCTTGCTGGGCCAGTTGGTGGGAGTCTGGATGCTGGGGCACCTTTGCCTCCTCATGAGAAATGTGTGACCAAGCATGGAGCTGACCCAGGAGGAAGGGACCTGCTGGATAGGAGAGCCCACTTCCCAGGGGTGTCATTTCACTCCAGGATCCAGCTGTACCTGCAGCCAGGTAGCACTAGACCATTGCCGTTTCCACAGGGTGTAGATATTTCTTTCCGCTCACATCAGTTTGCATGGAGTTCTGTCTTTGTGGTCAAGAGTCCTGGCTGACACACCTCACTCTCCTTTTAGCCTCAGAGGCTTCCAGAGCTTTAGGGGTCTTGTGGAGAAGCCCAGACTGGCTGAAGGAAGTTCACGTGTGTCCAGTATTCTTGGGAAACCTCTGACCTGAGGCCTGGTGCCAGTCCCCATGGGCAGCTGAACCAAAGGTGAATGAGGTGCTGCCTGGCGGAAAGTTGGAGACCCCCAGGCTGATGACAGAGGCTGAGAACTGAAAGTCCAGGTGGGCCAGTAGGCAGAGAGGATGAAATCTGGAGAACATGGCCAGGAATGACCCTGAAGATGGAATCTGGTCTGTCCTCCACGATAGCTACTGCCCTCCTGTGTGTATTTAAGTTCATATGGATCAAACAAAGTAATTCAAAATTCAGCTCCTATGTTACACTGACTGCATTTCAAGCCCTTAGTCATATGTGACTAAAGGTTATGGTACCCGGCAGCACGGATATGCAGCGTTTTCATCAGCACAGAAAGTTCTCTGGGGCAATGCTGACCAGACAGACCAGGCTTTGAGTACCAGCAAGTCATCAGGTTGGAAGGAGGCTCCAGGCGAGAAGGAAGTGAGAAATAAGTGCTAGGGCTTTGAGCAAAGGTCCGCACGGCTCACTCCCTCCTTCATTCACCATCTGAGTCACCTCATACTTACTGGGGTCCTTGTGGGCCTGACTCACTCCAGGGAAATGGGAGAGGCCGAGACAGACGCAGCCAGACCTCAGGGAGCACGTGCTCTGGTCTGAGAGGCAGCTGACAGGAAAGAGGTACATAAACCAACACCCAGGATAATTCCAGAAAATAACAAACGGCACAAGCACACAGAGCGGGTAACGAGAGTCTGGTGTCTGCAGGGAAGGCCAGGCCTTAGTTCAGGGAAACAGATCTTCTTAGGGGGACCATAAACAACAGGGCCTGGAGCAAGGGGGCCCGAAAGGGAGGCGTGTGACGCTCTTGCTACCAGGCTGGGAGAGGCCAGGGGCCCCCAGGAAGCAGAGAAGAAGCAAGTGTAAACACGGCCACGGAGAGGGGGGTTGTCCGCGGGGGGCAGAAACAGGAGCAGTTGGGAGCAGCCCCGACTGGACCTGACACTTGCAGCTTGTGGCTGGTTCAAGGCCTTTACATCTCCCCTGCTAAGGCCTCTGTGAGGGAACTTCCTCCAGGCTCTCACCCCTTTGTCAAGGAGGCTGTGGCTTTGGTTTAGCAAAGATGCAGTGGAGATCCCTGCTCCTCGGAGCTCTGCAGACAGAGCTGCCCTGTGCCCACCACCTTTTTAACCCCCAGAAACAGAGCCCTTGGTGGGGGCGCAGGTGGGGGGAGTTGAGCCCTCGCCCAAGGGGGTGGACTGGGTGTTGGGATACAGGAAGGGACATGCCGAGCACCTGCGGCAACAGAGTTTGACCTCCCAGCAAGGGGCTCCTAGGCAGGCTCGTTTGAGATCAAAACTCAGAAATCAAGCTGCCTCCAGTTCCCTCTGCAAATAAGAGCCTTCCGTCTCTGCCCACGTAGGGCATGATGATATTATATAGGTTTTAAAACAGACCCAAATGTGTTCTCCTGGCAGGAAGTGAGCGGAACCAACCCCGGGGGTCCCGACAGTTCACTGAATCCAGCCAAAGACACCGCCCCCCGCCCGACGTGCAGCCCTGCTGGGAGCCCAGTTCACAGGTGAGTGGATCTCAAGGCTGCAGTTTTGGGGGGTGGGGGTGGGGCAGCTGTGGCCATTTTCCAGCTCTGATCCACAGACCCCAGCGCCAGGGGCTTAGCTCAGGGTGGTGGCCTCGTTCCGGGTAACAGGGTCCAGGGCTGGGCAGCCCAGGGCTGGTGCAGAGCTGCACGAGGACCCAAGGGTGGCTCCATCTGCAGTTCTGTGTCCACCTGTGCCTTCACTGGCAGGGCCCCCGCGGCTGCAGAGGCTGCGGCTCCTCGGCCCCTTGTCGGCCCCCAGGCAGGAGGGAAGGAGGAGGAGGAGGCGAGAGGAGGGAGGGGCTGAACCAGGGCGGGGGTGCCTTCCCAGGACCCCCAGCAGCACTGGCCTCCGCCTCACGGCAAGGATGGTCGGGTCACCTGGGCCCAGCGGCTGGGGGCTGGTTTAGGGAGCGTGTGACCATCAGGGCCCTGTTAGAAGGGCCCTAGGCGGACACCTGGCGGTGTCTGACACCATCCAGGTAACGGTGAAAAAGGCCTGCCTTTGGTGCAGCTGTTTTCAGTCCAAGGTGCATAACGCGTCTCTGCAAACACTGCTCCCCGCTCTGCAGTCGTGAAGACACCGCGCCTCGCGATCCCGTCTGCAGGCCTTCCGCCTGGACTCTGAGTCGCCCAGTTAGTTAACCGCTGTGTGGCTCAAATTTAGCAGAAATGTCCCCAATCTCCACCCCTCTGTGGGGGTGCGTTTCTGTGCCCGGTGCGTGTGGGTGACCCTGGGTGGCAGAGCCTCGCTGTCCCCCCCCAACCCTGCAGACAGGCCCCGAGGCGGCAACACCCCCTCGCTGGCCAGGGAGCCCGGGATTGTCCTCCAGCGGCTCCAACCTAGATGCCGTCCCAGAGATAAATCCTATCTCTTTAAAAAGCGGCAGTGGCCCATTATTTCTGCTTGAAAATACCCCTGGGTCTTTGCTCGAGGGCCGAGGCCCGGGGTGACAGGCCTGGGCTGCTGCGCTCAGCTCTGCAGAAAATCTCCGTCAGCCGGCGGATTCTGTAATGAGCAAGCGGGGTGCTTCAGAGGGAGGGTAAATGCAATCCCTTCCGGCGCGGGGCTGGGCCGGGGTCTCCGAGTCCTCTCTGCAGAGGGAGCGGGGATGCAGGCAGTCGGGGCTCAGGCCCGCGGGAGAGGCCCTGTTCCCGCCGGGTCCCTGTGGGAATGAGCCAAAGTGACAGAACTGGGTTCCTCACCTGCGTTTTACAATATCCAGCAGTCCTTCCACAAGCAAATACAGTCAAATAATACACTGGGTGCAATCAAACAATTACTGTGGGTATTTCACCCGGAAGGATGTAGAGAACCGCCTATACCCATCACTCAGATTCGACGGCTGCCAGGATCTGCCCCTTGCCCGCCAGCCCTCGCCTCTGTTTCCACCAGTGTATTTACGGCCAATCCCAGGCCTCACGTGGACGTTTTCTAACATAACTGCAACGTCCTTTTCACTTCTAAAGTTCAAGTCTTGCCAGTTCTCTAAAGTTCTAACCTCACAGGTGCTGTTTTCTCATTGTTTTTTCAAATCAGGATTCAAACGAGGGCGTTGGTTGTGTCTGTGAGGTCTCCTGGTGGATGTGACCCACTCTCTTCAGTGGCCTTTTTTGTGCCCCTGCCTTGTTGAGTCCCAGGACCGTGTCCCCTGTGGGTGCCCCTCACGTGTCACATCTGAATTCCCTCCACCCGGAAGGAGAAGTGGCTGCCACCGACCCCCTCGGAAACCTGGGGGTCAGCTTTCTGATAAACCCAGCTTGGGGTGTGGGACCAGTGGAGCCAGCCTCATGCACTTGCTTTAGAAAGTGAATGTGTGTGTTTTGAGAGTGTTTCCTGGATGGTTTCTGAGCTAGCAAAGCACACGTTTCCTCCCGAGCACCCTCCTCCTTCGGTGTCAGCTGCCTCCTGGGCTGCGTCACTCGAAGTCACCGCCTGCCCCAGTTGAGGCGTGAGTTAGGATTCCTTGTCTAGTGTGGCTTCCAGTCCCCTCTTTAACACCCAGTTTTTTTTTCCTGTAGAGCAGCTTTACCTTCTTTACATTTTTTTTTTCTTCTTATTTGTGTTTCATTTATTAGAAAGTTCACGCTCTGAGGTCAAGGTCCAGGTCAAGGCTGTATTCTAGGACCTCAAGCAGTGCCTGGCACAGTATTTGCTCAGAAATTAGTGAATCAATGAATGAAACAGAGGCCACTCTTAGATGAAGCCTCACGTACCGAGCTTTCAAAGGGCGTCTAGGCCCTGGGCTGTTTGTATTTCCCTTGTGGTTAAATCCCAAATCCCGGAATCTTTAATCCCGAACCACCTCAGCATCTGAGAGAAAGGGGGAACAGTTGGAGAAAGGAAACGCTGCTCTTAATGACCCTCGCACCCGGGTACGCTCCAGGGAGCGAGCTGGGGGGCCCGCACGGTTTATGCGAGTGGAACACATAAATCCTGCTGGCCCTGATGTGGCTGGGCTGCCCTTGGTGGCATTTGATAAGTGGCCTTTCTGGGAGACCTGGGCGATGCTGGCTCATGAGAGAAGAGAGTCCACCAGCAGCTGCCTCTGGAGGGAATGTTCCAGAAGGGAGTGGCTCCAGGTTCTCCCTCTTCTGAGTCGGGGGAGAGGTTAAGGAGATGCATTGGCCTGTGGGGCATCCTGGGGGTTCCTCGGGCTCCATGGAGGCAGCAACAGCACAGAACGTTCTGTAGACTGGGCCCAGGTGGGCAGAAGGGAAGGTGCCCCTGTGACAAGACCCCCAACTCCCTCCGTGCCCTCTCACAGCTGCTGCTCTGCTGTCACCTCCCCGGGGACCGACAGGCTGTTCTCATGTCCCCCTTTGTCCCTGTTCAGGTCAGTCAGCAAAGGAAACCCAGGGGTCCTCCCTCATCCCGACTCGAACCCCCCACAGCTCTGGGGTCCCCCGAACCCCTCCCCTCCCTCAGCCTCCAGGTCCCCCTCCATCTGCCCCTCCTCCGCGTCCCCTGCCCCCTGCCCCCTCCCCACTTTCCGTCTCCCCACCCCAGGCCCACCGCTGCGCACACTCAGTACTGTCCTCACTTACTTCGGTTCTAGAATGCAAGCTCCCGCTGTCAGAACTGATGTCTGCAGGTTTTTATCTCAGGCAACCGGGCGGCAGCTCTGAGAGGGGCAGCCCCGTGTCCCCTATTTACAAGCGGGGTTCGGAGGAGCGGGCGGGCCACGTGGAAGGGCAGGCAGGGTCCTTGTCATTGCTGACCCAGGATGGGAAGGTGAGGGGACTTCAGGTCCCGCGTGGCCGCTGGTCCCAAGAGAGGCCCTGCCCCAAGCATGCCAGGAAGTCACCGGATACAGTGTCCCTGCAGTCGGGTCGTCTATTAAAACAAAACAGTATCTGCCTGGGAGCCAGGGGATGAGTGAGGGGACAGGGCGCTGAGCTCCTGACACGAAGGGTGACGGTGACGGCAGCCCTGCCACAGCCTTCACAGCCCAAGCCCCCAGGGACCCACCTCTGTCCCCTGAGACCATCTCCTAAGGTGGACAGTGCTATGAAAGGCCACTGAGACGAGGGAAAATAAAGGGCCGCCCCTCCAAGGAGCCAGAGGGTGGCCATGCCCTGGAGGTGCCACCCAGCCCTGCCCCCACCATACCCGGTGTCCCCGCTCTGCTCCCTCCCCGGGGGGCTTGTCTCTGTGCCCCGACATCCCGGGGATGCGGCCAGAGGCCGCCGGCTCCCTTCACTGTCAGGGCGAGCGAGGCGGCCCCAGCACCCCTGGCTCTAGAGGGCAGGTGAGGCTTCAGCTTCTCTCTCTGTCCCCGCTTTGTTTCTGGGCTTTTCCCCGCAGGAAAGTGCTCTGTGGAAGGCCGCTCACCGGCTGCTATTTTAACAGCGAAATGCCAGGAACCAT
>PVHT021183543.1:8349574-8367662 GCA_004024745.2 Catagonus wagneri
TATTAAAATTTCACGAGGGGAGATTAAGAAAAACTCTTATTAAAGTGGCTCCTTAGGGGGTGATAATGACATAGAGTTAGAGAAACACTGAATTAGAGGAAATCCACTGAAACTCCAGCCTCCCTCCACCCCGCTCACGTTTCCAAGGCCCTGGTAGGAATGAGGGCCGTCAGGATGTGGAAAAGTGTGTACAACAGCCGCGGGCATTTTCCTGATGGGAAAAGAATAGGAGGAGGCCTCTTTGCTTCGGGGAAACCCTTTTTTTTTTTTTTTCCTGCCAAGGGACAGACTTACAAGGATGATATTTACATTTTCCTGAAGCCTCTAATTTTCTCATTTATCATTTCCCGGAGCCCGCGGCCCTTCCATAGCATGTGGAATATTTGCACACATCTAATGATCCTTTTTACCAAACAAACATCCTGATCTCCACAAAATGAGAAATTTGTTAATGGTGCTGAGGCTGCCAATTCCATCCATTAATGTCACTCTGTGCTGTCGCAGGTGGGGTCACGGGGCCTCTCGTATCACCCCAGCTCTGCGGCTCTTGGCAGATGTGTTTCCCCCAAGCTCGGGCTCCTGTAATTCAAAGGAAACCGGATCCACCACCCCTCTCTCCCCCCTCACCCTGCAGCCCTTTGGTGAAGCAGATGAGCAGAGCGGATTGGGTGGGGTGGGTGTGGACCAGGGCTTCAGGACCAAGGGCCGGGGTTATTAGAACCCCTGACCCTGCTCGCTGGACTCAGCCAATGGGGAACCTGACGAGGGCTTTAAGGAGGCAGAGGGAGGGCAGAGCTGGCTGGTTCCTCTGCCCCTAGGAGAGCGCTCAGGGTGCTGGGGCGGCCTCCGGGCCTAGAACCCCCTTCCCTGACTCACAGTGAGTTCACCCCAAGCTGCTGATGGAACACCAGCCCCCAGGGCAGTGGTTCCCGGTTCCATCGCCCCTGCAGCACCGTCCCCACTTTACAGGTGAGGGACGCCACTGAGGGGGCTGCCCGAGGTGGGGACAGAGCCGGATGTAACTCCCACCTTGGCGCCTGCAGACTCCAGGATGGCCAGGAAAGGATTGCAAATCCTTTATGTAATCTATGTGATCCGTCTGAGTGTTGCCTAGTGAGTGATTTGTGGTTTTCACAGTGTGGACGTGGGAGCTGGGAGCAAAGGTGTGTGATGGAGACAATCCTTGCTGGAGGGGCAGAGGCCGGGGCAGCACCCGCACTGACCCCAGGGAGAGCAGGGCTCAGGAGCCCTTCTGGCCTGGCTGGCTCCTCTCCCCCTCCTGGGTGGGGTGTGAGGTCCCTGGGGGATGTCACTGCGGGGGGTGGGGGCTGCCCAGGCCGGCAGGTCAGAGGAGAGGCTGAACCACAGCTGAACCTCGGTCCTCCTGTCTGTCCTCCCAGAGGCCCCCAGGGGAGAAAGGAACCCCCAGGAAGCCTTGCCTGTGAAACTCAGCCTTTGTTGCAGAAACGCGACCCCAGTCTGAGCTAAATGCGGCCGCCCTGGGCTCTGGGGCAGCCGGTCCCAGGCCCACGTCTGTCCTTCACTGAGCACAGTGAGCTGAGCCCAGATCCCCGAATAGGAGGACCCAGGAGAGCAGCGCGGACATCCGACTGGTCCAGCCACCTCCTTGCATGTGGGCGGGCGAGGCACAGGGGGCAAAGGGACGTCTCCAGGCCTCGCCCTCGGGGGGGATGGGCGGCGGAGCCGAGGCCCCAGGTCCCAGCCCCGACCCCTCCCTCAGCGCCCCCATCGCGGGCCAGGCCTGCACTGAGCCCTGGAAGCCTCAGCGTCTCACCCTGACTCTGGAGCCTGAGATCACACCCATTCTCCGGGTGAGGAGCGAGGCTCTGGGAGGCGGTGCCGTGCTAAGATCCACAGCTGTGAGTGGCCGGGGTGGGACCGGAACCCAGAGCCCAGCGACTCCCCGGGGGCCACCCCCTTTTCCACTCTCCTCGCGGGGAGTATTCCACCCCTGACAACGAGGTTTTCCTCATGTTAAAGAAAGTGTAAACACTCAGGGGAGTGATTCTCTAATGAGACGTTCAAGAGAATTTTGAGCATTAACAGAAATGCTAATAGCTGATATAAACATCGCCCCGCTGTGCCAGGCCCTGTTTTAAGCACTTTTCTAGGCTTTGTTAAACTTTGAACAAACTTCTGTGATAGGATTTGATGTGCCATCACTGCCCCTGTTTTACTGTTGTGGAAATTTCATCAGGGAGAAAAAGAAATCCCTGCTCCCCAAACCCTGGGTCCAGGATTCGGTTTCCTTGGAAAAATGCCAGGGATGGGGTTTGACATCCGTGGAGGTCGCGCTGTTGGCCATCACCGTGTCCTAATTCCTCAGCCTCCCTGCGGGGACCCTTGTCCTCTGCCACGTGACCTCGTAGCTCTCCCCTCTAGACGTGGCGTGTCCTGTCTCTCTGAGGCTGGGTGTGGTTATGTGATTGGCTGTGGCTGCTGGGATGCGGGCAGAGGGTGGGCTGTGCGGTCCTGACCTCTGGTGCTCCTGCTTCTCTGCAAGACGAACGTGGCTCTGGTTGTCAGGGGTCCTGGGGGATGAGCGACTCCTGAGCAGACCTGGTCTCAACCCTTAGCTCGAAGCCAAGCAAAGCCAGGCCTGGATGTGATGAACCCCAGCAGGTGTGCAGACACGAGAAGGAGAGAGAAATGCTTATTGTTGTTTGCAGCTGAGTTTGGGATGGTTTGTTACGCAGCTTAGTTGGGACAATGACTAACAGATACAAGCCCCTGTGAGTGAACAGACTGCAGTGCTCAGAGCGCCCACAAACAGGCCACATATCCCACCACCCCTGAGTATCTTCATAGTATACAGCGTGTTCCTGACCCCTGTACCTTGTTGGTACATGTTCCAGGGGACAGGTACCAGGACCTTGTTATCTGTGTTCATGCCATGAGCATGCCTAGTGTTTGTTTTTTCATTTTTCTCTGATCAGATATCCAGGGGTTTATCAAGTCCTGCTAATGCTGGAATGTTTTGAAATCGTGCTGTAGTGCTTAGTCAAATTTGTTTCACCTGCCTTCACTAATCAAGGTCGTTTTAAGACTTGCATGTCTTCCAAGCCACACGTAGCCTAAATGAGATGTTTGCCAGAGTTGTTTTCCAGAAACTTGGAGTCGGCTGTGCCTAGCTGGAGGTGAGCTGGTTAAGGCTAGATGGGACCACTGACCCGCCCACCAACTGGGCACGTGCCAGTGTCTGCTCAGTGACCTTTTGACGTCGGAGGTTTGAAAATTCCACCCTTAGGTGGAGCAGAGGCCAGTAGCTTAGTTACACCTGCACAGAATAAGTTCCCGCACCTTCTTCCATCACCTTTCCCTTCACTCCCCACTCCTCAGACCACCCTCCTGCTTTCTTTCTTTTTATTTCTTATCCCCTCAAAACCCCAGGCTTCTCGACCTGGGGAGGCAGGCTTGAGATTTGCTCTTCTGTCTCAGCACTTGGTCTGCCTTGTCACTAAACCCTCTTTGCTGCAAGCCTCAGCCTCTCGCTCTTCTGCCTGCTGTGCATCAGGCAGACGAACCTGTTTTGGCAATAATGTTTTTAGCCTCATGAACTATCCCTTTCCCCTGGGAAGTCCCCAGGGCAGCGACTTTGTCTTTTCTGTTTTAGTGGCGCCAGGGACATAATCAGGGCTCGATAAATAACTGACAGTCACAAAGACCCCCTCAAGGAGCCCATTTTCTTCCCCTGAGTGGTCTGCTAACCTTTCAAGGCATTCTCTTAAGTGCATTTTGTTTCTTTTTCATTTTTATCCAACTTAAATGGATGGAAAGGAAAGTCGGGAGAGAGCTGCTGGCTTGCTGAGAGCTGGAAAGGGGGGGAAACTAAATGAGTGAGAGTAGTCCCTGGAGGGCCCGGCGTGGAACCTGAACCCCAGACACCGTCTCAGGAGGGGCAGGGGCCTCTCGTGCTGTCCCCGTGCAAGGTGAAGCCACCTTCTGGTTTCCTTTTTGAAAGTGGGTGTTTTTTGCTCGGCAGTGCTCTGAGGCTCTATGATCTAAGAAGCAGTAAAGAAAGAGTGTGACTAAGGGAGCACTGTTCAAATCCAAGAGGAGAGGGAGGGACCCATGAGGTTGGAGGGAAGGGCTCTGCCTCGGAGTCCTTTACTGACAGGGAGTCACTGAGCCGCCAGGCACTGCCCTGGATGCTGGGACAGGGCAGGGAGCTCTCACGGAGGTCACTTTCTAGCCTGGAGGACAAGCAATAGCCACTGAGCCAACCATTATATGCCATGTGGGGAGCTAACAGTTGCTAGAAAGGAAGTAGAGCTGATGGACAAGGTCATACGCCTGGGCAGGGAGGTTCTCTCAGAGTAGGTGATGGAGTCCTGGGAAGAGCACACCAAGCCGAGGAACAGCAGGTGCAAAGGCTCTGAGGAAGGAGAGGCCTGGTGATCCTGGGTGAGGAGCAGCCAGGAGGCGGTGCGGCTGGGGCGCGGGAAGCGGGGCAGAGAGGAGCGCTGGCATGGAGGCTTCTTTGTCCCGCAGGGCCCTGCAGGCAGCGGGTCCTGAGTGAAGCAGAGGTGACTTGTGGCCCAGTGGTCACCATCTCAGGTGGGCAGGCATGAGTGGAGAGCATGGTTCCTGAGGTGTCACTCCCAGGTCAGCCTCCGAGACACTGTTAGAATCACAAGTTCTCACCCCCTCCCCCAGATGTGCTGAATCAGTCCCTCTGGGTTCCCCCCCCCCTCCCCGCAGCTGAGCTTTAACACGCCCTGCAGGTGGTCTGGGGTCTCGCTAGAGCCTGAGCAGCACAAGCAGCTCTGGAGCCTTGGCCCCAGTCCTCCCTCAGGAGCCCCGAGGAGTTAGGGGTGAACTCAGGAGGGGCCAAGGGTCACCACCAGAAGGATGGAACACGGTCAAGTAGGGGACTGGGCGCTTGCTTGTCCTGGAAATCTCCTTTAGGGGTTTCTCGGATGGGGAGCGATTCTCTGGGCGGGTGGCAGGGTCCTCGGGGAGGCAGGAAAAGGACAGAGGGCAGAAGGGCCCTGGTTAGACCTTCTTAGTGACAGAAACTTGGGAAATCAACACAGTTTGAGCCTCCTCTGGGGGCTGGGGGCAGGACGGGGGGAAGATGGAGTGCACGTGGATCCCACATGTCCCCTTGTCCTCACTCCTGGAACTCGGTGCTGTGTCCCCACTCCTCCATCCTCTGTCCCTCAGCTGGGGCTCCCCGAGCCCTGCCATGTACCGGGCATGGGAGACACAGTGGGGACATCCCTGTCCCCTGAGCTTGTCTACGACAGAGTGTGACCCAACGTGATGGTCAGGAATGCCTAGGTCAGCATCCCCAACCTTGAGACCAGGAAGGGGTCCCTGAGGAGGTGACATCTGAGCTGAGACCTGAGGGACAAGGAGAGATGAGCTGGGGACACCAGGGGCTCTGGTGTAGGAAATAAAGACCCAATTAAAGGAGCGGCTGTAACAAGGGGCTCATTGTCTGGGTCATAAGTTCAGATGCAGGAGGCACCAGGTCGGGTTTCTGGGAGGCTCAGCTTGTGTCCATGGCCCACGGGCAGTGGCTGAGAGTGTGGGGAACCCTGGTGTGTCTTCTGCACAGGCTCCCCGGTTCCTAGGGATTAAGTCGGGGTGGGGTCCAGAGAAGGGGCCACAGGACTGGAGGCACTCAGGGACCTGCACAGGCTTCCGTGTGGCCAGAGCCCACGTTTGAGGAAGGAGAGGGGACACTGGGGAGTGATGGGTGGTGGCTGATGGCTCCTGGTCTCCCCAGTGAGGTCGGCCCCATGGAGAAGCCCCCAGCAAGGCCCTTAGGAGGCTGCTCTCGCCCAGCTTCCTTCTCAGCGAGCCTGGGGGCCGGGAAACCCTCACCAGGAAAGGAGGGCACCCTCTCTCCCGCTGCATCAAGCGCTCGCCTGTGGAGTCATCCGCTCAGCTTCCATGGCTCTGGAGCCTGTGGGGTGGGACAGACCCAAGTCCATGTCACTTTCAAAGGGCTGGGATAGGGCCACCTTCTTCCAACACATCGTCACGTACTGAGAGAGACTTGACATGCACTGTCTCCCAACCAACCAATGAATTAGATACGAGTGCCTGTTTATCTGGGATTAGGAAACTGAAAGAGCGTTTCTGTGTCCTGGGCACATTCAGAGCGAGTAGAGGCAGCTTTGTCCCAAGGGGCCTGAATCCAGGGGCCGAGTTCATCCCACGATGCTCACACCAGGACCACGGTCCCCTTGAGTGAACTTGCAAGAAACAAAGGCATTTCTCATGTCAGCCTGTGTCCAATGCTGTCTCGTGTACTTAGCATGAAGCCTTTAAGTCAGGGCTGCTTAGCGGATGTGCTCCTTTCTCTGTCACCTCCAGAATGATCAGATCTGCATGTGTCTCGGAGTCTAGCAGGATTCTTGACGCGCGGTAGGACCTCGTCATTATTTGTCTCATTTAATGGAATTGCATTATGATGCTTTGCACACTTCATCACATCTGTGTTTTGCTGAGTTGTTTAACAAATGCTTACAGAATGACTATATGACCAATCAGTTAGTTCCCTTTGAATTGAGCACTTACCTTTGTCCCTACAAATGCATGAGATAAAATGACTGCCAAAGTGCTTTTATTTCCATCCAGCCATCATCCCAGTCAAATGCTTCTCTAAGCTTCAGAGAGCATGATGATTTGGTTCTTTTGATTTTAAGCTCAGATCTTTTCAGTTTTGATAAACGCAAGTTTGGAAATGTATCGTGGGGCTTCTGTGAAACCGTGATGCTGGTGAACAATTTAAAAAAACTTTTTTAGAAGATTTGTACACTTTAGAAATGATGGCAAGTTGTGGAATGGGGCTCAACAGAGTCAGTTTTAGGGAATTTGTTTCAGGGAGCTAACTGCAGCTCAGCCAATCGAGTGGCTAACTTGGATGTGACCCCTGAGAGACAAGCTGGCCTTGATGAATGGTGCCAAGCTCGGCGAGTGCCGGATTCCCATCCCAGCAGGGCCGCCTATTTTCTGACAATTGGCAGCTCTGTTCGCGCCCCGTATGTGGTGGGACCAGGAGGAAAATTGCCTTCAGCCTTCAGAGAATAAAGCAGTTGTCCTCTTGACTTCCACGCGGTCTTGCTTCTAAGCAACCTCCTAGTGTTAATCTGTGGTGAGACCTCTGGGTATCTAACCACTCTCTGCTTTGAGCTGAAAGGAGGGCTCTGTGGGAAACAGAGCTGAGAGGCAGGAAGGGAGCGGGGGGGGGGGGGGGGGGGGGGGGGGGGGGGGGGGGGGGGGGGGGGGGGGGGGTGTCACTTCTTCCCCTGAGCCCATTCTCCATAGAGGACGCCTTTGTGACAACGCTTTGAAGGTGATATGCTGATGTGAGCACAGTTAAGGCAGTGGTGAAAGGGCTTTAGAGAGGGCAGCGTGAAATAAGCACCCCAGCCTCGTCCTGGAGACGCTCTGAGCACTCACCTGTTCACCAGCCTCTGAAGAAGCAGTGCCACCCTGCCCTCCTCCAGCCCATGCGGCCCGGTTAGAACCAGCCTGTGCCTCTGAATCTGCTACTAACCAGAGGGAAAGACTGGGAGAGTTTGTTGCTCCCTCTCAGAGGAGGAAGATTAGGGCTGTCAAGGGGGCAGGCACCCTCTGTCCTCTGCGTTCTGTGATGGGTGTGGTTAACACAGCCCCTGTGGAGACTGTCAAGAGCCCAAGCCCAGGGCTCCAGCCCTCAGTCACTAGAGCTGCTTCAGTGCCTGGGAGTGGCCCTCCTGCGGCAGGGGCGGGGGTGGTGGTGCAGTGCACCCCTATTGTCTCTAACTGAGAAAACTAATCACTCTGCAAAAGCAGTGGCCAGACACAGGTCTTTGAAATGGGACCAATGCCATTCCCGTGTCACCGAGAAGCCTCTTAGCGTTCTCGCCTCTGCACTTGAGAGCTCAGCCAGCACTGGCGAACGCTTGCTGCTGTCTCATTCTGCACCAGGTGACAGCCACACCTGAAAGCCACCCTCATGTTCACATGGAAGGGGCAGTTGCGTTTAGGTTTCAAAAACTCCCATGAAGGAGCTCAGTACCATCTGTCAATTGAAGCATGAATGTGGTAGATTCATTCAGTAAAATGTCCAGCCCTGAAAAGGAAATGATGTTCTACAGCCTGGATTAACCTTGGAAACATACAGCATGTGCTTCATCGAGGCACTAGATCTGGAACGGGCGTGGTCATCGAGATGGACGACAGACGAGTGGTTGCGGGGGGCTGGGGGAGACGGGGATGGGAAATGACTGCGAGTGGGTCTGGAGTATCTTTTGGGGATGATGAAATGTTCTGATGATTGTGCGACTTTGGGAAAATACTAAAAGCGATTGCATGTTACACTTTAAATTAATGAATTTTATGGTGTGTGAGTTCTATCTCAAAAAAATTACATGAGAAAAATGAATCTCACGGCACCCAGGCAAGGTAGATATATTAAGACAGAGGGGGGTAAAAAGTTCCAATTTCAAGCACTCGTTGGAACCTGGTAGGGTTGCCGAATGTGGGCCCGGGCTCTCACGTAGCAGCTGTGGACTGGAGCTGAGTGGCAAGTGCTCCTTCGAGGGGGCCTGGGCTCCCCAGTTTACCTTGTCTCCTCCCCTCCCTGTAGGCATTTGTGCATGTTCTCACGGTGCCTCAGGGCACTTTTTCCTCATCTCTGTTTTCTGGCGAGCTTGGGCTAAGACAGTCACTACTATTATTGCCGTTACAAGCAGACCTCGGAGGTATTTTGGGTTTGGTTCCAGACCATGATAATCGAATATCAGGAAACTTTTGATTTCCCAGGGTGAATAACAGTTATGTGTGTACTCTGCTGTAGTCTGTTATGTGTACAGTAGCACGAGGGCTGAAAAAATGTATATATCTTAATTTAAAAGTACTTTATTGCTAAAAAATGCTGGCCATCACCTGAGCCTTCAGCAGGTCGTAATCTTTTCACTGGTGGAGGGTTTGAAATACTGTGAGAATTATCAAAATGTGACACAGGGACACAGAGTAGCAAAGGCCCTTGGGAAGATGGTGCCGATGGACTTGTTCCTCACAGGGGTGCCACAAACCTTCAATTAGTTTTTTTTTTTTTTTAAAAAAGGTAATATCTTTGAAGCACAATAAGACAAATTATATCTGTATTAATGACATTCTGTCCACGTTGAACGTAAATGGTCAAAAGGACTCTAGCACTGAAGTTTGATTTTTGGTTTTTGGGAAACAGCACTGGACTGAGATTCAAAGAGGGGTTAGTGGTTCCCCTTTCCCCATTTGGTGGCCGCCTGTCCTGAAGGATGAGCAGAAGTCATCTCCCCACGTGGCTGTGATGCCGGATGCAGCTGGGGCGCTGGGTCTCCACGTCTGCCTCTGCCTCACTCTCCTCTTTGAATCCCACCCCCCACCTCGAGGAGCCTCCTGCTCTTCCCTGCTGTAACCCAAGGGATGGAGGTTCAGCTACCCGTTTGTTTGATGGGGAAACGGAGCTACAGGGAAAGGAGCAGGCCCGAGCCGACCCCAGCTGGGGGTGGCGCTGCAGGTCCCGACCACCAGGACGTCTGCAAACACCCCCGGCCTCTGTGCCCACCTGCCCACTGGGGCAAGTCCTTGTCCTCTGGCAGGCCGAGGAGGACCCCAGGCCCAGATTTTCGCAGGTGCATGGCGCAGTTTGAGCCACGCCGGGACACTAAAGGCGGCTCATGCCAGTCCCGCTGGGGTGAGGCTTCTGAGGCCCCGCCCCTCAACCGGAGGACAAATCAATACCTGTGGCGTCCACGACTCAAGTGACTAATGTGCTCCGAGGAGCCTCGGGCTCTGCTGACTTGGGGCCTTTTCCAGCAGCCGCATTCGACCAGGCACAGATTGATAGCCCGGCTCAGGTTTACGCTTGGGTCACTCTTGGCTTCGACAGGAAACAGACGTCATATTTCACTCCTGGGTCTCATGCCTGAAAGTCATGTCAGCTTCTGAGAAAATATAACCTCCGTGCAAGGGAACATCACCAGTTCCTTCTGAAATGAAGCCTTTTTTCTCCTGTTAAACTCTCTGCCCACATGGACATCTGTCTTCTCGGGCTTTCTAGAATCATTAATTGAGTGTTCGGCCAGAACTGACTGAGGGCTTCTTATTCTTGGATGCAAGAGGCAGTAGATGCTGCTAAGACCATCGCAAGTTGGACTCTGAAGTCATAGCATCTGCGGTCTAGCTGGGGCGGCAAGAAGACCTTGCTAAAACACAATTTATAATGGAGGCTTTTTTCTGGAGTGAGGCTCTGGGAAGCTGCATGTCCATGTTCCTTTAGCACAGAAACAACACATACCCATCCCTCTCATAGGTTTTAAAATCTTGTCTTCGTCTAAATCTCGTGGGTTCCCCGAAGAGAGATTTCTCTTTGTGTTTCTTTCATAACACCTACAGCATTCCCAGGACACTTGCTCAATAATATTTTCTCGACTCCTTGAGATTCTGACAGATGGCCAGAAAGGCTCCCTTTCTCCGTCACCACAAGAAGCTACACAAGAAGAGCTATTTTGAGCACTGGGGAGATCTGTCTGGCCAGGTTTGTGTGTTTAGTCTCTCGGAGGATATACCGAGTGTTGCTTTTCCACTGGTTCCATGTCTCTACGTCGAGAGCTGAAAATTAGGCCATTCCTATAACCGGTGACTCGGCACTAAAAAACGTTATCGGTCTCAGGTTTAAAATTAACTGCAAAACGCAAAAAGAGGCAACTCAGCAGAGGGGGAACATAAGCAGTAAGCACATTTTGCACATTAAAAAAAAAACATTCTGGAATATCAATCTAGAAATCTGGAGATGGGAGGCAAAAGCTGCCCCTTTTGGAGGGAGAAAATATTTTGTAGCTTCAAACCCTTTAAGAATATTTTATCAAAAGACCCATTCCCTGTGATGTTATTTTGGGGAGCTCTTTTATAACCAGCTGACACGCTTCCACTTAGCATTTCCCTGACTTGAAAATCACAGCAGCCTAATTGCAGACCCTCACAAAAAGGGAAGCAGGTCTGTGAAGGGGGCTGATCAATACATTCGTTTCTCCCCCCGCCTCTGTCTTATGTCAGATGATCAGAGTGAAAATGTTCCTGAGTTATCTGGAGGGCAAAAAACAGAAGGCTGGGGATAGGGTGGGTCTCTCCTTGATCTTTTTTCTTCTTGGGTGATTGTGTAGGGAAGGTTGCTGCTCTTCTTCCAGAGTATAAGAGGCGTTGCAAGCCCGGCAGGTGTAGACCTTCACTCAGTCATGGGCTACATGAAGTCTGCCCACATGGTTCAAATCAAGTGACAAGGTCAGACTCAAAGTGACTATGGGGATGTCCACTCGGCTCAGGTGGGAAGGCACTGCAGAGGTACATGGCAGAAAGGGTCAAGGTATAACCCTATTATAGAGGCTTGCAAGATTGGGACCAGTTATTGGATATCCCACGAGAACTCCCCCCCTCCCCCACCTCCAAGTGTACCTTTACCTCAAGACTTCTTTTCCCAGATAACATCATAACAGACTCACTTCAGTGCTGATGTCCCAGATGATTCTTGCGGGACTGAGGTAGTAGTTTCTCCTAGACTACAACTCCTGAGACCCAATAAGGAGACTCCAACCTGGCAAGTTGGAATATTGGTCAATATTCCAAGACCGCCATATTGGAATTTTAGGGCTCATCTGAGTTCAGGTGTTTCTGGCTCATTGAGTTTCTCAAATCAAGATTTTAAGTGATTACTCAAGAATAACTCTATAAAATCCAATCAGATTTCCTAAGGACTCAAAATACAACATGAACATTTTGTATCCTTTTATAAAAATTTAGATGCCTAATAGCCTTCATTTCAACCAATGTTTCTTAATGGATGTTACTGATCCATTGGGACCTGGGAGATAACTTCAGGTATAGTGGATAGGTGGTTTTTTTAAAAGTATGTATTTATCCTTATAGTTACCTTCAATTTAGAGCAAGGGATGGTTGATTTTACTTTTAGAGTGGTGATACCAAGTTTTCTGTTTGAACACATTTATTCCTGTCAAAAAATGAGTCAAGTGAAAGAAACAGGTGAATCACAGTATTGGTGGGATGTGGATAAGCCAATAGCTTTGAGGACGTTTTTGAAACATTTGTAACTTAATGAATTTTATTTCAATTATAGGTGTACAAAAATCATCACAAGTCAATTTGATAGATTTTGTGTCCCAAACCCACAGTGCATCCCCCCACCCCCCAGATTGTCTTATTTGAAAAACCAAGGTTTTCCAAAGTCTGTGAGTCATTGTCTGTTCTGCAAAGAAGTTCATTGTGTCATTCTAGTTTCCACATGTAAGCGGTAGCATTGGATGTTGCTGTCTAATTGTCTGACTGGTTTCACTTTGCGTGATAATTTCTAGGTCCATCCATGTTGCTATAAATGTTATTTCATTCCTTTTAATGGCTGAGTAATATTCCATTGTGTGTATGTACCATATCTTCCCTATCCACTCCTCTGTTGATGGGCATTTAGGTTGTTTCCATGACCTGGCTATTGCATAGAGTGCTGCAGTGAACACTGGAGTACATGTGTCTTTTCGAGTCATGGTTTTCTCTGGATAGATGCCCAGGAGTGGGATTGCTGGATCAAATGGTAATTCTATTTTGAGTTTTCTGAGGAATGTCCATACTGTTTTCCACAGTGGTTGCACCAGTTTGCATTCCCACCAACAGTGTAGTAGGGATCCTTTTTCTCCACACCCTCTCCAGCACTTATTGTTTGTAGACTTTTTGATGATGGCCATTCTGGCCGGTGTAAGATGGTACCTCATAGTGGTTTTGATTTGCATTTCTCTAATGAGGAGCGATGTTGAACATCTTTTCATGTGTTTATTTGCTATCTGTATGTCTTATTTGGAGAATTGTCGGCCTAGATCTTCTGCCCATTTTTTGATGGGGTTGTTTGTTTCTTTGGTATTGAGCTGTAGGAGGTGTTTGTAAATTTTGGAGATGAATCCCTTGTCAGTTGATTCATTTGCAAATATTTTCTCCCATTCTGTGGGTTGTCTTTTCGTTTTGTTTAGGGTTTCCTTAGCTGTGCAGAAACTTTGAAGTTAATTAATTAAGTCCCATTTGTTTATTTCTCTTTTTATTGTCCTTACTCTGACACATGGATCTGAGAAGATGTTGCTATCATTTATGTCGGAGAGTGTTTGGCCTATGTTTTCCTCTAAGAGTTTTATAGTACCTGGTCTTATATCTAGATCTTTAATCCATTTTGAGTTTATTGTGCATGGTGTTAGGAAGTGTTCTAGTTTCATTTTTTTACATGTGTCTGTCCAGTTTTCCCAGCACCATTTATTTAAGAGGCTGTCTTTTCTCCAATGTATATTCTTGTCTCCTTTGTCATAGATTAGTTGATTGTAGGTGCGTGAGCTTAATTCTGGGCTTTCTGTCCTGTTCCACTGATATGTATTTATGTCTTTGTGCCAGTACCATACGGTTTTGATGACTGTAGCTTTGTAGTAGAGTCTGAAGTCAGGGAGCCTGATTCCTCCAGCTCCATTTTTCTTTTTCAGGATGTCTTTGGCTATTCTGGGTTTTTTGCATTTCCAAACAAATTTTAAAATATTTTGTTCTAGTTCTGTGAAAAAGGTCCTTGGTAATTTGATAGGGATTGCATTGAATGTGTAGATTGCCTTGGGTAGTATATTCATTTTGATAATATTGACTCTTCCTATCCAAGAGCATGGTATGTCTTTCCACCTATTCATGTCATCCTTGATTTCTTTCATCAGCGCCTTATAATTTTCAGAGTACAGGTCTTTTATCTCTTTAGGCAGGTTTATTCCTAAGTATTTGACTCTTTTTGATGAAACAACTCCTTAATTCTGTGCAAATGCAGCATGGATTCAAATGACCAGTGTCCCCCCACCAGGATACTGGCTGTTGCTTTACTTTCTAGAAGTTGCTACACGATGCAAACAGCTCCTTCTGTCCTCTTGGTCTTGCCTCATCATCTCTCTTTCTGGGTCTCTGTAGAGACCATGTGCCATGCCTTTGTCCTAGGTCCTCTCTGGCAGCTACGTGGAGAGTCAGTCACATGTCTGTCTCCAACAGCCACCACCTCTGGCTAGCGGAATGTGAGGTTGCTATAGATTAAATTCAGGACCATGCAGTATTTAAAACCTACTTATAGGAAAACTATGAATCATCTGACTGGTGGGCCTCCTGTACCATCATTTGCTAGATGTGGCTGCCCTAATAGAGCTCCTTTCTATGTGCCCACAAAGGTGATGGATTGTTATGGGTCTATACTCTGGAGTCACGTTCAAAGTGAGTGAATACCACCCACCAGCTGGTATTCACCCACATGGGTGCTCAGAGCCTCAATTTTCTTCTGTTTGTGCTTGAAGGTGATAGTCTGTCCCCCCTGAGGGTGTTGGATGGAGGAAATGAGTTCATACTTGATAGGCCCTTAGAAGAGTTTCTGGACACAGAGTTGAAGCCCAACATGACATTGTTGATTCCGGGTCGCTGATGTAGGGACCAGACAGTGTCCTCTCAACCCACAGTGTTATTCGGGGGCTATGCGAGCATCCAGCTAGCATGTGGACATTGTCCTGGGCTGCCCTGTCCTCCTGGTGAACTCTGGGGGCTTTGTTTTCTGAGATGCCCTCACCCTACTGCTAACTTATGACATTCCCATTAAAAAATTTTTTTATTTCTTTTTTTGGCCACACCTGTGGCATATGGAAGCTACTGGGCTAGGGCTTGAATTGGAGATGCAGCTGCCGGCCTATGCCACAGCCACAGCAACATCTGCAGCTTGTGCCACAAATACCGGATCCTAACCCACTGAGCGAGGCCAGGGGTCAAACCCTTATCCTCATGACACTACATCAGGTTCTGAGCCATAATGGGAAATCCTCACTTTTAAAATAGCTTCTCTTAACTAAGATTAAGTAAATTTATCAGAGGCTTTCTTTGAAATGACTTCTAAATCAGTGACGTCTTTAAGCATGCTTAAACTGTTCTTTAGAGCTAAAAAATTTACAGGTTGCTTCTTTTAGGAAAGGGAGGGAAAGCAGAGGCTGAGAATAGCCCCAAGTGAGTGGCGAGTACTTTGAAATAAACCAGCTCTGTGTTTGACCTCTGGTTCTGAACTGTATGTGTTCCATGTCCGTGGGGGTAACGTGAATCCACAGCAGAGAAAGCAAATTCCAGCTCCAGGGGATTTCTTTGTAACAGGGCCACTCAGATGCGGTGCAGATTGAGTCAAACCAGACCCTGCCGCGTGGTGACGAAGGGATTATGAAGCCAAATCGGGAAGAGTGAGCAATTTTTCACCTCCCTTTTACACATGCTGATGCATCAGAAAATCGAGAAAGAATTAAAAGATAATTACGAAACTCTTCCCAATGAGGCAAGGTCAGGGAATCCAGGCAGTCAGAAATGGGAGAGATTTTAAAAGTGCAAGATAAAGTCATCTTATGGAAGAAAGCGGTGGATGTGTTTATGTGGAAATTTAGTCCTGGGTGAGTTTCCTTTTCTCCCAAAGACAACTGTATATTCTAACTGCAGTGGGTTCAATGGAGAACTCATGTCTATCTAAATTCAATTTCATCTAATAGGCCTGGAGGGTCCCCAGTCACTTGAGGAATGAGGCTATCTATAGTCTTCATTTGGGTTTCCCTCATAAGCAGAGTTGGAGGTGAAAGCTTGTCAGCAGGTGGGTTATTTAGGGATGGGATCTGCACACTGGAAGAAATGAAGTGGGAAGAGAGGAAAAGCCAATCTTGGGATGTAAAACTGCGATGGAGAGTGGTTTTAAAACATGACTGCACGTTTTTGGATACCCCTCCCATGAGGGGTGGTTCTTTGGCCCCGAAGCTTGAACCTGAAGGCTGGTGTTGCTATGTTACCTTGAAGGCTGGGTGGTAAAAGGCCACATGGGAACTGCCGAGTTCTCTCTCCTTCCATCCTGTGGCACAGCAAAGTCTTGCTTCAAAAGTTTGAGGATGGATTTTTTTCCTACAGAAGAGTGAGCTTGAGCCATCAGAGTATTGCATGCCCTTGGCCATGGAGACTGGATAAAGGATAAACACATGATTCAGTGAGGCACAGTTCTGGGATTTCTGTTGAAACATGGGGTAGAAAAGTCATTTTTCTCCCAGGGTTACTGAGGGTGTGAAAAGGTGCCAGGACAGAAGAGCTTAACAGAGAATGGGTCCCCCAGAGGACAAGGCAGAGCCATGAGGTGGAAGGGACTCTTTTCCTGATACCATCATTGAGTACTTGGATCCAGCCATGCCTGAGGCTCTTGCCTTTGGACTTTTAAATGACCTGAGCTAATAACCCCTCCTTCTGCCTGCTTTTTTTTTTCCTTTTTTAGTGAATTTTTATTTGGATTCTTTTGGTTGCAATCAGCATAGTCTGACTTATTCGAAGACCAGCTTAGAAAATCTGAGAAATGCTGGGAGATGCTAATCTACTAGTTAGACACTTCAACCACAAGACTCAGCAGAGAGTGTCCTCTCTGGTCAGCCCAAAATGTTGCCCTGTAATAGGAGCTGATGTAGATTCTCATCTTAATGTTCTCACTTCAACAAGACTCAGTTTGGGCCTCAGTGTGCTGGACCAGCCCTGATGCCATGGAAATCCATCAGAGGCTTCCTGCATAAACGGAGACTTCACAGGCTGAGCCAAGCCTGAAATTCATTGCTTTTTATCGTTTACCTTTTTGTATAAAACACAGAAATACAATATATGTAATTATTAATGTTTGGCATAAAAAGACAAAATTAAAATCTCAATCTTTTGGAAACTTCTCAGTATTATTTAAGTCCAAATATTCTCTTCTCATTCCTAATGGAATCAAAAATGAACTGTAGTTCAGCTTTTTAATTCCTTCCTAAATATTGCTTTTAATTCCCTTATGGTTGCATGTCTACTCAAGACGTGAATATGATGTATTCAAGGTTTATAGTGATGCTTCAGATATTAAAAATTTTGGCAAGATCAGAATCTATAAACACATCCTGTTCTGCATTCTCTTACTGTTACATATTTCCTTAAAAAACAGTGACTTTCCTCCCGCTTTAGAGTTCTGTTCATGTTATTTCTTATTTGCCTCATAGCCTGCTGCCATGAAACAAGTTTTGAAAAAAGAATAATTCCTATCACCTTCCTCAATAACCTCTAACAAATCTACTATTACATTTTGAAATCTCTTTTCTCTCAGAGGAATAAAATGGGCCTTGAAAATACATATTTTTTTCTAGTTTTCTAATAGGTTTATTTTCTTTTTATATAATGATTTTTATTTTTTCCATTATAGCTGATTGAAAATACATATGTTTAAGTGCATTCCAGAGGGATAAAAGCCCTCAAGCCTTCCTTTCTTTCCATCCAGGACTGTTCAGAAGCAGAGTTATGGGACCCAGGGTCGAAACCTTCTCATGAGAGAAAAGTATCATAAGGCAGGGTCTCAGAAGAGAGCAGAAAGTCACTTCGTCATTGAAGCTGGAGCTTTGAAAGTGAGTGACAATGGCTCACCGCTTCATGTCATTGCAGGTGTGAAATAATCAAAGAAGCATTAGTCCTGAATTCTTTGTGTCTTGAATTCTTTCTTGCCAGGGAACATGTGCAATGACCGCAGCAAGGAGGATGCGGAGGTTCCTGGACACAGGCTGACTCTGGCCCCTGGATGTTGTCTGGATGCATCGTGAGGACCAGCTGCCTGCGGCTCTGATGGAGGAGGCACCACCAGGAGCAGCATCCATCCTCTGCGGCTCCGACCTCAAGGCTGCAGGGCGGTCGGCTCCTGGGGGCCGGTGGGCGTGGTCCCTGCAGGGTCGGCCCAGGTCTCACCTGCCGGGCCAGGCAGAGCTTTCTGGGCCAGGTTCCCATTCGTGCTCCGTCCAGAAGCGGGACTCAGCCAGGAAAGCCAGGCCCACCCTCCTTGCAAACCCTCTATTTATGTCCAGTTCAGGTTCTCTGAAGGCCAAGGCCAACCAGGAATAAATAGTCTGCTTTTCGAGAACATGAACAGCTGAGTCCATCAGGCCGCCTCTGTGGAGAGAGAGGGGCTGGTGGACGGGAGGGGCTGGCTTTCCTTCCTGTCCTTGGGCCACTG
>PVHT021183543.1:8368662-8426136 GCA_004024745.2 Catagonus wagneri
GAGTCCTGCTCTCAGACCAGGCCAAGCCCACGGTAAGTTCTCGATTTGCATTTGCTGAGTGACTGGATGAGCGAGAAGAACCAGAGAAGGGAATGTGAGGGATTCCAAACCAAATCCTTAAATCAGGGTGAGTGAGTCAGACGGAACCTTGTCAGAGTCAAGGTCAGACGAGCTTATTTAGTCAAACCTGTTCATTCTAGGAACGGTAAAGGGCGGCTCACGAGGAAAGACGGCCTCGCGCCAGGCCTGAGGCCGAGGGGCCGCCGCGTCGGGAGGCGGCCGCTGTGTCCGGGGTACGGGCGGCTGTGGCGCTTCTGCCCCGTGACGCGCTGCGGCGGAAACAGGGACGAGGGCGCGGGTGTCTGAGGAGAAGCGACTCATTGGCGGGGCCCCGAGGACACAGAGCTGCTGGAGGGGCGGGCGGTGGCCAGAAAGGCTCCCCACGGACGAGGGGGTCTGAGGGACTCGAAGAGCGGGTGAACCTCCAAATGCCGTCACCTCGTGGGGGGCGCTGAGGCAAGACCTGGGTGCGGCAGATGCCTCGGGGGTTTAACTCGGGGACAGAGACCTTAGCGACAGCCTGTCCCGGCCAGAGGGGCTGCAGGTGTTCATCGGAGCCGGCGCTCGCGGTGGAGAACCTTCTCCTGGCTTCTGGATGCGTTTCCCGGGGGCCGTAAGGAATGACCACAGAGCGGGCGGCTCCAGCAGCGGTACTGGGTCCCCCCAGAAGCCGGAGTCGGCCGTCCGGGCGGCCGGGGCTCCTTCTGGAGGCTCCGAGGAGCACGAGCCCCCCGCCCAGCTGCTGAGACGTGTGGATGTGGTGAGTCGCCGTGTTTGGGGTTTTGTTGTGGGTTATTATTGGGATGATGGCCGAGAAGCACAGGAACGTGACACCGGCACTTCATTGCGTTCTCGGTTTTCCCTTCTGTAAAAGGGGCTCATAGCGGCAGTGAGCTCGTCAGGAGGTTGTGGGGAGTCAATGAGACAGTGTGCATAAGGGCACGCGGTCAGTGTCAATGAGCATCAGCAACTGTTAGCACAGCGACACCGAGGGCGCCCCCACCCCCCATCTTGCACCGCGCCCTCGCCGCTGTCGATAACGGTGCTGGGGGGTGAGACCTCCGCCCTGCGTCTAAACCTTTGTGCTCTTCCCTGGTCTTCACGTGATGGGGTTTACTCCTTCCTTAGAGCTCAGCTGGGATGCGCCCTTGGCAGAAGCTCAGCCAGGCTGGTCTCCGCGTGTCGGTTTGTCTGGTGTCTGTCGAGGTGCTGGAGGTCGGGGCAGCCGCGCGGCAGGGGCTCTCTCTCTTTTCTCGGGTGCATCCCGGGACCTGAGCCAACCCAGCTCGTAGCAGGTGCTCTGTTAGTCTGTGAACTTGTTCTAGGAAGCGTGTCCAGCCTTGCTCCTCGTGTGTGCACACGTCCAGCCAGTTGTGTCCAACAGCGTCTTTGCACTGAGCTCTCCCCTGGGCGGTGGAGGAGGAAAGCAAACCAGGCTCCTGGTCCAATGGGGAGACAGTGAACATGGAAACAGACAGATGTGCGGCCCGGAGGTGAAGATCGCCGAGAGGAAATTGCAGTAGAACGAGGGGGCAGTGACAGAGGGGTGCGGGTTAAACAGGCTGCTCCAGGAGGGACTTGCTGAGATGGTGACATGGGGCAAGGGTCCAGGAGACATGATCCAGGGCATATGGACCCGAGAAGTGGCTCTGGGCCAAGGGCACGGCCCTTGTGGGTCCTGCGTGTGTGAGGAGCAGCAAGGGCCAGCATGGCTTCAGGAGGTGAGAGGGGGATAGTGGGGGTTGAGGTCAGGAGGTGATGGGACTGAACCTGTGTATGACTTTCTAGACCCTTGAAGGGACACTGGTTTTCTCTGTGTGTGGCTGGAGCCCTGGACAGGCCCCCGCAGAGGAGGGACGTGCTCTCTGATTTTACATAGACCCGCAAGGTGTGCAGAAATGGACTCTGGGGCCAAGGGCGGAAGCAGCTGGACCCCTGACGAGGCCACGATGGGTCGGGCAGGGAGGTGCAGGGCAGGGTCACCACGGCCCGGCTTGGGGTTTTCTCTCTGTGGAGGTCGGGCTGATGGATGGAACAGCAGTGGTGAGAGAAAAACAAACCAACCCAGGTCAATCCCAAGGATTTGTCCTGAGCAGCTGGGAGAACTGAGGTGCTGTCGTGTCGGGCATGGGGGTTCCTGGGAGGAGCAGGTGGGGACTAAGGAGGGGCTGAGATGCAGAGAAACCTTTTAGAAAGAACTGCGGCCCTGAGCCGACTTGCCCTGGGCTCAAGGGCTTCCTGCATTAGAGCTGCAAGGATGACCACCTGTGTCACCACCGAGCAGGTGAGCCAGACCTGCACTGTGTCGTCCTCCAGGGGACAGAAGTCAGTGTCACAGCAGTCTGCTCTGATGCTGGCTGCAAGCCAAGACCCTTAATATTCAATGAGAAATCTGCATTGATGAAATTTTCATTAAAGAAACATTATCCCTTTCACTCCCCTTGTTACTCTTGGCTTTGAGTATCAGTCTCATTTGGGTTTGATTACCCAATGATCTGAAGATTGGAGCATTATTAAAAATTTAGATGAGCAACGATGTGTCTGGCCTCCTCTCCTCTCTCAGCCGGAGCACGGGGGCTCTGCTAATGATCACGACGAGGTCGGGGCAGACACGGCAATTAGAGAATAATCTATAGTTTAAGGGAGCTTCGACCCCTCTGCCTTCAACGGAAATTAGCTGCTTGACTTCCAGGGCACACAGATTTAATCGATGAAATGCATCTAGAAGAAGTTCTAGTCCTGGACCCAGTTTTCAGACTAACGGGCTGTATGTTTGCAGCCCCTCCCCTTTCTGTGCCCCCGTCCACAGAGCAAGGGGGTTGGACCAGGGCAGATGCTTGAAAATGGTGCTCATGGGCTGAAATCTGCTTAAAGAGCGAGTATATCCAGCAAATGGCTATGTTTACTGGCTTAGTGAACACTTTCCTAGAGTTATGAGCTTGAGTTCTGTGTATTTCACGTATGTTTAACTTGTTTGATTCTCCCAGCCTCCCCATGAGATGGTTACTCATCCTTCCCAGCTCATAAACTGGGAAACTCTGACCCAAACGGGTCAGATGACTTGTTCCAGGTCACCTGCTCAGGAGCTAAGACAGGATTTGAATCCGGGTGTTTGGGCTCTAGAGCTTAGGTCCAAACACTACACCTCTGTGTCAAACTGTTGTTATTATCATTTTTGGAAGCACGGTGTTTAAAAAGTAATTAATTGTTAGACTTTTGAAAGTGCATATTTTTATATAAAGCATAGTGCAAAGGGCCCAGAGTCAGAGGCCAGCCCCCATCTTAACTAGTCCCATCTTGCCTCTCAGGACACACCAGGGGCGGATGGGATCCAAAGCAGGCAGGGGTCCATCCACATCTTCGGATATTTATTTGTGGTATAGCTTTAGCAAAGAAATTTAAACCCAGGCTGGCTACTGTGTGGGGATGAGGGGCTGCACCTGGCCCAGGAGGCTGGCTCCCCCGAGGCTGTCTGTGCCTCAGGCCAAGCCCTGCTGGACACAGATCATAGATGGGGAGGGGCTGTGGTTCCAAGGCTAAGAGCAGCTGGCCTGGTCCATGGCTCCTGGTCTCCCTGAGGGTCCTGGCCCTCGACAAGCAAAGGTGAAATAGGGATTTTATCCTGAGGCAGGAGAGGACCTGCCAGCCCTGCGGTCCTCTTTCTGTGACACCTCTGAAGTGCTGGCTGTGCTCCAGGAGCCACAAAGGGGGACCTGAAAGCGGTCACTGAGGCAGAGGCCACGCAGGGTGGGGATCCAGGCCTGTCCAACCTCAGGCTGCCCAGGTGAAATGCCCAAGGCTGTGAGGACGTCCTGGCGAGCCTGACGGGGTTGGGGCGGGGGGAGGCAGCTTCTGAGTCCTTGTCCAGTGCTGTGGCCCAGGGCCCCAGGTCTCACAGGGGAGTTGATGGTGGCCCTGAATTTGGCCATGCTTACTATACTTATTCTACCAGAAAACTTGATAGGGTGTGAGTGACTTTCCCTTTATGTCATTTTTGGAATTTAATAATCAATTTTTATTTTTCCTGTTTTCCTGCTTGGACTTTCATTTGCACAGAAAGTATGAGGCTTCTTATTTTAATTTGATTGCTGTGGCTGAAGTGTCTGTTCCTATTTAGTATTTAGTTAGACCAGTAGGAGTGTCTGTTTACCCTCAGCCTGGCAAGATTTGCCTTGCCAATCTGATAAGTGAAAGAAAGGGATCTCTAATTGTCATTTTCATTTGCCTAATTAAAGATCAAGTTCTCATCTTTTCATATGTTTATTGATCATTTGCATTTCTCTTCTGTAAACTATCCATTCATATCCTCATATCAGTTTTTCTAGTGAATGCTTTATATTTTTCTTATTACTTTAAAGGAGCATATTAAATTAATCCTTTGTTATGTATAAGCCAGATACCTCCTTCTTGTCTTTGTTTAGGCAATCCTTTGTTACACAGAAGTAAATCGTTTTTTTTTTTTTTTTGACCATGGTACCCAGTGGCTAAATGTGGGATCTCAATTCCCAGACCAGGGAATCTTAACCACTAGACCACCAGGGAACTCCCCAGACACTGTCAATTTTGATGTATTAAATTGTGAGAGAAACCTAACCCTAATAAAAGTAGCAGAAAGAAAAAGGTAATGCCTCATGTAATTGAATGGCTCAGAGAAAGCTTCAGGTGCAGGTGGATCCAGGGGCTCAAACAATGTCATTAGGACACCGCTGCTTTTTTTTCATAATGTCATTCTAGGTCTCAATAGGGGGAGCAATATGGCTCCCAGCAGCCCTTTTATACAAGGTTTAATATAAGTAAAAAAAATCTTATCTAAAAGGGGCTTAATTATAAAGTTTTGTTTTTCTCTCCCATATGAGGAGCCTCAATGTATTTAGCTGTGATACAGTAACAAAATGTAAGGGCTCTGAGGAGCTTGCTTTCTTTTTTCCTTTCTTATGAAAAAATGGCTGTCAAATTTCCAAGCATCTTGTGTACTGATACAACAGCAATCAATAAAAGAAGGGGAGGAGGGAGTTCCCATGGTGGCGCAGCGGTTAAGGAATCTGAGTAGGAACCATGAGGTTGTGGGTTCGATCCCTGGACTTGCTCAGTGGGTTAACGATCTGGCGTTGCCGTGAGCTGTGGTGTAGGTTGCAGATGCGGCTCAGATCTGGCGTTGCTGTGGCTGTGGCATAGGCCAGCTCCAATTCAACCCCTAGCCTGGGAACCTCCATATGCCACGGGTGTGGGTGCCCCCCCCAAAAAAGGGAGGGAGCCTCTTGTCAAGCACTCTTTTCCTTTTTCCAGATCTGGCAAACCTTTCCCAGGACCACTCCCCTCCCCCTGACTAGATGCTCCCTCGGATCACTGGCTGGGACGGGTCATGTGTCCACAACTCACTGCAGAGGTGGATGGAGGCCAGGCAATGCCCTCTTGGCCTCTAGACTGGGGATTGGGCTCTGCTGGCAGGAATAAGGCAGCGGTGGGGGGTGGAGGGGCTATCAATCGACTCTGAGTCGTGCCTGTCCCAGGGAGCATCTCCTCACTACAGGGATAGGACTCATTCTGCTCGGACCAATCCTTGTCACTTGCTCATCCTGAACCACTTCCAGGTGTGGGGGCTCTGCCAGTTGATCGGCCAGGCTGGGTCATATGCTCTACCTTTAGCCTTGGACATGGCGCTCATCCTGAACCCCTGTGGGTGGATGGAGAGTGGGAGCATGGATGTTTAACAAGGTAAGGTTCCCAGAAAATGGGGGGAATGAGTGCTGGAAACTCAAAACAGGAAATTTACAGAGAATCCACACGCACATAAAATGATCGATATTCGTTATAAGGTCTATTTCTCTGTGTGAATTTCTGGCTAAATACTGGACACATGCTTGCTTTTTTGCCATCCTCTCTTCCTTCTGGGGCAGTGAATGGTGAAAGGGTCTTGTTTAACCTAGCTTTTTTCTCCCTGTATGGCCCATGCCTCCCCACCCCTAAGTTGTGCCTATTATTGCTCCTTTGGAAATTATTACCTTTTAAGTGGGAATTCAGGGAGCCCTAACCTTGACCAAGGTCACAGTGGCCAAGTTTAGTGCCCACTAAACAACACATACCTTTAAAGTGTTTGCTGCCCAGCTTATGGAGGCGTCATTATGAAGGTTAATGATGATTCTTTAGCTTCTATTCAAATTTCCATTTCCACCATCCTAAATGAAGGCCATCCAAGCTAGCTTTGACTCTCCCTACGTACCCATTACCAGCTTATGCAGGATCAGCTGCACAAAGGCTCACAATTGCTCTGAGCTAGGATAGACCCAGCTCAGAAGCAATTAGAATGTTCGTGGCTTTGAAACGACCTGGCAGTCCGTCTATAACATGTCCTGTGTCCTGAGAGGGAATGAAAACACGTCCGTATACGCTAGTGATTAATTGATCTGCTGATGGAGCATAGATAACCTTTGTGAGCAAATTGAGAGACCAGCTCAGACCTGAGCAATCAAACCAGCCAATAAGAATGCAGCCTGGTCCACGGGGCCGCTGTGTCTTGGGTTCCTGGGGAGAAAAATGAAAAGGGAAGGGGTTTAGCCATAAACACGGGGACCGTGCAAACAGGCCAGATAAAGGTCGGTGAGGTTGGGGACCGTTCATTGCGCCAGTGGTGTGTGACTCCCTAACTCGCTCCTGGCTTAATGCGGGGGAGAAAAATGCAAAGTGACATCAGGCTCTGACACGCTGCAAGGTGACTGTCCTGCCACTTCCTGTAGCTGCCGGTCTAAATGCAATAGAAGGCGCTCATGTGCGGTCCAGGCAAGGACACGGTGGGGGCGGGGGTGCTCCAGCAGGGAGAGTCCTCTCTTCTCAGGGAGAGGGTCTTGTCTCTGCCAGTTCCTTCTGGCTGGGTCTGAGGACCCTGTCCCAGGCCAGCAACAGTGCTGGATTAACAAGGATGTCACAGGGAGAGTGGAGGGCAGCTCCCCAGAGCTTTTGCCTTAACCTGGGAGGGATGGATTAGTAAGCGGTATCGTGTATTTAATCTCAGACATTGCAGACCTTTTCAATGGCATTTTCTTTAGCAGTTCATTTTCACTCTTAAAAAAGAGAACGATTTTGAAGGAGGCGTCCTTTGTTTAAAGATCTAAATTTGAGGAACACCCACACGTATCAAAGAGCCCTGGAGAAGCAGGCTTGTTGAAGTGCTGTTTGTTTTACAAGATCATCCGGAGATGTATCAGTTTCCTATTACTGCTGAAAAATGACCACCCACTTGCTGTCTTAAAAACTGAGATCTATCGTCTTGCAGTTTTGGGGTCAGAAGTCTAAAGTGGGTTGGCTGGACGGGAGAACTGTTTCCTTGCCTTTTCTGGCTTCCAGAAGCCACCTGCCTTCCTTGGCTCAAGGCCCATCCCCCATCTTCACGGCCAGCAGTGCAGCAGCTTCCAGTCTCTGCCTCTGTGGTCGTGTCACCTGTTTGCTGACTCTGATTTAAAAGGACCCTTGAGATTGGGCCCATCTGGATAATCCGGGTTAATGTTCCTGTCTCAAGACCCTTAATCACATCCTCAGATACCCCTTTTCTGTGGAAGGTAACATATTCACAGGTTCTAGGGCTTTAGGATGTGAATGGTTTTTTGCGGGCATCATTACTCAGTTGACCACAGAAGAATTTGCACCTGTCAGGACAGACAAGATGCTGCTGTAGTAACAAACAGCACCCAACCACCCCCCCCTACTTAATTAATCACGTAGTAAGGCTTCTCATCAGTGTGGGTCCACTGTTACAACCTGAGGAGAGCTCACCAAGGGCCACACATCTGGAGAGAGGGCAGCTGAACTTCAGCCCAATGTGTGCCCCTTTTCATAGTCGTGACTTGTCCCAAACCTGCTCCATCCATCCCACACCCACCCACGTTGCTCTGCTGCTCTAGAAAAATAAGTAAATAACAGAGTCAGGCTGAGCCGGCGGGGCGCCCTCTGCTCTATTTTCCAGCATCTGCTTCATAAACTGTTAGACGTCCACCTTCAATTTCTTTATTGCTGTTAACCTCGCCTTCCAATTATGCAGAATGTTCCAGCGGAGCAGCCCTTATTACAGAGCCAGTCTTTGGCTGACATTTGGTGCTGTGTATCTTGGCCTTGACTGACAAAGGCAGCGCCTTCTCACATTGGCCTCGTTTTCTCCAAAGTGCAAACGACCCCATGACCAGACTGGCACCTGGAAACCCAGGCATTCCAATGGCTGCCACTGGGCAGGCAAAGAAACACTTATTAAAAATAAAAGTCAAGACTGATGAAATTGTGTTTACTTGGTTTCTTCCCCAAAACATCAAGATTGGGAGGTACTTAAAAAGAAAAAACGGTTTCATAGAACTCTGTGGTTTTGGCTTTTTCTTTTTATGGACACTGTAAAGTTCATGCAGCCCATTTCACTTGGCCTGTGAGGCTTCGGTGACTGCTATGTTTTTGTCTGGTTTCCCAATGAAAGCACAGATCATGCATTAATTCGCTCATTCAAGAAGTGATTGCAGGTCAGTTATGTGTCAGGTCCCACTCTGGGGTCTAGTGTAAAGTGGCAGCTCAGTGAGTGTCCTGAGACTGCAAAGCTCACCTGTGTCAGGGACCTTCGTTTGGGCTCTTTCAAAATTGCTGCGGGGTGGTGTTGACGCGTGGGTGTGAGCGCACTGTTCTGCCTGCCGTCCGCTCTCCCACCTGGGAGGGGACTGTGTGGGCGAGCCTGGTTTCTCCCTTGCTCTGCGATGAAGGCACAGCCTCTCCCCTCCAATCAGAAGCCAGCTGCTGAGATGGCCACTGCCCAGCTGGGCCTGACGGGGAAGGGACAGGGATCTGCTGAGGGGAGGACATGATGAAATCAGCCAGGTTGGAAACTAGGCCATGGGGGGTGTGTGGAGGCAGCACAGAATCAGTTCCCCGGGGAGGAGCAGGACCCTGGGTTCGGAGACCCGGCACAGGCCAGGGTAAGGACGAGTGGGGTTCTCTGGGGCAGGAAGTCTCTCTTCTAACGAAATAATAAAATGGTAGAATGTATCTAGAATGAACCAGGAGGTGGCTGGCGCTCAGAAGGAAAGTGAGGCAGGGGATGGCAGCGTTGGGATCCAGGGGGGCTCTTCAGAGGGTACAGGTGTGGAGCAGAGACCTGAGGCTGTGAGGGAGGGACCTAGGCTCATAGCTGGGGAGAGAGTGTATTCCAGGCAGAAGGCACAGCAAGTGCAAAGGTCCTGAGGCAGGAGCATGCACACTGTGGCCAAAGCAGAGTGTACAAGTATACAGAAGAGGCCAGAGAGGTGGGCAACCTGACCACACAGGGCCCTGTGGGTAGGCCATCGTGAAGGTTTGGGTTTTATCTCAGTGAGGTGGTATGAGTTTATCCAGAAACAAACAGGTTTCCAATTAGTTTTTTGTTTGTGGAGGTAAAGGTAGACAGCTTCTCCTGCTTTGTGGGTTCTTAAAAAAAAAAAATGCAGTACGCTATTTATGCCAGATGGACATGTTGTCCCAAAGGGATTCCAGATTGTCACCTTTTATTTAAAACAACATGGAAAACAATATGAAATCTTTTTTTTTCACATCATCAGAATTTTTTTTTCAGCTATTGGTCCCTAACAAGAAAAAATCTGTAGTGCAAAAGAATCTGCCACAATAATTTGTAAAAAGGGACACAAATAGGCCAGGAATTGGTTTGCCTAATAGACTTCCACTTGAATTAGATGGAAGACAGAGCAGGGGAATCAGGCTGTTTTGCAGCTGAAAGGACTGCAGTGTCACATGGAGCAATAAAGGTGCCAAGATTGAGCAGAAACACCTTCTGTAGATATTGGCTGTCAGGCGAGCACCTTTGTCTTGTTGATGAACTGGTGTGAAATCCAGTATTATCCCAGGGAAAAGCGACACAACCACTCACTGGCTGGTGGCGAGGTCTGTTACAGTTCATCAAGTCCCCTTGTAACTCGCCACATGGCTTGTCCTGCCCAGGGTTGCCAGAGAAGCTGTACGGCTGCCTACCCTCGTGTGGCGAGCTCTGGAAGGGATGCCAGCATTAGTGTGCCGGTTGTTCAGCACAGGCAGGTCTTCGTACACGTTCCTTATCTTTCCGAAACCAAAAATAAAACCCTAATCACAACAACTAATAAAGCCCTGCAGAAGTCTGGGGCTCCTCCCACAATCCTGAGACGTCTCTGCTGGAGGACTGGGTCACATGTCAGCCACTCTATCCTCACTGCCTTGGGGAGTGTCCTGTTGGGTCCAG
Organism: Catagonus wagneri; assembly: GCA_004024745.2. Classification (NCBI taxonomy): domain Eukaryota; kingdom Metazoa; phylum Chordata; class Mammalia; order Artiodactyla; family Tayassuidae; genus Catagonus; species Catagonus wagneri. The sequence goes on from PVHT021183543.1 coordinate 8,378,954, forward strand.
CAGGGTCAGCACTGCCATTGGGAGAGGGGGCTTGTTTTCCAGTAGCTTCCACAAAACACCTGGGATTAATTCTGATTGGATTACCTTTGGTTATATCCATGACTGATCCAAACTGAGTCACTAGGAGGAATGGAATCTCAGAAAGATTTGGATCAAGAGTTCCCATTGTGACTCAGCAGGTTAAGAAGCTGACTAGTATCCATGAGGATGCAGGTTTGATCCTTGGCCTCGCTCAGTGGGTTAAGTACCCAGCGTTGCTGCAAGCTGCAGTGTAGGTTGCAGACGTGGCTCGGATCCAGCGTTGCTGTGGCTGTGGTGTATGTGGGCTGGCAGCTCTGATTCAGCCCCTAGCCTGGGAACTCCATATGCTGCAGGTGCGGCCCTAAAAAAAAAAAAAAAGAGAGAAAGAAGGAAAGAAATACTTGCATCAGAAAGATTGGAGTAGGGGGGCAGGAAGCTCACCCCTTCCCCTGGAGAAAATTCTGAAATATCTATAGTGTTTTCTAGGACCAAACAAGGCTCTGGTGTGTCTTGACACCTGAAAACTTCTATAGACTTTATCCCTACTACATAAGCAAATCTCAACTCTAAAGTTCCTTCCAACTCTTGATTTCCTGATTCTAAGATGCCTCTTAACAAATGCACACAACTGAAGGTTGTCTGAGGGCTGACTTGTATCAGTCTTAGAAAAATAATAGTGAAATCTCCAGGGTGTAGCTCAAATGCCAACAGGCATCCCAGCAGGGGTAGCAAATTAAAATGTATATGTCTATTCAAAAATTTGATGATCGGGAAATTACTTCTTGGATGAGCTCTTTAGTTACTGACTTCAACAAAGGATTTGTTATTATGGTAAAATAAAAATGATACATTATAAGTTGATATTTTCCATGCAAATGAAAAAGTAGCAGAAATATCCATCATTTCAGTTCAAAAGACAGTTCACTTGGAAAGAGGAAAAACACACAGTTACCACATAGTAAGGTTTGTTATAGGTGGTTGAAAAATAGAGATAAAGTTTCTTGAGATTTATTTTGAATGCAAGTTACAGAGACCTTCTCAACCAAACCCATTAACCTGGGGGTTTATTTTTCCTCCTGACAAATGAATCTAGAGGTAGGCAGTCCTGGGATGGTCTGATGGCTCCATGGTAACATCAGGAACCAGGCTCCTTCTGGTTTTCTGCTCTCTATCTTTATTGTGAGCCCTCTACTCATGATCTCAAAATGGCTGCCAGAGCTCCAGCCAACAAGACCAAATTTCAGAAGACTAACAATGGCAAAGAGCACTTGTCTGCTGAGTCAACTCCTTTCAAAGAATTGTCTCAGCAAGTGCCACCCGGTAACTTATGTTTAGTAGTAACCATTGGCTAGATAAAAGGAGTCTGGTAAATGTTTTGGCTGGAAATACTCCTTTTGAAACAAAAATAAGTCTCAGTTAAGAAGACAGAAGGAGGAGTTCCAGTGTGGCCCAGCAGGTTAAGGATGCAGTGTTGTCACTGCTGCAGCTAGGGTGTCTTGGTGGTGGTGCAGATTCCATCCCTGGCCCAGGAACTTCCACATGCCATCGGTGTGGCCAAAAAGAAAAAAGGGCAAGAGAGAAGGAAAGAGGAATGTTGAACAGGAAAGCAGGAGTTTCCTTCCTTTGAAAAGGAAAAAGAAAAGAAAACCATTAGAAGAAAACTGGCAGCAGAATATATCCCTGTCTTCTTTCTCTTACGCTTTCTTCTCTTCTTGAAATGTATAAAATGGTATTCGGGTTTCAGAGACCCTGGGTCTCATCTCTAAGAAACACAGTGGAACCATCATGAATACTGCAGAATAAAGTATGACAGCTCTGCAATAGAAAACCCTGGATTAGAAATCAAAACCTTCACACACACCCCTTTTTTTAGGGCCACACCCACAGCATATGGAAGTTCCCAGGCTAGTGGTCAAAGCTGAGCTGCAGCTGCCAGCCTATGTCACCTATGTCTATGACTTACACCAGGGCTCATGGCAACACCCGATCCTTAACCCACTGAGCAGGGCCAGGGATCGAACCCGCATCCTCATGAATACTAGTTGGCTTTGTTACTGCTGAGCCACTACAGGAACTCCTTTTCCCCAAAATTTTATTTTCCCAAATTTTTGAAATGTGACTACTTAGCATATATATTTAATTCTATGAATATTTTTAGTCACCTGAATTGGACCAAACATCTAATGAACTGTGCTAATTAACCAGAATGCCAATCACAGAATCAAAACTAAATGTCAAACATTATTTATTTAAAAAAAACCCCAAACCTCACCATCTAGCTTATTAAAGAATTGAATATGTATATTTTCTTTAAAGATTCAACTTTCACACAACAAGATCATTCAAATATTCTTAAAAGAAGCTCTTGGTCCAGATATATTTCTGAGTCTGGCAGTCCAATTTAAACCAAATAAATTTTAAAATTTAAGCTACTGTTAATTCATGGGTATTTCAAAAAATGAAGACATATTTGATGAGGTTAGTGGGCGGAGGCGTAAGTATCGTGACCCTCTAGGTATCCAGCCTGCACCCACCCACATCTTGCCATGTGCACACAACCTGAATGCTTTGGAGCCCTGAGCCAGGGAGACCTGATAATAGGCCAGCTGTGCCACGGCCAGCCCCTGGGCGGTGACAAGATGCATCAGACCAGTGACCAGCTGGGAATCTGATACACAAAATTCCCAGTTTGAATAGTGGAGATGGGGCGTGAATCTTAGGATCTGGGGCAGCAGAGGGTGGCTTTATGGGCTAAGGAGCAGAGTCTGGACACAGTAGTTTCCAGTGGAAAGGATAAGGTGAAGCCTCTTAGAAAGACCCATGGTTCAATGCTAGTGATAGAGGCATCACATTCTAGAGCTGTCAGTGTTATGTACAGATGGATGGATGATGGAATAATGGTTGATGAAGAATGGATGGATGGATGGATGGCTAGACAGACAGGAGAGTGCAGCTGCTCTGTCTTGTTCTACGCTTGGCACATGGGAAGGACTCAAAAACACTATTGAATGAATAAACAAACAGATGAAAGAGGCTGCGTCTTATCTCTCCTAAGAAAGCAAAATAGTGAGATAGGGAGACTCAGGCTCTGGAACCAGACGGCCTGTGTTTAAATCCTGGATCTGTCATGACTTGCTGTGTGACCTTAATCACTTAGGTTCCTGGACATCTCTGAGCCTCAGAGTTCTCATCTGGGGGATGGAGAGTGCGTTGTCATAGCTGTCATCATCGTTATCCTCCTCCTCATAAATATTTGAAAATGAATATGGTAATGCATATAAGTGGCTTTACAAAGTGCCAGGCACCCACAACAAGTTCGTTCAGTAAGGGTTACTATTAGTTTGAACCATGTGAAATTGTTACTATATTTACGATAATATCGTGATTGCTTCTAAGTTTTCGGAAGAGGAAGGACAAATCTGTACAAATACCATATGATATCACATATCTGTGGAATCTAAAATATGGCACAAATGAACCTATCTACCAAAGAGAAACAGACTCGCGGACATAGAGAACAGACTTGTTGCCAAGGAGGAGGGGGAGGGAGTGGATTGGCCTGGGGATTTGGGGTTAGTAGATGCAAACTATTACGTTTAGAATGGATAAGCAATGAGGTCCTGCTGTAGAGTACAGGGAACTATATCCAACCTCTTGTGATAGAACATAATGGAAGATAAGATGAGAAAAAGAGTGTATATGTATATATATATGTATGACTGGGTCACTTTGCTGTACAGCAGAAATTGACAGAACATTGTGAGTCAATTATAATTAAAAAAACTCGGAGTTCCCGTTGTGGCTCAGTGGTTAACAAATCCGACTAGGAACCATGAGGTTGCGGGTTTGATCCCTGGCCTCGCTCAGTGGGTTAGGGATCTGGCATTGCCGTGAGCTGTGGTGTAGGTTGCAGATGCGGCTCAGATCCCATGTTGCTGTGGCTGTGGTGTAGGTCAGCAGCTACAGCTCCGATTAGACCCCTAGCCTGGGAACCTCCATGTGCAGCGGGTGTGGTCCTAGAAAAGGCAAAAAGACAAAAACAACAACAACAAAAAAAAAGCCCTTACTACCAATTTTAATAGTAATAGCAACACCTATTGAATGATAAAAATGTGATAGGAATGCTTGTGATTACTTCTGCTTATTAACCCATTTAACCTTCAAAACAATGCCTTTTACAAATGAGGAAACTGGGGGATGGAAAGGTGCAGGCACCTGCCCAGGTCACGTGGCTGGGAGGTGGAGGAGCTTCGATTCCAGCCCTGGAACTCTTGGCTGCAGAGTTGGGGTCTTAGCTATGCTACATGATGTAGCTACGTCACATGAGATGAAGGTGATAGGCCCATTTTACAGATGAGGAGGCTGAGGCTCAGAGAGGTGAAGCCACTTGCCCAGATCTCATAGCCTGGAAGAGGAGAAGCTGGGGTCACCCCTGGCAGGCTAGTCCCAGTGGGTACTTCCCTAGCCCTGGTGTTTGCAGAAGGCCTGACCCTGAGGATCTCGACTGATGATTGTCATTTAAATTTAAGATATCTCGAGGGACAGGACAGAGGGTCAACCAAGTCCTTCCCGTTTGTAGGCACGGCTTAGCTGTCTGATTTGCATCCGTACATCACTTAATAGCGTCGACAAGAGGACTGTGTGTTTTAGTGGCCATGGAGGTCTGGAAGGAATAGAAGCTCATTTCATTTCCTAAGCCTTTGATTCAGGGTGGCCTTGGCCCCGGGCTGAATTTTCTGATGTTCCTGCTCACAGCTCAAAGTCAGAGCCCAAATACTGCTTTGGAAGTGAGAAGGGGTTGAATCCTGGAATTTTATCCTCACCTCCGTTGTCACCTGTCATTGATCCTTCTCCAACTAAGGTTTCCCTTAGAGAGTATTGGAGGTGCTTCTAAAAGAGAAATTAACATGTGCGCCAGGAACTGAGGCACCCTCTGCACTGCCAACGACATAAAACCCAGCTCAACAGAAATGGGAGGTTATTGCTCTTGTCACGAACAAGAGCTGAGTGGGTGAGGGAGACTGGATCAGCGTGGCCAGGGGCTTCCCCTGCCAGGTGACACCTCAGTGCTTCCCTGGACCGTGAGCAGGGGACTTCCTCATCTCAGGGACTTCGGACTTGGCCCATGGGACATGAGTGGATGTGACGTGAGAAGACCCTTTAAACATGCTTGTGTGGGAGGCTTGGGCTGTTGCCTGCAAGGTGTGGGAGCGGGAAGGGCAGGCTCTGGGCATCCTGTGAGTTCAGGATGGAGACCTGTGGGGCGGAACCCGGCCTGAAGTCTGAACCAAGGATGTGTCAGTTAACCTGCAGATGCACGAATGAGAAAAATATAGATTAGTTTTTTCTAACCCAGCAGGATTCCAAGATGTTTGTTACAGGGCTTGGCTGGGTTTTTTGTCCCTCTCGGAATCAATCACCGAGGCTGAGCAGAATGAAATAGGTTTCTGAACCAAGCCCATAACAACTCATTCCTGCAGCTGAGGGTAGAATCATTGCTTTCCAGTGTTGGCTGGGGCTAGATCCCTGGGAAAATAAAAGGGGACATCATCTTATTAAAAGTCACGTGAATGAATCCTGGGGAGCAAAAACAACGTTTGCCTACTACTCTGAGGTCACATGCATAGTTTTAATGCTTCATACTCATAATTTTGTAACCTCGCATTTCTTCACAGCTTAGTTGTTACAGGAACAAAAGCAATCTATATGCCTTTGATTTCTGAGGCTGTAGTTAATGATCAATTGTCCAGTCTTTCATGCAGAACATATTTTTTCCTACCTTCGCCTTCCTATTTCTTAAAAGATCCAGAAAAAAAAATACACGTCACAGTGTGTACGACAACAATTATTTAGCTCCAATCATTCCCGAATGGCACCAAGCACCTCAGTCCCGCAGGTTCATTCCTCCTGTTGGTCCCTTTGAAATATAGACCTTGAAGGTGTACACTTGGCCATTTTCAACTTGCGATCTCCATTGACAGAACCATTAAAGTGTCTGCTCCCAGTGACACAGCGTTTAAACGCTCCTTTCCTTTTCATTATGTTGAAGTCTGGGGGTGGTGTTTCCTGCTGCCTGAAGCCAGCTGCTGTCTCATCTGTAACCATTCTGTGCTTTTTTGAAGGAACTTGAGAACCAGTCTTAATTTGGGTATGAGTTTAGGGGACATCATAAGCTTTTATGTCTCCATAAACAGCAGATGGGGATTCTAGGTGGGGTTACTCGCCAGGATAGGCAAGGTGATGCTGCAAGAAGAAACAACACCATCGTCATCTTGGCTTCACACAGCAGCACTCATTCTCTGCATCTAACAGGGTCTTTCGAGAGGCTCCCTTTGTTATTATCTCTCAGGGATTTAGGTTGACAGCAGCTCCACCACCTTATGATGTCATCGTACCAGTATGTGCTCCCACGACCCCCAGGGCATGGCCAGAGACCAGAGAATCACGTGCCAGCTCTTTAAGGATTCAACCTGCAGACAGCAAGTCACTTCCTCTTGGGTTTCATTGGCCTTGCAAGATCACCTGCCCACATACAACTTCAAGGGTTAAGAAAGTATGACTCTTCTGTGGGGCTGGGAAGAGGGCGACCCGGATGGTGGATGGGGGCCGGTGCCTACCCAGGCGGAATATTAGTTGCGGAAAGGAAGGAATTGACCTAAAATCAACTTCCCTAAGGTGCTGGTTTTCTCTTTGACACTTTGGAGTTCAGCAAACTCTTGGGTTTCTGAGTGGATGGATTAAAGAGAAGTACCATTTGAGGTTGGCTTTTTTTTTTTTGGACTCAATCTCTTATAATCTTATTTTTGTCTGCGTGAAGGCATTAGCATGCATGTTCTGGGCTCCGAGCCAGGATGAGTCGTTTTTCTTTGCCTGTTTCCTCGTCTCCATGATGCCCTGGTCTTTGCGAGAACCGAACAGCGGTCCCAGCCAGGAACTGCTCCAGGGATCTCGACCCCCCAGCCTGGTGCCCGGTTACCCCTCCTGCTCATTTGGTGGAGCCCACCCCCAACAAGCTGCCCCAGCAGGGCGAGGCGCCAGGGACAATGCCACTTGGAATCTGTGAAGTAACACTTGGTGTCGTGCCCAGATCAACTTTTCATCACTTTAGTGAAGAGATGGGTTTGGGACATTTCAATCTCCTCTGGATCCCTTGGGCATGGCTTTGTTATTACTGGGTGGAATTATTGCAGCTCTGCTGGATGGACACACCCCCACCTCAGGCTACGAAAAGATTAGAGAGGGGGAAAAAGCAAAATGAAAATGTCAGGTTTCTTATATTGGGGATTAAAAGGCACTCAACTCTAGCCAAGTTTTCTTTTTTTTTCCCACCTTAAAGAAGGGGGGGGGGAAGAAAGCCTGATCCAATTTTCCCATCCTCTTCAACATTCCATAAAAGCATGAGTAGGGGAAAAAAGACACAGTTCAGCCAACAAGGGAGGAACAGTGAAATGTCACATTTTTCTACGAGTTTGAGGCCAGCAAAGCAAAAGAATTTCTGTTCACAACCATCGTGTGAACAAGGGCTATTTCCAGGAGAGAGCTCTCCTAAAGCTGCAAAATAGAAGAAGATGCGATCTGTTAATTATTCACAATTTAGTCTAACAACTCTCTGAAATTTAGTCAGACAGGGTGTGCTGGGCAGCTTTTAAAATGGTTCCTGATGAAGCCGCGCCCTGGTCTTATATCCTTGTGTGATTTCCTCCTGGACTGTGGGCTGGACCTCATTCCTTGTTTCCAGCAAGAAGAAGACAGCAAAATTGATGGATGTCACTTCTGAAATCAGGGTTGAACAAAAGACTGACTTCAGCCTTTCTCACACTCTTTTGCCCTTTCAGCCCTCACTCTGAGGAAGCCAGGCGCCGTGTTGTAAGCTTCCTCTGGGGAGGCCCATGGGCTAAAGAAGCAAGGGAGGCTTCAGCCAACAGCCAGCCAAGAGCAGAGGCCCTCAGGTCAACAGCCTGTGAGAAACAAAATCCCACCAATGACCACTCGAGTCAGCCTGGAGGCAGGTCCCCAAGCTCCCGGTCAACCTTTCGATGAGACCATAGCCTCAGCTGACACCTTGATCGTAGCCTATGAGAAGCCCAGAGTCGGGGGACCCAGCTAAGCCACACACAGACTCCTGGCCCCCAAAACAGTAGATGATTAATGTGTGTTATCTTAAGCTGCTGAAATCTGGGGTGACTTGTTCTATAGCAGTGGACAACTAACACGCAGAGGCCACATTGAGTGGGCATAGGACCCTTACTAGAATAAGATATGACTAGATTTTCCTGCTGAAAATGACTTTTTTTTTAAAGTGAATGATCCCAATTTAGACTGAAGCACTTATTCTCAAAGTGTTTAGGTGTGAAGACTTTCTTCATATGAAGCCCTATAGAAAAAATTCAGTTTATTAAACAGACCATGTACCAAAACCAGAGCCGCTCTGGCTGAAGTGGGGGTGGGGGTCCCAATTACTACCCCTGCCCCAACTTATGCCCCCCTCCTCTCTTCCTCCTTCCCTCCCTCCCTCCCCTCCTCCCTCCCGCCTCCCTCCCTCCCTTTTTTTCCTCTCAGGCCGGAATCTATGCCCCGAATCCCCACCTTGTTTTGGGTGGCAGCACCTTGGTTTTGTTTGGAGGAATTGCTCCTTGCATCAACTGGGTGCTGCCCTGGTGGGTCTGTGGATGGAGGTGGCCTTCCCATCGGCCATCCTGTGTACCTGGGAAAACCGGGCACCCTCTCCCATGGGAACTGGGTCTGAGGAGAAGAGGCACACGTTCTGCACTTGTCTGGAACACATCGTGTGCCCTGAAAAGACTTCCCATCCTTTAATTTCCTCTCAAACTCCAGAGTTGACTCAGTTTTTCATCCGTGAAAATGTTTCTTCAGATTTTCCTGCCAGTTTGTGAACCTTCTCTAACTTTGCTTCACTGAGGTTGACCTGAGCTGGCTTCTGTCGCCTATAACCAAAGATCCCTGACAATAGAGTCACTTGTGGAATGTGTACCAAGGGGGCAGGTAGAAAAAAAGATGAAATTTCCTGACACAGAAGGTGAGGCGCTGCAGACGCCGCCTCTCTGCCTGCCCGCTTCGCTTTCTCCTCACTGTGGAGCGAGCACCTCTGTTCATTACCATTTGGAAACCCACCTGCCATCCTCAGTCTTGGGCAGTGCTCCACATCAGGACCTTTTCTTTCCTTTCCACAGGCCAGAATCTCCTTCTCTGTGTCTCAGCACTTTGGGGATTTCTCTTTCCAAGGTCACGGGTACCTAATTGGAGAAGTCAGCCCAGGTAAATAGGTTCAAAAGGATAGTGAAACTTTGTGCATCCATTTCAGTTTATCAATCTCTTTAATGAGCATGATCTTTTTTTTTTTTTTTTTTTTGATAATATACATGTTGGGAGCTACTCAGAATCCATCGCACCAATGGATTGGGTTTTGGTACCCAAGCCCAATTTCCCTGGGCAGCCATCCCCCAACTCTCACCCAAATGGCTTGGCCAGCCCTCAATGTCAGGTGGACTAAAACATCAGGGCTTTCTTTTCCTGACAGCTCTGATTGGTTCAAGGATGGGCATGTGACAAACTCAGGACCAGTGAGATGAAATAAAACTACTGTTTTGGAGTTCCCATTGTGGCTCAGCAGTTAAGGAACCTGGCTAGTATCCCTGAGGATGTAGGTTCGATCCCTAGCTTCACTTAATGGGTTAGGGATCCAGCATTGCCGTGAGCTGTGGTCGCAGATGAGGCTTGGATCCCGCATTGTTGTGGCGTGGGCTGGCAGCTGCTCCTCCGATTTGACCCCTAACCTGGGAAATTCCATATGCCGGCGGGGGCAGCCTGCACTACTACTACTACTGTCGTGGCCTCTGGGAGTGAGGCAGGGACTCTTTTCCACTGGACTTAGTCTATCCTGCAGCCGTGATAGACGAATCTCTAAGAAAGGACCTGAAAAGGAAAGGAGGAAGGGAGAGACCATTAGTCAGTGTCTGAGGACATCCTATGAGCCTCTGGATCCACCTGTACCTAAAACTAACCAACTACTCCTTGCGCTTCTTAGTTACCTAATATTATAACTTATTTAAAGCTACTGAACTCCAGTTATCTATTGCATGCAACCATGAGTCCTGACTGATAACAATCTCCCTGTGATGTGTTTACATTTAAAAAGGGGTGTCCAGTGTCTCAGCCCAGAAGGAGTAGGGACAGCAGGGATGCAGATACATGGTGATGGGTTGTAGAGGGTCTCTGGTGTCAAATTGGATAGCTGGTCACTGCTCAGCCTAGAGATTCAGCTGGTTCTACAAAAAGAGTCTTCAAGTTGTCAGTTCTGTCCCTCCATTCCTCCAGAAGGTGTCCTGTCCCTTTAAGACCATAGAAATCAAGTAGCTTTGTGTGGTTTCAGTTAGGTCTACAGTTAAGAAATTGGAGGAAAAATTAAAGCCAGAAGCACTGGAATGTGATGATACATACCCTTAAGAATTTTCTGGGAGAAGCCGACCTCAGTCAGGACTTTGATGCTGGATTAGGTGCTCTGGTAGCACTCAGAGTTAAAGAATGCTGGATCCCTGATCTGCTAAGGCCTCAGACAGAGGACACAATTCCGTGCATGGAGAGAAGAGTATTTTTCTGGTCACAAAGAGATTTTTTCCTTGCCCTGCAATGGATGATTATCTAAATTGGAGTTTGGGTATTTTTTGCTGTTGTTGTTGATTTAAAGGACTGAAGATTCCCACCAGCCTTCAGGGTTCACTGATCACCAGGTGAATGGACACATGCAGGATGGCAGCTGGGTCTGTCACTGTTTAGTTAGGTTACAGGTCATGCCCTTTCGTCTCACTCACCAGTTCTCCTGGGTTTCCAGGGCTAATGAATCTCATTTTCTCATCTCCATTAGCTGCACACGGCATTTCTCTTCAAAAGACCTTCCTGTTTACATTCTTATTTAAATCAAATTTTGATGGACACTGGACTAGCTTATTGACCATTGCCTCTGACCCTGGGTCAGAGTAGAAAATGGAATTGCTGAGAAATCTGACAGAGGTCGTGGCCGCTAGGTTTAGCACCCTGAACACAGACTACATAGTCAAAGGGCTTTGACCAGCAGCAGAACAAATCATGGTGGTAAAGTCCTGGGTCCTTTCTGAGGTCATATACCAAGGAGAGAAGACAAACTTGCAGTCTGCGAATTTGTTCCAAAAGGCAGATTTAAAATTCGGATCATGCAAAGGACCGAGCTTCTATAGGTGAAAAAAGAGCACGGCAACTATGTGAGATGTGTACAGTAGAACTTTTCAATTTACAAATTAACAAGTTGTAAATGAAGCTTTATCTAGTAAATGATTCTGTATTAGTCAGAATGGGCTAGCTTATGCTGCAGTAACAAAAGATCCGCAAATCTTTAGTGGTTTAAAATAAGAAATAGTTAATTCTCATAAATGCTGCTTTTCCATCTCTGTTATAGCAGAGATTTCTCCACAGTGTTTTCATTCAGGGACCCAGGCTTCACCTTGACAGGTATTTCTATAAACCACCATGGCCGGTGGATGATAGCAGGGCTAAAGGAAATGGCTCAAGAAGAACACACACCCATTCTACTCACATGTCATAGGCAAAGCCAGTCACATGGCAGCACCAACTTCAAATATGGTGGGGAAATGCAATGCTATCAAAAAGGAAGAAGGTCCTTACGTTTTAGCATATAGCCCTGATGACCATCACACTCCATCCCAGGCAGCCTTGATGGGACATGAATTTGACGCTTCTACAGCAAAGCTGATAGGTGGGACAGGATCCCAGAGCAGTGGGGAAGGCTGGCCCACCACTCAGCATTTGGAGCCCAAAACGGGCTAAACTTTTCTCCCAGCCACGTTGTGTTCAAATAAATAATAATTGGCCCACCACTCAGCATTTGGAGCCCAAAACGGGCTAAACTTTTCTCCCAGCCATGCTGTGTTCAAATAAATAATAACTGGTTAAAATTCAGATCCTTGGTGAACAATGCCCTCTGAACAGAAATCAAATTTCAGTCTGTTGTGACTGTGTTAAATTAACATTTGTTAAGTAGAGCCCTGGGTTAACAGATCCAACAAAAGGGAAAGTGAAATACGGAAGTTAATTACTCACAGACCCTGGAGGGGGCACCTGGGGAGGTCCAGGCAGGGTGCAGGCAGAGAGGGTTCAGCAGGACTGGGGCACGTGCCTTTACGAAGGTCTGCAGGTGGAGCGCTGTGGGATCCCAGACTAAGGCTGTACTGCTGAGTTAAACAAAAAGAGCAGGGTTTTGTTAAGCTTTGGGGCTGTGAGGAGGCGGGGGTGTTTAAGGCTCTGGACCGCGGGGAAGAGTGTAACCTTTATCACTTGGCCTGCGGGGAAGAGTGTAACCTTGGGGAAGCCATATAGGGAGCTTGCTTGTATTTGTGACTCTGCAGGCTGTTACACGTAGCACCTGCGGGAGGGCTGGCGCCTATTCAAGGCCCCCATGGGCTGCTTGGCCTCGCAAAACAGGTGCTTTTTTTTTTTTTTTTGTCTTTTCTAGTTTTAAAACTTTATCAAGAAGAAAGTACTTCTGTAGCTCGTTTTCAAAAGCCATTTGATTTGTACATGTTTCATGCCCTAGTGATGCTGTGTGACAGGGTCTCACAGACACGTGACAAGACAGTAGAATGAAATGGTTGAAAGCATGAACTTGGGAGCAGTAATATAAAGGTCTGACACTCAATGGAAGATCAGCAGGTCCACAGAATTCTCGAAATGTCATTGTAGGATCAGTGTGTTGAATCTCCATGTTATGGAGTAGTTGATTTTTTATTTTTTTTAACTTTACAGTCTATGACTGTATTTATAGTTTCCCATAGTTAGGTTAATTTTTTGTTAGGATTTTTTATTTTAATTTTTTCCATGATGAGACCTAGATCCCGGCTATTGTTTGGAAGACGGGCTATTTTATAGAGATGCTGGTAAGTGTGTAAAATACTACTATACTGAGTAGGTCTAATTAACAGAATAGTCTGATACTAAGTGAAATAAATAATCCCAGAAAGATGAACTTGAGTCTGAGGGCTGGAAGGGGCTTCTGTGATGTTTGTGTATAATAATACAGTCTTTCAGGGGATTTTCAGTATTATGGAGTAGTTTAGCTAAACTCTCAGTCTTTGAAGTGATGAAATCTGAAAGATTAATGTGCTCAGCCAGGAAACAGCTCTTTTGGGGAAAAAAATGAAACAGTGAGATGCAAATGCAACCAAGATTAATGAAATGGATGAGACTGCATTATAGGCCGAATGGAAACACAAAACAATCCATGAAACTGTTTCTAGTGGGAAGGAGGCCTGTGAAATAGCTACATTTTAAGGGGACCTAATCTAGGCCACAGAACTGCGAATATGGGCATTTCCTGTGGTCTCTGGAAGTCAGGACCCCCTGTAGCTTCAAAGATGAATCTGTATCACCGGCTGGCCTGGGCACTTCTGGGCAGCTCAGGTAAAACATATCTCTGCCCGTGGTCTTCACATATGTATGTAAATATGTATATGTAATATTGAAATTGACTGTGAACAGAAGTCCCTAAGGGTCTAAAAGTGTATTTTGGATTATCATTGGGATCATCAGTGGTATTCAGCTCCTGAAAACAGTATAAATAGCAAAATGTGATGATTTTTAAACATTAAAAGGGAATTTATATTGGAAACGCATCTCTTCAAAAGATGGATAGAAGGCATGGTGGAGTGTTGATGAGAGGGACCCTGGCCCAGATGCTAACGTGCTAAGTTGCCTATTTGTTTGATATATCTATATCTATATATTTTAAGGCCACACCCACAGCCTATGGAGGTTCCCAGGCTAGGGATTGAATCGGAGCTGCAGCCGCTGGCCCACGCCAGATCTAAGCCATTGTCTGTGACCTATACCACAGCTCATTGGCAAGGCTGGATCCTTAACCCACTGAGAGAGGCCAGGGATTGAGTCTGCATCCTCATGGATACCAGTCAGACTTGTTTCTGCTGGGCCACGACTGGAACTCCTAATTTGTTTGATACCCAGGCAGTGGGTACACCTTGAAGCAAAGCATTATGGGAAGGCTTTGGATGGCTGGAAACCATGCCTTTCTTTTGCGAAATTCAAGAACAGTGAGGTGGGTGGGAGACGGGAACCTGCGTGCTGACAACACAGCAAGAGTGTTCTTGGGCAGCTCAGCTCAGGCACCAGGAATAGTTAGAAGCTTTTGAACCATCCGTGACCTTATATACCCCTTGGAAAGCATGGGCGGTGGGGTGGGGGGCGCAGGTTTGCTTTCTTCTGTCAGATGATCTTTGCTCCACTCACAAAATTATTGTTCCGGTTTCTTTCTCTCTGCTCAAACTGTGTCAAAAGTATGTGAGTTTGGAGTTCCTGCCATGGCTCAGCGGTTAATGAATCTGACTGGCATCCCTGGTCTCGCTCAGTGGATTAAGAATCCAGGGTTGCCGTGAGCTGTGGTGTACGTCGCAGACTTGGCTGAGATCTGGCGTTGCTGTGGCTGTGGCGTAGACCGGCGGCTGTAGCTCCAACTCAGCCCCTAGCCTGGGAACCTCCATGTGCCTCGGGTGCGGCCCTAAAAAAACAAACAAACAAAAAAAGTGATTTTGACAATTTTGGAACCATAGTCTTACTTATTTCCAAATGGTAGTGCCGTCAGGTGCCCAGGGCGGGAATTGATCCCCACCTCCCCACCCCCAACTCCGGGTGCAGAGAAAGTCTAGTTTACTAAGTCCCTGACACCCTGAACTCTTCCTCCTTTCCTGCCTGCCTCCCTTCTCTCCCGACCCCACTTCTCCACTTCCCTCTTCCATCCCCTCCATCTTTTTATTTATCTGCCATCTTGATCTATCTTCTCTCTCCCAGTCTTCTCTCTCCCTAAACATTTCCCCAGAATTAAGTCCTGCAAGCTATTTGCATAAAACCAGTACAAAAGGGGGTGAGAGCGACGTTTCTTTATGGGCCAGGGTCAATAGCTTTGACAAATGAGGCTGATATCAGGGAAAACAAATTGTTAGTGTTCTATTGAAATTTCTCTGTGGGTATTAAATATTTGCATGAGGTAACAGAACACTCTAGGGGTTAGGCAGATGAATTCCATTCCAAAACCACTAAAATGAAAAGCCAACTGCAAATTAGGTTTGAAATGGACCTGCCTGTCCTCGGAGATTTTGCAATGACTAATGGATTAGTCCTCAAGTAAAACACAAACCTACTTTGCTTTCATAGAAGCAAAGGAGACTAATAAAGCCTGTGTCTCTACACAGCTCTGAGTCAACCAGGGCTCCGTCAGCCTCTGTTTAATAGCCTGATGCTTCTCAGCTGAGCTTCTTAATTAAGTCACAATAAGAGTTGGCCCTTAAGAAATCCCCAAACACCTGAGTTCTCAGCTTAATATCCTTTACTTGTGGTAGTGCCAACAAAGGCTTGGAAAGAGAACGTTTGCCAGCCCCTGCAGTCTCCACTAGGGCCCCGAAAAGAAACTGTGTATTTAAAGTAAGAATAAAATAAGCATTGTAAAACTTTCATTTTAATTGTATTTATCTGAGACATACACTCCAAACAGAACCAGAATGCTCTGTTGAGGCATCTTCAAGATAAGTATCCTGCACCCATCCGAATAGCCCCTTAAACAGAGCGCTGGCCTTATGCTCTAGTAACAATCACCCCCAAGTCTCAGGGGTGACGGGTTTTAATATTTGTTGTGTATCAACTTAGACGCTATTACTTTTTTCTCAGGTGAGGTTCACTGAAGTGTCCAGGTGGCCCGGGGGCGGGGGGTCAGTGTCCCTGAGTGGGGGGGCTCCATGTGGTGTGGGCCTTGCAGCACCTGCTTCCCGCTTGCGAGTGCAGGGCAGAGGGCCCCGGAGCTCCTGCATCTGCCATGAAATGCTTCAGTGAAGTGACACAAGACGCCTCTTCCATCCACACCAATCTCTAGAGCGTACCCCACAGCCCCACGGAGCTTCAAGGGCACGGGGAAGCATCACGCTTCTGTTTCTAGAAGTGAAACCCTGGGTAATCATTAGTCAGATCCATTTCACCCGCCTTCACGAATCAAGGACTTCACTAATCACGTCCTCCAAGCGGCACGGAGCCTAAACAAGACATTTGCCCAGGAACCTGAAGCCGCTGTGCCTAGTTTGCGAACCCTCCAACTAGGCATGCGTGCGTGTCCCCTTGGTGATCTTTTGAGGTTAAAGGGCTATAAGCCGCGCCCTCAGCTCGTGCTAAACCCCTGTGAAGAGGCCCGTGGCTTCGTTACGCCTGCGCAGAAGCGTGATGATGCACCTTTTTCCAATCACGGATCCCTACGCTGCGCATGCTCAGCCCGCTCCGCTGCTTTACTCCCTAGCCCATAAATACCCCAGCCTCCCGCCCGCTCGCCTGAGGGGAAGAAGGTTTCAGATCACTGTTCTCGCCTCTACGCTTGGCTGTCCTTTCTTTGCTGCAAAGCTTGGGGTTTCTTAGGGTTTGGGCTTGCTGCACGCCAGGCAAAACGAAACTGGTGCCGTAGCAGAAGTGGTGGGACAACGCTGGGGGCAATGAAAGTTTCTCTCAAATCCTAGTCTCAAACTCTCTCTCAAATTTCCAAAATCCTAGTCTCTCAAACCTTTCAAATTTCCAGAATGCTAGTTTCAAACCTTTCTCATTTCCAAAATGCTAGTCTCAAACTTTAAAATTTCCAGCTCCTCTCAAATCTTTTTCAAACCAAATCGCCGCCTGTTAAAGTCCAAAGCCGCTAGTAGTAGAACTAAACTTTAAAAGATCTCTCACCTTTCTTTCTAAAGAGGCGCCAGGATGGAAGTGAGCCCTCTGGGTCAACCTGTGACCAGAGGCAGGTCTGGGGCCCCTGGAGGCTGCCTCACAGTACCTCTGCTGCCAGCTGGAGTGAGGAGGGGAACTGAACCAGTTGTCTGGGAATCCCAGCTCAACACCCCACCTCCAGCTTGAGTGACTTGGGCCACGCCTCCCATCTCCCTGGGTTTTTGCCTGACTTCCCCAAATACCATTCTTAGCTCTTCCCTGCTTTACTCCTAATGAGTACTGAGTTCCTTAAGCCTTGTTTCTCTGCTATACCTCCAGAAAGAACCGTTTGAGTTATTTAAGCCTGTTTCCCTGCTGTAACTCCAACAAGCACCCTTTAAATGAGCCCGTTCCTCAAGCCTGTTTCTCTGCTGTGCCCCTGACGCGTACCCTTTGAGTGAATTTCCTAAGCATGTTTTTCCACCGTACCCATAAGTACCCTTTAAGTGAACGAATTCAAATCGGTTTATTTCCAGTTAGTAGCCTTTAAATGAGTGCCTCCTTCAAGCTTCAGTTCCCCCTCTGCTGTGTACATTCTGTTGAAAGTTGCCTTGAGAAAGGGAGTCTAAATTCTTGATGTCTTGAAAACACAAGTCCTAGGCAGGGTATGAGCCTATGCACACAAGGTGATTGTGATGAGAAATCAGTTCCTGCCCTCTCATCTTCTTGCTCGTTAAGCTTAAATTTTTTTCAAGCTCTATACCTTTCAGCCTCAACACTTCTTTGCATACTGAACCCAGCCCTTCCTTTCTAATAGACTTCGGAGAGCTCAACTTTTTCCTGCAAACCCCAGGAATCTTTCTGCTTCTGTTCTCTTTGCCCGACTTTTGCATACCTGCTTCTGGTCCCTGCCATGGTGGCAGCAGTGGCTACACCTGTCTAGGTCAGCAGGGCCACATGGCACACTACTCAAAGGGAAGAGTTCCTTTGCCCCAACATGCCCAGTGATAACCCCTAAATAGCCTCTTCTGGGGGCAATGGGCAGGTCGCGGACACTGGCTTGGGATATAAAGGCATGGGTGGGCCGAGCCACATAACTTACATGCTTAGTGACCAAACATATGCTAAGAGGGGCTAAACTCCAGGCAATGTTGTAGGCGTTGGCACGACGGTAGTGGAAAAACTAGAAATCCCTGCCTTCGTGACTTCGGCGTTAGTTTGCTATCTGCTGTGGCTGTGTCAAATGGCTCCAGACCTAGCGGCTGAAACATCACACAGTGACCTCTTACAGTTCCGGGGGCCAGGAATCCAGAAGGGGTCTTATGGGGCTAAAATCAAAGTGTCAGCGAGGCTAGGCTCCTTTGAGAGGCTCTAGGGGAGAAGCTACTCCCTGGCCTTTTCCAGCTGCCCCTGGAGACTGCTTGCGTTTCTTGGCTTTGGGGTCCCTCCTCCACTTTCCAAAGCCTGCCAGGGGGGTTGGGGCTGCCTATCGCATCTGACGGTACTTTCATCGTGTCTCCTCTTTCCCTTCCACTCGAGGGCCTGTGGTTCCATTGGGTTCACCTGGATATCCAGGCCAGGCTGCCGCTCCCATGGTCAGCTGATGAGCAATTCAAGTTCCTTTTTGCCAAGAAAGGCAACACAGGTTCTGGGGATCAGCATGTGGTGTCTTTGGGTGGAGGCTTATTTGCCCACCTCGCTCCAGCACACTCAATTCTCAACCCGTTCCCTGTATTAACCTCAGTCCTCGTACCACAACTAGTCCCATTTGACATAATATGGCCTGAGGTGGCACAGCCAGCAGCGTCTGCCCCGGAAGCCACAGGCTCAAGTCTGCCTCACTGCGTCTGACCAAAGCAAAAGTAAAGTTCTAGGCAGTGTTGCTTCCCATCATGCCAGCAATTGGAATTTCAGCAGTTGCCTAAAATTAAAGGGAAATTGGGGGGAATAATCTCCGCTTGGAGGTTATTGAGGAGGGGAAAAACTTGTGCTCTGGTCCTAGTTCTGGAACCTGGGTGGGGAGTTTAAATCCATCCACTTGTTCATGTGACGTGTTGAGCACTTACTGCCACATATTCTAAGCAATGATTTGTCCTAACTATATAACCTTGACTGTGATGCTGAGGGCTGGGTGTCGTGGAAAGTTCTCTCCCCTTTCACAGGTGTGGAAACCGAGGCAGAAAGATTGTCACTGCTTCTCTTCTTACTCTCTCTGCTGGCCACACCGCCTCCGTGCCAGTCATGCCCATGCAGAGCTCCTGCCTCAGGACCTTTGCACAAGCAGTTCCCTCTGCCCAGAATGCACTTCCTCTCAGTCTTGGCCTGGCTTTTATTACCTGTGTGTGCGCTGATTGGGGCTGTTCAGAGGACCCTTTCCTGATGCCTCTGACCTAACTTGCTATGCTCCTATCACAGTCACTACTATTGGCTTTCTTTCATAGACCCTTAATTCCACCTGGCAGGAGGCTCCGTGTTTGTCTTCTGTTCCATCTCCCTCATGGAGTGTGCACTCCGTGAACGAGGGCTGAGTAGGATCTAGTTCTGTTCTGACCCTGTGACTGGCACTAGCTACTGAGTATGTGTGGGCAGCGGGCGAGGAAGGAAGCTAGGAAGGCCCAGCCCCCAATGTGACAATATGAAGGTGGGGCCTGGGAGAAGGTCTTCAAGGTTAAAGGAGGCCGTAAGGGTGGGGCCCTGATCCGATAGGACCTGCGTCCCTCTCGGAAGAGAAGACCCAGGGGCCCCCTTCCTCATGCACAGAGGGAAGGTCAGGCCCCTTCTGGAAGGACTGCTGTGCTCTTGACACAGGCAGGGTCCCTTGGAGGGAGAAGATCAAGACCTCTCTGACTTTATGGAGCAAAGAGCACAGGACCCCGGAACCCCAGAAGGGGGTTGGGGGGGTCATACCTTAAAGATGCAGGCTTAGGAGTTCCCGTTGTGGCTCAGTGGTTAACGAATCCTACTAAGACCCATGAGGTTGTGGGTTCGATCCCTGGCCTTGCTCCTTGGGTTAAGGATCCGGAGTTGCCGTGAGCTGTGGCGTAGGTTGCAGACGCGGCTCGGATCATGCGTGGCTGTGGCTATGGCGAAGGCCGGCGGCTACAGCCCCGATTAAACCCCTAGCCTGGGAACCTCCATATGCTGCTGGTATGGCCCCTAGATAGGGCAAAAAGACAAAAAAAAAAAAAATGCAAGCTGCCCTCTTGGATGGAGGCAGAATCATCCGTCTCTGGAAGGAGAGAAAAGGAAACCTGTGTTCTGATCTGCTTGGGGTCCGACACAGTAGCTGCTCTTTCTCTGACCAGCTGAGGAATTAGGGTGGGCGGGGATCTCAAGAGGGAAATGAGTTTCTCTTCACTCTTGGAATCTGTCAAAAGGGAACCCCCCCACCCCCACCCCCAAGGCCTGTTTCACACTTTCTACACCTGCGCCAGCGGGCTCGGCCTCAGCACGAGTGCACCTAAGGGGGGTAGCTCCAGACCCACACCCACGGGAGTAGAGTGACCGTGGACTCCCTAGGCCTCAGTTTTCTCATCAATAGAATTCCTCCAGAGGTTGCCCCGCGGGTCAGTGGGGCTTTGCAGACCATGGGGGAGCAGGTCCAGGAAGTCAGATGGCCACCTGCAGGAGCGAAGCCCCACATGATACGGCCAGATCACCTTTCTCTAAGGACAACTTGGAAATCGCGGGGTTTTAACGGACCTCTCCCATCTCATTAAAAACGATCGCAGCAGCTTGTGGTCCAGATTCAGCCTGGGGCTATCAGTTTTGCGAAAGAAGTGCAGGTGGAAAAGACTGAAGGGAGGGGGTTACAGTGCTGATCCTTGAGGCCCAGCTCTGCCACATCTGGCAGAGTGACTGCCTGTATCTTTGCCTAGATTCGGTTTCTTTATTAGTAACTGTGATACTAATCACCCACCTCTCAATGACTTGCTTGACATTGAAATGAAATAATGTAAATGAAAGGACTTTGTAAAAGTGAAATGCATTCATTCACTCGTAATTACTGGACTGTTAGGAAGAAAGCCGAGTTCTAGATCCCTGGAGGCAGAAAGACCATAAGTACCCAACGTAGGAACTCTGAACCCCACATATTTCCATAGACCAAATCCTGGCTTCCTCACCCATAACTCTGGGATTAAATACTTTAAGGGTTATTGCCAAGTACAAAATTAATATTTTCAAAGCATTTGCAACATGCCCGGTATAGAAAAGTTGCTATAGAAACCTTTTGACAACAATGGTTTTTTGACACGAACAACAGAACTTACTCTTCATAGGGACAGCTGGATCTTATTTACCTTAAAGTGTTTCGAAAGAGGTAATAGAGCAACAAACACCAAGAGAAACTGTTTAAATACAAAATGAAGTTGTAATCACTACCATTGAACACAGACCTAGAATCCCTTAATTTACTAGGACTATGGAGTAAGGGTTAATTCTGCCATTAGAACATCTTAGGTATTTTTTTTGTATAAACTAATTACACAAGTGAGATGTGAGTGTATTTGTAAGAATAAACATTTAAATAAGGCTCAAGTTCCCTTTGCTCTCTGAAGTAATTCTGCTATAGAATGTAAGGAAAAAGCCTAAATCTGAGCATGAAGCTAAGATGTCCCTGTTGAACTCATGCCCACGGGGCAGCGGGTATCTCTCCTCCACGAGACTGTCACCTGTAGACCCAAGATGGAAGTTCCTCACCACCTCGAACGTGTCACCACAGCACAAAACCAAAACGCATCCTGAATCAATGGCATCTCTTCCCAGGGATACACTTCCATCGTGTTCCACTGGCGAGAGGCAGGCACATGGCCACCCTCAATTCACAGGGTGGCAAAGGTCAATCTTACGTACTTGACCCCAACACTTGGGAAGGTTGCTGAATTTCTGTGCCTGTTTCCTCATCTGTAAGGTGAGAACAGATACAGTACTGACTTCAGAGCATTAATAAGTGCAGTAAATAAAGCGTTTAGAACGATGCCTGAAGCCTCGCTGGGATGCTGATGTTGCTGCTGGAGATCTGCATCTGTAACGTATTGCGTACGTTTCAGAGTTACCTGCTACCCTGCAGCTTAAGCTGCTGAGTTTTCCACACCAATAGAATATTTCACTGCATTCTGTGTATACCTGTGTAATATATAAAACATACACACAAACCACTTCTGTTTCCATGAAAACTTTGAGACAGTTTTATTGCTTTTGGCCTGAGACTGTAGCACGATTTATAGCACAGCCAGTGGGTGCGTGCTAGGTATTTCCTCATGTGAGCGAGAGAAGAAAGGCCATTTTCAACAGGCTGTTTTGGCCCATGGACTCACTAGCCCTTGGCAATCTTGATGTCAGATGCGATGTGAATCGGGGCACTCAGATACTTGAATTGGTGATACAGCTGGAAACGAGAAGCCTATCTTGGTGCATCTAGAATAAATAGTTGGCTTCTCCAAAACTGCAGTTTAGTTTGGTTCACTCTACGACACTGTTAATTCATCCTTGAAGAGCCTGTGTCTTTGGGATCTCCTCTCTCATCGCCACTGTCTATTGCCCTCTTGATAACTGGCCTCTGCAGTACTAACAGGGGCAGCTTCATGCCTATCCAGCCCACCCAAGTCCCCTTGATGGTCTGTCATCACTTGGTCAATACACTTTAAAAAAAAAAAAGCCTTAATTGGACCCCTAAAATGTGTTTACTCTGAATCCGTTAAGGTTATACTTATCAAATTGGAACTGTATTACTTCCTTAAATTACCCTGACAGCAAAATCAATAGTTTAACTGGAGTCAGGAAAAAGAAAAGGGGGGGGATGCCCTGAGGAATTTGTAGTAAGTATTACTTGGAAAGAAACAATGTGGAGGAGTTCCCGTTGTGGCTCAGTGGTTAATGAATCCGACTAGGAACCATGAGGTTGAGAGTTCGATCCCTGGCCTTGCTCAGTGGGTTAAGGATCCGGCGTTGCCGTGAGCTGTGGTGTAGGCTGCAGACATGGCTCGGATCCTGTGTTGCTGTGGCGAAGGCCGGCAGCTACAGCTCCTATTAGACCCCTAGCCTGGGAACCTCCATACGCCACAGGTGCGGCCCTAGCTAAGGCAAAAATACAAAAAAAAAAAAAAATGAGGAAAGAATTGCGGTGTAAAGCAAGGAACACAGGTAGTTTGGAGAAATGGGCACCTAATTTAATGTTCACGCCTCTGTGCCGTCTTACAAGTAACTCGCCAGGGTTGGTCAGGTATCGTTTGCTTTTCTGGGCGAGCTGTGGGAATAAACACCTTGTGACTTTTAACAGTGAGGGTGCTTGGAGTTATCACAGGTATTTATAACATTTCTTTCAACTATTTGAGATCATTAAAAACTGGGCTGCTTATTAATGCCTCCAAATTGGACTCCAGGGGGAAAATCTGATCTAATTCCGATACCTCTACCTCCGCTCCCTGCGTGTGTTTTACATTTACACTGGCTCAGGATTTTCTGCTCCTCTGTACCAAGGAGAAATGACGGTTTCCCATAGAGTGACAGTCACAGCCCAGCATCCTGTAAGACCTGAACCTTCCTATATTAGCTTATCTGCTGGCACTTTGAAAATAGCCAGTGGCGGGCAGGAGGCACCTTCCTTCCAGAAAGGCTGTTGAATGGAATCTAAACAAGAGGAAAGCGAAGGGTTGGTTATTTTGCCAGCTTCCAAATCTCTCCCACGTGCTTCCCTCTTGGGTCTACGTGCACTGGTCCTAGAAGTCCTAGAATTTTCTGGGTAGGTGAGAGCTGGGGTCCTGGCGCTCACCTCGTCTTTCTCACTTGTTCGTCTGTGTCTGTTTTAATCGCCTAGTTCCTGAGCACTTCTCTAGCGCCTGGCCTTGACCTGGGCTCTGTGGTGACAGAGAACGGGGTGGGTAGCTGTGCTCTGTCCAGTGTAATTGGAGAGAACATAAGGAAAAAGGATCGACAATCACATAAAATAAGATCATTTCAGGTGATGAGTGCCAGGGTGCAAATAGGACCAAATATTGCGCCACAGTCCTAATAACCAGGGTCCTGGAGCTTCTGTGGTTCTCCTCATTCCAAAAAAACCGTTTCAGATTTTTCACCTGGGGACCTTCCCACAGCTTTGTAATATAGCGTCTTTTAGCTTAAGTACACTCCAGAGCCAGTTTCTCCTGTTTGTAGCCCGATGGCCCAATGGATACAGTTAAGGATAGGAAATAGTAGAGTTTTCCCCAATCAGAGCTGCAAATAAAATTGAGGTGAAAACATCATGCAAGAGAAAGGTGAGGCCTTTCCTGTTCTTGGGAGACGCTTGGCTTGGTTTTGGCTGCACTTTTGCGTTTGGGGGGGATTTCCCTTCCTAGCCGCCATCCCAGGTCGAAGCTGGAAACCGGCTTTGTCACCCTCTCCTGCAGGGAGGGAGCTGCCACGTGATCAGACTCTGCCAGTGGGCCCCCACGTGGAACTTCCCTTCGAGGAGCAGCCGTGATGTAGAGAAGCAGGGTTGGGGTGGTGACCGTCCTAGGGACGGGGCGGGCATCATGACTTGTTTCGAAAGGCAGCTGTGGCCAAAGTGCTGGAACGCAGAGCTCGGGGTCCACACTGGACACGTTCCAGAGTCGCTCGGATGTTATTCCCAGCTGCATGGACTCCTTGAAGCCTGATGGTGCTGTTCCTGAGTCTGGGAGCTTCCTGTTATCACTCGTTAAATTCCTTCCCTGCTTATACAGTGGACACCAGCGGCCCAGCCCCCTGACAGATGTATAGTTAGAACTTTCTGCTCGATGTGCTTGTCCCTCCCCCATTGGAACATCTGGGGGCCCTGCAGAGCCACCACTGAAGTGTGTGACATGGAGACTTTCCTTGTCACCTCCCTGCAGCAGCTGACAGACTAACGGCAAGAAAATATTGATTACTTTTTGCTTCACAACATGAAAATTGGATTGTAAGTCAATGGCATGAGTCCGTCTGGGAACAGGTTCCCACAAATGCTAAATGTTCCAAGTTTGTGGACAAGCCCCTGCCCCTGAGGGTTCTCGGTGTTTATTACTAACAGCTGAGATTTTCCTGCGGGGGGAGGAGGGCTGGTCACAGATGGAGACACTAAGCCCTGAACCCCATGAGAAGTGAGGTTTGGGGGGCGGGGGGAAAGAATTGAGACGAAGCGAAGAGAACGTGGCTGCTCTGGCCCCTCCTGGTTGTCCGAGAGCCATGATCTTCTATAGCCCTAGAATCCCAGAGCTTTATCTTTTTCAGCCACCCTGGAGGCGTGTGGCCAGGTCACTAAATTGTGGTTAGTGGAACATGAGCTTAGGTGTTGTGTTCAAACTCTGGGGAGGTACCGTGAGGAGAGAAAGTGTTCTCTTCCCATCACTGGTTCCTGCTTCCTGCACTGAACTTGCCCTTTGCCAGTGTGATGAGATGATCACGTTTTTTAATGCTTGGGAAGTCTCGCATCCTCACTGCCATGAAAACATGTATAAACTCTAAAATAGAAAGTTACAAGCGTTGGAGTTCCCTTCGTGGCTCAGTGGTTAACGAATCTAAGAACCATGAGGTTGCGGGTTCGGTCCCTGGCCTTGCTCAGTGGGTTAAGGATCCGATGTTGCCGTGAGCTGTGGTGAAGTTTGCAGACGTGGCTCGGATCCCGTGTTGCTGTGGCTGTGGCGAAGGCCGGCAGCTACAGCTCCTGTTAGACCCCTAGCCTGGGAACCTCCATATGCCGCGGGTGCAGCTCTACGTAAAAAGGCAAAAAGACAAAAAGTTACAAGCGTCTGTGACTGTGACACTTCAGCTACTTAATGCATGATTCTGTTGCACTAGTGAGTAGTGCAAAACTGATCAAATCATAACTGTTGTGGGTGGAGCTGTTTTTCAATTCATGTATTCACGAATAAAGGGACAAGTCTTCGTGCTATCTCCCTCAATTTTAGTGTGACAGATGTAAGCGTGGTGAACCTTGATCATGTGCATAGACGGGAATTGAGCCTCTGTTACGTTGCTTGGCTCTTTTGAATGCCTTCCCCCCAGAATGGGCTGCCTTGCTTTCTGGGTTTTGAGTTTGCCGTGGCTGGGGGAGAACTGTTAGCAAATCCAGTCACAACACTCAGGGTTAACAAATTCTAAACTCACAGATGTTGATAGAAAGGAAAGGTTTTAATCAGAATACTGGTAATCTGGGGGAGATGGTGGACTCAACGTCCCCCCAAAACCACCTTCATAGATTCTGCTCGACCATGAAACTTGGAGGAGGGAAGTGATCAGTTAACTCTTGGGATGGGGGTCAGTCATTGCCACCCCCTGCCGTGTGCAGGTCCTCCACTTGTCATTTCCTCTAGGTGTTATCTTGTTCAGCTTGTTTGATTACAAAACGGAAGCTGGGGAAGCGAAGCTGGTCATGTTCTTCACTTCCACTTTGATCTATGGAAAGGACTGAGAAGCGGGGAAAGGTGTTGTGTGGTTGAAAGATTTGAAAGGTGTGGTTAGGCTGGAGGTGAGTAGAACCTGGGGGTGCCTGGTTAAAAGTTACACCATAGCTTTGCTAATGTGACAAGGAAAGGGACTTGGCTGAGGGCAGTGCCCGTCAAAGAGCCGCTTACAGAACCAGTGGGAGACGGAAGTGTGTGTGGGAGGGTCTTCATTCCACTGGCTCTCATGGGCCATGGTGACGTGGCGCTAGCTGCCTGCATCTGCTGGAGGTCCACCCTAGATAGCCCTTCTCCCTCCCCTTACCCTGCCCAGGGCCCCTCTGGTACCAGCCAGGGCGCTGCACTAGGCTTGGTAGTTCCCCTCCATCCTGCTCGCAGGTTGTAAGTAGGACCTACATGCAACTATCCTCCAGCCAGCCAACAGCAGTGCCCTCTTTCCTGCTGGAATCCCTAACCCGTCCGTCCCTCTTCTATAAAGTGGGAGAAAAGCATCTGTTTTGAAACACACACACACACACACACACACGTGCCCCCAGAGAACATGTATTAGTTGAGAGATTAGAAACTGAGTCTCTGAAAACTGTTCCTGTGAACATTCACAAAGTCACTGTGTGCCCCCAGGGGACTGAGTACTCCAAGGTGATGACTGTTGATCTTAATATCTGACCATCTGCCCCCCTCTCCTCGGCCCCGTAATTGCAAGAACCACGTTGGGAACCAAAGTCATTAAAGGAAGCTGAGTGTCTCAGCATCCAGGCTAGAGGATGCTGGGGGTTGCTAGGTAGCCGCGATGTGTGCTTACTCCCTCCTTGAGATGATGGGGAAGGGAGTGCTCTCAGGAGGCCAGGACCCCAACGTCGCCTGCTCAGTCCAGCACTTACCTTCTTGGTGGGGAACCTGCCTGGTTTCTCTGCCAGGCTCTCTGCGGTGCTGCTTTAGACATTCCAGACAACCCACTGAGAGTTCTTTATTGCATTGGCGGGCAACTGAGCTACAATAACACGTAAAAAGATAGGGGTCCCCAGGCAGCGACAGCAGCTGCCGTTTGAGTTGAAATTAAGAGTTAAAATGTGTGCTGGATCCACCTGCTAGCAGGAGGGGGCCAGTGGGGAAGGGGATGGTGATGTCACGCTTCCTGTCCCTGAAGCCGGTTAAGAAACCCCAGGGTTATTGCCCAATAGTCCAGATGTTGTCACCCTCGTGAAGAGGGGGAGGCTCCCAGCAATGCCTGTGGGTGTGTTTGCATCAGCTGCCCGGTGGGGGACGGGGGGGGGGTCCTTTCCCCCGGGGTCATTCAGGTGAAAGTCAACCCTCCCTCCCTTGATTTCTGTGCTGCCCACTCCCCCACTTGCACAGGGGAGAGGCTCTTGGATCCCGTCCATCTGGGCTGCCCCCTGGCCTTTGTAAGGGAGAGGAGGCAATGGGGGTGCATGTTCTTCTAGCACGTGGCTGAGAAGGCAGGACAGAAACGCAGCCTGTTTCTCCTGCTCCGCCCGGCTGCCTGACGTCCTCTGAGGCCAGGGTGAGGTGAGTAGAAAGGAATCCTGCTCCTGCCTGGACAGGCTCAGATGATCTCGTGCATTAAATCAGAGGCTGTGGGGGGGAGAAAGGGCGGAGGGAGGCTTGCTGCCTGTCATCTCCCCTGAGGGGAACAGGTGTTTTCACCCCCTGCCTTGCTTAATGGGCTCAGACACTTTGTAACTGGCTTTGTTTTGTTTTCAGAAAAACGGGGGCTGGGAGAAGGGCAGCAACTCATCCAAGGTTGCACAGCTGGCACAGGGCAGAGCAGAATGCACACAAGAACCCTCTTCCTAGCCATTTCATGTTTGAGGTTTTTAAAGGGACTGTCATTGCTGTTGTTGAATGAACAAAATCGGCAAAGCCCTGTCCTAGTGGGTGTGTCACTGCAGGTCCTACTGAAAATAACATGCGCAGTGGGCTTCACAAGCACCACTGGCTTTGCTGAACACCTCAGGCCTTAACCCCTGCCCAGCTCGCACTCCGAGAGCCAAGTCACAGTGTCAATATCTGGGCCTGGCCAGAGGTGGAACAATGCTGGAGTATAGCTAAGAGACTACTGGCAAGTCTCTTCCTCTCCCATCCATTTTTCCTGCTAGATCATTTTTCCTGTTAGATCAGGGTGTTGCTGAGCTCTGGCTGCTCTGTTGGTAATTTGGGGCTGGGGCGGTTTCTGTCCATACTTGGGTGAAATGCCTTCTCCTTTGGGGATGGCCCCCAAGTTGGCTTCCCCCTAGTCTCATTCGGCCGAGGCCCCACTTGTGACCCTAGGTTTGTCATCCTTCAGGAGCTATGAGAACCCATGCCTTTCCACCTCACAGTCCCAGGTTGCCGTCTGCTCTGGAAGTTTTGAGAGGCGTTTGAACAACTGTAATGAAACCGAGAAAGATGGATTCCCAAAATGAAAATATGGGGCCCCTTTTTTTTCCCCAAAGGTCAGGAGTTTGAAGACTGCAGAGAATTAAACCCAGCTGGGATCCTTCTAAACACAGCCCCGTGAGGCTGCTCAGGTTGCCTGCCCTCGATGCCATGCTGCTGGCAGGGTGCTGAAGCTCATCACCGGGTGAAGCCAGGTAGTGTCTTTGGAAAATGATTACAGGCCTCATTCTCCATTCATCTCTACTGCAGGAGTCCCGAGCAGTCAGGCCACGTGTAGCCGATCAAAGCCAGAGCCCAAGGCTGCCCAGTGTGATAGTAGGATGCAGGCTTGCCTGTGAACTTAAGGGCTGTATGTGCCGCTCAAGAGACCAGCAAAGTTTTTTTTAAAAAAAAAAAAAAACCTCCCAGCTTCTGAGCAGCATTTTCACATATCCTACTGGGAAGGCAGCCTCTATTCTCCTAATCCCAGCGAAGTGTCTTAATTTTTTCCTATCTTGATTATCGATGTCAGGTTTTTAATGTTTCATGTGTATGATGCAGTGAGGGCTGCAGCAAGCCAAAGACCGGTCAGGGAGGCGAGTTTGCACAGGGCCATGCATGGATTTTGCTTAGCTTCTCTTATTCTGGGTGGCTTCAGCTGCAGGGTTAGGGGGAAGCCCAGGAAGGGAGATAAAGTTCTCCGAGGCCGTCCCTTCTGTTAGCTAGAACAGAACTGGGAAAAACTATTTCATTGGAAAGTTTCTATTTAAAAAAAAAATCACTTAAAAATGTCCAAACTCCAAGAACTTCTCATGATCTCCAGCCATGATCATCCGTAGCCGTGGCCTCCTAACTGCTCTTCCCACTCCCTCCCTGCTTCGTGCCACACACGAGCCAGTCATCTTAAAAAAAAAAAAAAAAAAATTTACACCCCCGCTTAAAATGTTCCAGTGAGTTCCACTGGCACTTGGAACAAACCCCAAACACATTTCTTCTGTCCACAAGGCTCTGCTGGATCTGGCACCCACCATCACCGCGACCCCCTTGCCCACCCAT
This sequence comes from Catagonus wagneri, assembly GCA_004024745.2. Classification (NCBI taxonomy): domain Eukaryota; kingdom Metazoa; phylum Chordata; class Mammalia; order Artiodactyla; family Tayassuidae; genus Catagonus; species Catagonus wagneri. Next base: position 8,408,557 of record PVHT021183543.1, read on the forward strand.
CTAGGTTCGCCTGTCCCAGGCATGTTAATTTCTCACAGGTCCTTGAACCAGTCAAGTCCATTGGTGACTCATGACCTTTGCCTCTGCTGTTCCCTGTTTGGAATGAGCTTTCTGTCTGTGGAAATAAGCAGAATAATTGCTTGCCCATGTGCGCGCTCTAACCCTGGGGCCTGGGAAGAAATGAAGTTAGCCTGGGTTGTTTGGGTGGACCCAGCGTAATTACGTGAGCCTTTAAAAAGCAGAAATCCGATGTGCTTTTGCTGGCTTGGAGGTGGAAGGGGAAAGTGTGGGAAGGAAGTGAATTCCGTCAGCAGCAGTGTGCTCAGGAGAGGGCCCCAAGCCCCAGGTGAGAGGCACAGCCCCGGCCGTCACCTTGATCTTCACCCCGTGAGGCTCTGGGAAGCAAAGGACCCATCTTCTGGCCTCCAGACCTGACCCCATACACGTGTGTTATTACAGCTGCTGCATTCGTGGTCATTTGTTGGAGCAGAAACAGTCTTGCTTCCTCCTGTGTCCCTGTGACCTACTTCCCTGTGTGGCTTACGGTAGTGTCTCAAATTCTTGTTGAATGAGCGCAGGCCCGATTGAATGTTGTGTCCACTTTACAAATAGCTTGAGGCTGTGAGACGTCTCCGGGGCCCATCTGAAAGCTGCGGGTCCAGCCGGAACTAGAAGTCAGAGCCCTGACACCCAGCCCGACTCATCCTCTGGGTTCATGCCTCTCTCGGCAGGTTTTCCAGTAACCGATTTAAAGACGAAGCCGTAGTGAGTTAGCTGGAGGCTCCAAGGGGCAGGGAGGACCTCATTCCATTTGATTCATCCTGTAACAGATGTTTAGGTACCTACTTGGTGCCAAACACTGTCCTACTGTGTGGTTCTTGGTGGGAGATTTTATGTCTCCGGAGATGAGACATTTGAGCAGAGACGGGACTAGAGTGCGAGAGGCCTTGGGTGAGAGAACAACGTCCCCGGCAGGGAAGGCAAGATCAGAGGCCCTGAGGTGGGAATGGCCTTGGCGTCTTCCCAGGGTGTAGTGACCAGGAGAGCCGGACTGGAGTTGGGGGGGTGGCAGATGTTACGGGCAATTATCACCCGCAGGCCCCACAGCGCTGTGCCGATGCGCTGAGGCTTTGAGATGAGCTGCTGGAGGGCTTCAAGTGGCAGCGTGGCTTGAGCTGGTTGATGCTGTAATAGAAGCCTTCGGCTGCTGTGTGGAGAACGGAGTAGGGAGCCGAAGCAGGATCTGGGAGACCAGTTAGGTCTCTTCTGCGATTGTCCAGCCAAGATGCGGTGTTGCTTTTATCCCCAGTTTTCTCAGCCTCGACGCGGCTGATGTTTTGGGTAATCAGTCCCTTGTTGGGCTGTCCTGTGCCTTGTAGGAGGTTCAGCAGCATCCCTGGCCTCTACAGATGCCAGTAGCCCTTCCAGCCCATCATTCATAATCAAAAATGCCTTCAGACGCTGCACATGTCCCCGGAGAATGAACTCGCCCCCAGTGGGGAACCAGTGCCCTGGCTGAACTCTCTGTACTGGTTCCAGCTACATGCCACCCAGAGAAGCTGGTCCCCTTAGACCTGGGGGCTGTGGGTTGCCCTGGGACCTCAGCTTCCACTGTGTTGAAGACAAGTCACAAGCTTGCTGCTGGTCCAGCTTGGTCCTTCATAAGGTCAGGAGCTCTGTTCTCTAACTCTGAACAGAAACTGGAAGGGGGGACCCTCTGGTTTTAACAAGGAGGAAAGTATTTCCCAGAAGCCCCCAGCTGACTGGCCCTTACAGCTCCTTGGCTAGAAGTGATCAAATGCCCACTTGAGGGATGGGTGTGGCTGGCAGGGTTGCCCTGCCACTTGAATTGGGCACATTGCTGCCTGAACAGATCTAATTTCTTAGCAAAAGCCAAGACGTACGCAATCAGCAGTCTCAGCAAGCAAACTTTTATCTCTTTCGACTACTAGACTCTAAGCCCCGTCCCCACCCAAAGCAGATGTCACATCCCATTGATAACCCCTGTGTCTGTCATGACCCGTACTTAGTATCTGTCAAGGATGAGCAGGGGGTCTCCTCGGAGATGTCCAAAGCTGCTTTGTTCTAAGAACCCCAAATCAAAGTCCCCCATCCCGACAAGATCTCACACACAGCCTTCCTCTCAACCTGCCCTCACGGGGGCGGGGGGACCTGGCTTCCGACTCTGAAAGGATCGAAACTGGCCTGAGCTGCGCCTTTGTACCTCATTAACCTCGCTTAATTCATGTGACAGTCCTGCAGCGTCACTGCTGTTGTTCGGTTCTGGAGATGAAGCTGAGGCGGGGGGAGGTGGGCTAAGGCGTCATCAGCTGAGGTGGTCATAGGGCCGGATTAGTTAGCATCTCAGCCTTGGGGCAGCTCTACTCTGCTTTTATTAAATCTGCAGTCACATTAATCAGCTGGTAAGTGAATTTTCTGGAAGGTGATTGTAAAACAAGATAGCCCGTCACCAAGAGAAACCTAAACCCAACTGCACTTATTGTCAAATGGACCCTGCCTTTCAAACCCTTTAGAAAGCTATTATCCAGCAGAGAGCCACAGGCTGGGCTTTACCCACAGATTTGTGGCTGCTGCTGCTGCCCGTGGTATTGCTCATTTTAATACACGGTTGCAGGTACACTAATACTTGGGTATCTGCTTTATCACACATTGAAATGCACGTTTAATCTTCATCTGCTTATCCAAAAGAACTATTGGTGGATAATAAAGGAACAAATTCCCACCTTTATCCATGATCTCAGAGCCAGGTCTTAACTGGCCAGAGCGGTATTGTGCCTCACTAGTGAGAATTTAGCCAGCGTTACGGTGACTAATTAAACAAGTTCATAATTCTCCCATCTTCCAAACCAGTCCTTCTTTCACAAAGATACACTGTTAGGCACTGGGCATTAGTATAAATTAGACTATACAGTTAGATGTAATTAAAGAGGGAAAATGGGTACCACACTGTAAAGATAAGGCCTATTTTGCCAAAATAAATCCATCTCCATGTCAGCATGCCAGCCCAGGGAGGCAGCATGAAATACAGTTATTTTCCTTCTGACTTAATGGGGGTTTATGCTGTTATTTTTCATCATAATTTCTCAAGGCATAAGCAGATTTTTTCCTAATGCAATTACAGTTCTACATATGAGACGGTCAACATCTAAATGAAAATTTGGGCAGAATGAAGTGTGTGGCTGTAGCCAGTGCTGGTATTTCTATTCTAAAACATATGTGCTGTCCCCACTCAGGGCCGAGTTTGATCCCAACCCTCTGGGGGTGACTCTACAGGCTCTTTTGGAAAGCGAGTTTGAGCTCAGCGTGGTGACTGTTAAAGCCGCCTCGCTCCAGCTCCCCATCCGTCTTCCTGTCCCAAGCACCGTGCTCGGCTGCGGCCTTCTTTCCTGCTCTGATCGTTTGTTTCATACACCGGTATGTTCGACCTGGTGAAAGACTTTCACAACCCTCGCTCTGTTCCAACCCAAACTTGCCAAAAGGTGCTCGGAACAAAATGGCCCAGGTGTATTTCAGCTCTTGATGGAGATACACAGCAGGAGTGCATTTTTTTAATGTTGCATAGGAGTCCAGGAAATAGAGGAGCATTCTGGCTTAGCCAGACAGGCTTTCTGCACGGAGAGCCTCCAGGGAACTCACGAGAGGAGGAAACGAGGCTGGTGGGTGTCAAGGGAAAGGTCCCCTCCGGGTTAAATCATCAAGGCGTTGGGAGCCAGGAGTGGGGGGAGGAACCCGAAAAGCCCGATGGTCCAGCCAGGACAGTCACGGTGAGAGATGCCATTAAGGCGAGGAGGGACAGAGGGGGGAAAGGCCGTCCCAGACAGTGTGGCTGGAGACGGGCAGGGGCTGCAGAGTCAGGAGGTAGAAGGGCCTGAGAATTATACTGAGGGCCCCCAGCGCCACCCCCCCCCAGTCATGGCTGAGTGACTTCCCAGGCTGGGGGCATCTGGGCCCCTGAGGCCCCTTGTGTTTCCCAGGCAGACACTAAACTCCCAAAAAGGGCCAGGAGTGCCCACCTCTGCCTGCAGGGAACCTGGAAAACTTAGCCCAAGGCCTCAGACCCAGAGGACCATGGGTCAGCTGAGAATTATGGGAAAAGAACATGGCCAGAGGTCCCTTTGCAGACCTTCCAACCCTGTGAGTGTCTGAGCTGGTGAGTCAGGTCCTGCCTGGAAGCCCGATCCACAGCACCTGCCTGCAGTGAACACACACGTATACTTGCAGAGAAGTTCACTTGTTCTGCAAGCGTTTCTAGACCACTCCCTCTTGCCCGGGTACCTTATGTTCTAGGAAAACTCAGGTGAAACTCAGGTGAACGGAATCTAGTTCCTGAGCACCAGGAGCTTCTGGCGCACATTGAGGGCACCTCAGAAAAGATGTCAAGAGGGGAAAAAGTCAGCCATAAATCCTAGTTCTGAACAACAACCTCTCACTGCAATTCCCTGTCTAGGGACTGGAGGCCACGCCCCCTGCACACAGTAGGGCAAGCTCAGACCTTCCTTGAGACAATCCCCTTTCTTCCCCTCCCCCCCACTTGAAAGATCCAAATCACTCCCAACCCCCTCTCCTCTCTGGACAGTCTTTCTTGCCTCTTGTTTTAATCACTTTTTGAGTTAAAAGTCAATATTTAATTAACCAAGTCATTACATTCAACTTACACTTGAATCTGGGTGTTTGCACATCTGTGCACGTCAGGACACCCGCCCGCGTGCCCCTCCATCTGTCCCCTGCCTCTTTCCCACCATGCCCCCCCCCCTTCGTCTGGCGCGGAGAAGGGAGGCTGCTCTTGAGCGGGTTCTCTGGGGGATGGAGAAGCAGAGAGGGCGGGCGTTTCCTGGAGGACACCCGGCGCCTCTCCCCGGAGCAGGAAGAGGTACTCTCATGTAGTTAAGAGTGAAGGGGCTTCTTTCTGCATCTCCACTGCCCGTTACAGAACCACCGGAGGGTTGTAATTAAATGAAAGCCATTCATTCCTTATAGAAAGAGTGGGGAGAACAAACTGAAGATCATTCGCCTTGTGAGAGGTTCTCCCAGCTTTGCTTGTCACACCAGAGAAGTCCTCACAGCAGCCTGTCGGGGGAGTGTAGGCAGCTCAAGGAGGAATAGTGGCGGGAAAACCTGGCTGGTGGCGCGTTGAATATTTGCATGTGACGGATCTGCCTCCTTCAGGCCGAGTCCACACACAAACGCACAGTGTTGGCATAGCCGTCGTGGCGGGATGAGCGGCAAGGGTGTATATATACACAGATGGGTTTTATTTGAATGTAGGACTTTAACCTGAAACCCTAATAATTCTAATACTGGCTGATCCACGAGTTGACACGTCCATGTGTGTGCATGTTTGTGCATCCATCTGCCCAGGGTGTGACGCATTCAAGCGCCATCCCGAGGACCTGGGTCATGTGGAGCTGCGGAGCCAGCTCTGGAATACACCTCTGGTTGGCTTGTTGTTCGTAGAACATTTTGGGTAATTATTTCAATGATATTCAGTGGCCTGATGTCCCAAGGCACCAGGGACAGCCACTGTTGAGTGGTCCCTTTGTACTTGTTATGACTAAGTGCCAAGCATCCCAGTATGTTTTGATTAAGCAAAAGTTAGTCATCTCCATAATTTTATGGTAGTTCAGGGACTGTAGTAGAACCACTGAATCAGGCAGCTAAAAAATGATCCCCTTTGGCGCTGACAGCCCTTCCATAACAGGTAGAAAGTTTCAGTTGAATTTTCTAATGAGTCCTACCAGTGGCTTAAAGAAGATTTAGAAAGAGTTGGAGGAATGTTATCTGGTTGGAACATAATGTTTTTAGGCTTTAAAACTTCATTTTGAAATAGTCACAGGAAGTTCGTAGAATTGTTCAAAGAGGCCCCATGTTGCTGTTCCCAGCGGCATCGTTGTAGTATAAAATCAAAACCAGGAAATTGATGTTGGAACAAACCGGAGCTCATTCAGACTTTACCAGTTGCAAATGCATATGTGTGTCTATAGCTATATGCAGTTTTATCATGTGTGTACATTTGTAGCCACTACTGCGAACTAGACACAGAAGTGTTCCATCAGTGCAGGGATCCCTGTGCTATGCCTGAATAACTGCCCCCTACCCCCCGGCAACACCTGATTTCCATCTCTAATTTATTCATGAATGTTCTATAAATGGACTCCTGTAACATGTAACTTTGAGACTGGCTTTTTCACCTGAGTTTCACCCAAATTGTTGTATCAGTGGTTCCTCCTCCTTGTTGCTGGCATAATCCATGTTATGAATGCTCTCTGGTTTAAACATTCACACGTCGAGGGGCATTTGGGTGGTTTCCAGTTTGGGGTGGTTATAAAGTTGCTATGAATTTTCACATGCAAGTTTCCGTATGAACATAAGTCTTCATTTCTCTGGGATAAACATACCCAAGACATCAGTTCCTAGGTCTATGGTAAGTCCATCTAATTTTAAAAGAAGCTGTGGTCGTGGATGACGGGGCAAGATGGTGTAGAGAGACTCTTCCTTGCTCTTCTCCAAATTCAGCCGAATACCTTGGAAATAATTCGGCAATCATAAAGGGCTCAAAGATGGGAAGAAGATGAACTGGCTAGGGGCCTCGGGACTGCAGTTGAATTACCTGTGTTTCCTCATTATCTCCCACATACCCTGGGCTGGGCTCTGGAGAGCACTACAGCCCCCAGCTGACAATAGGCATAGACGAGAACAAACACTAGCTCAGGAAAGGGGCAGCCTCACGGAGACTCTACCCAGTGGCAGTGGTGGGCTCTATCTACCAGCAGAGCTTCTGTGGGTTGACCCAGCCCACACCCACCTGCTGCAGCATGCAGGCCCTTCTGCTTATACGGGAGGACCAGAAATCTGGCATCTCCTTTATAAACACACTTTTCTGAATGCTATAAATATAGGTTATTTCCATTTTTATGAAACCAAGCAATACTCTAGGAATACCTTTGTAGTAGACTCCTTTTGTTTAAACTTACTTCCTTAGGATGAATGTGCCCACAGAGGAATTGCTAGGCCAATATATAAGGCTTCTGATACATATTCCCAAATTACTTTGCAAAAGAACCACATCAGTGCCTGTGCACCTGTGTATGAGCACTTGATAGAAATGCTTATCTCATTTTGCACACATAAGTGTTACATGGTGTTTCTTAAATAACTTGTTAATGTCCTTGGGAAAAATCTCTTTTCAATTACTTTTAGTCACATCCTAAATGTTTCCCCCCTTATATTTAATCTTATAAACAATCTAATTGTGCTATCAACTTTTCCCATTTCTTGTTTCTCTTACTGTTCTTACCCATTCAGTTAAGTTCTTTTGGTACAAATCTTTGCTTGTTTTCTCTGCAGGTATTTTCCCCATTATTTAAAAACTTGTAATAGATGAGAGTTGGAGGACATAGCAAGCACCTAAGTTTTTGTGTGTAGTTGAATCTTTTTTTCCCCCTGCAATTTTTAAAACTTGTTTTAAGGCTTAGAGAAGCTCGTGATGGATAGCTAACCACAAACGTATTTTGAGGGTCGGCAGTTATTTCAGTGTCTGTTACAAAGTGAACGTGAACATCACTCTTTTTTTCCACGAGTAGCTGATCACTTTTTCCAATGCCATCTGTGAAATTTGATATTAAATAAAAATCTGGCATCCCCTAAACCTCCATGCCATGGCAGAGGATAACTGAGAGCTGGTGTCCCCCCAGCCTGCCATGCAGCGATGGAAGATGAACCAGTCACCTTTCAATCCTTTCCCCATGGCGGTGACACCAGACTCATGGCTCCTATTCTCCCACCAGCACAAGGAGGTTAAATAAGAACTTGCCTCCCTGATGGCATCAGCAGAGGTAGAACGCCCATAGTCTTGTCTATGTCATTAAAAAAAAAAATTAAACCTTGATTTAATAGAAATTGCATTCAACATATAAATCGATTAAGAGAATTGATATTTTCACTGTCAAGTCTTCCATTCTGTAGTGTTCTTTCCAGTCATTTCTTTCAACATTTTAGTTTTCACTATACAGCTGTACATTTCTAATTTTATACTTAAGTATTTCATTTTATCTGGAGTAATATAAGCAGCATTGCATGTTTTAAATTCAGTTTCCACTTGCTCCTTGCTAGTATATGGACACGCAATTCGTGTATCTGTATTGATCTATCCTGTGACATTTCTGAACTTACTACTTCTAGGTAAATTCTTTGGGGCTTTTATCTGTAGGAAATTATGTCATCTGCAAATAGGGATACTTTTATTTCTTCTACCTGTGTACATTTCTATTTATTGCACTGTCTAAAACTCCCAATAATATGCTTAATAAAAGTGAAAACATGGTCTTTGCCTTCTTCCTGGTCTTAGAGGCAAAGAAGTCAATCTTTCACCATCATGGACGACATAGACTTTGAGTTTTTGTAGATACTCTTTATGAGATGGAGGAAGTTGTCCTCTATTCCTAGTTTGCTGGGCATTTCTATCATGAATGGATGCTTTTTCTTCAACTAAAACGATTTTTTTTAGCCTGTTGATACGATATTTTTTAAATATGAACCAGTCTTGCATACCTGGAATAAATCTCACTTATCTACATAATTTTTGTATGTTACTAGATTGTTTGGTAATATATTTGAAAAGTCTTCTGTCTAAATTCATGAGAGAGATTGGTCTGTAGTTACTTTTTGATCTTAGTATCAAGGTAATACTGACCTTATAAAATGAAGTGTTTTCTATTTTTGGGAGAGACTGTGTAAAGTTAGTGTTCATTTTAAAATGTTAGATGAAATTCTCCAGTGAAACCATCTGGATCTGGAAATTGCTTTCACAGGAACTTTTTAATTATAGAAGTGAGTTCATAAATAGTTTTAGGACTATTCAGGTTACCTATTTCATCTTGATTGAGTCTGGTAGTTTGTGATTGTTGAATAAGTGGTCCGTTTCTATGAAGTATAGAATTTGAACCTAAAATTGTTGATAGCATTCTCATTATCCCATTAGTGGCTATACGATCTATAGTGATACTGTTTTATTCCTGGTATTAATGATTTGTCAGTCTTACTAGAAGTCTGTCAATTTTATTGATCCTTTCGAAGAAGCTATTCTTTGTTTCACTGATTTCTCCCCCCTCCCCATTGTCTTTGTCTTCAATTTCACTGAGTCCTGCTCTTTACTATTTTCTTCCACTCACTTTGGGTTTAATTTTTTCATCTTTTGAGGCAGGAACTCAAATGATTTGAGATCTCTCCTTATTTTTAATGTAAACATGTAGTACTCTAGTACTCTAAATTTCAGGATGACTTGAGCTGCATCTCACAAATCTTGATAATTTTTTCATTTTCATTCAGTTCTATGTATTTTAAAAACATTTCCTCTGAAGGCTTCCACTTAGACTCATGGTTATAAAAAGTGAGCTAACGTTCATATGTCTGAAGATTTTCCTCTCCTCTTGCTGTTATTGATCCCATTTCTAGTTTGATCCCATTATGGTGAGAACTTAGTTTGTCATTTGAATTCTTTTACATGTGTTAAGGTTTGCTCTAGAAACCAGGATATGGTCTCCCTTGGTGAATGTTCCAGGTGGGCTTGGGAAGAATGTATATTCTGTTGGATGAGGTAATCTATAAATGTCAATTAGATGTAGTTGATTGGTGCTGTTTGGTTTAACTATCCTCACTGAGTTTGTCTGCTAGATATATAAATTGGGGGTGTCAAATATGGATATGTTAGGTGTTGAAGTCTTCATAATCACGGATTTATGTGTTTCTCCTTTCAGTGCCATCAGTTTTTGCTTCCTCTAATTTGAAGCTCTGCTGTTTGATGCATACACATTTAGGATTACTATAGCTTCTTGAAGGGTTGATACTTTTATCATTATATAACATCCCTTGTTGCCTCCAGCAATTTTCTTTGCTCTGAAGTCTACCTAATCAAATACCAGTACAGCCACTCCTTGCTTTTATTAATGTTTACAGTACACAACTTTATCCCTTCTTTTTACTTTCAGTCTACGTATGTCCTTATATTTGAAGGAGTTTCTTGCAAACAACATGTAATTTGGTTGCTATTTTAAAATCCACTCTGCCTCTTTTAATATATTTAGGCCATTGACACTTTAGTTACAGATGGGTTAAGGCTAAAGCCTGCTATTTTTTCCCTCTTTTTTTTTTTTTTTTTTTTTGCCTTCCAGAGAATTTTTCTAACATTCTTTAAAAATTTCATTTTATTTGTAAAGTCTTAGGTTATATTTCTGTACATTTTCATCCTCATTGGTTGCTTAGGTATTACAGTATGCATGTACACAACTTCTTATATAGCATATGGCTCTCAATGTTTAACCCTTCAGGTTAAGTATCAGCCTATTAATGGCTGTACGTTACCCTTCTCACTTTAAAAATACAATTGTCTGAAGTGTTTCATATTGAGCAGCACATCACGTGATGCGATTATTTTTGCTTCAGTCATCATATGATTTAAGAAATTCACTCTGTGAAGAACAATATTATACTTAGAGCTATTTTTACCCACCCCAGTATTTTTTCCTTTTCTAAAGTTCCAGGAGTTTTCCTGCTCCTGGTTTCTTTCTGGCTGTAGAGTTATATTTGAAATGAGTTTCTTAAAGGTGACGTAAAATTGGATATTTCACTCTACTCATCTGCCAACCTTCATCTGGTGTATTGAGATCATATACATTTAATGTAATTATTGATATGTTAGGATATAGGTCTGACATTTTACTTTTTGTTTCCATTTAAAAAATCTTGTGGGTTAGTGGAGCATTTTTTTGGATTCCATTTTAATTCATGGTGTTGTAAAGTGTACCCCTTTGTAGCTATTTCTTTAGTGGTGGTTCTAGGTGCATTCATAACTTGTCACAGTTTACTAGTGTCATCACTTTACCAGTCTGAGCAGAGCACCTATCCTCGTAAAGTCCAACAAGATACTACAAGTGAAGTGCTTAACACAGGAAATGGCAGTAATAACACCCTACCCTTACTGAATGCTCATTATATACCAGGCACTGTTGAAGGCATTTCCTGTGTTTTGACTCATTTGCACATCACCACGGCCTAATGAGGAAGGTATTGTTACGACACCCAGTGATGTCAGGTTGGTAAGGCATAGAAGGATGAAGTAACTTTCCTGGGATCCCAGGGCTAGTAGCTCTGGGACTAGAAATAGAGGGGAACTCTTACTGGCCCCAGGCCTGAAGGAACCAGGAACAGGCGAGCTAGTCTAGGAGAGGGCCTGCGTACACATCCCCACTGGATTGAGTTCTTAGAACAGCCGGATCTTCCCGTTTTATAGATGAAGAAATGGAGGATTCTTACTGGCGCACTGATGGGGGAACAGAACTCACAAGTGATGAAATCAGGACTGCAACGTGGAGTTTTCCAGCCCAAAGCGTTAGCCCCGCTGGTCCAGACCCCTCCCCGAATCGCATGCTGCCTGAGAGCTGGGGCACCCCCTTGTATCCCCATGGTGCCGGCAGCGAAGAGAGGACCAGAAACATCTACCCCCCAGATTGCGCTTCTTCATCTTCTTTCCCTGGGGGTGACTTGTCTGTTGCGTTTGCTGGATGGTTCAGAGACAAGCTGATGATCTGATTCGGGTCTTGGGCTGCCCCCAACACGTTCAGCAGGGTCCCGGAGGAGAAATTCTGTCTACGAGAGCGGTCACGCAAGACTTTTCTGCCAGTCTGTTGACCAGGAAACTTGTAAATATTTTTTTCTTTTGACTATAGCAGAGTTAAGTTTTTGCTCTGCTGTAGTTTCCATTGTTCAGAGAAGATCTCACTTGTTCACTAGTCACGGGTGGGCTGGCACTGGGCCTGGCTGCACATAGATGTCCACGTGATTCTTTCCTCTAGGCTTGGGAATATAGAGGTGAAGGGAAACAAATGAACCAAACACACCTCCTACATTTGGAAAGAAGCAAGAAATCAAAGCACAGCCTGCTGGAGCTGGACAGCTGGAGATGCTGGGTAGAAGTCCAGTGATTCTGTCCCACCACCACCTGAAAGGCAGCTTTCACAGGGTTGGTCTTTGCCTGTGCAAAGGCCCTGAGGCAGAAATGAGAAAGTAGGTGCAGCTGAAGCACACAGTGCCCTGGGAAGGGAACTGAACCTGAGACTGGAGAGACAGCTCCTGGAGGCTCTCAGGGGTCTGGTTAAGATGTGCCAGATCTTTGTCGGGTGGGGGCTGGGCCTTTAGCCTCTGTCCACTGCCAAAGGGTAACTGAGTTTGGGACATTATTGCTGAAAGAAAATATATTTCCTAGGGAAGATTTTGCAGTGAGCTTGTAAATTGTGATGACTGCAAATCTGCGGCCTTTTTTAAGATTAAAAAATGAGTCAGTCTTCAGCTGCCAAGAATAGGTGATTAGCATGAAATCAGAGTGCTCCTCTTATAACAATATGTATTAATGATCACGCATGTAGACGTTTCCCAGGCAGTTTTCAGAAAGAATCTGCAGCCAGGAAGCAATCAGAGCCCTAGGCTTACACTGACAATTTGAATGTGGTGGCATTTAGAGTGGGGTGGATGGGGCCACGAGGGGCATTTCCAGACCATAAATACTGGAGTGGCAGTATTTCCAGGTAGGATTTTTGCATAGTGGAAGTGAGCTCAGATGGGGCAGCGGGGGTCAGTCACGCGGGCCCCATGGCCTGCGGTGGGGCGTGGGTTTTATTCTAAGGGGAAGAGGTGTGGGCTAGTGGGGCTTAAGCAGAGGAGGGATATGCCTGTCTCCGGTTCCAACAAGACCCCGTCCCTCTTCCTGTCGAGGAAGGAATGTCAGTGGCGAGGACAGAATTGGGGAAAGCTCAGAGGAAGTCAGGACACCAAGCAGATGATGGGGGTGGGGCAGGCGGAGCCCCAGCCGTGGTGAGAAGGGGCCAACTTGCCATGCGCTTGAGGATCAAGGTCCTAAGAAGGAGCAAGGCCATCTCTTTGAATTTTTATCTGAACCACCAGGTTGGTGCTTGAACCCCCAACCTTCTCTCTTGGGTTCTATAAATGTTTGTGGGAGAATATGTGGGCGAAATAGGCTGCCCCTCAGGCTTGGGTTATAATTCTGCATCAATGACTCTTGATGGAAACCAGCACAACATGCTGGCCCAAGAAAGGGACCCATGGGTGTGATATGGACACATCAGCAGAGCAACGAAGCTCATGGATGGTTGAAGATGGACCTGTGTGTATATATTTGTACATAAGTATATAGGTATATAAATTCACATACGTATTTATTGGAAAAGGCAGAAGTCAAGATGTGAACCGAGAGGCCCCTGTTCTTAACCACCGCACTGTTAACCAGTCTCCTGGGTTCATGGATGCCGTTTCCCTATAAAAGGTCATTTCTCACTGTTAGAAGTTACCGTTGCTAGGAATGTCCTTGTACACACACCCTTGCACCTCAGTAAGCGTTTCTGAAGCTGAATTCAGGGAGTGGATGTGTCTCGGGACCCTCCCCATCTGGTGTCCGGCAGCCCGCCTCTTAGATCAGCACCCGAGAGCCCTTCCTGTTCCGGGGGGTGGGGGGTGCTCCTCTCCAGCAGCTGAACTGGCCTTTGAAAGTGGCCAGTGGGGGATGGGAGCAGGGGATGGGCCTTCTGAACCTCCAAACAGCCCCAGGTCAGCGATGATTGCCACTGCCCCCAAAAGTTCACATTCTCACAGCAGGTGAGGCTGGCACACAGGGGTAGAGTCTAGGGGGAAAATGTCATCGCTGATTTCTGCTCATCTGTGCTGCAGTTCTGAAACTTCCAGACCAAGGTCACCCCAGGCTTCCTTCCAGTCCCGGGGCAGGGGAACAGTCATGCTCCGCCCTCACCTTGGGGCTGGTTGCGGGCAGAGCCTTGAGCGGTGGGAGGAGTCTGCTTTTCCTGGAGGGAGATGAACCCAGTGGGCCCCAGACCTCCTGTCCTCTGGCGTGGAGGGTGCGGCAGTGGCAGACTCCTCTGGGCACACCTGTGGACAGGTATCACTGGCTTAATCCAGATGGATCTTTGGGGCCCAAGTCTTGGCCAGGCCCTGCAGCACTCGAAATGACTCACGTGGATCTTCCTGCAGTAACAGCTAAGTAACTCTGGCTTCTCCACCATCAGCCAGGCACATGCCATTGCACTGGTTTTGTCATAACTCAGTGCCACCCCAACTAGTCAGACTTTTCTGGACTGGACTTTGTGTTTTCATGCTTAAGTAACTTTACAGTGAATTTCCTACTCTGACTGCGCGTAGGAAACCAATATTCACTGGAATGAGAAGGTTGTTGTAAAAGCAAGTACAGTGAAAAGTTATTAACCTTCAGCAAGTTACTGCTTCCCGTGATGGCTGATAGGATTTTATTTATGAAAACAGAAGAGGCATTAAAGATGGAGTCGCTTCTCAATGACACTTTCTCCTTGACCTAATCAGCAGGATGGAAATGGGGGGGGGGAATCTCATGTATGAGTCATAGGCTTTTAATGTTGAGAGCGTGTTCATATGAGCGCCATATGGTGGTGGCTCTGTCAAGGGATTAAGGATACAGTCAGACCCCAAATCCTAGAATATTCTGCATTGCTTCACAGTGACCCGTTTTCCCAAGTGTCCGTACCGAATAGAAATCTTTCCTCTTAGGGATCCTCTCAGGGTGTCAGTTTCAAGTGGGCCCCCCAAATTAGATTAAAAGGGAAAAAAATTGACCTTCGAGAATTTTCTCGAGTGAGCACACTTAATACACATGGGAAGGCCCCATACTAACTGTGGCCCAAGCCTGGCCAGTCGCTCGTCCCCACGTTCACGCCCCTGGAGTGAGGGCTGAGCTAAGGGCAGACCCACCAGCAGTGCAGGCATCGGGCAAGGCCCGGTCAGCCATGCCAGAGGGTTTGGCTTCAGTTCTACAAACAACACAAGCCACTGACAGTTTCTTAGCTGGTGAATAATACCTGGGTTTTGCTTTCAAAGTCTCACTCTGGTTGCAGTTGGAAAGGGACCAGGGGACAGGAGTAGAGTCAGCGGAGACCAGCTGTCCCAGTGGGAGATGATGGGGGTGCCGCAGAGGGAGGGGGCAGGATGGAGCAGGTTCTGCTTTGAAGGTCGGACTCAAAGGGTTTGTAGACGGATCGCAAGTGGGAGGGGAGCAGAGGAGAATCAAGGATGGCTCTGAGGTTTTTGGCTGAGCTGTTGGGCAGGTTCCGGAGATGGGAGCCCGGGGGAGGTGGCGAGGCCACTTTGTAGGCGCGGTCCATCAGGCCGATGGCTGGTCGGTGGGCCCTGTGGGGCTGACTCCCCAGACGTGGAAACGCCTCCTGTAGGCTACAGGTCATTGAACAGAAATCCTGCTGCTAAGGACAGAGCTGTACTGGATCACAGCTGAGAGAGTCCACAAAGGCCAAGTTCTGGGTGCAGCCTCTCGGAGAGGAGGTGAAAGTGGCCTGTGGTGGCTGAGCACCCTGGCTATCCTGCCACCCGCCCTACCGGGGGCGCTGCCCCTCCACTGAGAGCGACCAGAGCAGAATGTTCTCCCGGGAGCTTCTGTAGCCAGAGCCAGCAGAAGGCAGGGCGAAAAACATTTTACTGCATAATTTTTTTTTTTAGACTCAATGTTCATTAATTCCAATATTACCTCTTCAACATTCTACTTAACTGATACTGGGTTTAGGCACCAACTTTGATTGAGCCTTGGCTTTCTTTTCGTGGCTAAAACCAGCAGTTACGTTTGACTTTATTTTGTAATATCCATGGGTCAGGGATGGTTCCCCCTCTGCCACCACTGTGAGGAAACCTCATCTGAGAAGCGGGTCCCAGAAATCCAGTGGATTTTTCTGGATTACACCGCGAGCACAGTGGTGGATGCCAAATGACAGCAGTGAACATGTTCCAAGGCGAAGAGGGGACTTAAATGTGATTGCTCAGGACACAGTGGTGTCCCTGGGCCCAGATGTGTCCTCTGACTATTGTTTCTCTTGCCCCCTGCTGGCGACAGTTTGGGGCAGTTAGTCTGGTGGAGCTCAGCCTCCTGTGGCCGTGAAACAGGTGTTGTCATGGGTGGGCAGCTCACCATCTGATCTAGTGACATCGCCAGGCATTCCAGGGACACTCGAGGGTGAGACGAGGGCCATTTGAGGGCTACCACGTGAATTCCAGCCTGGTGGGGGGGACACTGGTGGCTGGAGGATGGTACGTGTTCTTCCATCCTCACGGCCCGAGCTCATGGCCCCCACCCCCTGCCCGTCCAGGTCAAGGCCTCCAGCTGTGCCTGGAGCGGCCCCAGCCCCACAACCTCTTCCTCCTGTGAACACACGTGACTGTTTATCTGAGCTCTTCAGCCGGAGCCAGACGTTGTGAACCCAGTGTCTTTAGGGACCGGTGGGGGACGCAGAGGGGCCTGAGGTGGACTGGGGAGGATGTGTCCAGTCTAAAGCCCCCACTGTCCCCATGTGGAAAGGGGACAGGAGAGACGCATCTTCCGGTTTTTCAAGCAAGGCCAGAGCTGGCTTTGAGGCAAAAATCCCTCAGTTAAAAGTTGATAGCTAATTGATAAACACGTGTTTGCTACAGACATGCTGTAGCTCCCTCCAGACTCTACAAGGAGAAATGTAACAACCCAAATATGATAAAGGTCATTTTAGCCTCAGAGATGCGGAGGCCGTAGGGAGAGGTGGGGGCTGCGGTGAACAGAGTCCACTTCCCACCCAGAGGGCCCGATGGCTTCTCAGCCGATTGCGACTCTGCGTCTCTGCAAGAGAAGGCAAAGATCAGATCTTCACACAAGGTCTCCTAATTCCTAAAATACGGGCAAGTAATTCCAATTTTGGAAGCATCCTAGAAACCTAACAGAATAGCTCTTGGGCCCTCTGGGCTGTCACATCGTTTAGCATTCACAGTTGCCTTTGGCCACTACACTGAGGGTGGGTCCCCGTCCCCCCTCTGCCGGCACATCCCGGGCTGGGAGACGTGTCAGCTGAGCTCCCCATTCTGACCCAGATGTCCTTGATTTTTCTCCTCACTGACTCCACTGACAACATTCTTAGTTACAAGAATGATATTCTTCATTGAAATAACATGAAACCCTTCACTTGCCGCCCACTCCTCGCTCCCCAGCCCAGAGGCCAGGACCACTTTGAGGGCATGTGTTGCCCTCATTTACTGCCAGGCAGTGGAGGCATATGTATTATATACATACTGAGAAGAGAAGCATCTCGGGCTGAGCGACGAAGTGGCGATGGGGCTCTCCTGTATGGGGAAGGGGGGTCAGGGAGGGCCTTTGAGAGACCCCAGTGGGAAAACTGAGTCCCACAGATAACAGGGAAGAGCCAACCAGAGAGCGGGACCAGCAAGTGCAAAGGCCCTGAGACAGGAATGCTTTCAGGGGTTTTGAGAAACAGCAAGGAGGCCCCTGCAGTTGGAGCAGAGGGAAGGGGGGTGGGGGGAGTGGCAGGAGTTGGGGTCAGAGGATGGGGTTGGGGGTGGCTGATCGTAAAGCCACCACAAAGACTTTGGTGACCTAACCTCTTGCACAGAATAAAAGCTGGAAGGTTTCGAGTGATAAGATCAGACTCAACGTTTATCTAAGGGCCCCCCGGCTGCCAAGTGGGA